>CM032880.1:39855704-40528266 GCA_019176425.1 Megalops atlanticus | reverse complement strand
TACCAGTGTTATATGTATATAAAATAAAAAATATATCTGAAGAAGTGTTACTACATCTGGTAAAAAAATCATTTTCTTAAAAGCAAAATGAATTTACTCAACCTTTCTTGGAAGATTGTTATTAACACTGAAGATAAGAACACAAGAACACTTTAATCCCTGTTAAAATTTCCTTGTACACTATCCAAATTCCACTGTGAGATGTCATTCATAAAATCATCCAACATGTCCCACGGGGGGCCAAGGTAAACAATCACTGTGCATTACACAGAAACATGCTTAAGTTCATTGTTTTTCAAACTGTTCAGCCTTTTAAAATCTAAGGTAAAAAATCTGCTTAAAAAAGTCTTACTTTTATAGGCTAGTTTTATCACTTCCGTATATATATATATATATACACACACACACACACACACACACACACACACACACACATATATATATATATATATATATATATATATATATATATATATATATATATATATAATATAAACTCTACTGTCATGCTGTCAGGAACAGTAGACGGTGGTTTATAAAGGTGGAAAATTCAGCTCTGCTTCAAAGTTAAACAGGAGATAACATGTTTTTTCCTCCTTTGGAGCAAGTGTGTTTACAAGAAAGTAAATAAGATTTATGTTTTCTCCCTGTTAAAACTGGTTATAATGTGCTAGCTAGCACATGCATGCAAAAACAACAACTACAACAAAAACAAAACAGTACTAGCATTTAGTCACAATGGTAGGAAAAAATGCTTAATGATTTTTATGCATAATCATTGTACATCAGTGGTTTTGTAGTTCAATGTAATATAGCTAGCAAAACTGCTAGCTAATAACTCCCCAGTAATGACAGAAAGTATTAAACATATTAACAGCTTCACTGTTCAACCCTGCAGGATTGCAATAAAAGACGTACAAATGATATGCCATTGGCAAAGTTAAACCTAATTATTCCAAATGACAAAATGCCCCCACCTGAAACATTGGCTGTATGTGAATGGAGGGCTTTGTACTGTATGTGGCTTGACTGTTTTTGAGGAACATGCAAAATGGAGTTTTAAAAGAACCTATAAACATATTTTAGGCTGTTAACTGCAATTCACTGGACCTTGAATACTACAGACGTGGAGCCATCAGTCCCACAATACCAAAATGTGACCACTCCTTCAGTCTCAGCTTTGTGTTTTAGATAGGGGAGCCCCTGAGTCCCTTTTTGGAATTGACCCCACCCTTTCTGCGAATGGCACAGCTTTGGCTTCTTTCTCTTTCTCTTCCTCTCTCTCTCTCTCCCTCTCCCTCCCTACAAGCCCCCCAGCAGTGTTTCTTACACAGCATTCCAAAAAGAAGATCAAAAACAAAAGAAAGAAAGCATGAAAAGAAAGGCAGGAAGAAAGAATAATAAACAGAGAGACGATGGTGGAGGGAGGCCATGAGAGGAGCCATGCTCCGGCAGCTCCAGGCTGCGTTTCCCATGGCCTGGCCCAGAACGGCCTCTGAGAGCACCCTGCACCAGCCCACCAGCCCTACTGATCTGATAGCCAGTAGCATTTACCCTCTCCCTACTTAGGAACAACGTTATCGGGCTGCTAGACACACTGAAAGCTGGTCACCTTAGATCACTTACAGCACATCCGTGTCAAATTTTTGCGTGCATAGGGAAAGAAAAACATAGTGAGAGCGAGAATACAGTCAGGATTTATTCTTTCACACAACAATGGGTGAAATGCCATTTTGTTTTTCTTTTGGAGCTGATTCTCAAACCTGCAGCAGAGTGATGAAAGGCGAGAGGCAGGAAAATATGCCTGCCCTGTGTTTTTCACCCGTTATCGTCTCATTCTCTTGCATGGTGAAAGAGACAGAGAGACAGGGAGTAAGAGAGAGTGAGGGACAGAGAGAGAGAGATTGAGGGAGGGGGAAGGGGAGAGAGAGAGAGAAAGAGAGAGACAGAGAGGGGTGAGAGAGGGAGGGAGTGGCTGCTTCCTCATCACAGTGCTGCTCCAGCTTCAGCTCCAGGCACTAAGAATAACCAGCCGCATGAAAGGGGCTCTTGATCCACAGCATTCTCACTGATTAAGGAGATAATGGAAGCTGCACACCCCACAAGTCCCTGTGCACAAACAGATGGGTGAGGAGCGTCTCTTACATCAAACCACCCAGCTATTCCTGGAGTTACTGTCACTGCTTTACCAGCAGACACACACACAAACACACACAAATATACAAACACACAGATACACACACACGTTCACAAGCATAAATCAAAACGTAAATACAAACACACACACAAATACGCACGTGTACGCACACACACACACACACACAGACATGCACGCATACACACAAATACACACACACACACACATATATAAATATACAAACACACAGACACACAAGCATAAACAAAATCATACAAACATACACACATGGATACAAACACATTTATAATATGCAACTGAACATGCATACAAACACACACACACGGCTCAATAACAAGAAATACTTGAAAACCGTTAAATATTGTCACATTTATTTACTCAGTGCAGATTTGACCAGGATATAAATATATCAATATCATTGACAACTGTAATCCAAAACTTACACCACTACATTTCAGAACTCAAGGTATTTATGCACCTCACGTACACACTGCATATCAGAGGACGTTTTGCAAAAAAAAAAAAAAAAAAAAAGCCAATTTCTCTAAATGGTGGGGAAAAATATCTCCTGAATCTCCATTCAGTTTCACAACAGACAGTTTAATCAAAACCTGCAATTAATAAACGGTTGCAGCTTATAACCTTGTTCCATTGAAATCACTTTTTAAAAATATGTGTTTTGGGACATTTGAAGGCTAAAGTCAAAAGAGTCTTGGTAGTTTTTTTCATCTGATACAATCAGACTTCTAAACTGTGTAGACCATGAGCATTTTATTAAGGGGTCAGTTGAAGAACTGAAAGGTTTAAGGATATATACAGCTCAAATTCAATAAAAGACACTGATACCAGGCGGCCAAAACAGTGGACCTTGTGGTGAGGGAAGATGAAGGGGAGGACTCCTCCAGCTGAAAGGAACAGGCTGTTCCAGTACAAACATACATGTTCCCCAGAATCAGGCCCCCATCAGGTTTTTGCATCCTAATATGGCACATGCAGGCCAGAGTCCCTAGAGACCACTGGCCCTTGACTCTGATTCTGAGAACATTGATGTTTTCCCACAGGAAAAGAAAGGCTGCTCTTTGGCATAAAAATGTCCCAAAACATGCCACAGTGAAACGTCTCTGTGCCCCCCTCGTCTTGGTACCATGGACTGAACCATGCTTAAAAACAGGACAGAGACCCAGAGACCTAAATGTCTCCTCCAATATCAGCTCACCTTAAAATATCACACCACATAAAAATCTGCTTTCCTCTTCTTTTTGAGGTAACAACTTTGGAGGGGAAACCTCAGCACTTCCTCAAGTGGTCTAAAAGGCATCTAAAATCCAGTACATGTGGGGGAGGAAAAGCAAACAGACTGTGTGAGTCTGAGAATACACAGAAAACTGAGACAAGTGAGCCTGAAACAGCTGCATTTACACCAATATTCATAGTAATACAAAAGGCAATAAAATCATCAGCTCTCCATAAATGCAAAACCTCAAAAAAACTGAACCACTCAAACTAGGTTTAAAGGGGAACTGTAAGTCTCAAAGTATATCATCTGACATGTTTTGTGGTCTACTACGTTGTCAGTTAATGAGACCTTTTCTGAGGGAAAAACCAGTTGTTCTGATTTCAGACATTAAGAGTGTGAATGAACTAGTAAAGATGCCAGGGGCTGTGATCTGGGACTGCAGTGCACAATGCATTATCAGCTCCACGAGGAATGACTTTACACACATCCATATATATATGTATCAGAAGTCTGATAACACATTTTGATTGGAACTCCCCTTTAAATACACACAGGAAATATGTTTAAGAAGGAACACCTACTCAATGTGTCCGACTTTGACTGGAATGAATCAGTGTAAGAATGAACGGGCTTTTCACCACGGTAGGTCTGCCTTGAAAATGCATGACTGTGAATCTGTGTTTGATTAATGCAGTCTTACTGTATGCACAGCCACAATGGCTTCAGCTCAAAAACGTCAGGTGTGCAGGTATTCTTTACCTGCTTTCATATGTCAACGTAAACCCATGCACGTATGCATTTAAATGCATGTATGTGTGTGCATGCATGCATTTAAAGTGTGTATGTGCGTGCGTGAGTGTGTGTATAAGATCAAAGCCCCATAGTGTTTAAAACCAAAAGCCTCCATTGTTGGAACTTATTCACAAAGACAGAAGAATCAGCCAAAATGGTCCAGTGGCACATGGATCGGCCTCCTAAAACCTCAGATGTTCTGAGAGGCTTGGGCAATCTGCTTCAAGTATGGAAGCACAAATGTCAGCTCTGCACACATCCACATACATACGCGCGCACACATACACACACGCACACACATACCCACACACCCTTACACCTATTCACATACACAGGCCGAGAATCATGTGCACTCAATAAAGTAGTGAGAGTTTCAGGACTCTGGCACTGGGCTCCTGTGCCTTAGGTTCTGCTAGAGAGCTCCATCACACAGTCCAGAAAAACAGCTTGCTGCCAGATAAGTACAGATTGACATCTACTGTTTTCGACACACAGAAAACACTTCGGAACTGAAGGAGAACAAAAAGCCCTTTTCCAAAAAGTCTGTGATATGTTTTCATTGTCTTGACTAAAACACTTTGCAAGTGGAAAACACTAAATGTAAAAATATTGCACAGTCCCCTGTAACAGCATGGCAATAGAAAACAGTCCCCAAGCCTGTTATCAGCTCAAACCCACTTACTGACTGACTCCAAACAAATTTCTGTTAT
The DNA here is from genome assembly GCA_019176425.1 of Megalops atlanticus. Lineage (NCBI taxonomy): Eukaryota > Metazoa > Chordata > Actinopteri > Elopiformes > Megalopidae > Megalops > Megalops atlanticus. The sequence goes on along the minus strand of CM032880.1, from coordinate 40,523,369 downwards.
CTGGTTCTGTATTCAGAATACAAATATATGCAAGTATATGCACTTTAGCACATGCTTAAGACAGATGTGACGAGTAAAAAAATAAATCAATTTTGAAAAGTCAAACCCCTCTCATATTCAAGAGTATGTGAAGGGTGTCACAGTCACCATTTCATAATAAATTGCAGTTCAGACACAAAGGTGCAATAAAGTACACACCAAATCCAACTTTCTTCAGGAAACCCTTTCTGAGAGGAAGAGGGTTCAAGCTCGTGGTCAGCAAAGCTGTTGCAATTCTGAGGCCTGAGAGATCGTCATGTTCAAAGTCCATATGTCACCACAAATGACTTGTAGACACAGGTAACCTCCCATTTTCAATCAAAACTGCCTCTATCTACGATACTTTTAAATTTTCACTTTTCTGCAAACAATACTAAATCAATGATTAACTTTGGTCAACTGGGAAGACTAACATTGTCTAAAAATTTACACTGTTCTTGTGGGGTTTTTTTCTATTTTTATCTTTGCAAAGTGATCCACCTGAACCTGGAGACCAGACAAAGAGCAGGAAAATGATGGCGTTAAGAGCATGACAAAACCAGTGCGTACATAATCCCGGGGGGAAAAGCCCAGACTCCTACAGGGATGCTGAGGTCTGTGACGGACCCAGCCAGGCCCAGAAATGTGGTCACCTCTGCTCTGAGGCCTTACGTATGCAGGTGCCACACCTGAAACCAGTTTGCTCTCTGAGGAACGTGGAACTTAACAGGCCAGTGAGTATCAGAAGGCCATCTCACTCACCGTTCCCCAATCACACCTGGCCTAGCCCGTGCCCGTTGCGTGGCCCCACAGGCAGAGTATACCACCATTACGGATTTTGCGCTCAACCCACTGGCCCTGTCTGGCTATGGCGGATTCCACAGCTGTTCTCTTCATGACATCAACTGTGGCGGGCAGGGCATCACCGTGACATCAGCGGCCAAATTCCTTCAGCTACGGCTGTGTTCTCAGTAATGGCTCCCTCTCACCGCGTGCACACCTACATCACCACACCCCGCCCCACCCCTCTCACCAGACTCTCATTCCGACACCAACAGGAGTATAATTCACAGAGTGGTCTGATCCACAAAAAAGCAAACGGTCAAATCTGTGACCAATGCTACTGCGCACACCAGTGATACAAAATTCTGCTACTGCAGAGCAACAAGTGCTACTACCCATATTTATGTCCATTTGGAGTTCCATGTTGGACACAAAAAATGTAATGCATATAAAAAAGAACATTGCAACCAATGTGGTAATTCCATGTCCATGCCTACACCTGACCCCCTTGCACAAGATGAGTGAAACTTTTTTTTTTTGCTTTTTTTTAAACAAGAGCATGGTCTTCATTTTGACCCTAGCAAATTCAGACTCTTTGGCTGGTGATTACTGCAGAGGGAACTTAATCCAAAAACAAAACCAAAAAAGAAATGATGCCGAGCTACTGAAGCAGATAATCTCTGTCCTTCTGCAATTACCCGCAGAGAAATCAGTGATCTGAGAGAGGAGGGTGACAGAGCGCTTTAATTGCCTCTGTGCGCGTGCATGTATGTATGTCAAAACCAGTCTTACCAGAGGCAGAGTTAAGTAACGCCATCCTCAGTACTGAATACAAACAGCTACATTTAAAAAAAAAAAATTCAATTGAAAGCGCATCAACATACAAAATGGCGACTGGATTCCTACATTTACAGAAACTGAGGCGAAAGGTCCTTATTGTGTTACTCGCTCCATCTGGGGTTTGATTTCTGGGCCTCAGCTGCCCGTTCTGCCCCACAGACAGTGCTGGTAGAGGAGGAAAGAGGAACTCCAATGGAGAGAGAGAGAAACCCTTCAAAAATAAACAAACACTTCTCTTTTCCCATTACAGAGATGCATGCGAGCAACCGGAACGCCGGCACATATAAATAAGAGAATGGTTGCGCCCCGCGGTCAATCGCCCAAGACGTGCTGCTTCTGAAACACGACCACCCATAAACAAACCAGGAGTTAACCACTGATGGCCAGCTTCTTGATAGAGTCATTCCTTTAAGTTTAGGTGAAAACCCCCCACCACGAGACCATACAGCATCCCTTGCCCCCCTCAAAAACCACCCGCCGCAAATTTACAGGGGAAACATCATGTGCTGGCTTTTCTTATCTGTGCGACTCAGACTCGCTTGTGAAAAGGCTCACAGAACCTTGCCCTGAAAAGAAGAAAAGCCTCAAACAAACATGGCAGCATGTAGAAAAACACACAGCTAGAGTCCGTGGATAAACAAGTGGAAGCTCTCTGAGTCAGACTGAACAGGTCACCTCAGCATAAGTGCAGGTGGCTAGAAGGCAGCACTCTGCGCCTCCAGGACATAAATAATACATCAACTTTTTTGCATTCCCAGGCCTAACAGTTGCACAATATTACTTCACACAATGCTAGGATATGCAGTGTTTTTCTCGTATGTTTCGTACGTTTCTTTTTTTGCAGTAGGATGTTATTTGGCAAAGACTAGTGAGTGTACATTATCCAAACAAGCGCTCAAAACAGCAGCTGCTCCAGGCTCCATCCTAGATTCCGGCCACTACCTCACACTCCCACCCTCCCCTTGGGTCACTGTTAACCCCTTAACAGGGTGAGGAGGAGGCCAAGTCGGAGCCCTGCTCTCCTCACAAGGGAGCCACGCCCGCGTCTCAGGGCCACCATCGGGCCCCGTGTGGTGTCTGGGGGACAGGGAGGTGCTCTACACGTGGCAGGCGGAACGTGCGCCCCCGCCCCCGGCCCTGCCCCCACCCCCCATGGGTTTCTTGCCGTCAACACGGCGCACGCAGAAGGAGCAGAGGCGCTTGAGGCCCCTGCGGAAGGCGCTGTTGGACAGACTGTAGATGAGGCAGTTGCAGAAGCTGTTGCTGATGGCCAGCCAGGTGGTGAGAAAGGAGGCAGTGGGGTGGTGGTAGATGCCGGCGCTCTCCAGCAGGAAGTAGAGGATGTAGGGCAGCCAGAGGATGTAGAAGACGCTGGTGATGCGGAAGAGCACCATGGCGTAGCGCTTGTCCGGGCAGGCGGCGCCCTCGCCCTGCTTGCCCTCTTGAGGCCCAAAGCGGGCGCGGCGCTCGGTGATCTCGCGCGTGTGCTGCCGGCAAATGCGGAAGATGTTGCCATAGGTGAAGCAGACGGTGAGCGCGGCTGGTGCATATAACAGTGCCACAATGAAGGAGGTGAAGTGCGCTTGCGTGCCCCAGAACGCTGCACACCAGTGCATGATATCACCGTGGTAGCCCGGCTTGCCCCAGCCAAAGAAGGAGGGCAGGAAGACGAGGGCCGAGTAGGCCCAGATGAGCACGATGCAGATGCGCAGTCGGCAAGCGGTCACCAGTGTGGTGTAGGAGAGCGGCCGTGTGATGGCCACATAGCGGTCCACACTCACGCATGCCAGTGACGCCATAGACACGCTCTTCAGCACCGACACCATGTAACCGAACACCGTGCAGGTGAGCTTCTCGTCCAGGCCGGCCAGGTAGTGGAGCAGGGAGAGTGACGGGATGACGCAGCTCACGCCCACCAGAAGGTCGGCGTAGGCCATGGTCTGGATGAAGGCGCTGGTGGTGTTGTGGTTGAGCAGGGGGGCGCAGTGGAAGACAAAGATCACCACCAGGTTGCCGGTGATGATGAGGATGGTGAGGAAGAGAATGATGGCCACCTCCAAGACACAGGTGTTGAGAGTCTGGGAGAAGCCCATGTCCAGGAGGCAAAAGGGCGGGCTGCTCTGGTTCATGTCCGAGGCGTTGCTCATGTTGAGATGGCTTTTCAGTGCCACCCAGCGCTCATCTCTGGTGATCAGGTGGAGGGGCCTCTACCTTGTCCTCCTCTCCTGTCTAGGAGGATGCGGGCTGGTGTCGCGGCTCAGCGGGAGCCCGTGGATGCGGCTGATGGTAGCAACTGCCATGTCAGCAGCCCAGCAAATCTGGGAGAGGGGGATGTCTGCAGGACCAGTGCATTCCTGAGAGCACGCAGTGGGGGGTTGTGCGTGTGCAAGCGTCAGCAATGAAGCGCTGCCAGTCTGCCTCCCTCCTCTCCCTGGAAGGCGCTGCTCCAGTCTGTGCAGCACTCAGATGCCAGCAGAGGTAGCTGGGGGTGGGGGTGCAGGTAAGGGGGTGTCAGGGGGGAGAGGGAAGATCTGTCTTCAAGCGCTGTCAGGTTCAATCAGAGGAATTCCAGCTCGTCTCTCGAAATGAATGCGGCAATTACTCCAGCACCCGGGCACAGCCAGGGAGGCGGTCAGAGAAGACCCTCGAAAGAAACCGGTTAGAGGAGAGCGAACACCACAATCCTTTCCCGACGCAGATAACCTCCAGAGGAAAAAACCAGGAGCTGATCTCTCTTGTGCCAACTTAAGTGGGGGGGGAGAGAGAGAGAGAGAGAGAGAGAGAGAGAGAGAGAGAGAGAGAGAGAGAGAGAACAGCGGGATATATCCTCTCCCCTCACGGAAAACATGCGGCAGAATGCAGGACCGATGATGTTTCAAAGAGAACCCCGATGTCTCTGGTGAGATGGCGGTGTCTGGAATGTAAATTAGGGAGCAAGTGGTCCCACTGCAGTGAAACGGCGCCTCGCTCCGCTGTGGCCCTGATGCAGTGCCTCTGCTCCTTCCCTCTCTCCCTCCCTTGTGCTTCTCTCTCTCTTTTGCTCATTCTCCCTCCCCCTGCAGCAGTGATAGCACACAGCTCCTCCCTCCTCAGACACAGCCAGTAAGCAGCTGCAGCAAGTAAAACAAGCAGCACAGAGCCCCCACCCTCCCTCCTTTACAGCGCGTGCACGCGCACACACACATGCACACACACACAGGCACACAGGGCTCAGCTGACCTCTGAGAATGCTACCTCTGTCTGTGCATTTCTGCACTAAACACAAACACTGCATTCTGATGCATTCACAATAAGTACTGCTTTCTCTGATGCCAGTCTGTGGTTCTCTCTCATATTGCACACCCCTTTAGCTGCGAGCCTTAGCAGCCACACACACAGCGTCCTGGATGCATTGAGGCTGAGCCCCGCTCCTTCAGTTCAGTTGGCTTTCTTCATTGTTTGTGTGTATGTATATGTATGCATACACAAAGTGTTTCTTGATTGTCTAAGATTAATCAAATCTGTATGTTGTGAACAAATTCTACTTAATATCTACTTATACAGCTACCTTTTCATCCATCTATTCACCTTCCTATTCACCTACCAATTCATATACCTATTCAGCTGCCAATTCATGTACCCATTCACTTTCCTATTCACCTACCAATTCCACTACCTTGCAAAGTGCATGGAAAATGTGTGCGTTAAATGGGGCCAAGCGATGTCACAGCGCATACTTTAATGTTCATTTTCCCATTACCCACTAAAGACAATTAACAAGGAAATAACAAGGCTAGCAATTAACCTAAATAATACACATTTTCCCATCCTTGTCACTACACCATTCAAGGTGAACTGAGTTTAATGAGTTGCCATAACAATAAATTGGGTGTTCAGTCATGGCACTCTACTCGACCATATGCTTCCAATTCACTAGAACTCAAAGTCCTTCAGCTGGTTTCAGCTGGCAACAAGATGCAGGATATCAGAAACAAGCCCTCGTCCACTGAAGTGTACTGAGTTCCAGACTTGGACTGAGGGAGCAACAGCAGGGGCTGAAGGATGACTAAACCTCCTTTGCTCACCCTCTTATGGACAAGGACAGCCCTCGAGTTGGAGACAGTTTTACTTCCAGCTCCCAAAATGAGGCTAAATGCTCCATGAAGTGAGCGGGCGGGGAGTGCTTGGGAAGGGCCATATCTGTGGTCGAGTCTGGTCACGTTCTGCAGGTGGGGTGAGCCTTCACTCCTTTATTATTTAACACACTTCAGAAGGGCCTGGAGGACAGCATGGTCCACTATAACCATCCCTGTCCTTGTGATTCTGAAATGACTCCCAATATTTTTCCTTCTTATTTATGACTAATCCGTTCTGACGGCACAGTCTACAGGCACCAACTAGGAGTGGGGGTGGTGGATATGGGGGATGGGCGGAGCTTGAGAAGGGCTGTCTCTATAGATGAGTTTTGGACATGTAGAGGTTTGTAGGGTGGGAGAGGACATGTACAGTGAGAGAGACCAATAAGGGCCTTTATTTGAAATGATATCACTAAACCTCAGTGAGGCCTGGAGGACATGATGCCCATTATGACCATGCTGTGCTTGTGACTCCAGAATAGCTTGTAATGGCTTTCTTATTTACGACATATCCATGGTCGTAACGTCCACTGGCGCCAACCCTCGGGGTCATCTCGGCCCACAGTCTACATGGAGGAGCTGGTGGTGTGGTGGTGTGAGCACATTGGTAGATGAGAGATGGGAAGGACTGTGAGGAAGATGACAGACCAGCAGGTTGCTCTGCTGCAGAGCAGAGGAGAGCTCATCTTCAGACACGTCTTCTCTGATCCAGACCCACTGCCTCCTGATGTCTCTATTAATGTGTCAGTGCCTCTTAGTGAGACATATCTGCAGTCAGTGCTGTGGACTCTTCTGGTTTAAATAGTACATGTGTATGTGTATGAGCATGTGTTTAAGTGTGTGTGTATGTTCTCCTCTGGGCTGCATTGCACCTGCTCATCATTGCAACGCATCAGTAGAAGCTGCTGCCACATTCAACTTCCCCAGTGAGAGCGCGTCTTGCAGAGCCACACCACTGCCAGGCTGAGCACAGATCGCCACGGACCCCCAACCCACCCACAACCGCACTCGCGGTTCTGCCTCATGCCTGGGAGGTGCCCAACGCTCCGCCTCCGCCAATCCTGTCAATCCTGCCGATCTCTCACTCCAGACACCTTCCCCTGCTCTTGTGAATGCCCCATTGTGCAACACGAACGGCTAAAAATACAGCTAGCTGGCGGAGGAGTGGGGAGCCCCCAGTCATCCATTACTAGGACAGAGAATACTTTGCTTCAGCAGCCCTGGATTATTGCAATGATCTCCCCGGCAAAGGCCTGCAGATGCATCCCATCTGCACAGGTTATACTAGATGTCCCATCACCTTCACACAGCTAGCCAGTGCTGCCAAGCAGCCATCTGTCACACCATCTACATTGGCAACTCTCGATCTACAACAATCTAAGTTACTATGCTCATCACTCATTAAACTGACTGGTGTGGCAGTGTGCTGTGCTTCGTTACACTAGCTAGCTTTGCTGCATCGCATTCTTCTATCTGCTGCATCTCTCAGAAAGGTCACTGCACCATAAGCAGCAGCACCCAAAACACAGACACCCCTCTGGGACTCATTAGCATGACACCACACTAAAAAAGGAAAAATGGGGGTCAGAATCCCTCCAAAACTATCCATCACAACACACAACGCTCCTGCTGCTGCCCCCATGGGCCCACACACCCGCACATTCTGTGATTTATGTAAGTGTGACATTACCGATAGTAACGTTGTGCGCTGCATGGAAATACAGGGCCAACAGGCAGGGCATTGTGGGGGCCGTTTGTTTTTCTTGCCCGTATGGCACGGTGTGTGGGGTGTGTTTGACCTCTGGGAAAGGCACATCTGGTGTCAGTATGGGCCCAGCCTGCAGAGCGCCCGCTGAGCCGTGACCTGCAGCAAAACTGACTGCAGTAAAGCTGAAGTAGTGTTGGAATAAAGTTTCCAAATGCTGGGAATGTTTGGATTGAATCCCTTTTCATCAGAAGTGCTACATTTTGCTAAATAATAAAACTGATTCTAATTTTTAGGGTTCATCTGTTTTCAACTTGAAAACTTGGAAATGGCTGAAATGTAAAGGATCTCTATCACATTCACAGTGGCACTAGCTCTTCCAGCACCATATTATGGATTGACACGTGGTCACATGCAGCTAGTCATGTTCTACAGTGTACAGTATGCACCATTGTTGTTCTGACCTTATCAGATGCCCTTTATGACCCTTTTATTCAAGCTGCTCTGGATGACAGCATCGGCAAAGAAACTCAACACAAATTTGAAGAGTTCAGTTCAAAATGTTGAACTTCAGCCTCATAAAAAATACCTATGATCAACACTGAACAGGGGCTGTGTCTACATTGACTGATATGCCAGTATGTTCACAGCAAATTTAAAGGGGATAAAAGCACACATATTTCTGTCATCTTATTTTTTATATTGTTACAGGCTCCACCAAGTAATACAATCACCAATCTCTGGCATCTAATGTTGCAAACACAGTACTGCTGTACCTAACCTAAAACACACACTAATTAACTGTCAATTCAGTTGACCTATTTCATCTGCTGAGCACTGATTTACAACCCCAACACCAAATGCGCACTGTTTTTGCTGTCTTTAGCATCCCAGTGCTCTCGCTGAAGGACAACAAACAAGCTGATTGTCCTGTCCATGTTGTTTTCGGCTTCATAAACTTCTGACAGCCATAAAGCCATGAGCTGAACACACAGCCTATTGCTTCGGGTCAGGGTCTTCACCTGTTTCCAGCAGAGAGCAAGTGTTGCTGTCACACCATGGCCCTGCTGGGTGCTACGTTTAGGGTGGACTGAAAACGCCTGCATTTGAGAAAAGGACAGCAGCCCCAGCTGAGAGAATGTAATAAAATGTAATGTAACGAGAGGTGACATCAGGCATCACTTTGATCCGTGTCCATTTGTCAAGCAGAGGTATGTTCTACGGGTTTAAACATGTGGCCGCTGGGGCGTGGCAGTCAGTCGACAGCCCCTTGAATGTAGAAGTGCCTGTGTGAAGGACACTAAGGCAGTGCTTCATGACAAAGACACCCTTCCACCCCTTGGCAAGTTGCCCCTGGTCAGCATTATGTAATGTATGATGTGGAAGGGAGATGTAGGGCATCAACTCTTCACGAGTCCTCAGAAATATACAGATGTCTGCAGGCTGCCAAACATGGACCATGGACTGCCAATACCATATTTTGAAATTTACACACAAATACTTGAATATATTGTAATATAATTCACTTTATTTCAGTCCATGCAGACACAGATATTTTTGTTAGATGCAACTTCCAAGCTTTCCAGGTCAAAGGATCATAGCAGGGATCTGTTAGTCAACTCCCAGAGGATCAAAATAAGTTTTATTCCGACAAAGAAGCAGATCCAATGTTCGTAGCAAAAGACAGGAAGGTTTATTTGCACAGCCGGCCGTGGGAACATCAGTATGGAGCAGAAGTTCGACAGGTTTAGGATTTAGTTCCTTTTTTATACAATTACAGAAGGTACATTTACATATTAGTTACAATGACCAAAGGGGGTGCTGTTTTTGATTGGTTTTGTGGAGTTGTGCGTTGCTAAACAGCTCTAATTGGGCCTCTCCTGAACCTCGTGACCTAATTGGCTCTGTAGGGTTCAAACTTCGGAAGTGAGGTCCATATATGGTCATGGGGAACCCCATGTTCCGGAGACTGTTATGATCAAGAGGCGCCTTTTGGCTCCGGTTGGCATCCCTTTGTATTCTAATAATCCGGATCAAACGCTGTGCTAATACACATCGCTTGTCTCCGAATCAAATGCCGTGCCGCTCCACAGAACCGTCTCCTAACAGATCCTTAAGAGTAATTTAATATAATGAGTCATTAGTAGCAAAACACTCAGAGAGGATCACTTGGAAAAGCACTGCAGCAGGAGAGGAAAGCCAAGATGAATGTATTTCAAGAGAAAAACCTTGGTGACCTGTGATGGTGCCTGTGATGGGAGTGTGACAAGACAAAGGGCTTTGTTCAAGTGTCAAACAAACTTCAGAAGATCACTCTGTCTCACACACACCAGGAGGCAAAGCTCTACCCTCCACTCCCCGCCCATAAAAATCAAAACCGGACAGACAGATAAGAAGGACCGTGCCCCAAAATATCCACACGCTCCTGAGGAACAGGTTCTCCTGAGGAACACGTGGGGATAATTAGCTGCTTTTGGAAACCACAGTGGAATTGGCCATGCTGTGCGGCTCTGAGCTAGAGGCCACTCCTGGCCACTCCTGGCCACTCCCGGCGGTGCAGGTGCAAATAAAGTCTCCGAGGCACGAATGCAAGCACGAGCTTCACCTGCAGCTGCAGCCTGAGGACCCATGCCGCAAAAAGCACAACCAAAAGGGCTTTCACTTTAATAAGCACCAGGCCTTCTGCTCCAAAGTACCTACAGGCTCAGAGCACTGGATTAGCAAGCTTCTGTTTCAAAGCTTTATTGAGCTGGCCAAGTTTTTTTTTCCAATTTTGAGACCTCTGATGGAATTTGTGCCCCTCCCCCACGCCCCACCCCCATTTCAAAGTACTGTATCTGCAAAACGCTCAGCTTCATGATTTGAAACTACAGGCCAGAGGGTAATTAGCTGATGTGTCACGATCGGCAGTGAATTGGCTATGAATGAAACCTGCCTTGTGTTCACCTCCCTTCCCAATCAGAACCATAGCGCCCAAGGACAAGCTAATGAAGAGAGAACTCTGCCTGCTTTTCTGAGTGTTTTTAGGAGCCGGCGAAGCTCTAGAGCTTTATTTCTGACTGAGCGCCCTTCCCAAAGAAAAGCAGACTCAAGCAGAGCCTCCCTCCACCGGACAATCTCAAAATCACCCCCACGGACGGATCAGAGAGGGCCTTGCTAAAATATCTACTGTAATAAAAAGAGGATAGAAAGTATTGATCATCCACACAACTGCCTGCTCTAAAAAGCTCTCTTGTCAGCTCCACGTTCCCATGGTGCAATAACTCTACTGAGAGTACCTGACTTACATTAAACTGAATGCCATGAACAGGACGTCACTTCAATCTAAAACAGAGCGCTGTTTATATCTAATTACTGGGCCACGTTGGAGCCTTGAGCCCAGTCTACATTTCCTGTTGCTTTCGTAACAGTTCTCTAAATCCGATGCTTCCATTATGAGGCAAAAGTGACAGAAGGGAATGACAGCCCTCCCTTTTCTGTTTAAGCATGAGATAACATGATGCTGTCTGCAGTTTGTGTAAGATATATAATTACTGTTGTGTTAGCATGTCTGCACCAAGCCTCTCTGTCGCCAGGGATGCCTGTGAGTGATGTCCAAACACGGTACATGCTTTTCAGTGCTGACTCGGCTATTTCTGTCACTTTTGCTCCGGTTCATTTTAGAGTGGCATTGCTGCTTTGATCTAAATAAAATACCCCAGTGAAGGTCCGGCTGCTTATTCACAACTCCACCCTTTGACTGCACTGCCATGGAGTGTCTTAATGCTGTGTTCTTCTGTCTCTTTAAACATTAATTTCCACCAGTTCAGATTTCCATGGGGAAGTTCCACCAGGCAAAGGTCATCCCACACCAGTTCCCTGTGATACTCTACCCTGGCTGTGTCCAATGAGGACAGTTCTGCCCAAAGGTCAACAGAACTGTGATTAACAAGAGATCAGCTGGCAGTCACACACACAAAAACTGTGTTCCTCTGAGAGAAAACATACTGATGACCACAACTATTATCAATTATTCTGACAGAACAATTCAAAAGTGACAGATCACCTGGGACTGGTCCATCTACATTACCACACTGTCGTAGTGAATGTTTGTTTTATCTCTGATCCCACATCCTGTTAGCAGATAAATCATCATTAACCACCACATCAGGTGTTAAAATGCACGGCATCATGGGATGTAATGATCACCCGTGTGCTGGTCTATCTTTCATTAAGATAACTGAAAAGGCTATGCAGGGATATGGATGAAAATCACTCCCATGACTGCCTTTGGGAGCGAAATCACAAGCAGAAATGATTACACTCTTGGGCCGCTATAGCAGTTGTGGAGTGTGGCGGACATTTACTCATCCCAAGCTAGCAGTTCCGATGTCAGGGTGCAGTGGGAGTGTGGCGTGCACATCCCAAGCTAGCGCTGAACAAAATAAAGCTCACCAGTGAACACTCGGAGAGCAAGAGAGAGAAAGAGAGAGAGTGCAAGAGAATGCAGGAAAGAACATAAGAGGAACAGAAACATTCTGCCTCTACCGTCACCTCTTCCGACCCCTGACACAAAGAGAGAGGCAGCCAGGCTCAGTCACAGTGGTTGTCCCCCTCTAATCCTGCTGCTGCTCATAACACCCGGTCCCTGCTCAAAGCAGTGAGATGCTCCCACACCTCTCCGCCCAGACTCATGACCAAAAGGTTGCTGGTTTGATTCCCCACTGGGGCACTGTTGCTGTACCCTTGGGCCAAGGTACTTAACCCACAATTGCTTCGGCAAATATCCAGCTGTAAATATGGATGCCACGTAAAAACTGTAACCTGTGTAAAGCAGCATGGCCTAGAGAAGCATCAGGTTATGCAGTTTCATGTCCAGGAATGATTCAACAGGAAAACATGGGCCTGTATCTTTAGCTAAACCTACATCTGTAGGGCGTTATACATGTCTCGATCTGTTTGATGCATCATTAACACTGGTCTGCATCAGTTTTTTTAATCAAGATATCGATGTCTGAAACATATGTGTTGCACCACAATAACTCACATAATATCCAGAAAGCATCTCTATCAGAACTGTTAGGATCTTCATTATGATCTCTACTGTACTCATTGAGTCTTCTGTTCATTTTATTATTGACTCATCCTTCCATCTATTGCACATTTACCTACTTGCTCAAACCACATCAAATACAGAGCTATAAGGTCTGTCTGGTCCACATCAAATGGCCCACAGGAACTGTCCTGGAACAAAGTCATCACCATGGCAATGCAAATCACATCAAATGGTCCATAGGAACTGTCTTAGAACAAAGAGTCATCACCATATCAAGGCTTGTAGTTCACTGTCATGTCACTCTGTCTAAATGCAATCAACAACTGTTGAGGTGTGGCTTATCACACCTAGGTATTTATGTGAGTGCTCATCTGAGCCTAGGTAGTCTTAGTTTCGGCGCTGTTTGTGTGCGTAACTTTGACTCCTGGGGAATAAACCTAATCTTATCTGATTCATCTGACTTTCTGTTCTGTGAAGTAGAACCTAACAGAACTATGCTGAATTAAGATGCAACCTATAATGGACTGATTGTGGTCTTGATTCAATTCAATTCAATTCAATTTTATTTGTACAGCGCTTTTTACAACACAAGTTGTCACAAAGCAGCTTTACATTGTTACCAGGCCTGAGACCCCCCTGAGAGCAAGCCTAAGGCAACAGTGGCAAGGAGAAACTCCCTAACAGGAAGAAACCTTGAGCAGAACACAACTCAGAGGAGGAGCCCATCTGCTTCTGGCCAATCACATGAAAAAGATTTTTGTTTAAGCCCCCATGTACCGCTCACTGGCCTGTGTGTAGACACAAAGAGGATGGTATTACAGTCCAAGCAGGCAGAGAGGGTGGCTGGTTTGCCAAGTAGTACAGCAGTGATCTGGGGATAGGCGAACGCCTCCCATCATCAAACACCCAAACGTATGAGACCGTGACTTTGGGATGATTCGGCATTCATCTGCCAAGTTTAGATGTGTCAAGGGACATGTGACCACACCCAGAAAGCACTGCGTGCAGTGGCCACTGGGAACAGGAACATGGAAGAAGCAGGCCCATGCTAAAGTAATGTGACAGAAGAGACCGATCTCGGGGGTTCTGCTCGCCTGTTTGCCAAGCGGGCTCGCCCTCCCAGGCCGAAGCGGCGAGTAGCGCGAGGGATCGCTGCCAATGCTGTTTGAGTTCTGCTTCTGCTCCCCTCCCTCTCTCTCTGCTTCTACTGGTCCGCGCTAGCCAAGAGCTCACCCCGAAGGGTCCTCTCAAATTCCCATCAGGCCAAGCGCTTTCCTAAAGAGAGGACATGCTGACAGAACAGCAGCACTCCTGCGCCTCTGAGAAAGAGGCAGCCCCAAGCTGCCTCTGTCACAGTGATAACACAACTATCAATGTTCTGAAGGGAATGTGAAGGAGCAGACAAAGAACTGGTGCAGCTAGGGGGTAGGGGTGAGGCAGATCAAGCATTTCAGACTCAATCTACTGGGAGAGGTATCAACAGATTCTGCTCTCATGCCCTGAACGTGAACCAGCACTTATTTTGTGCTGTATTTTTGGAGTTAGGATAAGGAGTGGGTAGGCTGATTCTGGATCAGTATCTGAGCACAGTTTGCCCCTGAGCAGAGGGCAGAGCAAGGCTAGGCTGAGCTCTGAGGAATGAGGGATGTGGCTGGCGATAGCCGTGCAGATGACTCCACGGCGACACATAAGGACAAAGCAGTGTTCTCAGGGATTGGAGGCGGAGAGGCCGAGGGAGGAGAGCAGGGTCTATCCAGTCTTTCTCAATATGGGACTATCACTGTTAACGGAGGCAAACAAAAAGGCGAACACAAATCATTCATAATTGGTCACAAGCCACGTTTGCTCACCATGCTCAACACATCTCTGAAAACCGGATTTACCCTCCCCCCAGACCTGACAGGTTATGCACTGGCTTCACCGAACGAACAGAACAGGGAGCGAGGAAGAAAGCCACACCGCCCTCAAAGTGAGACACGTGATGGTTTCTTTGCTTCTCTGTGGGGACATCTAAATCGTATCCCAAGAGTGACCACGCCTTCTGCAGCCAGCTGGGTGGGGGACCTAAATCTCCAGTGCCCCCCAGGCTTCCTCGGAATGGGACAAAACACATGACGCACGGAGCTGGAGTGTAAACACGTTGAGCCAAAGAAGCCGAATTTAAGCAGCACCACAAAAACTCTGCCCCTTTGAGAAGGGATCCAAAGCATTCCAACCCAGTTTCTTTTTTAAAGACGGCAGTAAATAGATGCTATTCAAATGAAACCATTAAATATAGACACAAACATTTCCCGCTCTGTCCCTGGAAATCCAGGCCAACCAGTACATTTTTATAATCCGTTCTGTACCCACAGATGTCCTGAATAATCACAGCACTATCTGTCAGAGCAATGCCAAGCAGGTCTGAACCACAGAAACCCTGTGCAATCACAGCAGAGCTCATCAGAGCCCACATCAGGGATCATGGGTCAGGAGTCAAGGGTTAGAGGTCAGGAGCAACAAGCAGGGACATACCTTGGTAATGAGCGTCCGATACTCTTCCACCTGGTGGTCGTTGTTATGGCAGCCAGCAAGGAGCTGCCACACCTCCCCCCTGAGGGCCTCCGGGACGCCGCTGCGGACCAGTGCAGAGAGCTGCTTTGGCCGCACAGCCAGGTTCAGATGCCTGCAAAAAGACATACGGCACCGCATTACCATGGCGACAGGACACACACCGCCATGTTACCATGGCGATAGGACACACTCCGCCGCATTGCCACAGCAACAGAACACGCCACGCAACATTACCATGGCAATGGGACGCACCCTGCCACATTACCATGACAACAGGATGCACACTGCCAATTCCGATGTCAGGGTGCAGTGGGAGTGTGGCGTGCGATCTGACAAATCAGAGGACCAGATGGGCCCAGCAAGATCCAACCTGAATTCTCTTCAGACAAGGACAACTGCTTGCTTAACTGGAACCCTGATCACAGTGGACTGACAACACTGTTTGATAAAAGCTCCAAGCTGCCTCCGTCACAGTGATAACACAGCTATCTATGTTCTGAAGGGAAATAACCACTCAGTTATACCAAACCAGTGCTTTATGGTGTCGCAAGAAGGTGTCTGTGCTAGATTATTTTCTGAAAAACTATCATCAAAGGACAATTTCCTCAGATTTGGGAAACATTCTGCCGCTAGGATCAGTCTTTTACAGGTCTCTTGATCTACAAGTGCTACACACATAGCCTGACTTTGAAAATGAAATGTGTCCAGGTTAGACTGAAAGTACATATTCAACTGAGGTTAACCAGATTGTAATTAACGCTTTGGTTTTTTAAACTGCATGGTGCTAGAGCAATAACATTGTGACCTGTACAACTTACATTACATTACATTATTGGCATTTAGCAGATGCTCTTATCCACAGCGACTTATATCGGGTACAGTTTCTTACAATGTTATTCACTTATACAGCTGTCCTGCTCCTTAATTACTATGATACACTGCCGCCCCAACTTCAACAGTATAATGTGAGAACTTTCATAATTGTTAAAAACAGTTTAAAAAATAACACAACAGTAAGCAGTGATAATGTGCTACATTGCTATGTGGGAAGCTCTTTACACACTGTAATCTCTCCACAAGCCAAGAAAATGATTCCAGGAAAGTCTGCAAACTCAATTATGGCGAAATGGAGGAGCCCTTATTACAGAGACATGGGCCCAGAGCACATCTGAGGATGAGGAGGCATAAAGGACTCTTTGAGAGGTGCAGGGGGACACAAACAAAACATTGTTGTCCAGAGAGTTAACGTTACCGAGGACAAGTGCAGACAAACACTGAGTATTCACCACCATCTTCTCATGGACATTAGACACTCACTGTGGAAATATCAAGCCTCCCCTGAGTGTGTTATTTCAGGCTAAGCTGGCTTTTTCTATTTTTTTTTTTTTTTTTTTTTTTTTTTAATACAGACTAAATGGTAATATGTTTTTTTTTCCCCCAGAGAGGTCTTGTGTGACTAATATCAGCCCACTCCCCCCAGTACAATTCTCTGTGGATCCTAAACCCAAGATCTGACTTACAGGGCTCTTAATGTGTGTCTATCTCAGAATAATACGCAGACCGCCTGTGTGTTTCAATAAGGGTCTACAACCCGAAACCTTCTGCAGGCCAGGGGTAGCTGGGAGTACAGTATACTACAGAACTAAACAGCTATGAAAATATTTAGGCTGAGACATACCAGGGCGTAGTGTGTTACTCCCAGATCTAATCATGATTTGCCACTCATAGTACATTAAGGTCTGTGTTGTCATATGTGGCTAAATAAAAACATGAACCCTGTCACTCTTAGTCAGCTGATACAGAGCAGCTAAGGGCAATGACAGTAGCTTTTGCTTAAGCTGCTGTGTGTTCTCAGATGTGGGTCAGAACCTCCCCTTTCTGATTAGGGCTGCATGCAGTAAGATCCCATACTCAAACACTGTCTGGCGGGTATAAAAATGGGTACGATGGCGGGTATGAAAATGGGTACCAATGCCTAATGTCACGAGTATGAGAGAGTGGTGCATGCCAGAATCAGCCCCTCTGTCAGAGGAACATGCAACAACCCACACTGTAACTCCTTACAACCAGCTGTTACAAAACAAGTTGCAGATGTAAATGCAGGTTAAGCTCAAAAATCGCTCTTAAGTGAGAATTAGAGTGAAGAAATGGCAAAAAAAACACAGAAAATTGGAACAAAGGCCTGACAGCTTTACTTGACCAAAGCTGAGGTTTTCCTGCATGCACCACTGTGCTAAATGGTACACTGCTATATGTGGGTTCACTTGTATTCACCCATATATAATAGTATATATAATAGTATATTATATAATATAATAGTATATAATATAATAGTTCAATATATTTTCTGAGCTTTTTAATTCACCCAAAGGCTTTGATTAAGAGCAACAAGTGGGTTATCATAGCTGAAAATGGAAATACACTTTTAATAACATTATGTGGATTTCCACATCCTTGTTGGTTTACCTCTCTGCTTTGACAGATTAAAAATATCAATCAGCAGTTTAATTTTCCTCAGATGAGTGAGCTTTCCAGTTAGCAAGGAGCATGTGTATGTGTGTGTGCGTGTTCAGGCAAGAACATTCCTCTTGATTCTGTGTCTGAGAGGCACAGAGGCTCTACCCCATCCATGGGGGATCCTACATTAGGAGCTCACTGCTTCTCTATCAAGCATGTGGCTGTGTGCGAAACAGGACATCCAGGCTCGCTCAGGAGAGAGGAGATGGAGTCAGCCTGCTCACATCACATCTGATGAGATGTGTGAGAGACTGCAGCTCTATGATCGTGGGAGACTTTTTTTTAGCATCTAGCAGTGCATCACAGGTGGTAGGCTCAGCAACCATAAGGAAAATCTGCTCTGTTTGAACTTGTCAGGTCACTGCAAAGGTATCAGCCAAAGACACACTCCCAAAATCAGACATCCACTCCCATGCAGTGACAATAACTTTATTTCTGATTCTGTGACAAGATGATTTCCGACCCTCCAAAGGCTGTGTGCTGCAGCTAAAAATATGCCTTATCTTTTTGGCTGTTTGGATTCGGTGTGGATGTCACTGAAGAGAACAGCTCTCCCATCCTGACTTTGAGTAAGCAGGCTTTTACACACACTGATGGTCCTCAGAGAGGGGGAAAGAGAAACCATGTCATGTGTTTCTTTATTCTGCCTTATAAGGTAAAGAGAGGGCTCTGCTACACTTCAAGGACTTTGCCATTTCTGTGTGTATCAGCAAGGCAGGACAGGATGGCTTAGTTCCTTACAGGCTTTTATTCTGAAGGTCAATGCAGCGGCTCAATGTCACCACCACCCATCCACGTCGTCATTCAGAAACACTACCCTATTCTGCGATGCCAAAATCTGTGCACAGACAGCACAAACACACACTGCTCGCATACAAAAACACACACCCCACAGATACATAGATATACACAAAGACACACATCCCCCAGATACACACAAACATACCTCACATAAACACACACATACCGACACTTACAAGCAAGCAAACACACAACCAATAAACATACACACAAGCAAAACACACACTTCCTACAAACACACACATCCAACAGATACACACACCCCCCAAAGACACAGAAATATAAACACACACACTCCACAGATACACACATCTACACAAACACACACCCCACACATACAGATACATACACACAAACACACACACAGCCCACACAAACACACACACACCAACGAACACACACCCCACACACATACACACCCTATACACATACACATATCCCACATATACACTTACAAGCAAGCACACGCACAATCAACAAACATACACACAACCAAATACACCCCACACGCACACACAACCAAGAAACATACCCCACACATAAACACACATATACACACACTAGAACCCACAAAAATACACACAAGCAAACACACGCCACACAGTTGCACACATGTACACACACACACACACGCACACAAATAGACACCCCACATGCACACACCCTCACACACTTGAACACAAACATGTACTCAAAGCATCATTAACACACACACACAAGTGCACACACACACACACATGTGCGCGCACACACACACACACACAAGCAGACACCAGAACACAAACATGCACTCAAAGCATCATTAACTTAATAATAAAAAACAGTAATTCCTCTTCTGACCTACTTACTGGCATCTTACCAGCTGTTTCTGGTGCTAATTTCCTTCTCTTCCTATGCTTTCAATTCTGTGTTTGACAGGCACAGCTCTTACCTGGACTGCTATGTTTCTCCCTGAATGACAGAGCATTGGGGGCAATCATGGGGCAGAGGATGTCCAGTCAGACAGACTGCTATCCTCCTTCTCTCTGGGGCTAGACAGCTCTCTGCAGCCCTTCATCCTTCCCCCTTTTCCTTTCCCATACTGGAGAATTGCAGATGCCTCACCCCATGCTCCTAGGTGGGTTTAGCGGTAGTTGTTTCTAGGATGACAAGCTTAAATGTATAACTAGCGACTACTAAAACGGATAAAAACAGGGAAAATGAAAAAAACCTTTGACAGCAGAAGCCAATGAAATAGCACAGCAGATGAAAGAACACAGAGTTCCTCAAACTCCTGCAGGAGGTGGGAGTTACACTAGCAGGGGACACCCACAACCAGGCAACCAATACCAAATGCTTCGGTCTAATGCCCAACAGCTGCAAACAATCATCAAGACTAGCAGGGCTCCAGACTCCATTTAGTCGCATTTTGCGACCATTTTTGGAGATGGTGCGACTAAATTTTATAACTAGGCGCACCAGTGCGACTGGCAAATTTTCCCATTTGTTTTTTTTTTTTTTTTTTTAAATCATCATCGTATATCACGTGAAACACCAGGAGGGAGTGAGAATTGGTGTGTGTGTGTGTGTGTGTGTGTGTGCGAGCGAGATAGAGAGTGATTAGAGTGGAGAGCTAACGCGAGTGTACACGCGCACTGATGATGAAACGCGCGAAACAATCCATTTAGCTGTTACCGTGTTCCAAAGATGAAGCAGTCTATAGCTGATTATTTTAAAAAACAAAATGAGGAGAGAGAGGAGGAGGCTGGTGGAGAGGGAGAGCCAACGAGAGGTCCCGACTCAGACACAACTGATGATGAGAGTGCAGGTGCAGGCAGGGAGAGACCAACTGAGCCAGTGAAGAAGAAAAAGTACTACACTGGAAACCGGTTATAGTGATCACGGTTATAGTGATCAACCGCTTATATGGATCAAAATGCTTGGGACAGAATCATTCCTATACAAATACTGTTTAAATAATTCGCTTATAGTAATCAAGTAGTCCGCTTACAGTGTTCATTTTGGTTCTTTTTACACAAGACAACATATGGAAAAAATGAAACTACGGTAATTCTTTTTTCAAGCCATGTTTTAACCTGTATTTGCACTACTGACATTACCGTATTTTGTAAACCGCACAATACTTTTACGTTTAAGGCTATAGCCTTATTATTATTTGAACTACAATAAGCTATATTTTATATGCAGTACTGCACTGTATTGTAGTGTATTTGAATTATACACAGTTCAGTAATTTAATTTGTACAGTACTGTAATTTGAAAAGCGTTTGAAAAAGCGGTACTGTATTTTAAAAGAGTCAATAAAATTCAGTAAATAGCGACGCTGTCCGTTTCATTACTGTATATTCATGTAATAAATATACAAATGTCAATTAGATGGTAATCTGCATGAGAAATAAAGAAAAGAAAAAAAATCGGTTATAATGATCATCCGCTTATAGGGACCAATTTCACCCGGACACAACTGATCACTATAAGCGGTTTCTACTGTACTTTGAATGAATGCTGCTGTTAAGTTGAACCTTATTTGTCTCCAGAGGGACAATTTGTTGTGCAGCAATAAAAGCAGTAACAACACGAGATCAAACACCCAAGGCAATTAACCCTTTCACACGTAACTTGTTTTTATGCTATGTAGCGCACGTGTTACGTTACATGGTTCTTTATGTTTTCATTAGCGTTATTAAGCTTCTCATAGTTTTCAGTTAGCATTTGCTATATTTTTTAACGTTAAATCGTTGTTTCCTCAAAGCTAAAATTAGCCAGAATTTTTCCAATCTAGTGTTCTAATCGCACCAGTTTTAGCATATGCGCTAAACGGCTAATCACACCAGTGTGACCATACGTGCGAAAGGATTAAATACAACATATAATAAAAAGTAAAAACATAGAGTACATGCAAAAACATACATGCTGTTGTTGTGCTTTGCTTTTATTTGATAACATTTTGCTACGTTTTCTTTTAAAATTATATAATAGAAGATGACCTATGTTGTCAGCCACTGCTCACGGCAGAGAAACTTAATGTTCAGATTAAAATATTTTGCAAATATCAAGTCTCGAGTCACTGTCAACCTTTACATCAATGCAAAACTAGGGAATGCAAATTAAGACAAGGAGCATGATCTGCACAAAACCAAATGAAGTCTGTGAAGAATGTGATAATACTACCACTAACAACTTTCTTCAAAGCGCAAATACGCAACTTCAAAGAGCATAACTCCCGCAATGTTTGGCCTTCAAAAAGAGGCTAAAATAAGCTACCAGAAAGCCCAGTTGCGGTAATCATGGATGAGGTTGTCAGTGGTATTCAGCATTTTGCAGTAAATGCTCTGGTTATTCCACTTCAGTGCGGGGGGCATCAAACCATCTAACTGCTGTGCTGTCAGCCGCTCAGACAGTGTCAATGCTGTAAACACATTACGTTATTGGCATTTAGCAGACGCTCTTACCCAGAGCGACTTACATCAGTTGCAATGTTATCCATTTATACAGCTGGATATTTACTGAGGCAATTTGGGATTAAGTACCTTTCCCAAAGGTACAACAGCAGTACCCCAGCAGGGAATCGAACCGACAACCTTTTGGTCATGAGTCCTGCTCCTTAACCACTATGCTACACTGCCACCAAACACTGTGGAAAAGACAATGCCAACAATATGCTTTTCCGCATATGGCGTGCTTCACAATAGTCTCCTGTGCAATTCATGCATTTCAGTAACCATTCCGACAGGTCTCAAAATGTACAAGATGTGTATGGCCAACATCAGTTATGAGACCTAAACATCGTCTCAGTGGCACAGCAACTTTTAAGCTTTGCTTCCAAAATAAGTCAAACAAGAGAATTTTTAGAATAAAAGTTCAATTAAATTTCAAAAATTGTAAGAAATAGAAAAAAATGATTTTGTTCTGAATTTAGAATGCTTAAACTGCAATAGTGTAGAACTAATAAATAAACTGTAGTATAAACAGTGTTAAACTGTATAATAAATGAAATGTAGAAGTAATAAATATTCCCAACACACACATAGGTGTTGAAAGGGTGGGGACCCTAGGCAGTGTGGCACACAGGAGATTGGGCCTCTCCACTCACCACTTGGACAGCAGGTCCCCCCAGGTCTCCAGGATCTTCTCGGCACATTCCTTGGACACATCCCCTGAGCCGCTCAGCAGTGGCTCATCATTGTCTGAGGGAAGAGAGGAAGGGACAGTGGTGAGACAGACAGACAGACAAATGGACAGACAGACAAACACTGTGGGATATGGGAGAACAGGAGGGTCAGACAGATATTCAGAGGCCAGGGTCTCGAAGCCCACCTTCCTCTTCATCGTCCTCGGGGGGCGAGGGCACCATGGAGCCGTGGGAAGCTGACTGTGGGATGCTGGGGCTGGCTGTGGTCTTCCTCTTCTCCCTCTCTGTCTCGCTCTCCAGGCTCACCACCTCATACAGCGTGTCCGTGTTACTCTTTCGGTCCTTCCTCTCCATCTGGTTGCAAAGCCAAGACAACAGGGAATGAGACAAACCATGTTCCAGCTCATCAGATGACAGGATCTCACTCTAAAACATACCACATGTCAAGTACATCTTTACCGCACTAGTTTTGAGTGCACAAGCACCACAAAGCAGTTACAGGTGGGGGCTCTCTCACCTGTTTAAGCTAAAGGAAGGGGCTCTCTCACCTGCTTGAGTTTCAGGTAGAAGGTCTCCGTGTAGCTGCGCTTGCTGAAGGGCCAGAAGAGCCTCTCGTTGGGTGAGCACACTCGTACCCGTGTTTCCAGCAGAAACCGCACCGGCTCCTCCACTTCTGTGATGACCAAGTCCACGGCTGTTGTCATGTACATGAACTTATCTACAAGACAAGGACACTCACATGAACACTTTCCTAGCACAAAGTAAGAAATCAGACTAACACAACCCCATCACAAGAAAGGAAATTAGACAAGCACAATCCCATCACATGACAGGAATTCAGACCAACAACGCCATGACATTACAGGAAGTCATACCAACATGACACCATCGCAAGAAAGGAAATCAGGCCAATGCAACCACATCACATGACAGGATGGCAGACCATCCAATTTTGGTCTACCCCTCTCCAGGCTATGACATGGTTAGCCACATCCCAATTACAAGCTGCCTACCGTACCTTTGGGTGTCTCCTCATTGACAGCTTGAAACTGAGGCGTGTTGGGATTCCAGCTCCCTGTGATGATGTAGGACTTCCCATCTGAGCTTTTCCCCATTGACTCCTGCAGGAAGAGCAGGCAGAGTTATAAGCACTGAGCACTGGGCACCGGGGGCATTGAGCACAGCTGACCACTCACCAGGTCCAACAGGTGCATGTCACTGTTCTTCACATCTCTACCTGGGCTCAGCAACAGACCAAAGCACCTGGAGCACAAGAGACACCACACCTGATGCGGAAAGCTCTATACACACGGAGTGAACCACTGTGTGAAACAGCCTAGAGCACCCTCACATGGAGTGCAGGCTGACATGGAATCTGTTAATGCACTGACGCAACTCGCTTCAGGAATACAGTAGCTGTCAATCCAAACAACACTGCAGAGCGATTATGTGACACAAAGAGCCAATAAATTACATAAAGGGAGTTTCTACCAAAGAAAAACACACTGGGCATACACTCATCAATAAGGCATACGGCAGATACAGGCTGTCACCAGTGGGTCAGCCATCCTGCTGATGTGAAACATTACAGCTCCTGCTCTTTGTCATTTACAATCAAGTTAAACTGTGATATGAATAGCTGGGCACTAAACAGCTGAAATGTCTCCCCGGTGTCTGGACATAGAAATATAAAACAAGCCTGCATTACCTCTCGATGGCCAGCTCCTTGTTGGATGTCTGCTGGACATAAATGACAATCTTCTTGTCCATCCCAGGGCGCAGCTTGAAGCTCTGCTTGTCTTTGTCTTTCGATACGGCACTGTTACAAGAAAACAAGAGAACAGAGTGGGGGGGGGATTATATCCGTTTATAGGTTCCTCCACACAAATGTACAGTGTTCACACCACAGTAACAGGGCGTTTTAACAAAGACATATATTGAATGCATGGACCATCATAACATGCTTCCTCAAAGCCATAAATCACCCCCTAGGCCTTCGATTCAGACTTAAATAAATACAATTAGACACAATGGACTCTCTTTGAATGAATAACAACTTGCTCATGGTTAGGAAATGCAAATGAGAGCCCTGCGATGACCTCACATGGCATCACAGCATACGTTGCAGCCCACGGGCTCGAGCCCGGCCTGAGCTCTCAGCGACAGCCACGGCACAGCGCATGTCGAACACTGTGACAACGCTTTCTAACACACAGGCTCCCAAAAACTGTGCTTGAAGTGACTATTAAGATACGTAGGGGGCATTGAGATGTTTCCCTTCTATACTTCTTCAAAAAAAGAACACATTTGACTATAATGTAGCACAAATACCATGCTTGTGCATGGGGCAATCAGGACCTGTCCTTACAGGGTCAGAATGTCCATTTCCCCAAATTACAGTGTGAAACAAAAGTGCTGATGGGGTCATCTTATCCACAGGCAGTCAGGCGCATCCTGGTGTTCACACACAGCTGTGTTTTTGCTGGAAGAGCAAGTCGTTTGTGCAAAGACACAACAGTGGTGCCCCGTCCCATGACTGAAGCTGACATTTTTCTGCTCCAGCACGACTACCTCCATTCAACACCGCCACTGAACTTCCTGTTATACTCTGCAAAAATGGAGACCACGATTCCAATCAGCCCCGTTTGTTCTGAGGCTCTCAAGGTTCTAAAAATACATCCGTTTTGTATTCTAAACAACTCAGAAGATCGGGCTGATTGGTAAAGAAAGGAAAACATGCACTTTGGTTCTTTGGTTGAAAGACAAGCAGGGCGCAGGGTAGGGTGGGGTGGCGGAGGGAACGGCTGGCTGGAGATTAGACACAGGTCTCTCAGCCCAAACGAGAAGACCTGATCAGGCCCTCGGCTGGCCGGGGCGACTGTGCTAATGCGAGGAGGAGGCTGTTCTGGGGTCAGTGGCCTCCTCTGCTGCATTATTCTTGTTGCTTTCACACTCCCTGGCAGCCTAAATAACCCTCTTTGTGGATAAAAGCAGAGGAGAGAGCTGTGCAAATGATAAATTAGAGGAAGCGTGTGTTTTCACTTCCAAGAAGAGTGGCTTCCTGCTATTTTTATCACTTTGTTGTATAATAAAAGGCATATTCCCTCCAAGGGTTCCGAAAATGGCCACAATAAGTCATAAATCTGAGCCATAAATCTGAGAAACACTTAAATTACGAAACAGGAAAGACCTGAAGCTACACCTGGCCAAGATGAACTGCAGAGCAGGAAGATCACTAATTCGACGTCCCAAGTATTTACATGCTTTCTAAATTTAGTGGCTTGGGAGGATTTCTCCTATGGTCTGATGAAACAAACCACCTCTCTCTCTCACCTGGCCCAGTGACTCACCTGAAGGTGCCCTTCCCATCATCCTCCTTGATCTCCAGACAGACGGTGAAGGTGAAGACATCACTATCAGGTGTCAGGGGAGGGGGCTGGGTCGCCAGAGGGGTCTTGCTGGCTGACCGTCGGAAGGCCGTCGCAAAGCTGTACAGTATCCGGCTGACCTTCAGCACGAGGAAAACACAAGGGGTCACCGTGTGGCTCCTGACATCCCAGGGAGAAGGTCACAGCATAGACCCAAACACTGGTTCTGCTGGGCTGCATAAACACAGAGCTGGAATACGCTATCCCAGTAAACATCCTCTTATGTCATGCAAACTGCTGAATTGCACCCTGGTGTTTACTGATCTAGGAAACTGGTTTGTTCTGATGGTAAATAAACTGAAGGGAGAGTCCCTGACGACGCCGAGGGCGTCATCTGTGTGTGTTTGGCCAGCTTTCACTCATCCTTAATGGGGCCGAGTCAGCCCCCACATGCTAAGAGTGCATGGCTCTGAGCCCTTACGCATCACACAGCTGTCCCCCGAGGGAGCACCCCTCACAGGATCTGGCTAAAATTGGGAGTGATGTCATGCCAAAGCCCTGCTTTTCCTACCATGGCTGAGTAATTCATAGCATGACACCAGCTCACCCCCCTGCGCATCCTGCCACAGGGGACCATCCCCAGTGATCAGGTCACCCGCCAAAAGGTGACAGCAGGAGCATTTCATGTGTGATCTAGACCACAAGTCCAAGACCAGGACTACTCGAGACGGAGTCAAGAACGAGTCCAAAGAGGTTCGAGTCCAAGTCAAGACCGAGTCCAAATGAGAGAGACAGAGTCAAGACCGAGACAGAAAACAAAGAATCCTCTTCGAGACCACTTACTTACCTGTTTATAATTTTTGTGATGCTAGAGACACAGTATATCTTCTAAGATGATCATTTTGCACTATTATTTGTAATGACCAAAAAGCAAGTGCGGTGTAACAACACTGTAGGATCAAATTAGGCCATCTTATTTACTTTAAGTATAGCCATTTCACTTGATATCATACTCAACACTCTCCAAAGACAAAACAGCATGTAACCCCCACCCTGAGAAGGGTGTTGTACCATATTTGCGATGATCAAAAAGCAAGTGCAGTGTAACCAGGGGTGTTGGCTGGACTGTTAACCATCAGGTGCTGAGCCCAATGACTGAATTCTGTCTTTTTAAAATTATATTATCTAGTTAAATTTAGCCTACTTCAGTATTGTTACGACCCAACTTGTCCGGGCTGCAATATAAGAAGGGAAACAGACATAAGGTTAAGATGAAATGAAATGACTGAATTTATTTGCAATTAGAAAGAAAGAAATAGAACTGTGTTCTCTGAAGCTAATAAACAGTGCTTGCAAGGAAGTGAAAAGAACAGTGTTTAAATCTATGAATGATTAATATTACTTAGTAAGTTTGCAAGTAAAACAAACACATTTGGGTTGTTGATTGGGAAGGCGTTTAGCTGACTGTCAAATTACACTACAGAGTGTGAGGAGGACAGAACAATGGCAATGGCAACTTTTTTTCCCATTGTAGATAAAGTGCAAACTGGTGAGGCAATTTCTGACAGGTGATTGTTCGTCCACCGTCTGAAGGTTTCCGATACGTTCATGATCGTTCATGACCACTACTGACACCTGACACTGACCTACAGTGATGTGCGTGTGACACATTTAATCCATTTAGATTCAGTGTTTATTTCCTAGTTAATCTGACATCTCTCGTGAGTGAGCCAACTTTTTAAACTGATGAACGTTATCAGCCTAAAGTTTTGTTTTACTGAAGATGTGGTAACTTATATGGAGGACAAAAAAATGACATAAGCATAAATAAATAAATAAATAAATACATAAATAAATGAAAAATAAATACATTTTGGTAATGAAAAAGGCTATTTCTGTATTTTTACATTTATTTATTTATGCATTTCTACATTTCTTTATTTCTGTGTCCGTATGTTAATTGAGTGGGTGGTCCTATACCTCAGTCTAAAGCCGGATTGGTTATAGCAGTGCAATTGGATCTACTGCTACTGCCTTGACTGGGGTTATGCACGTGACATCACAGTAGGCGGAGTCACTGCGGGTTCCACCCACTGAGTGGCAGAAAGACTTAGGCTACTGAGTGGCAGCGTTACCGTCCAGCTTGAATGCCGCAAAAACACAAAAAACACATCTAAAATGGGAAAGAGCTGTTGTGCGATTGACTGTACAAATAGATTCAACAAGAAATCAGTTATCTTTTTACAGACTGCCGAAAGCTAAAGAAAAGAAAAGCAAATGGATCGCTGCAATTCGCAGAAACAACTGGAATCCATTACATTACATTACATTTAGGTCATTTGGCAGACGCTTTTATCCAAAGCGACTTACAAGTGAGGAACAGCAAGCAAGCTACAATCCAGGTACCTTCCAAGTTCTAATAAAATAAAAAAAGCAAAAAATCAAAAAAGCTAAACTAAAATCCAAGGAATATGGCAGTTAGGCCGACGTTACGTTCAGCGCTGTCCTCTCAGTTTTGCTTTTTTGTTAGTTGATCGTTGTTTGGAAAATTAAGCTACGAAGCGTTTTCCTTACAATGGGCATCAATGGAGAGTTCTGCTTTTTTGATGGGAGATAGTGTTTATGACATGTGAGATGTCAGACAAATTTGGTGATCATTGATCGCTGTTTTGGGACATTAAGCCATGTTAAGCTTTTTCTTTACAATGGGCGTCAATGGAGAGTAAAACGCTTAACGTGAGATAATGACCATACTCCTAGGATTTCGGTTTTGATTTTTTGACAGGAGGAAATGTTTCTGACAGGAGGAAGTGTTTCTGACAAGAGATGTCAGAAATTTTGTGATCATTGATCGCAGTTTTGGAACATTAAGCCACGTTAAGCGTTTTAGCGGCTTTTGTATGCCTTCAGGCTTTGCTTTGCGTATTTCCCCGGCGTCGAAATCAGGTACATACAAATGTCAGGACACCCTGATTCCTGGCCACATGTCAATGTCCATGGACCACTGGTTCTTTGGTAAGTTGTAAGAATCACTGTCAAGTCCAACTGCCTTTAATTTAGGCAGATAAGCGTTTGTTTTACTCCCGGCTTTGCAGTTTCCCCTACTAAAGGTAGCCACATGTCGCAGCATTTTTTGCCACTCAGTCCGAGTGAAGGGGCGTATTCCAGTGGGAAAGTGATGTCAGTGCATACCCTCTCTACGGGAGGTTTGCCTTTAGCTCGCTACTAGCCGCTGAGCTAAACTGAGTTGTTGACAGTTAATTTTAATGTAGCCCTGTGTTATTGATGGAAGGTTTTGTACAAGCCATTGCGTGGAGTTAATACCAAAGTTATTTAACCAGCTTGTGTAATGTAGATTTGATAGGAATCGTTTGCTTCTGTCTGGTTCGCCCAGCTGACCAATCCAGCTTTAGACTGAGGTATAGGACCACCCACTCAATTAACATACGGACACAGAAATACAGAAATAAATAAATGTAGAAATGCAGAAATAAATAAATAATGTAGAAATGCATAAATAAATAAAAAAATAAATAAATAAATGTAAAAATACAGAAATAGCCTTTTTCATTACCAAAATGTTTTTTTTTTTCATTTATTTATGTATTTATTCATTTATTTCTGCATTTATTTATTTATGCTTATGTCATTT
Source organism: Megalops atlanticus (assembly GCA_019176425.1). Taxonomy (NCBI): domain Eukaryota; kingdom Metazoa; phylum Chordata; class Actinopteri; order Elopiformes; family Megalopidae; genus Megalops; species Megalops atlanticus. Next base: position 40,493,850 of record CM032880.1, on the reverse strand, counting down.
TTTGTCCTCCATAAACTTAGCTGTCAATGTATGACATGATCAGAAAAAAAGTTGGATTGGTCATAAAACTTGCCTCGGGTGTTATCACAGTTTGTAGGACTACCAGACCGATAAAATATAAAACTTTTTGGCTACCTAACACGAGGCTAGTTTGGTGTTGCTAGCCAAGGGGAGGCACAACTAAGCTATCATTGCTAACGGTTTAGCTTGCTACAGTGCAATGCAAAATACATTAGCTGTATATAACTTATGCTCTGCTCATATGTTCACGTAACTTGGAACTCATATACACATTTACACACCTTGTTTTCCTGGCACAGCATGAGGATGTTTGTGCTTCAGCTTCAATCCCTTTACCAGTAAAAATATATCTATTTTTTCCTCACACTGACTGACTGTGTAAGCTAGTGTTTGGCATAGTAACCCCATCAACTGAAGAACTGACAAAGACCTGTCAGCCAATAAGACACGAGTATTTCACGTATTTCCCTGTAAACCCTCTCTGACTGGTCTTGCCTCCGTTCATTGAAGATAAAATACAACACTTCGTTCACTGAAGATACAAAATTACAACACTGCCGTCTTCTTTTACCGATGTTCAGTTACGTAGTGAGAAACCGCTCGAAGTGGAGAATTATTCGGGGCCAAAGAAAAAATCTTCGGGGCTACAACCCCGGATGCCCAGGCCAGGCGACGCCTTTGAGTGTAACCACACTGTGGGATCAAATTAGGTGATATTGTTTACTTTAAGTATAGCCTTTTCACTTAAAAGTCAAAGTCACATAAAGCTGATGTCAATGTCAATGCCCGTTCTAGGTGGATTTTGAATGAATTAAACCAATGACCGTTTTCTGAACAAGCTCGCTTAACCCATTCGCACATAACTTATTTTATGCTATGCTAGAGTGCGTGTTACGTTATATGGTTCGTTATGTTTTCATTAGCGTTTTAAGCTTCTCATAGTTTTCAGTTAGCATTTGCTATATTTTTTCATGTTAAATTGTTGTTTCCTCAAAGCTAAAATTAGCTAGAATTTTTCCAATCTCGTGTTCTAATTGAACCAGGGTTAGCATACGCGCTAAACAGCTGATCATACCGTGTGACCGTACGCGCAAAAGGGTTAATCAATCATTTTTTTGAAGGAGGAGTTACTTGAGAAAAAAACTACATATATTTTTTAAAGGCAGCTGGTCTTGGTCGAGACCAACTAGAATATGTGGCGAGACCAATGGCCAAGACCGAGACAAGTCCGAGTACAAATACCAATGAGTCCAAGACAAGTCCGAGACAATAGAAAAAACGTCTCGAGTCCAAGACCGGACTCAAGTACTACAGCCCTGATTTATACACACACGCTCATACAGACATGGACAACCACAGCATGACAGCCTAGCAAGGCTTCAGCAAAATCCGCATCAAAATAGCAAAGAAAAGAATGAGATTATGAAAAATTTATAAAAACCATTAACAGTTCTTGAATTCTTTATAAAGATGTGTTTTTACTTATAAAGACTGGGAGGAGTTTTTGTTATTTCAATGCAGTACCCCAATTTTGTAGAACTTAACACGTGTTAAACAAAAAAATCAAATCATTCGCAAATGTAATTAATTTTAAATAATATATCAATATTTAGACAGTCAACAGCTTACAAAAAGGCTTTTATGTTTTATGTTTGCTGAGGTTGGGGCTTCTTGGCAGCATTAAAAAACACAGACAAGATTTGAAAATGATGGAAAAATCCTGCTCCATGTGGTTACAGATGAAAAAGTGTAAGTGGAAGCCCTGACACGTATGCACACAAACACACACAAGAAAGAAAGTTTAACCAGTTGAAGTGAGCATATAGCTGCTGTGTGAGCAGGGACAGCTGAGCTCTGTGCTCAGTGCACCCCCTGCAGGTGACGGCTGAACTGCAGGCAGAGAGGGAGCGTTCTGTGACAAGTCCCTGGTGGCTTACCGCTTCCTGGATCTCACAGCGGAAGACGTGGATGCGGAAGATCTCTGCGTTGTAGTGGCTCTCAGTGAAGGCGAAGCAGTCGCTCTCAAGTGTGCTGTCATGGCCGCGGACGCAGAACAGGATCTTGTAGATGGGATAGTTGGCAATCTCAGTGCTAGTTTGAGGGTCCAGCAGCCTGTTGAAGACAAAAGGAAAGCTTGATCAGTTGAGCAGACAGGGGCGTACACTGCAAAACAAGAGAGAGGAGCTGCTCTGCATCTCCAGATACACTCAGTTCAATGCCTGGTTCTCCAGCATGTGTGAGCTATGAAGGCTTACTTTTTGGCAGACCTTATCCCAGGCTAAAACAGCTACACTGAACTCAGGGTAATAGCACAGTGCCTGCAGCAATGCCAAACGACCTGCAAGATCCACACTCTCATCAGAAAAGCAAAGAGCCACTAAAGCTGAAGGCCAGGATGTGATAATGCTCCTGCTTCTCTGCATGATTTTGCACACACTTCTGACTGGTGCCGTGTCTTCACATTTATTGCTGCCATACTTGTATCTTGTTTCTTGTTAAACTGGCAGCAATGAAGTCACCTAGTAATATGCATTAAAGTATAATTCAACAATAAGCTCATCTGAAATGTGTTTAAACCTGCACCTTCATGTAATTTAAGCAATTAGCAACATAAATCATTTTGAGAATGAGCAAACCCTTTTCTGCTCAGTCTTCTTGTTGCATCTGGCTTGGTGCTAGAGAGTGAACTGCAAAGTGAACCAGGCCTAGGCATATGCACTCCGGGCCTAACCCTAAAACTAGGCGTAGCCTGACCTTAGACTAACCCTAACCTTAACCTAGGCCTAGTCACTCTGAGGTATAACCAAGGCCAGGCTTGTGTAGCCAAGGCACACCTCCCAGACCCCCATAGCCCTGCACCCAGCACCCCCCACCCTCCAGCCCGCTCCCCGTCACCTGACAGTTCCCTCGGAGACCCCGGGCACAGAAAGCGTGACATCCAGGGGCACCTGGCACTGCCCGCGCAGAATGCTGATCATGCGCAGGGCCTCCACCTCGCTGCGTGGGGCGTTGACCGAGGCGCAGCCCAAGTATGTCAGCTTGCTGAACACCACACTGTCCTCGTCCGGCACCGGAGTGCTGGGGCTTGGCTCTGACGAGTCATCTGAGGAAAACTCATTGTCACGTGGGAGTCACATCCCGCAGCGTCTGGTGTGAATGCACTGATGCGACTACTAATCTTCCTACTACCAACAGATCAGACAGGTTTGCCCTCTGAACACCAGCACACAGGCTTATCACAAACCCCAGCCAATGGGAGGCATTCCACTGCAGGACCTCTACTGGAGAGGTGAATCTGCAAAAAGCACACTCTGAGCTAGAAGTCATGCAGTCAATACTCCACCCAGTACATATCAAGTCAAATTTTAGATCTTGAAATAAATCAATCGAAAAGGAAGCTGCAGCTGCAGAGAAACACCCTCTTGTGGTTTCTCTGGTCTTCCCAATACCTGCAGTTAAATTATTAAAGGTTTCTATCAGGAACAATTATCTAATTTCTCAGTTTTTTTTAATGTTCAATTTTTGTTCATTAAACATTTAATAAAAGATACAAAAACATCTGTAATCATGGTTTGTTGTACTGGCCAAGAATTTCTTTTGTTCAGCTTTGAGGGGTTATACATTTATCACTGCATGGGGATATAACTGAAACTAGCAGCATCACGTTGGCCCCATATACAGAGCACAGCAAGCACAGACGGTAATTGTAGCTGTGATTCCTCTATTTAGCAAGGTTTTGGAAGTCAAAATTTTCAGCTTAAGAATCAGCCTTTAGGGAGTGCAGCACTAATGAGGGTTATGTAATTCACAGCTATATATTTGAATGCTGGGAACTGTAGTTCAATACAGAAAATGTCATGTATCCATGTATCTCTAGGGCTGTAAACACATAACTAATAACCAATGTGAAACATACATGTCGCACCTCATTTCACACCTAATGCAAACATGATAAAATATGGATAGGCTAGAATCAGAATTCAAAATGTGGAAGGGGTCTATGAGCTCAGTACTAGAACTGTACCATTTCAAGCAGTGGTACTCACCATGTTGAGTGTGGCCACCCCTTTGGATGCCTTGGGAGGGCTCATGTAGAAACTATTTGCAATTTTAAGAGGGGTCTCAAGTTAAAAAGTTTGACTACCACTGATTTGAAGGAAATTGTGGATTGTGCACTGGGCCACAAGAGAGCACCAGATATACAGGTGCAGAGAGTATGTTCACTGAGCTGTGCCTTCACACTCTCAGAAACACATCATTCACTCACCTCTGTACGCAAACTCGCTGTCCTGTGCCAACTGGACAGGCAGCTCCAGTTTGGGAAGGGTGCCGGGAGGGGCAGGGCATGCCTCTGGGGGTATGGCTGTGGTGGGGTACCCCAGGCTGTCGCCATTGTTGCCTCCGCTCACCTGGTCCACATTGCCCGCCTGCTCGGCCACAGACGGGTCCATCAGAACATCCTCCAGCTCCCGCTGCAACTGCTGCTCACTGCCGTTCCCTACAATCTGTCAACACACACACATGCACGAGCACGCGCACACACATACACACACACACACACACGAACATGCACACATGTGTGCGCACACACACATACACACACATTCACACACAGACACAGGGTCAAAAGGTCAAGAAGATTCGAGCCAAAAAAGTACTCATGCTCATACTCTGAGGCTGAAAAGTTGTGATCAGCAACACCCAGAATAAATAAAGCCACTGTTATTAGTGGAGTAATAATACATACTTTCCTAGTCTCAGCTTCTTATGAACTTTTCATTACCTGATCTGCAAACCTGTTTGAACTTAAATCTGTTATTAAATCCTTGTATGTGCAAGAAAGTTACTGGAAACATAATCATCAGTTGTAAAAAATGAAAACAAGTCTAGATCGCGAGAAAGGAACACATTCTGAGTGTTTACAGTGTATACAGTAAAGGCCAGAGGGCATTTGCAGAGACATAATGGACAGTAAGATCTGTATCAGCATACTTGGCATGAATCATACAACATTTCACTGTAGTCTGACAAAGCTTTTCAAAGGTTTTTCAATGGTGGCGCACCTAATGCAAGCGTGAAAATCACTTTTGTAAAAGCAACCTTGTTTCCATTCCAACGCCCAGCTTTCTCAGTGCACAAGAGAAGGCTTGTCTTAACAGGAAGTTGACACCAGAAAGTGCCAGGGTTCTAGTCTAATGTAGGCTAGTGAGAGAAGAGGCACAGAAAGAAGCTAAAAAGCAGGGGACTGGCAAAGGAAACTTGATTTACGCCGATGAGCTACACATGGAGTGGCCGTCGGGCCTACAAGCAGAACTATAGAGCCTATAGGGCCTTTTCTCTGACCCTGTCACTGCACAGGGGTGGGGGGCTGATCGAGTGACAATCAGAACAAAAACAGCACACAGCACAGACGTCACCACGACAGAGAGAGGACGAGGAGAGAGACTGACCTTAAAGCTGACACCTTCCTCAGAAATTACCTGCATAACAAACAACACATTTAGACACCCTGGCTAAGTCCCTCTGCTTCTCACTGCATGGCTTTCGGAGAAGTAGGAAAGAAACTGATGAGTGAAAACAAGAGCTCTGAGCAGTTAGCAAACAAATCAATGTACACTAGAGTTATCCCTCTAGACACTAGAGGTTAGCATATTAGCCTTTTTGCTACAGGCCTCTAAATAAACAACCATTTCACTTGGGTGTTAACAGAGAGCAGGGGTATGTGTATATCATCACAGGGTTTTGGATTCAAATTAGGAACTCTGTTGCATAGTTAGAAGACACATGCGTGTAAAATGCAAAGGTATCAGTAACATTGATCACAATGGACAACCAAATCAATGGTGAAAAGCAAAATGGTATAAAGTAACAGAAAGCTAACAAATGAGAGCAGTCTTAACATTTTAAAGCTGTAACAGATTTAAAAAGTGAATGAACAGCTTAAATCTATGCCTATTTGAGTGAACCTTTCCACAGCAAACTGTGATCCTTCCTCTGACCTAAACTCAGATATTAGCAAAGGAAATCTCCAGGGGAAATCCAAATAAGTGAACATCTGTGTTTCACACTCTTCAACCCAGTATGACCGAAACTGCTTCAAACTCCTAGACCTGGCATTTCACACTCCTCTTCTCTGTGTGATGGATCTAATATCTCATAGTCATCCTCACTCATGGATCTAATATCTCATACTCTACCTCACTATGCAATAGATCTGATATCATACTCTTCCTCACTGTGTGATGGATCTAATATGTCAAACTCTTCCTCACCGTTTAATGGATTTAGTATCATACTCTTCCTCACTGTGTAATGGATCTAATATCTCATACTCTTCCTCACTGTGTGATGGATCTAACATCTCATACTCTAGTCCACTTTTCTTTCACCTCACCCTCACCTGTGCCTAGTCTCCTTGACAACATGATGCGAGTTTGGCACAAGCTTAAACACACACAGCAGTTTGTTAAGGAACCTTTTGCATTGCCAGGACCCAAATTCAGACTGGCATCATGGGAAACCCGTAAGCTTTGCCACACTGTTTGCCAGCAGGCCCCACGGGCAGCTGAGGTGACTGTGTACACTGTGTACCACTGCAGAGACAAGGAAAGCCTCACACTAAGCAGGGCCAATTACTGGTTCCTAGTCAGAAACAGATGGAATACAACAATGGCAGTGTTTCATATGCTCATGAATAAAAGACCCACACTATCAACACTCTATGCAGCTGAACATCCCCTCCCAGTGCAAACAGTGAAAAGAATTACAACAGTAAGTAGTTAGCTACTGGAATATCTGCACACATGCGCACTAATGGAGAGGGTGACACAGCATGAACCAGTGTTGCCAATGCCTTCTTCTGCTTTCAGCCAAGCTGTCTGCATGCTGCCAAGCATGTTGATCTAGACATGTACTTGTGAGCTCAGCACTATATCTGGCACCAATGCTTGTTCATGTGTGGTTAGCGGTGTCCTGTTTGCACAACCTTTCATGTGACTTCATAAGAAGCATTTTGTGAGCCACTCTGGATAAGGGCATTGGCTAAATGACACTGATGTAATGAAATGTAATGTCATGTAACGTCTGGTGAATGTTGAACAGCAGATGTGTAACAACAAAGCAAAAGTACTGCTCTTCTTATTCACTAAAAAGGAGAAATGTACGATGTCAGATCAAGTATAAAGACTCAAAACAGAGTCAGTTTGTCTACTTGGTACCAACTAAAGTGTAAGGTAAGGAACAACTAAATTGTTTGTGGCTACAGAGTTATAAATGTACAAGGATGCCATCTACTGGAGGCAAGATGACAAGACCTGGGCATGCTTACATGATGCTTTGACATGTGAAAGAAACTGAACACGTTAGACCTAAAAAAGGTTAATGGCTTTGACATTCATATGTCAAACCATGAAAGCCCAAGTCTACCTAGACACCTTGGACCTGAATGAGATACCACTTCAGGAAGAGATCAAATTTTACATATCACCCCACCCAAACCAACAATATTTCTACGCCTTTGTCTCCGACTGCCACAGAAAGAGTACTGCAGTCTTTCATACTGACAGAACGGACGTTATAATAAAAACTGGCTGTTTTCCAGTTGACATCAGCTCAGTAAGCAACCTTGGCTTTTTATGTGCATGTAACAGCCTAATAACTGGAGTCTTGTCTACATTTCCTGTTGGCCTATGAGCTACATCAAAGAAATATGCCACTCTTACCGCTAATTCAATTACAATACCATGCTAATGAATCAGCTAACATGAGTCATTCATCCACTGATAGTCAAAGATCAACTAATCCTAGCTACTGGTATCTGCGCTACAGTATATAGCTATATCTTTAAGTCTTTTTTTCTGTTCCTCATGAAATATATGTGCCTGACAATCATTCAGAAAGTTTTCTGAAATATACTCAGTGACCACTTTATTTGACACACCTCTCTAATACTGGGTAGGACCCCCCTTTGCCCCCAGAACGGCCTGAATTCTTTGTGGCATGCATTCAACAAGGTGTTGGAAACATTCCTTAGAGATTCTGCTCCATGCTGACATGATAGCATCACGCAGCTGCTGCAGATTTGTCGGCTGCACATTCATGCTGCAAATGTCCCGTTCCACCACATCCCAAAAGTGCTCTATTGGATTGAGATCTGGTGACTATGGAGGCCACTGGAATACACTGAACTCATTGTCATGTTCCTGGAACCAGTTTGAGATGACGTGTGCTTTGTGGAATGGCGCGTTATCCTGCTGGAAGTAGCCATTAGAAGATGGGTAGACTGTGGTCATAAAGGGATGCACATGGTCAACAACAATACTGAGGTAGGATGTGGCATTTAAACTCAATGCTCAATTGGTATTAAGGTACCTAATGTGTGCCAAAAATGTTCTTCCCAACACCATTACACCACCACCTCCAGGCTGAACCATTGACACCAGGCAGAATAGAATTAGAATCAGAAACATCTTTAATGACCACACGACCGAGGTCGGTGGAATTTGGACGTAACTGGTGTTCAGTTCAACATAAACAGCAAATGAAGACACACGTAACCGCTGTGCTGTGAACATGGCTTGCAGCCAGCAGCTTTAGTGAGGATGATGGTGTGATGGATGAAGAAAAAAAAAAAAAAAAACCTGGCATGAGATTCTTCAAGTCGAGCAGTCTTTTTTTTTTTGTCTGTCAGTGTGCATTACAATAACAGGATAAAACAGATAGAAGCTTACAAAAATGCACAGGGACAACATTTCAATGAGAAATTATAAATAAGGGGAAATTCGGAACCATAAATATATTTTTTATATTCTAGCAGGGCTAGCTGGCGTGCTTGCTAAAAAAAAAAAAAAATCCACGTGACAACATGCACTGGTGGTTAACTGATATGAGAAGCTGAAACCTGAGGCGGAGTGGTTGGTAAACTAGGCTAGGTATAACCATGTCTCAGAAGAAGTCTAAAGTATGGCGGAATTTTGAACTTCTGAAGGACAACCCTAACAAAGTTAAATGCAAACTCTGTATGCAAGAATTCGCTTGTCATTCAACAACATCGAAGAAGGAATACCACTTGAAACGGGTAAGCTCCATAGCTAGGCCGCCATTCTGCAATTATCTGGGCAGATTTACTATACATATAATGCAGGTAATAAGTGTATTTACAAGGAAAGAAATTCAGCCCTGGACTTATCTATTTAGGACCGCCTGGGGGGTGGGGGTTGGGGGGTGCGTTATGTTTAAAGTATATTTATTAAGATTCTCAAGTTCTGTCTACATTGGAGACTACCTTTAATTAGTTAATGTACATGGACTTTACAAATGATTATATTCTTCTGAATTTTATCTAGTTTTCTAATCGCAAGTTTTATATCATCACGTTTAAAATGCAAATGCTCAAAGGTACAACTTGGACATCAGTGGTCCTGAAGTTCCTTTTACCCGAAACTCATGCCAATGAGCTTTCTTGATTTTATTTAGCATTGGGGGAAAAAAAAACAGAGTTGACAATGCAATATTTTACTTAGGTTAGATGAGCGCATTGTTGGTAAGCTTATGCAACTAAGCTCTGTTTGAATTAATCGTGACGTGACTTTGTCAGTGTCAATGTAAAGGATTACATACAAATGTGTGTCATTGAAAACTGCTGTGCAACATGCCTTAACAGTGAAAGCATTCATGAAATTATGGTATCATGTTATTGAAATAAGCGTTCATTTCTCAGTCCTCCCAACTGAACCATTTCATCAGATGAGAGGCACACAGAGATTGGCCTGTTTGTCTCATAACTTTACTAGCAATTTTTTTTTTTTGTTGACAGTCCACCAGCCCACCAATGCAGCGGCCCACAGGGATTTGTCCCAGTATGCCCGATGGCCAGTACACCACTGAATGCAGGCAATAAGTCAATTTACAAGGCTAATTTAACCCTTTCACACATAACTTATTTTTTATTCTGTGTAGTGCGTGTGTTACATTCCATGGTTTGTTATGTTTTCCTTAGCATTATTAAGCTTCTCATAGTTTTCAGTTAGCATTTGCTATATTTTTAATGTTAAACTGCTGTTTCCTCAAAGCTAAAATTAGCTAGAATTTTTGCAATCTAGTTTTCTAATCGTACCGGTTTTAGCATAGGCGCTAAACAGCTAATCACACCAGACCGTACGCGCGAAAGGGTTAAATGCTCAAAAATGTGTTCCCATGACTCTATTGCATTTGACTATGTTAATGCGTTTGAAATTTTCTGATTGCTTGATTGTTTATATTGAAAAAAGGAGCGAATTTTCAATTAATCTGCACATATAAGAAGAGCCAAATCCGATTCAACTGACAAAATTATGAGTTTGGACAGCCAATATTTTGACGTCAGATTAGTGTCAGATAACAGTAGCCCAATGCCTTGTACTAATGTTAACCAGTTAGGGCACGATTGTGCTCATTACTGTCATCATTAAAACATTGCGCTATTACGCCCGGCCCGTGCACTTTTTTTTTCTTTTCTCCCCAATTTGGAATTTTTGTGTTGCATTTTGAAGTTCATGATTATCACTTAATTTGGGTCACATTGCACAACCGCCACTGTCAATCGGTGAGAGTGGACGGCCCTCTCGCATGCCTTATAGACACATGATGTCAGCCGCTGCAGCGATTTTCTGTTAATCAAGCTAAGCTAGCAAGAAGATTTTACGGAGGCAGCTGACATTTCAGTCATGCAGCTTTGGGACAGACCAACCACAGGTGTCAGATTACATTAGCCTAATCACAATAATGTTAGCTAATGTTAACCAGTTAGGGTTACTACTTGTTTGTGCGCTACTGTCATCATTACAACAGCACACATCTTCTGTTACTACTTGGACAGTACACTTTTCAATTCAACCGAGAATATTTGAGTTAATAACGGGTCTGGTTCTCACCTTATTGATGAACGTGAATTGTAGTCGGCAAGTAAAGCTTTAAATTACTCCCTCAACGTCAGCTGCCTCCGTAAAATCTTATACATGCAGCACAATTAACAAAATCACTGCATTGCATAATCGATGCTAACTGGCTGGGAAGCTAACGTTAGCTATCTAGCGATAGATTTGACAAACATAGCTAGTTAGCTAACAGGCTACCTGTCTGAACGATTGTTGAAGACTAGCTACTTAAACAGTTTGGCTGCTTCATTTGTGATACTGTGACTAAGCCCCTGACAACAGCAATGCTTACATCGCCACGTAAAGTATGGTTAGTTCTATTTTGCTTTCTAGTAATCAAGCTAGTGTGGGGATCCACAAAGTTATTTTTAGGTATACATCTACAGAACTAACCAATCAAACATCATTTTGGAGGTAGCCAGCTTGTTATGTTTAAGGAAGTCAGCTAGCTAGTCAAATGATGGTTTAAAGGATTTATTATGACTGGGCGTGTAACTAACAGATATCCAGCTAACTGTTGCTATAACAGATATATTTGTTAAATGGGACAGTCGCATCATTGACGTCATGTTCGCGTTCCGTGCTTGTGCACGGTTAGCGATCACACTGATGCCTACCGTGCCCGAGTCCAAGTGAACCGTGCCCGAGCCCACCTCTTCAAGCGGTACGGAGCGATCACACTAGTCAAACGAACTGGACTTTGGGGGTCAAACGTGCTCGGGCACGGTATGGATCGCCTAGTGTGAGTACACCCATAGTGACGCACAACCTCGGAGGTGGCCGCACTGAATGCGATGAACAGCAGCCGCCATCGGGACTTCTACTACGGATCTTTCAGTGTGACCAGGAGGAGGGCAGGAGGGAGAGTGTGGGGCTTCCCCGGGTGAGCCTGCCTCAAACACCAATCAAATGGCTGGTCAGGTGAACGGCAGTGTGGGCTGTGCCAGTGGCAGTTGCTCAATTGGACACCACAAAGCATGGAGGTCTGTGCCATTTGAGGGGTGAGAAAAAAGCACAGTCAGTCTAAGGTAAAACTCACTCACACATTCAGCTATGCCCTAGTAACACAGGACAGACCTATTGGTTTACAGTCTGAAGCTGCCTTCCACTGTTTCTACTTACAAAATAAAGCTTACAGGTCCTTAATTCAATGACGGATGTGTGAAAGATGATGCCGGGTGAACAGTTCAGCAGTGTTGTCGTAAATACTGAGAAATGTGGAGTATGAGAGAGCATGGAATGGTTGCATCTGTGGTGATGAGCTGTTGTGAATAAACAGTTTTATGTCATTTAAAATGAGGAAACATAAAGACAGACCTTAGCCACGACCACTGTAGTTGTCTGCCTGACAGAGAAGTTTCATCCATTATGACAAAGGGTACTGTCAGGGGCAGGGGTGACATGATGTTGATGTTAACTGTGAAGCCCACCCCAGATGGAATCTCCACACCCCTCTTGGCGATTCTGTATCTGGAAGGGCCTAGACTCGGGCGCTCTTACCTTCAGTCCTGTCTTTTCGTCATCGCTACCGTTATTAGTGGAGGGTGTTTCGTCCCCCTGGCGGGACACCAGGACAAAATCCTCACTGTTGAGAGTGGAAACTGAGTCGGACGACACGCTAATTTTCCCAACCGAGGCCTTGTCATCCATGACTGTTAAACCAAGCGCAGCTCATGAATGAAGTTAAATCATTAAAATCACCTAGAAAACAAAACCATAAAATGCACTTAACTGATATTCTCAGTATTGAAGGGGACATTGTTTGTTAAGGTTAGAATACTGGATTTCCACCCATTACCGAGAAAGGGCCCCAACAACTAGCCTATGTGCTCATGCAGTTACACACTGCCTCCAGCAGCAGGCGGGGCACACTCCAAACAGTACTGTGGTTCTGCTGGGAGTAGAAGGAAAGAGAAGGAACCACAGCAATGCTCGTTTCCTCATTTCTGGAACTGGATCTATTTTTTGTTTCAGCAAAGCAGCACCTCTTTCACTGTCCGATAGAGAAATGTAATGTAATGTCATGACGATGCAAAACAAAAGTATATTAGAAGCCAAATGTGGGAATGGAAATAAGGAAGCAGCTTCATGCAGTCACATGGTCTGGGCTCTGGGTGGAGTGGCTCTGGTCGGTGATACAGGGAACACGTTGTATCTGCTTTCCATCCAATATCCTAACCTTAATGCAAAACACATTTCCATGGCAACATTCAAATTCATTCAAGACTGGCAGGTATTCTTTGCCGCTCAACACAGCATCATTTTTTTCAACTACCAGAGAATGACACATAAGAGTTAGTGACATCACAAGACAGCACAGCCCTGAGATACCAGTATACACCTGGGAGAGAAGACAACATTCCATAATGTGGCTCTGATCACAGAAGTGATGCAGGTTTTTCTTTACTGCTATCACTCAGCGTGTCTCAGCAAACCTCTTGACCACATCTCAGATGGGAGCTCAGGAAGGGAGTGAGGGTGCGGTTTGGCGCACCACCAGTGAGCTTCCTCTCATCCAAGCCAGCGCTGTGGGCACTGAAGTCGTATCCCCTTTAAGCGTCATCCAGTGCTCCAGATTGATATGGAGCGGCCAAGAGAGGGCTGCTAATGGGCCGGCTGCACTGCATTCTGCACCACTGAGCCTAGAGTGCTGGAAAACGGAAGAGCTCTGCGACCAGGGGGCTGTCTGCGGTCACCATCCTCTGTTTCACAGCCTTGGCCGTGTAACACAGGCCACAGCCCGGGCCCCTGACACAGGCCACAGCCCGGGCCGTCTGACACAGGCCACAGCCCGGGCCGTCTGACACAGGCCACAGCCCGGGCCCCTGACACAGGCCACAGCCCGGGCCGTCTGACACAGGCCACAGCCCGGGCCGTCTGACACAGGGCACAGCCCGGGCCGTCTGACACAGGCCACAGCCCGGGCCGTCTGACACAGGCCACAGCCCGGGTTGTCTGACACAGGCTACAGGATGGGTCCAGTTCACACCAGTCACAGAACAGGTCCAGTTTACGCTGTCACAGCCTGGGCTCAGTTTAGATAAGTTACACAACAGGTCTGGTTTACACTACTGCAGGTAGGAAAAAAATTTAAATTGACACATTGATCAGTAACATCTCCATGGCAACTGAAAACCAATCAACAATCAATAACAATGATCACAAATCGACACATATACTTGGAATGCAGGATAAATTACAGCAAATTCTTTCAAACATCCTGCATTGAAACTTCAGCGTACTGCGAAATGAATACAAGGACCAGCTAGCCAACAACATGGCTCCTCTCCCCTGGCCCTGGGTTCAGGGAGACAGATGATGTGAGAGGTAGGCTATACACATATGAACACAAGTACTGGAAGTTCCAGACAAAAAAGTCAAGTATACTGTTTCCTTTGTTAATATCAAATTCGTCACTTAACTAGCCAGTCAGCCAATGACAATGAAGAGTGAAGAGACAATGAAGTTTGCTTTTCATTTGAACTACAGTGTCCGTGGAGGAAGCTCTATAGTTGTGTTCACTGAGGAAAAAAAGAAACAACACTTTTGTTTGGCATTTCCCATTTCCCACTAGGGTTGCCACCTGTCCCGGTTTTGCCGGGATTGCCCTTTTTTTTGAGCGACTGTCCTGGAAGATTAATAATCTTTCCCGGGACACAAATTGTCCCGGTTTTTTGCGAAAATGTACTTCTAATTTTGAATTTCACAGTTTCAAATAAAACCTCATTTGGTTTCCTTCTACTGCTATTCTGTTTTCTTCCTGGTTATGTTTATACATCCAATCCTGTGCCCGTAAATGGGTAAAACACAGCGACGATTGGCCATGTATATACTAGGGATGAAGCGGTTACCGGTTTCACGGTAAACCGCGGTAAAATTCCCGACAGTTAGTATTACCGTTTCAAATTTAAATTATCATTAAAACCGCGGTTGATTACCGCGCTTTGAAAAACTCACGTTAAATACTGTTGAGCATCAACCAAAGTTAGCAAGTCTCAGACGCAGACGCGCAGGCGCAGCATGCAATGTGGGTTTGTTTTGTGTCGGTGAAAACATACCGGAAGGCAGTGACAGCGCTCCGGAGATTTTTCAGCCTTCTAAGAGGACTAATTTGCATAATTAAGAATTAATTCCGTGTACGTTTGTATTTGCATATTCTTGAATCAGAACACTGTTTAGACCAGTTTATTTCCTCCTTCTGTATGAATTTTCAAGCGTAACTACGATGTGTTACGATGTGAATAGTCGAACTCTTCGGAAGTCTTGAGTCAATTAGCTTACTTTGCTGTCAGGGGGAACTGAACATTGGAAAACATTTATAATTAATTTGCCCCCTTCAGCATTATCACGACATTCTGAAATGACCTACAAATTAGCCTATATTATACCAAGACTTTTAGAAACAACATAAGCAGACTCGACTCTTCCCTTTGCATGGGAATGTTGGACCAGGTAACTTAAGTTTTGCATTTAAAACACGTATCTGCACTTTATTTTAGAGTGTTTTTGTAGCTTGAGAAAGTAATGTTATCTATAAAAGACATAGTAGACTATTGTACAATTCATCGGCTATGTTACTATTTTAATGTTTATGCAAATAGAAACTGCATAGTGCTGCTAATTTTATTTGTGGTTTTCAATATAAAACTTGGTGAAATGATTTCAGTTTGTGTATCAGTAGCCTACTTTTTGAACATTTTCAGCATATTTTAACAATACCGCGATAATACTGATAACCGTGATAATTTTGGTCACTATAATCGTGATATTAAATTTTCATACCGTTTCATCTCTAGTCTATACTTTTATTTGATTGGTAGCGGAAATAGGAAAGCTTACCTTATTGCATAGCAACTGCCCGGGCTGTCAGTCTGCCGCACGCATCCACATCCACGACCCCACCGTGAGTTCAGTTGCTAGCTAGAGGTAACGTTATTATTATTTTTTTAACTTTCTATTTATTTAGTCAGTTTTGTGAAATGGGGGGAGAGACGGACGAGGAGGACGACAAAACAAAATCAGAAGAGCCACCAGCGTCAAAGAAAAAACGATTTACAATGTACAACTCTGGGCAAAAAGAGAAAACTTTTCTGAATGGGTAAGGCCCACCCAAGGAGACCCGTTCTCCACCACCTGTGTTTTGTGTCCAGCCAAAATT
The DNA here is from genome assembly GCA_019176425.1 of Megalops atlanticus. Taxonomy (NCBI): domain Eukaryota; kingdom Metazoa; phylum Chordata; class Actinopteri; order Elopiformes; family Megalopidae; genus Megalops; species Megalops atlanticus. The sequence goes on along the minus strand of CM032880.1, from coordinate 40,477,758 downwards.
TCATTTAAATATGAAGGAAAAACAGCGCTGGAAAATCATGCAAAAACAAAGAAGCACCAGAGTTTTGTATTAAGCAAACACAAAAATCTAGCCATTGCAACTTTTATGACAAAAAAAAAAGGTTCACCAGAGGAAGACAGGATAGCACTAGTGGAGCTTAGGAGTGTATACCACGGAGTGCTCCACGGCCACAGCTACTTATCTATGGCAATAAAGTAAGTGCGAAAATCTTTCATGGTTCGAGTATTAAAGCATTCATTGAGGGACAGCAGGGACTTCTGCAGGCAGCAAAAAGGGATGAGAAATTCACATGCAAAAAGAGGTGAGATATATCAGTGTTAGGTTGCCCAAATTCATTAAGTCAAAAGTTGTGTATAATCTATTATAATACATCCAATCATATTTTCATTGCTAAAGGGAGTACACCTTTGGACATATGATTAGATTTTATAATAGATTATAATTAAACAGTATATGTTTACATGTTAAAGTAAAAAATTTGTATTTAATGTAGAAAGGGGCAGCAGCAGACAAAGGAGTCCAGAGTGAGTGCAACTGCGTCAGGGAGTGTGTCTGCCTCAGGACAAATACAGGTAAGAGAGGCAATAGGGAGTCCTACAACTGTTAACATAGTATATCTGCAAATATGGTTTAATCCCCCCCCCCACCCCCAAAAAAAAAAAAAAGTCCAAGTGTCCCAGTTTTTCACAAATCAAAGGTGGAAACCCTAATTACAACCTTCATATTTGTTTATATTTTGTATGGACGGCATACATACTGGTCATGCACAAGAAAGAATCAAATTATTTTAAAAATTTTTAATTTTCAGATTTATAAGCTAAAACAACTACAACACAGCTTGTGATCATGAGTTAGCTCATCTCTTAGCAAACCACACTAGTTCTTACCCAGTAGTTTTTTAGTATTTCAGTAGCAGGCAATACTACTGCTGGTTGTTGTATTGTGTAATCGATACCTTCCACCTGCAGGTATCACAAGCACATTATGATCTTCACTACTCAGTGCCAATAACCCTCTTGTGTACAGCAGACAGCTGTGCAGTATGTAACAGTTACCACCGATATGTGCCTCGTCTGGACAGAGTTAAATGGAAAGGGAGACAATTTAGTAATATTCCTTTGATGATTCTGTTTGGGGATACTGGATTTTCAGTCGAGGCGACTGTGCTAGTTCAGGCTGGTATGGGAGAGAACGGGGCTAGATCATGCTGTTATCAGTCATTTAACTGGCAGATGCCTGTATCCAGGGAGACACAGAAGACACAGCTGCAGAGCATAGCGGACACAGCAGAGTGTGAAGCACAGAGGGAGCTGATTGTGTAAACAGCGGGCAGTATGGAGGGCCCCCCTGGATCTGCCTTACATATGTGCACTGTACCTGACCCGGGAGCGGAAGCAGGGCTCCAGCAGCCACTCTTTCACAAAAAGGCTGATTAAGACAGGCCGAGCTGAGCCACCAGCCTTGCATGGCCAGGGAGGGGGACCGGCTCTTTCTGACACAGAGGGCTTCTTTCACAGGAAGTACAGAAAGAAAGAGGAGGAGAGAGGCGGGCGGGGCGACCCCGCTCACTTACAGGAAGTGGACACGGGCAGACAGAGAAGACAGACGTCCCTTCACATATCCATAAGGAAAAGATGAATAAGGAAAGAGCAGAGAGGGAGAGAGAGAGAGAGAGAGAGAGAGAGAGAGGAGAGAGAGAGAGAGATGCCAGTTGGTAAAAAAAAAAAAAAGGCGCAGAGCAAGTGAGAGTGGAGCCTGGCACTGAGTCAGGGCGAGTCCATGCAGACTATTTATAGCTATTTATAGCTCCCTCCCCTCCCAGCACTGCGAGAGAGCACAATGGAGGAAAGAGAAGCAGCAGGGGGAGCGAGGAGCGCCATGCAGCACAGACTGGTAACAAACGGCAGACTGCACGTCAGGCACCGCCGCTGCACATGAGGGGGTGCTCACTTTAAACTGGACCCCTTCATCACATCATGGACCACATCACTAAAGAGCTCACCATTTATCTGGATGTGTACATCAACCTATAGGATGGCAAATAATGTTGGTAGAAAATGAAAAAATGAGCCTGCACACAAAGACTTTTTAGGAAACATTTTGTACCCTGTGTAAAATATTGAGGCCTTGGCTGAAACCTCATGAGGGGAAATGCACCTGAGAATCTGAGGGCCTGTGTTAGAAGGCTGATGTCATGCAGATTCAGATGGCAATAACTGATGAAGAGCTACAAAGGGTGCTTTCTCACGCTGTGCTCTGCTGGTGTGAGGAAGCTCACAAGATTCGTGAAAATGTTAAGCGTTATTTTTTGAGGCAGCATTCAGGGCATACAGAGATTTTCTGAGTTGCCTGCTGTGGCGCTACCTATATGGCGCCCTGGAAATGGCATGCAGACAGATGTCCCTCGGCAGCAGCACTCAAGCTGCAGCAGTGTGATCAGATTTTCTTCTGCATGGTTCAGCGTTCTCTTTTAGCCTCGGTCGAGGTGTCGGTCTGATAACCCTAGCCTTTCAGGCTCAATGCACATTCAGCCCCCTGGTTTCGGTCCAAATGCTGTCAGCTGCCTGCACTGCACTGAGCACGTCTGGGATCTGTGCTTTTTATACTTTAACACAGCAGTATGGAGCCCCAAATTCACCAAAAGTTCACCAAAGCCTTGCTACTTGCTTTCTGCTCTCAATGCATTACATTTTTGTCATTTAGTAGATGCTTATCCAGAGCAACTTACATAGACTACAGTTTATACATGTTATCCATTTATATAGCTGGATATTTACTGAAGCATTTCTTGGTTAAGTACCTTGCCCAAGGGTACAGCAGCAGGGAATCAAACCAGCAACCTTTCAGATATGAGCCCTGCTCCTTACCAGTATGCTACACTGCCACTCTCGCTGTTGTTACCGTGATTAAGAACAGGGTCAGTAGTGAAATTGGTGGCATGGTACTGCATGTCAAAACTTAGGCTGACTCCGGAGCTCCTGCACTACCTGTGGAACCACATCACCTGCCACACGGTGGGGACCGTGTTGTATCTTATTTCAGATATTGTCTGACCTAAAGAGTGCAACTCAACCATAGCTACAACATTCCTTAATGAGCAATGGACATGATGGATGCTGCTTCACAGATTTATCTGTACAACACGTGCAATACAACCAGTGCCAGTCTGTCAGTTGCACTTTTTTAAAGCAACAGGAAACAAACCATAAACCATAGATTTCAGTGCCCACTAAGCAGTACACTCCAGAGGAGGAAAGAGCGCTAGGAAATTCAATACAACAAATCTGATTAACCATCTAAGGGCACATCACCCTGATGAAGATCTTAAGCAATCTTAAAAACTATAGCAGAAAAACAGCAACAGTCAATACAGCAATTGCTGTAGGGTTCTTAGCAATGAGATCACAACAATCTATGACCAAAAGGGCAGACAAAAAACAGTTAAATGTGTTGGCTTTTTTGGCTAGCATTTCTTTGGGTATCCAAAGGCTAAATTGGTATTGGCTCAAATACTCTAAAGTTTAAAGTCTAAAGCGTCTAGACCCCACTACAGTACAGCTAGGGGGTTTCCCTCCTGTCCTGTCTCTCCACAATAGACTAGGTCCCAGGTGAGCATGAGCTGGGATTAAAGCTGCCCCAGAAAAGCCTAACTGCTTTCCTACTGCATTACCCACAACAAGAGCTGCAGTGCATGACCTCTCACTAAATGCTGCTGTGTACCCCGACTGAGACTGCCTGAACTTCGTCTATACTCATACTACACAAAGTATGAAATTTAATCAATGAAAATACTAATTTTTTACACTCCATATTTATTTCTAGCACTAACCTTAACCCTAACCCTAAATCTCCTTTAATAGTCTCTCACAATTCTTGTTTAAATTTAGAGAGCACACCCTATAATTATATCTCATCTTAACACCTTAGATTATGTAGAGTGTTAGGTGTTTATGAACAAGGATAATTGTTGTGAAGCACCTACAAGCTAAAAGTGAGTTTCCAGCAGGCCACAAATTTTTTGCTGGCTCCTGTTAAGCATCAGATTTCACCAATGAGGGAGTGAGGGACTGCCAACAGCCAATGAAAAATAAGCATTCACATAATGTGTCAATGAGAAACGGGTATTTTCTGTAAGCCACCTCATCTGGAATTACTGGAAAGAAGCCAGAGAACCATGGAATAAGACACATGCAGAAGAGCACGAACATGAAAACACAAGAGCATGAGGGTGAATTTAATCCATCCATACATGAACTACTGTACATGGAAACAGCTGGGCTGCTTGATAGAAATGGTGACTGTGTGTCTTGAAGTTAAGTATTTATGATTTCACAGGGCATCATCACTGATGAGTGGGCATTTCTGGAAACTGCTGCAGCATCCTGAGGAGATGACACACTCGCGTGGATATTGTGCTTGAACTTTACAAAATGGGTAATAATGCCTAGCAAGGTTGACTATAGCTGCAGACACAAGAACCACCAGTAAAAGGACAGTGTGTACACAGACTTTGATATAATTTATCCCACAATCATGTGTTCTAAGATATGCCCTTTTGGTGGAGCAGCTGTGTAGCACACTAATTTAGAAAACCCCTGAAGAAGAAAAGAACTAGCTAGATGAGTAATGTAACAACAGTACTGTGGCTAAGCCTAAGTAGCCACATAGCTGTAGCTATGTTCTTGCACAGACTCAGTGGGAGGACCTACTCGAACCACAGGTCTGTATAATATGTTCCATCCTGAATGCTGTTATATACTAATTGCCCAAGAAAGCTGGTGTGTGTGTTTGTGTGTGTGCAAAAATATTAGGGGTTATGTTACCGGTGTGGCTAGAATTGATCTTAAGAGGATTTTTCTACAGTAAGCAAGTGGGGCTAAGTAGACTTATCTTTGCTCTGGATATTGCTGAATTTTTTGCCATGCCCTGTTTTCTAAAGCCGGGTGATTCAATGAATGAACATTGTTTTATTAGCAAACATTAGAGCAGCTATGGTCTGTTACTCAAGTCACATGACACAATGAGGCCAAGCAGAAAATGATGACGATGCAACATGACATCATTGTGCCGTGAACACAAGGCTTTAAAAAAAGACAGAGAACCACATTTGCAAGCCAGCCTGGTTCTAGCTCTGCAAAGGAAAAGGAAAATCGAACTCCAACACATCATCTCAGGGCACACAAATTCACTCACTGATGCAACACTGATTATGAAATAATGAGCTACAGGTAATCAAGAGACAAAAGCCTGCACACCATTACTGTGCCCTTACAAAGTAAAATGGAAGCAACTTAATGACTAACCATGTCTTCATCAGGTAACCCTCAAGACTAGACTTTTCAATGAAACTTTATTGTCAGATCAATTTACCAGTGAGGGGGTATTCACCTTTATAGTCTTTTATACCATACCCAGCAGTTTGTTGGATGCATACTACTTGCATTTATTAACTTTGACAATACACAGCCTGAAGCTTAACCAAAAACGTCATACTCTGTAATATGTTTCTTTGATTCTTTTTGTTTGTTATCCTCATGTAGATGCCTCCGTTGCTACATTTTCACCATACTTACATGAGGGGTGAACTTCCTGAAGCATCAGTGTAGTTAGCCAAGCACCTGCAGTTGGCCCATAAAATCGCTGCTGGTACACCTAATCAAATGGGTTGTGAGGAGAACCACACAAAGCAAAAACAGCACTCAGAGCGAGGCTGCTGCCTGAGCCAAGACAGCATGGAGAGAAGAGGACTCACACAGGCACAGCAGGTAGGGGCAGGAATGTTCAGGGAATCCTGCTGTTCTCTGTGACCAGGTGATGCAGATCCACACACACAGTTGACATCAACACAGAGCAGCAGTGACAGACCCTGACTTGTGTCCTAAGGGTTGCATGTTGAAATCCCAGCTGCAAATCCCCTTTTGCACTCTCAGATCGAGGTCCTTCTCTAAACTGCATCAGTAAATATCCAGGTAGACAAATTGGTAACACATAAAGCAACACCCAACTTGAGTCACTGTGGATACGCAAACCTGCCAAGAACATAGATGCAGGCAATTCTAGTGAGTCTGTGCAGGAAATGCCTTACAACTGGTGTCTGTCCGGAACACTTTAAAACAATTACTTCCTCTTGGCTCCACCAGTATCAGTATTTTAGATGCTGTGACAGAGGTTTGATTGGGTTGCACCAATTTGCCCACATAGGTGTCAAATGTCAATATACATCAAAAAAGAAGAGGATGCATGCAATTGTAGGGCATGCAGATTCACTAGGCCACTTACATACCCCCCTTTACACATCTTCCCTCAATTAATCAATCGCTGTGAGTTGTCACCCACTTTGTCAGGCAAAGTTAGAAATCCTAGCAAGTGACCTTCAAGTTGAGTAAAATCGTTCTTCAACAACTCTTGTTTGAGGTATTTTAGGGTTTGAAGTGGGATGAAAACAGCTACTGAGACCAAGGAGATTTGTAGAGGATGAGTGTAGTGAAGGGAGAGAGCAGTCACCCCACCCGGCCTCGAACCCGGGTCTACGGGGTACCAAACCTGTGACCTGACCGCAACGCCAAAGAGCCAGGCTCGTTGGTATGGCAGTCAGAGCGCATACTCAACCGCAGTGACGGCACTCTGTCACACTGCCCTCCCCTGGCTCTTTGGCGTCGCAGTCAAGTTGCAGGTTTGGTACCCCGTAGACCCGGGTTAAAGGCCAGGTGGGGTGGCTGCTCTCTCCCTTCGCTACAGTGAGAGTCCAGTATTAACCTCTGGTCACATTCTTTTGTTACCACTCACTGCACCTCAGTGTTCACAATGTGCGACAGCCCATCTCTGATCGGCATGTTAGTTTCAGCCTTTCAGGGCATGATGGGCTGTGTCACACCATCAGACCAGAACACCACCATGAAAACAGAGGACAACCACTGCAATTCCTGGGTGTAAATGAGTATTAATGTCACAGACAGAGCAATACAAGTACAATCAGCCCAGTGAAGACGCCTCATCTGCTGGAAATGTCAGGCTTATACTGTTAAGAGCCTCATACACACACATGCACACACACGCGCGCACATGTGCACAAACGCACATGCACATGCGTGCACAATGCTGTTTCATGCAGCCTTACAAAGACGCTACTCTATTCTCCTTCCCAGCTCCCTGTCTCTCAATGCCTTCCTTGTCAGGCCCTCCGCCCCAGGGCACCACGGCTAACAGAAGAATGGAAAGGACCAGACAATGGAGAGCAAAATAAAATCTCATGCCTCCCTCACTCCTGGAAAACTCCTTGGGGTGTGAATGCTGGAGAACACTCCTCCTCTCTCCTTAACTGGTAGCTAGCTGCATGCCACCATGACAGTATCCCCATTCTTTGCCATGTGGTTTCCCCAGTTTTTTAAGCCACACATCATGCCAACAGCACACAACATGACATCACATGCCACCAGAAACAGTGGGTCACATTACCATCAACTGCCTGGGTGAGACTCACCAAACACACACTGTGCTTGGTCCAAAGGAATTAACACAGGAGAAGAAAAGCAGTCTTAGCTAGCCATTCTCTGGCACACGTTTTCTACTACTTGACTTTTCCAGAAAGCCTGGTGTCTTGCTGTTGCCTGCATCTTCAATCTGGTGAATCTAAGCGAAGGTGCTGTGATTGTTACCCAGGCCTGTTCCATCTTAGCGCTGAGAAGGACTACTCGCGGCACACACACACAGTACCTCAGCTCAACTGACTGGCCTGAGCTCCCAGCTCCCAGAAGGGAAAGTACCTGCCTGTCTTCCTGACACACATCCGTTCCATATCTGAACAGTGATTTCAGAACTACGAGACGGCTCAGCTCAGGAGCGATGAGTCACGTGTGAGCAGAGGAAGAAAGGGACCACAGAATGACAGTGCAGCTGCGCATCTATTTCAGATGGTGTGATAACAGTCCCACTCCAATTCAAGTGCTCTGCTGGGCTTACAAAGCAGGGCGGCCTCACTGTCTGTCCACACATGCACTTTCCATGATCCATGATTCAACACAAACAGGAAGTGACACCTATGGTCTTGAACTTTCAGCATGACAGTGTGGTCTGAGAGTGTTTCTGTGCGGTGGGTGAGGGGGGCCTAGCAAAAAAAGGCTTATATAATGTAGTCCAGTGCAGCGCAGAGAGGGAGATAGCACATCTCATGCCTATGAGAGTGCGCTGAGTCTGGCAAGTGTGCCGAGTTATACACCCTTGCCAGGCCAGTAGGCCAGATGCCCTACCTCTTCCCGAAAGGAGCCGACACCACAGGTTGTGAGTGCCAAATTGTGCACTCTTTCTCTCTGAAATGAATGACCGACAAACAATCGTTATTGCTAGGTTCAGCTGCAACATCTGTCCTTCCTGACAGTGAAGTGAAAGCAACATGCCAATACATCTCAAGGTGGGCACCAGAGTCACTTGCTCAAGTCCAGACTAAAGGGTCAGAGTGACACTAGGGTCTTGATCCCCCCACATACATACACGCACATGCACAGACACACACACATACCACTGATGTTCTGACTCTCGTTCTGATGTCAGATACAGAAGGAACACTTTCTTCAGACATGCTTTAATGCAAATATTTGTGCATAGTTCAGTAAGAGCTGGGTGTGACTTACTGGCCCAACAGCCATTACAACTGTTGTGGCCATTGCTGTTTTGCAGGTAAGAGAAACAATGGCTCTCAGCCATTACTATAACTCCGCTCTTAGGCTTTTTTAACCTCTTCAGGGTTTATTTTAGCACTTCAGCAATTTTGGGCTACTAAAAGGGCTTCAAAGGTTGTGACACTGATATTTTGAGCTTTCAGACTGGAGCACTCAATCACTTAATTTTCCTTCGAGCCCTTCATCAAGTAATCTGTCACTAGCACAACAGAGAGTAAGCTCTCTGAGGCCAGATTGACATGGTCTTGTCTGATCTTTCTCATGTTTCTGCTTTGTGTGGATCTTTTCAGTACCTTCTCAGTTTCCCGGTTTTTTTCCAAGTCATTAGAATAAATGCAGGGTTCTGCTTGTAACCCATTAAAAATGTCTGACCATGCACTAGTCATTATATTGGAAACACAATTTGTACAGAATACATGTACAAGCATGTACATCAGGATCACAGCATTAACCTACAATTATGACCATATATAGATATCTGTGGCTTGACATGCACGGGTGGCCCACGAGGACCCAGGGAATCCAAGCTACACAGTGAAGACAGACCCGGCCCGTGGCATAGGTGGCATAGGTGAATGCTAGGGGCGCTGTCCATCCATAGGGGCAACCCAAATAAGGGAAGAAAAAAAAAATTCAAAATGTTTAACTTTTACTATTTTTTACTAATATTATTTTAATACTATTATTTCAAAACATTACAAAAAAGCCCACAACAACATAACTACGTAGCCTATTAAATAGGCCCTATTTTCTGGGTTGCCCGCCCCCCCCTCTTAGTTAGACTTACCTGATTGTGGGGGATGGGCGCGCTATCTGAAATAGTGAGTGACACTGATTGTGAAACATGATACGATTAACATCAGTAGCCTAATTCAAATATATATATATGATGTCAAAAAGACCAAAGCCCTCTGGTGCCCAAGGAAGAAAAAGAAGAAGAGAAGAGGAGGAAAAACGGGAAGCAGACAGACGTGATGAATGAATAGTTCATCTGTTGCACAGTAGTTACCGTTGGAGCAGAGTGTTACTAGCTTACTTTGGACGATAGGAACATTTGCTAATTTAATAAATAGCTAGAGTTAACGTCAGTTACTCCCACCTTAAATTCCTTAGGGAAAGTTGGAAAGACTATTCAGGTGTTTGGGAAATAACCTACAACATAATTTTGAGAAATACACTTTTTCTTTTAAGTGTGCTGCATGAACCATCCACTGTCTGCCTCAAGATACCAGGCATACATTTTTATTGACACTGTAGCCAAACATTTTATATAATTTATTATTTTTTAGTGACTTGTGTTGTTATTAATAATGTCATTATTTTGTATGTATTATTATTTGCCACAGGAAAACAAGTAGGCCGTACTCACACTAGGCACGGTTGTCCCCCTCCCCACCCCCCCGCTGGCCTGCGCTCACATTGCGCTTTACGTTCCGGGCCCGAGCACGCTTACGTCATCACGATGCAACTATTGTGTTAAAAGTAAAGCGCTTTCGCTCGCACAGCACAATGGAGTTCATGATTGTACTTACTTAATGGCTTATTTAGAATCGTTTTGGGCGAGGACACACGGCCCTCTCACATGCCTTATAGATTTATCAATTATGCAATGCAGCGATTTTCTGTTAATCGTGCTGCACGTATAAGAAGATTTTTATGGAGGCAGCTGACGTTTCAGTCATTACGCTAAGGGACAGACCAATATTTTGTGTCAGATTACATTAGCCTAATCACAATAATGTTAGCTAATGTTAACCAGTTTGGGCTACTACTTGTTTGTGCGCTACTGCCATCATTACAACAACAAACCTCTTCTATTACTACTTGAATAGTACACTTTTCAATTCAACCGAGAATATTTGAGTTAATAACGGGTCTGGTTCTCACCTTATTGATGAACGTGAATTGTAGTCGGCAAGTAAAGCTTTAAATTCCTCCCTTAACGTCAGCTGCCTCCGTAAAAATCTTATACATGCAGCACAATTAACAAAATCACTGCATTGCATAATCGATGCTAACTGGCTGGGAAGCTAACGTTAGCTATCTAGCGATAGATTTGACAAACATAACTAGTTAGCTAACAGGCTACCTGTCTGAACGATTGTTGAAGACTAGCTACTTAAACAGTTTGGCTGCTTCATTTGTGATACTCTGACTAAGCCCCTGACAACAGCAATGCTTACATCGCCACGTAAAGTATGGTTAGTTTTATTCCGCTTGCTAGTAATCAAGCTAACGTGGGGATCCACAGAGTTATTTTTAGGTATACATCTACAGAACTAAATCAAAGATCATTTTGGAGGTAGCCAGCTTGTTATGTTTAAGGAAGTCAGCTAGCTAATCAAATGATGGTATAAAGGATTTATTATGACTGGGCGTGTAACTAACAGATATCCCGCTAACTGTTGCTATAACGGATATATTTGTTAAATGAGACAGTCGCATCATTGACGTCAGGTTCATGTTCCGTGTTCGGGCACGGTTTGGATCACACTGATGCGTACCGTGCCCGAGCCCACCTCTTCAAGCGGGCCCGGGCACGGTACGGAGCGATCACACTAGTCAAACGAATTGGACTTTGGGGGTCAAACGTGCTCGGGCACAGTATGGATCGCCTAATGTGAGTTCACCACTCATTTCCATACGGACCCTTATAGGGAACGGACCTAGTTAGTTAGAGGTCTAGCAATGTGTTTTTTTTTTTTTTTGAGAGCCTTGTCATTACCCGATCCGTTCTGCACATACACAAAAGTCAGCGCATGCACAGAATTTAACCTCTTTTACGACACTGCCCGATCCGTTCCACGCATGCGGGATTTTTTACATGGCTTTAATACTCAACAAGTGGTTGGTATCGGTTGGTATTGGTGGACAAACTAGCCGTATGTGTATGCTGTATAACAAATATGTCTGATACTGAGTTCTCCGCAGCCCTCCGGCAATATCAAGATGTGACATGGACAAACAAAAAACGATCCTTTCAGCGGCCTTGTGTCATCATATTCCTTTGATTTCTGTATTGATCACAACGTAATTTTAGTAAAACATCTTTTCACAATCAGTGTTAATAAAACAAGAGCAGTCGTGCAACCTATCTGTGCTTTTATGTTGGCTGATATCGGCCACGTCACAAAAAAAACACATAAGTGGTAATGCATAGACGACGGGAAGCGGTTTCAGATCGTCAATACCAAGCATTAAACAGACTCTCGCTGTGAACTGACCAGTTGTTTCCGGTTACGTAAACTCGCTGGCGGCCGTCCAGTGTTTCAACACCGTAAAATGTTCATACACATGCGTGGTACAAATAAGGCAGAAATACGTTGTGTTTCCCAGTGCCCAAGCACGCGCATGTGCAGAACGGATCGGGCAGCAAGCACGGATCGGAATACGTTTTGTTTCCGAGTACGCATGTCCGGGCATGTGCAGAACGGATCGGGCAGCGGGCACGGATCGGGTAATGACAAGCCTGATTAGAGCGAGATTATGAGGGAACGTATGCTTCTGTCCCTGCCGTGCTGTGGAGAAATAAAGATCACAGAATGAACTTTACTTCCTCTTGTAACCCGCCTTGTTTGTACCCCCGTCCTCCGAAGGGTCAAGCATAGTAAAAGTCCAAGATATTCCCAAGAATTAGGGTTACAACATCTCAGTCTAGTTAGCTAACGTTAGCCCTGCTTGTAATAGTCAATTAAAATGCTTTTCCTTTTCCATACCCTTTTGTAATTAATAGTTGTAAGCCTTTGCATTTTCATTATTGATTAGTCTTATATGTACAGCAAACAGCATGCATCATGTGAGAGAAGTGCTCACTGAATACATGTTTTGTGCATTAATACTAGGTGTAATTACTCTTGCTGTTTGTGTTTAGAATGTTATAGGCTATAATGTGGCTTAGGTGCTATTATTGGCTGGGTTTCACCATCAGCAGCTTTTTTATTAATATAATGTAACACCCAATGGTCACATATACTCCTCTTCTCTCTTCAGATGCACTTTTGAAATATTTTAATCCCACCCCTGCAAATCCTGGGCCACATATTTATAAATCTTTTTATGTCTGCACTGGTTTCTTTAATATCGTATTTTGTGCAATACCTTATTTATATTGTATTTATAATTCGTTTTATGTCACTTGTTTCTTTAATACTGTTTTTATTTTGTGGGGTTTTTTTGTTTCTAAAATAAAATCTCAAAGACATAAAGCTATGCACTTTCTGTGTGAGTGTATGAGCACAATGATTGGTGGTGGAATTGGCTGCGATGCAAGGGGCACCAAATTGGTCAGGGCCGGCCCTGGGTGAAGAGGTCTAAGCACCTAGGCTAACCACAAGCCCAAGTGGATGCCTTATGGCGTCATTACCAGCCAATCGACAGCTATGTGCCGAAAAACACTGGCAGGGTCTTTCGTCATGCATACCTGTACATCATTAACATATTTAAAACTAACATTATAATCTATTTAACAAAACAACTAAATAATTACTTTAGAAAACAACTGGCTGTTGCAAGGGGAGAGGCGATACGCTGTGCGATTACTGGCACGAAATTGCAATTGCCATCGGCAGCTGTTCATAACTGGGTTCAGCGATCCATTACCGTGTAGCTAGCGAAGATACCCAATTATTATTACTTGTCCACGAGGAGCTAGTAATCGCTAATTTTTTCTGGGCCAAACTGATATGGTTAGCCAGCCAGCAATTTATCAAATTCACTCAGCAAGCGAGCTGCAAGGCTCTTTATTGAGTTTCCGTCGTCCTTTTGACCAACTGCACTGATTATTCATTCGACATGTTGAATAATTGGCTAGCCGAGTTGAACTACCCAACCTACATTCACACCAGACTATCCACGACGAAGTGTTTGCAGTTCAAAAATGCTAGCTAGTGGTAGCGGAACATACCACCAAAATCATACAACTCAACTGTTAGCCAGTTGGCTGCATGAATTGGCTTGTGCAACCTGCCATTTTCACACGCATCCAACAAATTATTTCGCTAGCGATGCATTGTCAGCTAGTCAGCTACAGCTTGAGGTAGCAGGCTAGATAAGCGATATTCCTGGATAGCAACCCACGGTCGCTTTTAAAGCCCCTGAACTGGAGTGAAAAGATAAACGGTACATCGTAGACCGCTATCTAAGTAACGTTAGCTAGCCAGCTAGCTCGCTCGCTAAGAACATGCCAGCGGTGTCCGCAACTTAACACATAATGCTATCCACAGCTTCATAGCGTGTTAGCCACTACCAGCACGTAGAAATTGTACAAAGGAAACGTTTTTAGATTAGCTGTTGCCATCCAGCGCAGGGAAAAGCGCAGCTGACTGGTTAGCAAGCGACGCTGGTGTGGGAGTTTTGCAAAAACGCACGGCCTTCACTCGGAGAAGGCGAGTCCAAGCTCGCCAGCTAGCTAGATAACATTAGGCAGCATTATGCTGCGATCCCTCTTTAACTGACGAAATGATTAATTTAAACACCAACAATAATGAAACTTTTCCTAGTGAAGAAATACGCAAAGATATATGGACTGTCTTACCTGTTTCGTGTGTACTTTTTTAATTCCAGAGATGGTTGTCATAACATTGCGTTAGCTACATCTAGCTAGCGACTCGGGCTGCTGTAAACACAAAGCGAAGCCCAGCCTACTGCGCATGCGCAGCCTGGAAAGTGTGGACTGTCATAACCATGCAACAAGTAAAGAGGCATGTTTTAGTGGTCATGTTCAGCCTTTATTTGTCAATTTGTATAACACAAAGGAGGAATACAGACGACTGTGCTTTGGTTAGCGAAGTTAACTAGCTACCGTGACGGCGCGAAGCTTGGCGTCGAAGGATGCGCAGGTCAGAGTAAAAGCATGCTGTGGTGTATGGACAGCATACAGACATTCCAGTTTATCAGTTTCTGTTATGTCTCCTAGACACGCTTTCAATCTCTATCAAATGATGAGTGCGTGTTTGTATTTATTTGATTCCCAGTTCTTGGTGTACACAGAACAGATTGATGTCCAGGTGTGTTCACTGTTCACTGTTACCGAATGCGGACCATGCGTATCTCTTCTCTTGACAACACGGAAAATGAGAGAGTACATGTATGTCTGTATGCAGACTATATTCCTGAGTAGTTTGTACCCTGTGTTGTTTCGTTGTTAATACAATATTGCAATCTATGTAACAGATCACTGTACATGTGCTCTTACAACATACCATGCAGTAACAGATTGATTACAGTATTTTAATACTCATCTGAAAAGTCTTTAGCAGTCTGATAGGTTTCACAGACCTGTGCAGTTTCCCATGGATTATCAGAACCCATTTACATTACATAAGAACAGAGTAAATATATTTCATGAACATAAACATATGGTGCAAACCAAAGGTGTGTGATGCCTTGGTTAAGTGTGTTTTTGAAACACCTGTGGGATATAACATCTTTCATTATTAGGTATCCCATTACACAGTATAAAACATATAACATTTCTATTCAGTTTCATTCCAGGAATAGCCCTCTAGACAATAATTTAAATAATTTTGTATAAATCAGTATTTCCATGTATTTCCGTGCCGTTACATCACAATTACTCATACCCCCAATGTCATCAATCACTTCTCTGGTTGCCCACTGCAGTTTTTTTAATTTCAGGAGCTGTGCTCTACAACTGCCTGTAACATTTTTTGTAGTAGTTGTCTAATAATATTTGCTGTGTTGCCTCATCATTTAGCTTGACATTGGGTGTTAAATGCCAAGTTGTGCATGTGTATAAGTTAATACTGAAGTTAGTAAACAGCTGTAGACTAAGGAATATCCACCTCATAGTGACCTTGAAACAAAGATTGGAGGTGGACCATATTCCCAAGTTTTGGACCAAATTAATTCTACTTGTATTGAATAAAAATGTGTCAGTACTTCCCCCTAGAGGGAGGTACACCATCTGATTAATGCCTTATTTCCATTTCTGACATTGAGCTGTAACCCCATGGCTCCATATACAACATAAGAAAAGTATTGTCATGAGATGAACATACTTGCTGTTGAGCCTGCTTCCCCATCGACTGTTCTGTCAACATGCCTACCTCACCCTGGAGAGAGCCACTTTAAAACCCACTTCTCACACCTCTCCACTTGGTGGCAAGTGGAAATGACCTAGGCCACATAAGTCAAAACAAGTCTTAGAAGAGTAAAAAAATAAATAAAAACAATAAAAAAACACAGGTGTCTGAAGAGCCCAGCGGGTCCACTATACCCCTGTCGAACACTGCTGGTTACCTTAAATATCAGCAGTTGAAATTGAGGTATTTGTGGAACTCAGTTTGGCAAGGAGAGCAGGCTTTCATCAGGCGTAGAAAAAATGTCAAGGCAAAATTACTCTAATGCACTGCTCTGCTTTGTGCAAAACTTTTTAAAGGGAACACACACTTACCTTCTCACTACTTGTCCTCTCTTAACTGCATGTCACATGACCCTGCTTCCAGTAATTGCATTATCCAGTCCTTCTACTCTCCTCAATGTCTTTTCACCTCAGTGTTAAAAACAAAACAAAGCTGTTCAACCATTTCTAAATAATACAGGGCAGAGGCTAGAATTTACTTTCAGGCTACCCCATTCTAGTGAGGCTCTTGTGTTTCTACATTATCTTCTGTAAAATGTTATTATTCTATTGTTACTTTTATTCTGAGAGGGCAAGTCAGATCTCAGGTGGCACTTGGTGAACTCTTGGGACATTTTTAAATTGTTATGAAGAGTACATCATGGGACAGTTTTTTCTGGCTGAGTAGCAGCGCCATTATTTGCATGTCCCTTTGCTTCTAGGCAACAGACAGACGGCCTAATGAGGAGATTTGCTTATCCACAATTTATTACCCATCACATACATGAGGTTGTTGGCCATGTTGACCACACCATCGTTGCAGTAACATCATGCACCACCAGATGTCTTTCTCACACTTTTTCTGAGTCTTTTTCCTCCAGCAAGTATGTAAGATCCATAGCAAAGATGGAGACACTGCTGCATTTCAGTGAACGTTTTTCTATTTTTATTTTGAGCATGCAAATACATATCAGGTACTGCAATCTCCTTCTTTCCACATCTGTCACCTTCCTGCTCCACACAGGAGAGCAGAGCAAGGTCAACCGATCAGTGCAAGAGCAAACATTGAACAAAAAGAATCCACTCCGCTATTTGCAACACACAAACTAGACTGAAACTTGCAATCAAAAATGCAAAAGTGAAACCTTTCACAAGTGGTAGTTCAAAGGAAACAAACGGAATAGAAAGTATTCCCATGGATATTTCCGCCTTTCATTAAAAGATTTTTCTTAATTTTAAATATTATTTGTCTCTATATATCTCTATATATTTAAATATAGCTGATTATATGTCATAAAAATGAGCAGTAAGTCCATCTAACGATGGTGCCAGCTGTATACAATGACGGATGTGTACCATCTTTTATTTCATTTACAATTCAATCGAACAATAGATTCGCAAATAAAATGTCTAATACAGACGTAAAAATATTCATCAGCTCTGTTATCGGTTGTGCAATTGACAAACAGGCTTCTCTTCCATTCAGCCCTCCCTCCCAAACAGTTACGGCTAAGCAAATTTTTAAAATTCAAACAATACAAAAAGAAGACTTTTATTTTCAAGAAAATACAACTACTACTGATAATAATAATAATAATAATAATATGCAATAAGACATTATAAAAGCAGACAGTAAATGCTGCAAGCTAACCACGATACTTGGCGTGGCCACACAGCGGGCATGTGCAGAACATGTACAAGGCCGGGTGTGTTGTATCACAACTACAGAATCATGTACTTCTTTGCCCAGCTAAGGGCCTGCATGCATGACCTGGCTTGGGCTGACGTGGGGCAGGGTTTGGACTGGCTGGGATGTAGCCTTGCTCCATCTGTAGCTGGGGTGGGAGGGGGCGGGGGGGGGGTGTTGCTGTGTGATAATTTGAAACACTACTGCACTTGTGATCACTGCAGAGAATGAAGCTCCCCAGCTGGTAAGCAGCCGCCCTTTCCCTCTGCAGGTTAAGCGGGACTGGGGGATCAGAGCTCAGAGTGGATCCATGCTCAGGGCATGGCTAGGCTCATAGTGAGCTAGAGTCGGGGTGAGTGGTGAACAGTACCCAGGAGGTACTGTGCAGACACACGCGTCTCATCTTTCTACACAGCTCTGTGTATGGGACATTGTACCCAAACCTCATTTAGTGTAACACAAGCATTAAAAAAAGGAAAAAAATAACACAACAAAAGACCAAAAAAAATCTCCTGTCCACGCACATATTATTTAAGTCAAAAGGTACGTACACAAGATCAATTCATGTAATATTTGCATTCACCCTCGGTCAGTGCTGAGGATGCAATCAGTAGCTTAGCAACACAGGAGGCTCTTCCCTGAGGACTGCAGAGACTGGGTTCTAGCACCCCCTGCTGTCATTTACATGCACAACCGGAGGCACAATTCCAGTCTGGACACTGCACTCAACTTGACCAATCTCCAAGATCAAGTGACTCTTCCTAATTCAGATAGTCTGACTAAGATTTCTGATTCTGTAACGTGCAAATCACAATGCCTTAGAAACCATGGTTAATGACCTTTAGGTTGAACTGTGTCTCATTTTCATGGCCCCATATATCATAAAAAGCAGTGACAATATACCAGGTTGATTTAAAATAGTCTAATTACTACATACTCATACGAGAACTAATAAAGTCATTGTATAAAATGTGTGTTCTCCAGAGAGAGGGACACAGGACACACTCGGACACATACATACACATGTATAGAACACCTGCTCTGGTCAAAATGCAGTTTCATCGTTACAGATGGATGAAGCAGTAAAGCCAGCAACTGCACAATCATCACCAATTTCTTTCATGGTTCAGCAAATAGATAATGGTACACATAGATGTGTGGACTGGCACAGAAACTGCAAAGCATGAAAAGGTAACATCATGCCTCTCAGCAAAGCAAGACACATTTTCTGTCAGTTTGTCCACTGCTGACAGCAGTGGCTGGAGCTTGGAGAGAGGATTGGTCAAGTTAGAGCCAGTTTGCCCTGTACCTTCTTACAGACCCACAATACAATGCCTACTTTACACACAAGTTTTCCATGGTGCTGTCACACACAGCATATAGTACTCTTAAAGCATAACACTGGTCAAAATGTAAATCTGGTGTTTTATGATATATACCACCCCACCACTTGGATCTGCACCTCAAGTCCATGGGACACACTGGGGTCACTATCAGTTTTTTAAGAATGGAACACTAACCTCTCCTGTTTCCATGGATGGCTCTGTGATTGTGCCAAGAGTACAGAAAATGTATTGGTTTCACTGTCTTTGATGTGCTTTTGTACTGTCTCCTTTAGGTATATATACCATAAACATACCAAACTGTAATTTTTGACCAGTGCTCTTCTTTAGCCGCCTCAGAAGAAGACTGCCACCGAACCATATGCACAAAAACTGCAGTAAAATAACACCGACCCCTCTGGTCAATGTGTGATTGGTCTGATCATCGCTATGGTTTCCATGTGATGGACTGTGTCAGTCAACTAGCAGGAAAACCCGTGCAAAAAAAATGCACACACAACAGTGACAGATGAGTTGGTTACCTTTTCAAAAATGATTAGAAAAAAAAAGATCCCGATATAAAATATTTTGACACACAACTTCACAGAAGTTAGCATGTTGTAAAAAAATGTCAGAACAGATATGAACAGAAACAGACTGACAAAATGCAAGACAAGTCAACCCCTGTGGAAACAAATGAAGAGCGCCAATGTCCACAATGCCTGTAAACACTATCTGTCACTTTCCAACACATGGAAAATGTCAGACATCACAAATCAGAGCAATATGCTTCAAACTCAATGCATACGCTAAATACGTCTTCCAGTAAGGACATCTCGTTTAGCACATTAATTTAAATGAAAAAGCGAGTCAGAAGAAGACACGTGGTTTGATCTTGTATACATCTGTTATACATGCATTGTTTTGTAGGCGATTCCTATGGTAAATCTGCATCACCCACAAATATGAGATTTTAAATCTAGGGACTGGTGGAACATTTACTAAGGGATACAGCCGTTTACTACAGGACACAGCAGGGCACGCGCTATGTGACAGTTAGTGCCAAGCGTCACACTGTGTGGCATCTGAACCATTCCCTTGGTAACCCTCCGAATTCCGATGGGATTTGACAGAATGTCCACTCTGTTGGAGTTGTAATATTGACACGCTATATATATATATATATATATATATCATACAACTAGCATCGTACATGTTATCAGTGTTTCACAGGAAAGCACTGCATACAGAGCTACTCTGCCAAAGACTGGACCTCTCTACACTGTCCTGTGATTATGTGAGGAGGGTGGTTAGCTGGACCATTGAGCAGCAAACCCAAGCATGAAGTACAACAAATTCAAGATGAAAAAAAAAACCTTTTTGGTATTAGTGATGTTTATGGAATATTAAATTCTTCTCATTTTGCCTTCTTTGATAACAGACAATAACTCAACAATGTCCCTATTACACACTTAAGTGTGTGGCTTATGAATACCAATTAATGTTAATCAATTAGCACAATATTTCCGAGGGTGAACATCAACATCGTATAATTTAAAGAATAAAAACATCGTGCAAATAGCATTCCTATATTTAATAAGGTAATACACAGTAATCAAATACAGTAACTACAGCTGAGAAAGGATATTCTCCTTTTGGCTGCCAGTGCTGAGCACCTTGGGTATTTTATGAGTTTTGCACGGCAATGTGTAGACAAACAGACTTCGCTCATTAAGCAATTTCAGACCATTAAGAAAATGTGCAATTTTAAGCAATATCATACTCCAGCAAGAATCTGCTTGTTCATTTATCAGGTGCATTTAATTCAAGAGTTTCCTCTCAACAAGTATGTTACACACTCAATTGAATGCAACACTGACAAAATTATAATGAAAAAGAATTTCTGCAGTGTTTTTGGGTGGGGGTGTAGGATAATGCAGCATTGGTTTGTACTGTCAGATGTAGATTTGTGTGATGTGTTGCTCAATGAGTGTAAGAGTTGTGCCCCAAACATTTCCTCTGGAGTACAGGAGTATCCCCTGTTACACCAAGGAAAACACACCTGAAGCATGCCACTGCGCAGTTTGACTGCTGTGGGCAGCAGACAGCATCATATTCTCAAACAAGTCGACAGTAATCAGAGAAAAATTAAAGCAAGACTCACAAGTTACACTATTCTGGGGCCCTGCTAGTTTAAGATCAAGTAATCTTGCTCGTCATAATCAGCATCGATGAACAGCAAAGCTCTCATAGCACTGCTCACATCACTCCATTTGATACAAACATCCAAAATTCCTCAGGCGTTGGAAAGCGAACATGTGGACATGGAGAAGTTGGCTTTTTTGTAGAACCAAAAGGCCCAGGTGGAGAAGGGAACGCTTCGATGCCCTTGCTGTTTGAAGAAGCAGCACTACCTGCAATCTAAAGAGTCAGGTTGAGATGGCCTTGGGGTGATGTGTTGGGGCATGGTGGTGTGGCATTGCAGGCTCGGCCCGGCACTGCTGCAGGGGGGTGCATGGGTGCTCCCGCTCCCTCAGCTGTTGAGCAGCATCTTTGCCCCTCTGCTGGGGTGCGGCACATCCCCCACCCTTTGGGGTCCTGTCTTCATCACCAGCTTGCTGACACCGAGGCTGACTGTGCCCAGCCCGCCAGGGGACACAGACTTCCTGAAACACAGGGAGGCATGGCACTCCGCTGGTCACGTGTGAGGGAGGACAATAACCCGCCCAACTATGTCACCTCTCCACCTGTACAGGCTGGGACAGCCTCGCTCTTGTGACGTACGGGGCTCACCTGAAGGCCATCTTCTTCAGCAGGTGGGATCCCATCTTGTCGGGTGAGAGCTTGTTCGGCTGGTTCCTCTGGTGGCCATTCCCGGTCACTGCACCGTTGGTGAGATGATTGCCGTGGGAATGCATCCTCAGCTCCAGAGACTCCTACATGGCCAGACACACAAAGGCATACATATACATACACAGAAACACACACATTCACATAAACACCGACAGGCAGACAAACACATACCCACAGGCAGACACACAAACAGATGAGCAGGTTGCCAACCCAAAATATCCCATCTCACTGCTGCTCTGATGCTGCTCTCACTGCTGCTGATGTCTCTTGTGGTGTGCTGGCACGAGCATAAAGATTTAATGATCCTGCTGAAGGCTGTGAAATTTTCAGAAGGTAGAGTATGTGTTTGCTTTTGCTATAAACATATTAAAAAACATGTGAAGGGGCTGGAAGCATTGTGAATGAAGAATACCATTGTTTCTGCAGTTGGCTGCCAATATTGACAGCCAAGAGTTCAGTGGCAGCAGCCCCTGACATTTCAGCTATGCAGGCTATATCCATGCTGCAATGCAGGAAGCAGGACAATATGTAGGATACTGTCTGTGTACCTATGCATTATTACACACATAACTAATCTTCAGCTGTGACATTTCTTAGCTGAAGTATGATCAAAGTCCTGCATGTAATACAACAGTGTCAAAATTAGTATTACAGGGTTCCCACTCTTTTGCAGAAATCATTTTCCAGGACATTTCCAGGACTTTTTCTTGACAATTCAGGACAGCATATTCTCATTCAGTCATATAATTTACAATAGATCCAGTTTTACTGCATCATTTTCAATTACGCAGGGATCACGTGTAGCCATCACCTGGAATTATAATGGAGTTCACAACTGACTGTACAATAAGGTCACCTGGCATCTTTTTGTTTTGTGAACAGCACTGATTTTTTTTTTTTTTACTTTCCTCAAAAAAAAAACACAAACATGTTCTGAAAAGTCTTGAAAAATCTGAAAAGTAAAGAATAATATAAATATTTATTGTAATAAGTTGTTACATACACCTCTAGTAGTTTACAAGTGTATTGATATTGATGTGTAAATTAAATTTACTTTTGCCAAACAAATAGCTACTGACAGTTCAACAACAACAAAAACAACACAAAAGGTCAACTGTTAAATGTTGAGCTTTATTGTAAATAAAGTACTTCATACAGCAGACCTTCTCATAGGTTTAGTATTTAAATGTAAACAAAATCATAGAAAAACTGAACCTTGAGAAAAATAGCAGCTCAATGCATCATCTGAAACTCTGTCTTGACATATTCCTGAGCTAAATTAAAATTAAACTTAAAATGAAAGAACAACTAAAAATTCAGTTAACACAAATGATGTAAAAATAGTGTAGCTCTCTATGCTTTGATTAGTCTACTTATATTTTTAAATTTTTTCTTTCAGATCTGACAATGTTGCATCCAGGACCATCATTTCTATCCTTTTTTCAGCCACACTCTTACGGAAGGCATTTGACTTTGAGAGCAGTGTAAAGTCATGCTTCTTCTCTGCCTTCTCTGCCATCACATCTGCTTCCTGCTGCATCGCCTCAATGCTGGCTTCTATTTTCTGTTTCTTTGCAGCCACTTTCGCCATTTCTGAGTTGAGCTCTTTTCTTTATTTGTCACTGGCAGATTCTTTCTTTTTCTTTACATCCTCCAGGTACTGAACATAGCGCATTCTGGCATTTCTGCAATGCTGCAAGAGGTGTCTTGTTAGTGCTCCATCCAATGAGCCATCAGTCATGGAATCTTTGACAAGGCGTAGTGACATCAGAGTCATCTCTTTCAGGTTTCCAACCAACATGTCCTTGTTCACAGAGTATCCTCTTTTAATCGCTGCTTGCCCATGTGACAGTGTGAATAGGTCTTTCAGTAACATCCACAGATTTGCATACTCTGCTTTACCACTTGCAAATCTTCCCTTAAATGTGTCAACACGGCAGGATCCTGTCTTGTAACCAAACTCTTGAAATTCCTCCCTATGGTGTTGTGACATATCTGTGAGGAAATTCTTGTATTCACTAAGGATTTGGTCACAATCCTGTGCAGTATGCCATTTGGCATTCAGAAGCAACTATAAGAGCTTTTCAAACCTGGATATGGCATTCTTCTCTTCAGTAATCATGAACACTGGGTCAAGAGAACTCAAGTGCCTTACAGCAGGATAATTCAGAGAGCATTTGTCCAGCAGTTTCTTTGCAGTTGTAGAGAGGAAGGCAACACATTCTTTCTTGAACTGTTGACCCAACAGTGGGTTTTCACGGAGCTTCTCTGAGGCTTTGTCCAGAGCTTGTTTGGTGGCAAAGCCCATGTCAATATATTTCAGTGGCATGTACAATGCTCCATCAAAAACATCAATTTTGAGCAACTGGAGGGGTGTTTTGATGTTCTCCAGAACCTTCCTCTTCATGAAGCATGAAAGCAAGCTCCTCAGAATATGCTGAAGCTCTTTTGCCAAAAAAGGCGCCATAGGGGCATCTGTTTGAAAAGCTTCGAGAAATGGTTTGAGCTGCCTTGCCACATAAGCAAAAAATTGTAGCTTGGCTTCAAAGAGAGGATCACCAACAGCCTCTCTGACAATGATATATGATGCTGATGTTGGCACCTTGCTATTTGGGAGTTTCTTGTGGCTGTCAATATATGATTCTATTGATGGCCATATATCAATGGCCCGCTCTGCTACTGGCAAGTCCTCCACCCACCTGTGAGCACAAAATTTTAGGGGGAATATTGATGTTTTTGTGATTTCCATGAATTCATTCCGCCTAGCCGGAGTATCATGAAACAGCTGCCAGAGAGCTCTTAGGCATTCGCCTATCTTCCATCCAGTTTTCTTCTCACCCTGCTGAAAACTCCCATGCACAATGTGTAGAACACAGCTTCCTAAATTTACCAACCCTCTGGCATTTGGGTCCTCTTTGCTCCTATCCTCCTCAAATAATCTCAAAAACTTCCAGTTAACACTAGGGCCATCCATTGATATCTGTAGGAGCTTGTTTGGATCAAGTTCAGATAGGGAAGTTTTCATTGTCTCAACAAGTTTCTCTGCCTGGGTGCGTCCCATAAACTGAGAGTGGAGATAATGCACCACCACCTTTTCTTCGCTCTCACTCCAGTAACGAACAAGGACATCCATCTGTCTGAGTAACCTTATTGAGGCATTCATCAAATGAGATTGCATAGCAGTTTGACTGCCTGATGTCTTTCACCAGCCTTTCTCTGAAGTATGATGCTAGGCCAAAACAAATTAGATAGGCTGCTTTAGTTGCACCACATGTGAATTTTTTGGCAATGTCACTATCAGGAAACATCTGACTAAACAGAGAAGATAAATCTGAACAAGAATTAAAAGAAAAATTGGAATGGGTCATTTTTAGCACCCAACGGATTTCTGCCTCTAAAACAGCTTCACTTGAGAAATGACTTCCAATGTTGGGTGCAATCTGGGATGAACTTGCATTTTCAGAAGTTAATGGTTGGACAGACTCTCTGCTCCCTTGACTCTCTGCCACTGTTGCTTGCCTAGCTTCAGAATTTGGGGTGGGAGGATGACTGATAAAATGTGTCATTCGTGGCCCACTGCCTAGACTAGGTTACACAACCTTGACATGCTGTTCTTTCTCACTCACTGTAATTAGAAATAAATATTAACCATCATGATATATTTTCAACATTACCATATAACATTAACGCTGCAAGATTCTAATGAGATTATGGCAGATAGCTAATGAACGTTTTGTCTTGGTTTGGGGAATGGAATTAAATATACCCCATTGCCTTGATACCTCATATCACTGTTGCATCGTGACATCGTTTCACCATTTTTCTGTTTGTTTGTTCAAGTTACATTTGTATAAACGCCCTAAAACAAGTGCAGAAGTATGATTCCTAATGCTACTCTATGGAGTTGTAAACCGCAAATGTCCAAATTCTGCTCCCTGTGGAACTGGTACTAAACTGCATTGGCTCATCTGCGGTCGAGGGGCATGACTTCGATAGGTCAATTACGTTAAATTAAAGTCCAATCCCACGTCAATGCGCTGTTGTGTATCGACTATTTTATTTACCTTTTAGAACTCAGTAGTAGGTGATTAGGGATAAGTTGTGCATTAAAAATTTAACATCGAGGCTACGTGGCAGTATTGATCTTGCACACGGGTACCTTGTTGTTTGTACCGGATACAGAGCTAAACTAAAAAACAGCTACCTTCTGGAGAAAAAAAAAAAATCTACCAAGGCAGCGCATTTGTTAGACTGGTTCGAGAACACAAAGTTAATGTTGTGAAACTAATATGAATATGAATAAGCACAAATGTATCCAATACTGATCGCAAGTTATTTTGTTAACACGAGAGCTTCAAGTGTTCTGATATCAGTTTATATCTTCACTGATATGTGGAGTCATGCCGTAAGAAAAAGTACGAAATGTGCTGTAAAATGAAATATTCGGGTCACCTTTTTTATTCACACCCCACTGCACAGCATACAGAAAGCATGTTCAAGCGGGCCAACAGTGAACAAACGTTTGACTCACCTGTGATGTCTGCTGCTACTGACAAACTACAGCAACCTCAGAGTGTCAAAACTCAAACTTAAAATTCCCAATGGGTTTACGGAAGGGCATACATGTGATGTTGCATCGTTTATCTAACAGTCAGTTAAGTTTAAGAAAATGCGCACCGAAGTTTACAGACGCAATCTTGAAAAACGTGAGGGGCTAAAATACAATTTAAAATTTCCAGGACAATATACATTATTTCCAGGACATTTGGACATTTTGACCAATTTCCAGGTCATTTCCATGACTGGAAAACTAGTCTCTAAATTTCCAGGTTTTCCAGGACACGTGGGAACCCTGTATTAGGTAATGGTGCAAGCATGAGAACTTATTTTTAGGCTGATCCTAGCTGGTTTTTCTGACTTGACATGGATTTCGAGGCTATGAGAACACCTGGCAGCACGTTCCCCTGAGATTATGCACAGAGGATAGTAAGGCCTGAAGGCAAGCCGCACCTCAGCCTTATCGTCCTGCGAGCTGGTGTCCTCCATGTCAAGGGCCGACAGCTCCAGCTCTATGTCTCTGTCTGACTCTCTGTCCGTGGCGTCTTTACAGTAATCAGCCTGTAGAAGAGGAGACAGGGAGGAGCCTCAGCATGTCTCACACACACACACGTATGCGGCCTGCCCCGCATCTTGCAGCAGTGATCCCGCCCCCCTTCTACCTGCAGCAGGTCTGCGCTCCGGGGTTCAGTGCTGCTGGAAGACTTGCGTCGGGTGCTCAGCTCCGAGACTGCCAGCTGGTCACTGCAATGGCACATGAGACAATCAGAGCAGTTCTGAAAACACGCTGTAATGCCACTCGCCCACAGGAATGGGGACTGGCATAAAACGTACAGCAAACATGATGCAACAGCTCAGTGTGGAGTTCACCGTGCAAGCCGCATCGCGTTAGCGCTGCTGTGCTGGGGTACAGCAAAGCTCAGAAGACTGTGAGGAGGCACTGCCTCTCTATTTTTAGAACCAGTTACAGAGCTGGAAGTGGCTGTGCCTCGACAGAAAAACTAAACCTCACAGCCACAACAGAAATCTTCCCCATATTTGCGGGATCTCTGAACATGACTGAGTACAGCTCAGGGTGTGCACTGTTCAACTACCATCAGTACCGTACCTCTCAAGGAAACTGGAATGGCTGGAGGCCTCAGACCCATGTGAGCTCCACCTGTAGTCACTGTGATTGTATGGACCATAGTCTGCAAGGGAGGGAACATTAATATACTGTTAAAATAACATTTTAAGAACAAATACCCCCCTACTACGCAGTCTGCATGGATCACATCAGAAAGGACTGCTACCGGTGTTACTGACGATCTTTGCACAAAATCTCAAATGAAGATAAAAGCTGGGCTTCATCTAAATTCACACCTTAATCCATCTGCAAGTAAAGAGGATTCCTTTCTGCCAGCTGCAGAGAGCTCTCCTCTTCTCAGGAATAGGAGTCAGATTTTGTGGGATTTTCTAGCACTTTCAGTACATCATGTATTTCATGATTAAAATGAACACAGAATAACAACAGTGCATTCATTTTGACACCGTTTTCAGTTTGGATGACCTTGTTTAAAATGGACAAGATGCGAGTAACCCCCAGTAACAATACAATAAGTGCATCCGTAAGGAGTAACTCTGCAACAGTAAACTTCATAAAGAACACCACAGTCTGCAGTCCATACCCATATCTACAAGCATATCTACAGTCTCTATATGAGTAAAATGTAAAAATGAACCCCCCGCCCCCATACACCTCTGAAGTTGATGGGAGTGGTGGTGGCACTCCCCTGGGAGGCAGTGGCCTGCACCGGGTCGGTGGTGTGGTAGCCTGTGCGGGACGCCCGTGAGATAGCCCCCCACTTGGAGATTATGGGGCCCTCTCCAAAAGGAATGATGGGGTCCTCCTCTTTTGGCCGGCGGTGGGGCTCAAAGCTGTGCAGCTGCCGTTTCAGACCCCCACCCTCCAGATCCTGGTGTCCCGGGGAAGGGGAGATTGTTAGTCTCACCTGCGGCTTTCAGACTCAGACTTTATTCACTGCCATCACAAGATGGCACATGCCTACAGTAACTCCTTTCATTGCTTCCATGAGCTCAACAGCACCCCCAACCCCCCCGGCCCCCAAGTGATATTAAAGTAGCCTGTAAGTGTTGTGTGGCTGAATGTGAAATTGCAAGTTGGAGCTTCGCTGCTGTGGATGTACAGTGGATGTTAATTACTGTAGTTAAATAATTGTCCTGAGTGTAAGTTTGTATTTAAAAGACAAGCAGGACAGTGGAAGAGTATGTAAACAGATTTAATTTGGTCCTAATTATGTGCTAATATAGACAGTTCAAACAACTTTACACATCTAAATTTTCTTTAAGTGCTTATGCTTATGTATGTAGGGGCGGCAGTGTAGCATAGTGGTTAAGGAGTTGGGGGGAGAACCCCCAACTGCCTCAATATCCAGCTGTAAAAATGGATAACATTGTAACTGATATAAGTCGCCCTGGGTATGAGCGTCTGCTAAATGCCAATAATGTAATGTAATGTAGGGTAATTTCAGATATTGTTTATTCAGATTGTTAATTATTCTGGTTCTTTGATTTTTTTTCATTTAATGTAACACATAAATAAAGACACTTCCTTCAGTCTAGCAATCCTTTTGTGTACTTAATAACACCTCTCACACCTAGTAACCAAATTTAGGGTGAAAACACTGCAGTACTGCTGCAGTGAATCACTGAAGATAGTTCCTCATCCTGAAGTACACCCTGAGTATGCCAGTTTAACACCATTCAGTAATCACTGCTGATACTGTAGAGCTAAGCGTTACATTCATACTGTAGAATCCTCTGTTGAAAGAGGTGATATGTTTCGTCCATGGGAAGCTGTCACTGGACACAACACACAGCTATTGTCCAATGACACATCCTAAGGTACACTGCCATGGCAAACCATGGCACAGTACAAGACTCACGGTCAGCTCAGAGGTGGAGCTCGGCACCACGTGGGGCTCCGACTCGGAGGTGCTTATGCAGGTGCTGATGGTGCCACAGGACCATGGGGAGTAGTGGGCTAGATTTTCCTCCATGCGGTACTTACACCCCATGCAGTCTCCACCTGCTCCCTCGGAGAGCTGAGAGAGAGGGCATGAGCAAGCACGCAGAGGATTAGAGGCAGAGAGTGGGTTTATCTTCCTCACATTCCCTAACAGATGTTCAGCACGCCACTGCTGCGAGGGATAACAATATTCAGTGACTCAATGCTCTGTTCCCAGCATGTTCTAGCACAGACAGCTCTCACACACATACATACACACACACGTATGCATATACATGCACACACTAAGCATAGCTGTGGTTTCTACAGTATTTGCCCAGAGATTTCACAATATATCTATCTGATATCCTAGACTACCAAAGTAAATCATTTTGGGGTAAATTTAACCAAGCAAATTGAGACAAACACATACAAATGCCCCATTACATAAGAAGATTTGTAAGGTTCATGATTAATTGAAGAATAAATCTTATTTATTGCGCAAGCATACGCACATTCACAAATGTAAACAACAGAACATTTTGTCACACACACACCCCTGTGGAGACTCACCTCTGAACTGAAGTCAACAGTGAAGAGAGGGGAGGAGGGGGAGGGCCTGTTGCCGTGGTGCTGGGCCCACTGTTCGGGCTTCCGTCGGAACAGGTCATCATACCCAAGGTGCATACGGCTGTAGGCATCCTGAGGGAAGAAAGGTGTGCGTGAGGTTCACGGTATGCAAACAGGAGCACCACCACCAGCTCACTGTGGGCAAAATAACCTGAGTGCTCTTGGACAGGAAACCACCAGCAGACTTATTTCACACATCTCTCATCTGGTCTACATATAACACTGTCTAGACAACATTGTCAAGGTACAACAAAAACAAGTTTTTCACACGCTGCCTCCTTTCAGTGTTTTCGATCTTTGGCAGAGTTTTGGCTTCCTAGGATTTTTACCGCACGGTGTAGATGACTCAACAGAGTTACAGTTAATAGATAAGAACATAAGAAGCAGTAGCATAGTGGTAAGTAGCAGGGCTTGTAACCAAAAGGTTGCTGGTTCAAAATTCACTACTGGGGCACTGCTGCTGTACCCTTGGGCAAGATACTTAACCCAGAATTGCCTCAGTAAACTGTATAAATTGATTAAACTGTAACCTGTGCAAATGGCTCTGGATATGAGTGTCTACAACATGCCAATAATGTAATGTAAACTGTGCAGGTCTGAGAGAACTGCTCCATGCCAGACTTTCTATACGGACATGCATTCTACTTTTGCAACAACTGGTGAGATAATGTTGGACTGGGCTCAGGCACGGTATTAGCCAGTAGCTTGGCAAGAAGGAGGCAAGCACTTTACCCTCTGTGACGCTGCTCTTTGCTCCCCTGCTGTGCAGTAGGACCCATCCAGGGAGTTGTAGCGCTCCCTCAGAGGGGGCTGGTAGACAGAGGAGTGCAGGACCTCGGGGGGCAGTGAGTTGCTCCGCGCATCCTCCCGGTGGTACATGGTCGGGCGCCAGAGGCGGCGGCTGTCATAGACAGGAGCGTAGACGCCATGGACATGGCTCAGGTGGCTGTACTGCGCAGGTGGGGGGTAGGGGGTGGGGCCCAGGCGCTCCCGCAAGGGGAAGGAGGGGTGCTGCTCAGGGTACGAGGTCATGGTGGGGGGCAGTGTGGACTCAGGTACGTTGCCAGAACGGAAGAAGCGCGCAGCGCACTGTTTGGGCGGGGGCACTGGGGAGGCATAGTAACTACCTACAGAAAAAGAAGGCGAAGTTAGAGGGCTACATGTGACTTCACATTGACGCTGATCCACACTAAAGCTAAAGACATGAGTACAACATTTCTGAGTAAGATTTGTTTTTGAAATCATTTCCAGTGGCAGGCCAAATGACCCAAAATGCCATCCTTTCATCCTATTTAGTGCCCTCAAGTATATAGCTAATTAACTAGGCAAATAGCTACCTACCTATCTAAATAGTTACCTAGCTAGCTACCAGACTGTTTGACCATTGGGCAAATGTGTCAGTGCCCCGGCCCCCTAGCTGTGTGTTTGTTTTCTTCCCCTGTCCATGTGCTTTTGTTTTCCTTGTGTTCTAGCCCCGCCCCTGTCCCCGCCTGCCTCGTTGCTTCATCGCCACCACCTGCCTGCCAGCTCACCTGTTCCCCATCACCTCGTCTGCTCTGCCCTATTTATGCCCTGCCTGTTCCTGTTTCGTTGCTAGTTTGTAGCAGTGTTTTTCGTGACCTGTTTCGTCCCCGCTGTTTGTTTCCTCGTGCTTTTCTGTGCCTTTCGATCTCGCCTGTGCCCCGTCCTGGTTTTTCTGCCTGCCGTTTTTGCCCTGTGTGCCTGCCTGCCCCGTTCCTGACTCATCTTCTGCCCGACTTCGCTCCTGGAATTGCCCTCGGACTGTCTACCGTTTCCTGACTCTGCCTGTTCCTGACTTCGCCCTGGTTTTTCCCACGGACTGCCTTCCAGTTACCGACCCTGCCTGTTCCCGGCTCTCGAACTCTGCCTGCCGTTTAATAATAAAGACGCACTTAACCCTGATTGTGCGTGGTCTGCTCTTGGGTCCCTCGTCTGTGTCCTAACAAAATTGCCCAACAAATATTAGGCTACACTAGCTAGCTAGGTAAATCAAGAGCATTCATCATGTTACCTGTCTTGTTTTGCATAAGCCAGCTATTAAACGTTTTCCACACTTTAATTTTCTGTTTCCTGATGCCTCTTTCTTTTTCTGTTTTGGGCGCCAGACCTTTTTTGTTTGTTTAGGGTTTTCTCCTCCTATGGGAATACAGTACTAGACACCCTACTTGCGACCACTTGCACTCCTTAATACGTCTATGCTCGCGACTGATATCGCTCTGTGCTGGTACCATACGAATCAAATAGTATATGTTATTTAACTGATTTTCATCAAAAAGGACTTTCCGAGCCCGCTTAACGTTGTGCAAGTGTTACAATGGTTGTATTTTAAGCTTATTAATTTAACTTCTCTTTAGGCTATTTAAAGCCGGCTTTGGCGCCCCCTTCTGTGGTGCCCCCATGGAATGCATATGTTGCATACCCCCTTTTTGTGCCTCTGCTTTCATCCTATCTATCTTGAATGCATTTGAGTGAAAAAGTTACTATATCTCTAGGGTTTACTGTTACCAACTGAAGTTACAACCCCATCAGAAATGTTACTGCTGATTTGTTTTGTTTTTGTCATAAAAACACAGACATAGACACATGCACACACACATTTTTTAATGCTGTAACCTGTGGAGCCCTTAGCTCTGGCTGTGGCTGTACTCACTTGCTGGTGGGTAGGGTGGGGTTTCATAAGGTGCCTGTGATTCCTGGTAGTAAACGTCAGATTGCTGGGGTGGGAACAAGGCCCCCCTTGGGACAAATTGCCCAGGTTTGGGGTGCGTGGAGCTGCTTTCTACTCCAGCACCAGTGGCGTGAGGTGAGGTAGCTGAGATGTGATTGACGGGTGTCTTTGGGGGAGAGGTGGTCTTCCTGAAAGACAAGAGCAGAGGGGTGACAAACTAAGACACTGCCCACTGCATCAGCATCATCCACAGAGGCTATGGATCAAATCAGGCCTCTTTGTAAAACTATTGACCATCTGGGTGGCTTGCATCTCTATCATCTGTACATAGTATGGCTTTGAGGGACTTAGGAAAGCAACATAGAGTAAATTCATGCAAATCAATGGGTGTGAGGTTTAGCATGTGTAGCAGTGATTTAGCATTGACCTTAGTGCATGCCCAGCCATGCCCTCCATGTCAAGAAGTTTGGGAAGTGTTCAAAGCTCATGGTGTTAATTGTTTTGTTGAATGTAAAGTATGCTAGGGAGCGTTCAGATTGGATCATAAAACAAAAATCTGTTCAGCTAGATGGAGATGGTGACTTACTGCTCACTGGGACAGGTGGATGGATGGCCTGGACTGGTCACTCCGTTGGATCCATTTCGGACTGCCCTCTTCATTTTATCCAGAGTCTCGCCCCCCCGGGGGATGAGCTGCAGTGTAGTGGAGCTTTCTGTTGGAGACGCCCCCTTCTCCATGCCTTCGGGACCCCCTGGGGACACACCACTGGCAGGAGTACTCCCTGCATTGGTCACACCTTTACCCAGGATGGGCTGGGACAAAGGGAACGGCCTCACAGCACCACTGATTTTCTTATTCCTCATCCTGAACCTAGAGTAGACAGGTGGATAGTGGATGATAACATGATGTCACATGAGGTCAGTCTCTCACTGACAGGGGAGGGGCTTAAGGGAATACACTGTTAACTGAGAGAAGCCCAGAGAGTTTGGAACAACCAGTGAAGTAACAGTGAAAACTGTGTGCGTGCATGCGTGTGTGTATGTCTGTGTTGGCAGGCACGTTTGTGTATGCGTGTGCGTTTGTATGTATGTGATTGTGCGTGTTTGTGCGTGAATGTGTGTGTGTGTTTGTGTGGGAGGCAGCTTTCTCACTCACTTCTCCAGCTCATCCTGGGAGTGGGCAAAGGTACAGTTAGCCCCGCGCGGGCAACCTCCTTGCTGTCGGAGGTCTCTGCACATACTGGTCTTATACTTGCTGTTGGGCTGTGGCTGAGGAGGAAACACCATAATTTGTGCATAATCCAAAGCCAGCCTGTTCCACTAACACAAGCCCTAAATCCAGTGCCAGCCTGCTCAACAAGCCCTAAACCAAGCCAACAAGCCATGGCTCATCTGTATATCTGTAAACAAATTAAAACTAAGGTGAATAGGGTTTGAATAATTTGAAGAAATAAAATTAATAAAATGGATTGATTGACTGGTACCTGTGGAGCCTCATGACTCTTTTTGCTGAAATTCTGGATGAAATCAACCAGACTATGGACCACAATCTTCACCGCCAACATCACCTGCTCCAGCTGTTCCCATGAGGGGGAGGCAGCATCTTCAAATCAAAAACAAAGACAGAGGAGACACCAGTGACTCTCCAAAACACACAAAAAGAGAAGCTAGATCCAGACCATTCACACAGGAAAGAGCTCCCTGTTTGTAATCAAATATTTGCACAGGCCTTTCAATTACACCTTGTTGTAACTAAAAGGTTGTTTATACCTGGATTGTGATCAATATTGGCCAGGAGCTCCAAGTGAGGTCTCAGACTGTTCAGGTTGGCTGGGTCTCCCGTCCTCTGCAGAACAATGGTTAGCTCCTGGACGCTCTTTGCAAATGATTCTGGGGATTGCAGCTTGAGTGACACCCAAAACAAAGACAAAAACACTTTAAATATAATAAAGTAGAACTGGGCAGCCACTGAATCTTAGTTCAGCATAACATTGAGAAAACATGGTGGAAACCAGTGTTGTAGTACTTGAGTCCAGGACTCGGACTTGACTCGGACTCAAGTCGCATTTTTGGTGACTTGGACTTGAACGCGAGTCATCAAGATTGTCACTCGGCCTTGTACTTGGACTTGACAGTTTAGGACTAAGGACTTGCACGCAAATATGTAACCCACCTGTTGCACTTTCATTCTGCCTGTGTTGTTGACGGAAGAGAGAAATGATGACAGGCAAATCGTCCAGTCCAGAAGTTCCGCTATCTCTGTGCCGTCACCAATCAGAGCATTCTTCTCCCAGCTAAGCCTTACGTAATCATTCTAACCTCCGAAGCAAATTGCTGCAGATACTTTATGTTATTTCACTAAAGATTAACAGATCAACAGATTGCGGTATTTTGTTATTCGCCATGAACGTCTAAGGAGCGTTATCTTGACTCCATTCTGCTGTCCTTCACGGATTATTTCCACATTCCAACGTTTTATGTGAAGCTCCAGCAAAATGAAAAGTAAACTAAAGAACTTCCCCCTCTCATCTCTGGATGACTAAAAAGTGACTTTTTCACATACTCATCCGAGTTTTAGTTCGCTGTCAAGCTGAGGCAAAGTTTACCTCTTCAAGATTGCTTCTCTGCAAAAAAGTGACAAATGACAAAACAGGGATTTTTTTTTGTTTTACATATTTTGCATTTTGCCAAAAACGTCAGATGCGACTTAAGCCTGATAACTTAGTTTGTAAATGCAGGTAACTTAATGTGTTTACGGAAGCATGTTACCATATTTATAACTAGGGATGTGCAAAAATATCGTTTTTTCGATTAATCATTTTTTAAATTTCGTCAAATTCGATATTGATGTGTAAAATTTATGGATCGATCTTCTAGGCTAATAAGCATTTTTTTCCGGTTTTCTAGGTTCATTTCTGCAATGGCTAAATATAGCCAGAGAATTAAATAGACGGGCTCTGCCATAGCCTGTCGTATTATAGCCAATTACTAGTCCCCCCATTAGATGTCACTCTCTCGTTTAACTTTTAACATTTAATGACCTGCGAACACATAAAGGAAAAGCTGCTACATCATTCTTTTTTTATTATGATGCGACCTCTCAGTGTTCACCATGGCTAACCCTACGGTCACACGGACGACACAGGAGAGACACAAAGCGACCGGCTGCCATTCATTTTCAATGGGAGTTGGCGATTTACAGCGAAAAGAGACAAGTGGCCGTTGCAAAGTCAACTGGGTGGGGCTAAAATAGAATAGAGGTCTATTTTATGCAAATACTGAGCGATGCAACACGGCGACTACCATTGGGAGTGAAGGCAGCATGACGTACGTTGCTGAAACAAATGATCCAACATTGTGGTTCCAGTCAAACATGGAGGAGAAGCTTATCGTGGCAGTGTCGGGTTTCCCCATACTCTACAATTTGTCTCTTGATACGTACAGAGATATAAATTTTAAAAATGATGCGTGGAGAAGTGTGTCTGAAATGGTGGAGATACATATTCATATATATGTGCACTGCAGTCACAGCTTTTTAGCTTTAATTTTAGTACAGTGCACAACCACTACCTAGCTACCTAGCTAGCTAGCTAGCTTGCTCACGAATGTAATGTAATTTAGTGCAATTCAAGAGAAACGTAATTGTTCATGTTCATTTGCTAGGTAGCTAGCTACCTAGCTGTTCATATTAGGCTAGCAAGAAAACGTTGTTCACAATTGCAAAGTTGCTACTGGCAGTCAGCTACATTTTGTCAGTCATTGTAGCTACCTTACAAACAAACTTTCCCTGAGCTAACTAATGCAAACACATTGCTGCCTCGTGTCATTAATAAGTAGGCAATGATACAGTTGGTTTTGTTTTTAAGGAACTATACCCATGTGTTGCTCAAATAAAAAGATTTTGGTATACAAGCCTTTGGCCTTTTCTTTAGTGGTTTTCACAATTTGTTTCCAGTGACTCTGCATTTGTAAATATGTGTTCCCTTTAGAGATTTTTAAACATCTCTCCAAATATGGAAAGCTGCTATATAGTATTTCATATCTCATTCCTTTTGAATCAATATCGAATCGAATCGGATTGAATCGAATCGTTAGCTTGTGAATCGTAATTGAATCGAATCGGGGCATCTGTGCCAATACCCAGCCCTATTTATAACCACAGTATACCTCATCATATTTGCATTGCACTGCATTGTTTCCATAAAAAAATCAAAACAACTTTATTATTTATTATGTTGCGAGCCACTTGTTTTGGATCTATTCTGTTTGTAGAGCTAATATTTCCATGTATAAAAAGTCACAAGAGGTTATAGCTGAGTGTAAAGCTACTGGAATGTAGACAGCACAGCACAGCCATTCCAGCAACCCCTGTATACCACGTCCGCTTTATTGACATACAGTCCATCAATAAAAATCTGAAGTTGTTAAAAATCTTTATGGTGTAAAAGGTTGAACAAAAATTCTCTCTCCTCCTAGGGCTCCCAAGTGGCTCAGTCGGTAAAAGCACTCGTTCCAAGTGTAGACTGAACGCTACGGCCCGCGTTCGATCCTGACCGTGTCACTAGCCGACAGTGGCCGGGAGCTTACAGGCGGAACACATTGGCTGCGTTCCGCCGGGGATAGGGGTGGGTACGTCGGCAGGGGCTTCGGTCCCATTAGCAACAGCGACCCCTGCTGGTCGATCGGGCGCCCCGTGGTCCACGTGCCAAAGCTGCATATGAAATGTCTTCCTCTGACTCATCTCTGTGCTAGCTTGGCTTGTGGACCTCAGAGCGAAAAGAAGCAGCGGCTGACATCACATGTCTCGGAGGAGGGCACATGCTTGCCCACGCTCTCCCGGATTGACAGTGGGGGTTGTGCAATGGAACCAAACATCTATGACAAATTGGGCATTCCAAAAAATTTGGGGAATTGGCCATTCCAAATTGGGGAGAAAATGGAAAAATGAAAAAAAAAATTCTCTCTCCTCCTTATCCCAGACTGATTTATTTCTGACACCTTGACTTGGACTTGGACTTGAACACTACTGACTCAAACTTGGACTTGGACTTGAGCAGTGGAGACTTGAGACTCGACTTGGACTCGAGGTATGTGACTCGACTACAACACTGGTGGAAACTAATAATTATGGACAGTGTGGTGTGAGCTGCGTGTGTGCTTTACAGTTCTGCTCACAGTGAGAGATGCAGATGAGCAAGTGGCGTGTGTTTGGCTTGCTGTGAATCCACAGCACATACTCTGGGCGATGGGGTTTGACGTCAGTACCTTGTCGATGATAGACTGCATGTGGGACTTGTGCATGAGGTCACCGTACAACAGCGAGGACCACTGCTCGGGTGAGATGCGCAGCCCTGCCTCCATTGCGATGTGGACAATCTGGGCATCATGCTCACGCCGCAGCGCCTCATACGTGCGGAACTCTTCCTTCAGCTGCATGAGCGAGGAGTCCTCATCTCGCTTTGTCACCTGCAGGGGGACATACCCACACGGTCAGTGGCCACATCTGTCAGGCCAACTTGGCAGGGACTCAGGTCCTGCTGTTTCCACTACAGACAGAAGCCCTAGCTTCACTGCCACATTCTATCAGAAATGCATTACACTATCCCAGTACAGAGTGCGCTGGGTATGGTTAAGTGGCACAAAAATGATAACGCACCAGAAAAACCTGCTGAGGCTTGCCAGGCCTTTCAGACAAACTTAGCTACAGAAATGTCTGTAACAAAGCGTAACACGAAGGAATGTGGCAATCTGTATCACAGGTGTTCTCAGAATGTAGAAAACTCAGGTCAAATCAGGTATGGGAACAAGTGTTCCCCCACTCAGAATCTGCCCTATGAGTGATCTTCATCAGACACAAGACAGAGTGTGTTATCACATCGAGAGAGATGCTCTCTTAAACCTTCAATCAACTACATTTAAATCAGGAAGAATAGACAGCCGCAAAGTGTACTCCACACTCATTCCAACCTCTTATGTATGCTTGTTTGTTGGAAGGTGAATACAGGAGTAGTGAGGTTTCAGGTGGTGTGGTGATTGAGTTGGCACATTCATTAAAACGCATTACACACCTTGTAGGCCACTTGATAAAATCCTACTGCCTGGAAAAACATTCAACACACCCAAAAACTCCCCCTGAGCTGTAATTGGTTGGAACTGTTTTGTAGACCATTCATTTGTCCTCCCAAGAGATTTAATTGTCTAGAACCCTGCCTGTTTCAGCTTGACCTCAGACTCATAGTACTAGACAACAACTGGGCTTGCTGCTACACCTGGGAAAATATAACACACTGACACATTCTGGGAAATTACTAGCATTCCTGGCCTGGCAACCATGCCAGCTATGTTTCCATTGGCTGTAGCAATTAACAATTAACAATGTTTTTAGTATTACAAATCCTTCTCACATGAACAAATTCAAATCTTCTTTTTTCTGACAGACAAATGAAAACTCATTTCAATGTTTTCCTGTGACAAACCATTCTGTGTCTTTGAAAAGGGGTCGTATGTATGACAGGGCTGTCCCATTCACTGTCCTGTACGCCAGCACCAAGGTTTTGAACTTGATGTGAGCGACAACAGGAAGCCAGTGAAGTGAGATGAGGAGGGGAGTAACTTTACTATGTTTAGGGAGATTGTAGACAAGTTGTGCAGCTGCATTTTGGATTAGTTGTAGAGGTTTGATTGCACATGCAGGAAGGCAAGCAAACAGAGAGTTGCAGTAGTCCAGGCATGAGAGGACCAGGGCCTGAACTAGGAGCTGTGTTGAATATGTAGTGAGATAGGGGCGGATCTTTCAGGTATCATAGAGGAAGAATCCGACTCACTGCTTTCACCTGAGAGGAAAAGGACAGTTGGCTATCAAGTGTTACACGAAGACTACTGACAGTGCTATTAGTTGTAAGGCTTGTAGAGTCTAGGCTAAGGGAGAGCTCTTGAAACTTAGATGAAAAGCATCTCAGTTTCAGCCAGATTCAGCTTCAGGTGGTGGTCCATCATCCACTGTGAAATGTCTTTCAAGCAAGCAAGCATACACAACCTGTGTGTCAGATGGCGGAAGCGACAGGAAGAGTTGAGTGTTGTCGGCATAGAAATGATATGAAAAACCGTGGGAGGTGATGACAGAGCTGAGAGAGATAGAGAGAAATAGAGAGAGATACTTTATTTGTCCCCATGGGGAAACTGGCTTGCAGCGCAATCACAGGGCATTTCATCACAACATCACAGAGTCACCAGGAGACCAACAGAGCTGAGAGATTGCATGTAAAGGGAGAAGAAGAGGGGGCAAAGTACAGAGCCTTGAGGGACACCCATAGACAGGCTGTGGGGTCTGGACAACCCACCCTTCCAGGACTCCCTGAAGGAGCGTCCAGAGAGGTAGGATTTTACCCAAAGGAGAGCAGTGTCAGTAATCCTCAACATAGCCAGGATAGATAGAAGAAGA
This sequence comes from Megalops atlanticus, assembly GCA_019176425.1. NCBI lineage: Eukaryota > Metazoa > Chordata > Actinopteri > Elopiformes > Megalopidae > Megalops > Megalops atlanticus. The sequence goes on along the minus strand of CM032880.1, from coordinate 40,437,795 downwards.
GGAATGATGGTCTGCAGGAGAGGTGAGGGAATGGGATCCAGAGCACAGGTAGTCGGTTGATGTGCTGTAAGGAGGTGAGTGACATCGACATCTGAAAGAGGGGAGAATCTAGAGAGGGGAGGGGTGGTGAGTGGGAGGGAGGAAAAAGAGACAGAGGTGAGAGATGAGGGCTGTGGGGATTGGAGGGAGTTACGATCTTAAGGTTGAAGTGATCCGCAAAGTCATCCGCAGAGAGATCAGAGGAGGGCTGAGGTGACGGTGGATTGGGGAGAGAAAATGGAAAATAGTCTGCGTGGATCAGAAACTGAGCTTTGAATTTTAGATTCATAAAAGGAAGCCTTAGCTGACGTCACACTCGCAGAAAAGGCAGAGAGGAGTACTTGATAGTTCAGCATATCAGCAGAGGAGCTAGATTTTCTCCACTTCCGTTCTGTAGCATGAAGTTTTGCCCTATTCTCGCAGAGTGCATCAGTTAGCCAAGGACAAGGCAAGTGAGTCATACAGACCTGGAAGTAAGAGGACAGAGAGAATCAAGGGCAGAGGACAGAGAAGAGAAAAGGGTGGATGCAACAGAATCAGTAGACAGTTTGGAGAAAGCATCAAAGGGCGGCAGAGAAGCGAGAACTGTGGACGAAAAGGTTGAGGGTGACAGTTTGTGTATATTACAGTGAGAGGTGACAGAGGTAGGCACCAGGATGGGTAGGCATCAGGATGAAGCAGAGAAAAGGAGATAAAGTAGTGGACAGAGAGTTGGAAGGGGGTAACCTTTGTTGGGCTTTACAAAAGAACCAAGTTTCACTCCAGATCCTATGATGCTATGGTGTCCCTCTGATGCTATGGTGTCTTCCACACTGGTCCAGTTGTTAGTATGCGGCATTCTCATCACCGCACAATCTCCTAGCTTGATTTTGTTTCCGTTGTGTTGTTCCGTAACTCCTACCCTACTAGGCAAGAAATTTATTCGGTGTTCATGGACCAGCCCACAGCTGTGCCCTGACGCTGGGTAAGCTTGCGTGTGTATCATGCGTCTCCAAGGTGTGCAGCTGACTTCAGCAGATTTCGTTACTGCCTACGTCACTTCCGCTAGAAGGTCAAACAGCCCCACGCCCAGTTATTACGTCAGCCTGTCGCCAGACAAGCGCCAGATTTGTTTAGCACGGGCTAGCTAAGAAAACAAAAATGTTTCAAGAACTAATATACATGTATTGGCTATTCCAACTGTTGAGATTGGCAGGACAAAATCATTTGCGACTTGCAAAAGAGCACAGGACAAGACAAAAAAGGAAGAATGTTAGAAAAGCAGTGGCTTTCGCTGCTGCTGTATTAGCCACAAGACCCCAAAGAGTGATATGGGTTAGACCTGCATTGATGACGTATTTTCCTGTTACGTCCTTGTCGGGGACGCATCAGGACGCATTAGCGTTTACACTACAAAAAATGTGTGGTCAAATGCGTCCCAGACCACCTCGGCAAGTGGTTAGAGTGATTGGATCGCAATGCATCTTGGTGGTCATTTACACTTGTATTTAGCGCTGTCCACTTGTGATCCAATCGCCCAAGATGGATTTTAAAACAAAGTGTAAACAGGGCCTGAGACTCTGGCCTGGACGCTATGAGACAACAGCAATGGTAAACAAACATGGAGTGAATCGAAGAGCTGTTTGAGCGCAGGGAGAGCAAAGTAAACACACCAGAACAATAGTAGTGAGTGGGGCAGCCCTTCTGCTCTAATCATCACAATCATCTGTAAACAAAGAAGCTCACACTCTGCAAACAACAGATGTAGCGGTGGCAGCGGGGAAGTCAAAGTGGTGTAGCAGGAATTGTATAACCACAATGCTAGCACAATGCTAGATGTTTGTATTTAAGCATCAATACATGAGCTTTTTAGAATTTCTCCTGGTTCCTTTGCTTTAATGGCTGAATTATAATGCTGACAGGATTGTCTGTACTGCCTCTGTCCTAATATTTTATTCACATGGATGATCAAATGGTCCAGAAGTCACACCCTCTGGCTCTCTGATTTGCTCAGTGTGTAACAGGTCTTAGCAGACAATCCATGTAAAACATGTAAAACTGACAGAGATGGCTCCAGACCATTTCTGTTCACAACCAGCTTGCATGGCATTTTGGGAGGATTATCTTGGCCAACCATCTGGCCGCCTATTGTCAAATGTGTCCAAGTCCTCTTTGTTCTTTATTCAAAGGTCTTTTTTGTTATAATTTTAAAAACCATTCAATGTTTTCACCTGATGCACAGAGAGAGAATGTGTCACTCCGGAAGTAAGGCGGGTCAGTCTGAGCCCTTACCTTGAAGCAGGAGGCCCGGTAAAGCAGCTGAACCACGTGGCCGATGCTGGTCTTGGATGCCTGGGGGAAGCGGGCCTCTAGCTTCTGCACCACAAAAAGGACCAGCACCTTCCTGGAAAGAGCTGAACCATCCTCCAGGGCCAGCAGCACCAGCTTTAGGGCATCCTCCTGCATGGCTGAGACACACAGGACACGCCTCACTGTAACCACGCGGACCAATGATATACAGCAAGCCAATGACATCGCTGCTGCCAATGACACAGCGGTCTGCCTAACCGGTGTCCTCAGACTATGGAAACTCAAGTCAAATCAGGTGTGAGAAGCGGGGTTCCCCCACTCAGAATCTGCCCTATGAGTCATCATCATTAGACACCAGACAGAGGCCAAGGGTAAAAGGTGAGAGACACGCATGATCATGCTGACCGGAAGTACAGTCAGGCAAAATACATCCATGCAAGTTTTAATACGACAGGAAAATCTGATACGCTGAACCATGACCCCCTGGCCCGAGTCCAAGGCTCAGTGTTTTTACATGAGCAGAAAGAGGCAATTTTCCCTGTGGGCTGAGGCAGAGGGAGTGTACGTCATCCCAAGCTGTTGAGCTGAGCCGATGCCAAACGCAGAACGTGACAAGCCGCTGGTAGAGTGAGGTGGGCAGGGTTGTTCTCCAGCAGCCGGCACACACACATGCTCACACTCACAGAAGTACACACACGTACACACACATGCGTGCATGCACATACCCACGGTGAGCCACTTAATCCACGCAGTTTCAGTCCTCGCTCCCACATTCACATGCACAGAACACACACACACGCACATGCACACACGCACACGCACACACACACACACACACACACACACACACACACACACACACGTGCACGCAAACACACATAGCCCTCGTGGGCCTGTCCGCCAGTAGCTCACCAGGCCCCAGGAACTGGCAGCCCCGTGCCCGTACAGCGGCCCACAGGTTGGCTGACAGCTGCTGGGGGTTCTGGTGCTGCAGGATGAGCTCAGTGACGGTGCGTTCTCCTAGGGACCGGCCCGCCCGCATAGCCCGCACTCGGCCCTCCTCCTCCACCAGCTGGCAGTTCACCAGGGTCACCAGCTTCCGCTGCATGGGCCGGCTGAGCACGCTCTGGCTGACAGTAGCCACACCTGTGGACACACACGCCACACCAAAAATGGAGACATGAACCACCAGAGTCATGCTACACTTTGAGATGCAAAGTGTATACACAGGAACCCGATTTTAATATTACAAAATAACAACATTATTCTCTTTGCTTAGTTGGACAGGGATTCTTTCTTGCACAGTACAGAGACTTACCAACAGAGAAATGAGCAACTGAAGAAACAAGAGGAATGCAAGCATGTCTTGCTCCTAAGACGCCACAGTGGGTTGAAGTAACAGGTGCATCTTAAAGGCTTTTGTTGAAAGTATTGCCATAAGAAAATGAAGAGGAAAACGCAGTAGGTTCACAGTCCCCTGCTCTACACTGTGATCAACATTTCATGCTAAAGTTTAACAGAATTTTCAGACTGGTGTGACTGCTGTTCCAGCTTCCTGTGCAGACAGAGTGTTCCTCACAAAAGCATCAATAAACCGACCACTTCAGCATGGTGGTTACCTTCTAAAACACTGATGGGAGAACATAATTGGGCTTTAGGTTTACAGTCACTCCTGGCAGCACTTATTACTGGGCTTAAAAGGGTGATTTTCCATTCCAATTACCACCAAATGGCTTAATAGTGATCTACAGGGCTACTACAACACTTGGAAAAATTCAATATGTTAATACATATTAATATAAAAATATAGTATAACATATATTAATATAAAATAATATCAATATAAATCTAAATATGTCTCATATTTTATATGACAATCATGGATATCACATTTTAACTTTGATGTAGGACACATTACAATGTATATTTCTATTTCCTCTTATAAAAATGACAGTACTACCTTTTGAAAATTCCTACCTGAAAATCTACCTTTGAAAATCTTCCCTCCATACCAATCACATTTAAAATGTGTATTGGTAGACACCACACTTTTAAAACATGCTGCCTCCATTTGGGAGCAACTTATCATTGAAGCACAGAAGGCCCAAAATAGTTTGCCTGAATGTGCTTCAGCTTTCAGAGGAGGGGGTGGGTGATAGTGATGAAATCACTTAAAAGTTAAAATGAAAGTGAAAGACAAAACCATCATTCAGATATTATTTCTAAACAGTAGATTTGAAAAGCTTTAGTTTGCACTAGAACAGCACAATTCTAATAGAATTCTAAGAGAATAATTGCAAAATCACTCTTCATACTACAGAATCGCAATATTTGAAATAATGTGTTGTTGAGTATGATATTCTATTCTAGACTATATAGTATGTGATATATTTTACACCAAAGAAAAATTTTTTTTTTTTGATTATGCTTGGTACGCATGTGTAGGGTAGGCAAGTGTGGTAAGGCATAATATTGTTGACATGTTATGGTATATGTAAATAGGATAAACAAGATGTAGTAAGGGTTAATAGGTGAGGTATAGCACCGTAAGGATTAATGAGGCAAATATGATGCGGCAACAGGGGCCAAGGTATGATAATGATTAAAACAGATTTAGATTTAGCTTGAAGCTGGTTAGCTATTTTTGGAACTGAATGTGTAACTGTCAGGCTAGCAAGCATCTAGAACAGCTGAGACTTGCCTCAACACAAGATAATTCAGCAATGTTGGGGTACTCACTAATTTAGTTTCCAACCTTTACATGTAGTTTCCAGCTAAGTGGCTGCAGTGTGATGCACTCTAGCCTGTTTTACCAGGGGCAGTGTTTAGTAGTATATGGTTAATTCATAACTAACCAGAAATTACTTAATTACTTTTCAAGGTTTAATATTTAATTCCTCCCCCATACAGCTGTTAAAATACATTAACATTTTATATCCATAGCCAAATGCATTTCTCTGGAAAAAAAACCTACAAACCATCTATATGTATTTGTCTAAAGCACACATTAATATCCATTTTAATAGCTGGTACCTGAGTTTTATCACTACTCCTACCTGTTATTAAAGCAGTAATGTTACTACAGCATGAGTAACCAGGATTCCTATGCCCTTCATCACCTCCTAAACCTTCACTTGCCACACAGGATACACCTGAGTGAGTCAGAAGCAGGAAGATACGCTCAGTAAAAGCAACAAGAAGAACTCGAGCAGTATCACTTATGTCCCTCATGGGGCTACACGATGAAATTGAAAACCTTCACCCGTTTTACCACTTGAGGATCAACAATGACTGACATTAATAGTGAATTATGGATAACATATAACCTAATCATTAGCCTGCAATGTATTTTACAGCGATGTTGTGTAGTTATAGCTAGCTAACAATCATTGAAAATGGCCTTAATAATCACGAATGATGGTAATTTAGGTTACCAAATTATCTGGGTCTACATTGGTTTCCTGTTGAGTAATTGCTAGTTTGCAGGCACAGAAAATACAGAAACACATTCAAACTCACATAGGAAACAATGGTGAGGAATATAGAACAGCGCTCAGACTTGCTCGATTCTGTCATTTGTCAGTTCCCAGCATGTCTTCTCAACTGCCAAAAACAAACATACATAAGAAACCGACACCTTGCCTTGGATACCAAACAGGTTGCCTGGATGGTATTCTTGGCAAATAATAAATGTGTAGCCAAACTAACAATACAGTATCTATGAACACGCAATATGTATATTAGTTTCACACATCTTTGGAATCCCAATGACTAACGAAGGGATTTGACACAGCTTACTGGGTTGTTTGACTACCAATACTTGGGAGTCATCAGTGAAGTCTTCATTACATTTCAATATATGTGGATGGACATTATGTGATAAGAATGCATGGTATGGTAACCACTTTATAATTTTTGAAAATGCAAATTTTATAGAGGAGCACATTTTAAATCAGGTGTTAATAGTTTCTTGCTATGTTTCTAAGGATGGAGAATATCTTTGTATTATTTGAGGTCTGATGGCAGTGGGATGATGGCCCTCTTGTGACCAAATACATTTTTAGCTACAAATTTCAAGAAAAGGTGTGTTCGCGAGCATTTTGTGTAAATTTCACTCCTTACGTTCATTTGGAATTGTTTTGAACATTGTTTTACACGTTTACTAATGATATTTAGGGGGTCATTAACACATATCTGCTGGCTAGCTATACAGTAAAGAATTAGTTATATTAAATGTGCAGAAAAACTGCCATTTATTGCCACAACCTAGCTAGCTTGCCAGAAGAAGATCTTCATCAAGGCCAAGTTTTGATGTACCAAGGGAATTGTTCACTGAACACATGGGAAATCCTTGGCTGCTGTGCTCACTTTGTGCAAATTTAAGTAGATTTGTATAATTATTTACCTAGCCTGTTAACAGAAAAACAATGCTGTACAATGTTATTTTTCTGTCCACTGAGATTATATAAGGCATATCACATTCTTATCTGGGTAGGTAGGGAGCAAGCCAACAGTCCCTGTAACACTTTTTAAATGCAAGTCTGGTTTCATTATTAAAAGTATGGCTGTTAAGGAGTCTACATAATTGCTAGAGTTCGTTAGTTTACCATTACATCAGCACATCCTAGCTAATCCCTATGTGCCACAAAAGTTACAAAGCTGTCATTAGGGGAAGATGCATCATTAAATTGTCTTTTGTGCAATACACTGTGTGGCTTGTGGCGTTAAAAAACACAGTTGGGGGGCTCCCAAGTAGCTCAGTGCTTGAGGTGTTCACCCTGAACACAAGCTGTGTTCCATAACCCGACAATGACTGGGAGCCCACAGCAGAAGAACAAATAAACTTTGTTCCACTGGAGTTAGGGGTGGGTATGTCAGCAGGTGCTGTTCGTCTCACTTCTCTCAGCCTCAATTTTGCTATCAGTGGCAAACATTCAGAATGGAACAAGCAACCCATTTTCTTGTTTTTTTTTTCCTTTTTGAAGTTGAACTTAAAATCACAAACATAAAAAAGGGCCGTTTTTCCTTTTTTTGTTTTTGATTTCATAACGCAAAATTGATTGCCCATTCCTTACACAGACCTTCTTGCCATGTTTAGGTAAGCACACCGGATCATATTTTTACAAACGTATACTGTACATTGCTTTTACAGTGATGTCGGTATAATGTCTCCAGTTCAGCTGAAATTACTCAAGCCATAAGGTGCTCTTATCTGAGGAAAGCCAGTAAATCTAGACCGGGAACCGAAGATTCTCACCATTTCAGTAACATTTCAATTTTCCAAAACAGAACCGAAACGCTGACCATGACATTTTGTTTGGCGTTTCTGACAGTCCACAGTTCACATTTCTCATTACCAGAAAACTCATGTTATTTTGTTTCTGCTCAAAGTGCCAGGTTCTCTGATTTGGGATGCGCATAAGCTATACCTTACGCAGTAAAACACCTCAGAAGGGGAGGGGTGGGTGGGGCCTATCTCTGTGAAAATGTATTGCAGCACAGTGGGAGTGTTTTTCATCTGCAGTGACGGAGATTCAGCCTCTCTGATTCAAACCACAACAAATCAAACAGACAGAAAAACAGGAAATGCGCCCTCCCCCAACGCAAGCTTGGCCCTGTGACTTTCCACAGCTTTAAATAAAACAGGCACTGCCAGAGGCACAGAGGCACATCAGAGAGCAGGAAGCTACTCACTGCCGCCATCTGAGGGAAACATGCCAGCTAAAAGCACATGTAAGCCTTCAACTGGGGTTAGAATGGTGGCCATGCCCAGGTAACACACATGAAGATGAAAGAAGGGGGTCCACACCGCCCTGTCTGTCTACCTTTCCCTCCACTGACGGGCTTGAGGTAAAGTGCAAGCTCCTCCACACACTTCTTGGACACTTCATAGTGTTTGCTTTCCACCACACTGTTCAGGGTCACTGCCTGGTCTGTCACCTGATTCACAAACAAGGGAGGAAATGTCAGTGTCAAACTGCACAGCCCAAGTATCAGTTAAAATGGCATCTGTTCCTCACACTTTTTTGAAAACGCAAGAGTTACTGAAGTGCTGGTGATCTGGTGACACCCTATTTAACCTTCGTGCTGTGGCCATGTCGGACTGCCCTGCTCATCACATGCACTCACCTGAGCTCCGACGAGCTGCAGGAGGGCGCAGTTGACGGGCAGGAGGTCGATGTCGGTGCTGATGGCAGTCTGGTCAAAGGGGCAGGCCTTGCGGTGCAGCTTGTGGAGGCAGGTCTTGCAGACGGTGTGGGAGCAGCCCAGGCTGATGGGCTTGTGGCCGCTCCCGTCAAACTCATTGTAGCAGATGGGGCAGGATAAGAACTCCGTCCACTGGGCCGCCTGCACTGGCATCCTGTCACCTGCTGGGGGTGCTGCTGCACTCAGGTGAATCACATGCTGTCACGTTGAGACAGCTCACAGATGGCTGGGGAGGGGCAACAGAGAGGGACAACAAGAAGGTCAAAAAAGAGTGAACATTATCAGATCGACCGATTCACATCTGAATGCACAGACATCAACTCCAAACAGTACTCACGGCTTCTGAACCACCACTTTGGGTTGTATTTAGCTTTGGGGCATTACAGATAATTATAGTTGGAGCTGTTTTAGAAATAGTGAATAAAATCTATCTTCTCCTTTTTGTAACATTTTTTTACTTAAAGACCATATGTACATTGCAGTTGCAATGCAGTTGCATTGCATACACACGTGTATCTCCTGATACTCTGTACTCTGTATTCCCTTTGTGTTTGGGCATCTGCAGAAAAAAAATGGCACCAACAATGAGTGAATACATATTCAGCCATTTCCAGAGGACCCTTGTGCTTATGTTTAGGCTGCAGCAGAATGGCTATCACCTGTATTTGTCCTCTGAATCACAGTGATTTTCTTTCCTCTGATTAATGCAATTGCCACATTATGTCTTAACAGTTGCAACTTAATATTTTGTCATAGTTTATTCATCGAGAGGACACTGATGAATTAAGATGCAAAGAGAACATTCAAGTAACATTGTAAAACTGCCTCCCTTCAGGATCTCTCAGAAAATGCTTGCTTTTGTGGCCGCTACAAAAAGTCCAAACCCAAACATGTAGGAACCATACCTAACATTTGCATGTAACATGTAATGTCTCCAAGATGCATAAATCCATAGCTGTAACCACATGAATCTAATGAGCGCATGTGTCTGGACAGTGATGAACATATGGGATTGGCCAAGCATGACTGTGAGGGTCTTAAGCACCAGGGTCACATGGCTCTGAGGAGAGTACATGATTTTAACATCGTAAGACACACTATGTCTCTCTGACATCTTCAGGGATTTTACAGTGGATCAATATAACAAATGTAACAGGACTCCACCCGCTTTCACAACAGCAGGCAACTCCAAAGCTCCTCACCCTCACTGCATGACCCTCCACCCTGGCTTTACTCTCAACTTCTGCTACCCCCCTGCAGCATCCTCTGTGTGTTCTTCCGTCACTCTCCCAGCTCACTACACCGCCTCTCCCCCCCTCCAGTGCCCTCTCTGCCCCTCCATACCTCCACACCCCATCTCCCTCTGAGCTCCAGGCACAGGGGCTCTGCTGACACTTGAGAGGGAGCAGGCCCCACTTCCTGGACGCTACATTTACCCTGTGCGTCACTCTGATTTACACATTCTGCACGCCGTCACCCAGTGCCAGACTATAAATACAGCCGAGGGAACCGAAAAAGACAGGGGGGAGGGGGTGAGAGTGAGAGTGTGAGAGAGGAGGAGAAGGAGAGCGTGCTGCCGCGGAGGCAGTGACGGCCATGTGCTCCTCAAAGCTTTATTTATCAGCGCGCAACATTTACAACATCTCCAAACCGCATCAAAAAACGTCACACATGCTTCAAGGCTAAAATGCCAGAGTTATTTGGGGAATTACTGTACTACTTCCAGCTGTTTACCATGCTAATGGGCACTACAGTGATAATAATAAGCGCAACGGTTGCAGATTATCAGTCAAAACAGGACCTTTAGAGCAGCTCCAACAGGCTTCCCTATCAGAAAACAAGGATGTACTGTTCCCACCACTCACTCATCTGCTGACCTTTACATAATTGTGCTCTACAATGGGAGCTCATAATGCTGATACATAGTACTTCTGCTGGAGGAGGTGAGCAAGAGCACGCTGCCCTCTGCACAGTGTGTGACTCCAGGTGATGGACGTGTTGAAACACAGACTCATGCTGTGCCAGTGAGCCTCTGACAGCTTTGTACCTGCACCTCATCCTTGAAGGATGGTTCTTCTGCTAGAGCCTTTGCATGATCTTAAAACAACATAACAATTCGGAGCTAACAGCAGAGATCCAACAGTAAAGACTCATATTGATGTCATGTAATCTTACTTTAATGTTTCAACTATGCCCACACAAGTTTTCATTCAGGAAAACAGAAGTTTAAAAGGAAAACAATGTCATAGGATATACCTAAGCAAGTTAACGCATAGTCCTGTTCTGCAATTCTGTATCATGCTAAACAGTAAATGCAATGTTTAATGCAGCCTGCCGTGCAAGCCAAATTTTAACGGTTTAGCCTTAGATGGTAATGGTGTTCAGAAAAAACATCACATACCGTCAAGAAGGGCCTGAGCATGCGGTAATACCGCCACAACCGCTTGGACAGCTCCGTGCTGATTTTGCCAGTCATGTCTCTGCGAAAGCGCTAAATATATCACCACAGGTTTTACGCAACAGTTGAGCTCACAAGCACCTTAGACAATTAAAATAGTGCATGTGATAAATCATATTTTCGATGGGAAGTTTTAGTGAAAGGCAAAGAGTAGATCTACAACCCTAGCAAAGTGTGCACAAAAATGATTCAGACTCTCATGGACGACCACCTGCTGCTTCCTGTGCAGGATCTGTCTCTCTCAGGGTGTGAAACGAGTGCATGTACATGATCACGTTCAACATGTTTTTTTCTCTGAATGGCAAATGGAAAATCAAGAAATCGGCATGGTTTCACATTTTGGGCTTTCGTCAAACATGAAAACCACATAACATAAAACATAAATCCACGCTTTCTTGTTTTCTTCTTTTTTAGTGCAATTGTGAAATATCACAAACTGAAATGAGTTTCGGGTCGTTATTCCATTTTGCATTGATTTTGTCCACCAAACATCTGAATTTCAACAGTCACAATCAAAAAGTATTCAATATACCATTTTAATAAAAATGGTATATAAATTAAAAAAATTTTGTTAATGTACTGACTATAATTTGGTTTTTTGGGACAACTCCAAAGGCTTCTTTCACAAACATTTTGTGCACAGTCTACACAGCTGAAAGAATCATCCAAACTAAGTGACCAATATCGCTTCACAGTTATAACCCCAGACAGGTTTGACCTTTAATTCAGAGCATCTTAATCCAACTGACAACTTCAGTTTTGATTGCTATAAAACATAACTGAAATGTGTATATTTGGTTACCCTATATCCCTTCTCATACAACTGTGGCTACAAACTGACACAAACACTAAAATGTTGCTGGCATGTATTTATTTTTTCTTGATATTTTGTCTTCAGGTTTCAATGTACATTGTTGTGTATTGTCATTGTTATATTTTAGTTTTTATGGTACAGATCACTTCTAAATAACAAACATACATCCTTAATTATTTGAAGAGCTTAGGACTCTGTCATACTCTATAGAGTACTTTAGAAAAGACCAAAGTTGTCTGTTTTCACATTCTCTTATTAACGCTGAGCCACTGCTGCTGTAGTGTTGGCTTCAAAGGCTAAATTTCAGAGGTATAAATCTCACTCCATTACAAAAAAATACAAAATGTACCATTCCAAAATACAAACTAGATAGTATTTCTTCAAATTCAAATGCCACTGTTTTATGATATCGCATGATTACGAAAAACACGGATCCCTCTGATCAGTGATTTGTTCATTGTCCCCCTGCAGTGTATCAAGTTGACTTTCTGTAATAGGAATACTTCCTGTAAATATGTAGTTTGAAAATTACGAATAATAGCTATTTGAGAGACTGAATGAACGGCTGGCATGTTTCAGGGTGATGGGCTGAAATCCAGTTGAATCAGCTACTGGTTAGACTCAGCCTTGTTCAATCACATTGGATCTCTTTCCATCTGAACTGGAGTAACCTCGCTTAGCACGCCAGTGCCAGGTCTGCCTTGCTCAGTAAGAAGTCGGGGCAGCACGGCCGGGTAAGCGAGGCTGTTAATCGAGGAAACCACCTCAAGCTCACAAACAACAGGAAACGTTTGTTCACCCTCATGTGACAACCGTAGGCAAGGTCCTGAAACCGTTTTGCACACATACATATCCACAAACATGCCCGCACTGAAAGGGCAAGCGCTACGTTTCACATCACAATATCACATGCTGTTCAATCACAATCATCTGACATTCCTCTAAAAACATAAACGCATTTTGATTTTTTTTTTCAAACTTAGAGTACAGAGGATCAAGAATTCTGCCTGCAACTGTTCCCAGCACAGACCAGTAATATTCTCCCTTTATGATTCACCCTTGTTGAATACATACATTTCTGTAATGCCACACCAACAGATTAATTGTTAATACCTGAGTACTAAGCATGATGGACAATTAAACTACTGGTTATCATTCACATACCTTTCATTGCAAATGACACTCTACTCTCACCCTTCACAGACTGCATCTCCCCGAAAGTACATTTACATCCGATGAAGATACAGTGCTCTCAGAAATCATACATAAATAAAGCACATAACACATGACATGTGGAAGTTCCAGAGTTGGGTCAGTGTTGGCTTGTTGGTGGGGTTGACAGGCAGCTCCTCATGCCTGCTGGTACCTTCCCCTTTCTGTAATTTACCCACTGGAATATGGGGTGAATGAGGTCTGAACTCCGTGTGACAAGCCCTCTACATTTCTCCAACAGTGCATCCCATTAGAACACCCTGTACTTGCACGCTAAAACATTACACTCTCCATGTGATTGGGACAGACTCTAGGAAGTGTTTAGAAAGAGAAAGGATGCTACTCTTGCCTTCAGCCTAGCTGCTGATTTCTCACCCTACTCCCACAATGGTGAACAACAAGCATAATGCCCAATGCTTTCACAGCACACAATTAATTCTGATGTCTAAGAGACTATTTTCATTACTGACCCTGAAACCTTCACCTTCAGTTAAGTCAGTTATAATATTAAAGGACATCTGACACAGCAATGTGATATCAGAGGCACTGGTGGAAAGACCAGCAGCTACAAAAGCACCAAAAAGTAACATTTTTCATAAACAATGCTGCAAAAAGCTTTCACATCAAACATACTGTCCTCTATTTGCATCTTGTGGGCGACACGCTTTGACCTGACGATCAAAAGAGTCCTACTGCATGAATATAGTTAGAGCCACGTCATCTTTAATCTTTATTACTTTCTATGAAACATTTTTCCCATCAAGCACCTTGTAAACAAGAATTGGTTTATTATTACTTAACTCTGCAACAGAAATTATTTCACTGAGTTGGGTGGTCCTTATTGGTTTCTGGGAAGAATAGCGGACTGATGCAATAACCACAGAGACACTTTCATTTTGGATTGAAACACCAGTTCTAAAAAGTGACCTATCGCTATTAAAGAGCCTTTGGGCAGAACCAGGAAGGAGACTGACCACATCCTCATAATGAGACGCTCAAATGTTGTTCCTTCTGCGGTGAACGTCATTCTGCACAAAGACAGCGCATGCTACTGCACCACCACCAGCCGAAAGTTCAAAACTGCTGGCCCTGCCAGCACTGATGTTGCCTCCTGTGTGGGAGCTTGAGTAACTGATCTGCTCATCCAGGTCCCTCCCTGGTGACCCTGGGTGAAATAAAATGCATTGCTGGCCTGTTCGAAATACAAGTGCAACAAGCACTTCACTGGAAAAACAGCAGTCAAGCTCTACAACAATGTTGCACTGCGAACGCTTCCCCATGCAGCAGATGTCTGGACTGAGAGCACAGTCTGGAATTTGATGTGCTGCTTGTCCCAGCACATCAAATTCCAGCACCCAGTCTCCAAGTACGTCTGAGCAAACTGGCAATACCACTGTGAGTGTACTGTCAGATGAGCGCAACACGTGGAGCTAGCTTGCCATCTAAAGTAACCAACCAGAACCCAGGCTGAAAGGGGGGCAAAAGGCTCTTTTAGGACAATCCAGAGAAGAGAGCCTCATTCATACTAGGGCTGCCCCCTAATAGTCGACCAAACCGCTAGTCGATGAGAAGAGTCTTAGTTGACCAAGTTTTCATTGGTCGGTTAGTTGCAGAAAAAAAACCCCTCAAACTCCATTCGGGAGCTGCGCCTTCTCGTTAAAAAGTTATTAGACTACGTCAGGCAGGAAATCATCCAAAGTGTGGGATCATTTTGAGCGTGTAAAGGACGATCCCAAGAAGGTGACATGCAAACTCTGCATGCAAAGATTCGCCTATCATTCGTCGACCTCAAACATGACTTATCATCTGAAACATGAAAGTAGCCTAATGTTGTTATTCCATTATGCTAAATAATTAACATTAAGGAATTGCAAAGTTAAATATATTGTTATATGCGCTGTTAGGCTCATCCAGCGTTCGTGGGGACTGGGGAAGCTAAATTACCTCGCTTACTGCATGTTTAACCCTTTCGCATGTACGGTCACACCAGTGTGATTAGCCGTTTAACGCATATGCTAAAACCGGTGCGATTTAAACATTAGATTAGGAAAATTCTAGCTAATTCTAGCTTTGAGGAAACAGCTTTAACATTAAAAAATATAGCAAATGCTGACTGAAAATTATAAGAAGCTTAATAACGCTAATGAAATCATAACAAACCATGTAACATTACATGCGCTACATAGCATAATTTATGCTATTTAAAAAGCACTTTTTAAAAAGAAACAAAAATATTTTTTCAATTTAGTTTTTTAACAAAAGGCTGTTTTTTATTTATCATTTGTTTTATAAGTTATTGCGTTGGTGTTACAAGTTCATAAGCTGTGTGATGTTATACTGTGTTGAAATAAATTAACAAAATGTTCAGTCTCCTTGCTGGTTGTTCTAATACATTCAGAATCATTACCGCTTTTGCTGTTAGCATTGTCATTAACAGGCGGCTCGCTTCGTGTGTGCGCTTGTAAAATTTATATTTTAAAGGCTCATTATTACAGTTTTGTATTTCTCTGTAATGTAGCACAGTGTTAACAATGTTACTTATAACATTCTTTCTCAGCCCTGGAACTCAAACCATTTTCTGATGCCCCAAAAAATATATATTTAAACAATTAAATTAATATCATAAACGTGCAACGACTAGTCGACTAATGGCTTGAACTAATGACTACTAGTCAAGTAGGAAAATGTTTGGACGGGGGCAGCCCTAATTCATACAGTGCCTAACCAATGTTCTGAGTTCCTGTTTCATAATATGGTCAAATTTACAAATGGCACAGCTACAAACAGGAGCAACTACAGTGGTCAGTCCTGCTGGAAGCAGGTAGCATAGCCTGTTAACATTGATAATGCATGCTAATTACTGCTGGCTTGTGTGTGTGTCTGTGTGTGCATGTGTGTGACCACAGTTCTTTTGACAAAGTGCAAGTGCCATGTAGCAAGTTTCCATTCCATTACTTCACCCTTGCTTATCAGAAAGATATTCAGTGACAAATCTGAAAAACAGTTTCTTCAACTGCTTCATGCTTCATATTGACAAGCATAGCAATTCAAGTTTGTCCATTTTAATGGGAACAAAAAATAAACTTGCAGACAACATGTTCCCGTTGTCCATAGTGATCGCAATCAACTCATCACAGCCTGGCCTTTGTGCAGCTCTCACAGCAGTGTGAAATGAGAGTGAGTTCTGTAACACTGTGCTCAAGAACAAACACCAAACAGCACTAGACGCTGTCTGACGCATCGCCTGTCAAACAAAATAGACGCGCATGTCAACGCAGCCTTAGAGCCACACTCAGAATCTATGTTCCTGTGGGAGACCAACCTGCAGGAATGTGACTGAAAAGGACCTCAACCCCCTTTCAGTCTCCTGTCTGGGCCAATACATCGCCCTGACCCCCTGCATTTCACTTGTCCTGCTGGTCTAGTCTCACTGCATCCAGGTGGATCCATCCTCAATGTTCTCGAGGGGGTAATGTGCCCTTTCCCTGTACCAATAACACACATATGCATTTGCTATCAGAGTTAAACGTGTCAGGAGCTACAGTTTTAAACCTGTAAACAGAGGTCCCAGTGAGACACCAACAATGGACTTTGTGAGACGATGGCATTGCATCATCAGCAGGGGAACAGCATGTCAGACTGTAGCCACTGTACTGCTAGCACCAGACTGTAGGGGAACTCCCATGTTTATGCATTCCAACAGTCAGAACGACAGCTGGGCCTCTCCTGGATCAATGAGCTCAGATACGGTATGCAGGTCATAGGACTGTTCTCAGGACATCAGACGCCCTCCTCATAACATATAACAAACCCCACTGGACAAAATAAAAAGTCTAAATAAAAAGTCAGGTTGCAAGACCTGGTCCATACGACATCTTACAGAACACCTCACAGAGGCCTCTCAGACATCAGAATGTAAGGTTGTGCTTCCAACAGACACTAACAGGATGTAACATACAAAAAACCTGATACAATGTAGGAGGAAAAAAGTGTTGGATGACTGTCATAAGGAAGAAGAGAACACATGTTGGTGTGGACATTGATTGGCAGGTTTTACATGACTGAATAATAGCAGCAGCCATCACCAATACAAGTCTGACTCATGCAAAAGCTTGTAACTCTCACCAGCAGTGGTAATATCAGTCATAAGAGTTTGTGTGTGGACTTTGGTGAGGTGAATCGTAATGATTGTGGCTATCATTTAAATAATACTAGACAAACCATCTATATAGTAAATTCCACTTAAAATGTTAAATTACCAAATCTTAAAGCTGGACCACTGGACTAGTGCAATTAACCTTCTTTCAAACACTTCCTTGCAATAGTTGAGACAAAGCTGACTTTTTAACCATAAGATTAAGAGAAACACAGGGTTAGGTCGTCTCCCCTGCTTTCACAATAAAGCATTGCTTAATGCAACATGTTCCTATGTAATATTAATGTCTTTTAATATCCTTATTTAATATCCTCATATACTTTGCTGTTGCAGGGACTATATTCTGTCCCTACCCGCATAGTCCTCAATTAGGTTTTCTTTAGGACTATTAGTTTCACAATAACACACTGTCTAACAAAACTGAGATGCAGGACGAATATGAAACTGAAATGACTGTACACTGAAATGTGTATCACACAAAATGATTCTCCACTGAGCGTGTATATTTCGTTATGAAACTTCGTTTCTCATTTCATGGTGGCGAAATCAATTTGCTACTGTGTATATTTTAGTGGCGCGCCTTTTTTCTTCGTCATAAAATAAATAATATGGCTTTTTTGTCATTCATCTATGTCGACACTCATGCTGGCTCATCTGCTCAGCCTACTACGGACAATTGATTTTACTCGGCCTAAATTTTGATAGGATAGCAGCTGCCAATGTGCCAATTTCATAGATATGTATCGCCGAAGAGACAGAAATAGGAATAAAAATATTCTATGTGATAACCTGATTCGTTTTTAGTGGGCAGTTTTAATTTAAATGCATCCTAAATGTCATGGGCGACCACCGAAGTGATGCAACAGCAACTTACTCGTCTTCAGCAAGTGTCAACTGGCAGCACAAACACGCGCCTAACATATCTGAACCGACCCAGGAGCAATTGGCCCGCGCCGTTTCCAGATAGATCGTCTTTTATGGGTGCAAACGCATCGCCGTTTTCAGGAAATTTCTCGAGCCACATTCTATAGCTGTCATTCGGTGAAGACAGCTGCAGGATCATTCCGACTGCGCGCACTTGCTGTTGCTCAGCAATGAAATTGGTTCGAATCTTAAATCACTTAAAATATTTAACGCCCATGTTTTATTTAAACTGCACCGATTAATTTTTTTATTCCCCTGCCAATGTTACATAATCGCTGTCAATCCTCCCTGAATTATTGTAGCATGCATCAACAACGTTACAGTCCTACTTCGAAAACCAGCAATAAAGTCGCAACTCTCAAGTCACTTACCTCAGGCACTACGGTAAGAGAGTAATATCCATCGCTTTTTTTCGACCAAGAGATGAGAAATGAAAATACTTTATGAGTTGCAACTTCACAGAAGCGACAAAACAGTAAGTTTTTCTTTTGAAGGCTAACTGTCACGTCATGTCATAACGACAAATGGAAAATGTAATTTGTGTCAATTCCAGCGCATTTTCCCTGACTACGCGACATCTTCGCTCAGGTTCACTCCCTCGGTTTGACAACTGGGGAGCTCCCTGCCTTGTATCACTCCGCTGAGTCCGTGCACTCGACGCGCGCCGCGGGCAGAGGCTCACAAACAGATGCGACGGCGTTTCGGAACCGTGCGAACTCCTCTGAAATAAATGTAATTTTAAGATTATAACGTTAAACCCTGCTTGCAATGGTACTCGTTACATGGCACTACTTTCGTGTGGTGGGCAAGGATAAAGATGTAAAGGGGCAAAGCCGGAACAAGCCGCTTTTCGAGGCGTAGGCTGCATCTGTTTTAAAGAGACAGGATACGATACAGAGCTGCGGGTACGCTGCTTAGTACCAGTTTTGGATTTGAAAGTAGAACCTCGTTCTGCTGTCTCGAGACCAACTTCCAAAGTTTCTGAGTTTGTTTGCGTGGAAGATAAGTGTTAGATGTACGCATATGAAACAAGAAATGTAGAGTGTAAAAAGCTATGACATTAATGGCAGTTATCTTGTGGCGTAAAAGTCTGTTTCTTGATGTAAAAGTGAGAGAAAATGACAAGTACAGCATTGCAAGGGTTAACGGTCTTAAGGTATTTTTTATTCAATACTCGTTGCAGATATTGTTAGACCATCCAAGAAGCAGGCCTGCATGCTTCACAGTGCAAGCTGTAACTTGGAGGAGTCTTCTCTTTTGTACATATCATCAGAACTCCTGTTAACAACACCTCTTAACAACTAGTCATCACCACTTTTTCTGCATTTCAGATTGTGGAGGAGGAGGTAACCCATGCAATACAATGAAATTAACCAACTTGGACTGGCTGTATGTATCTGTTTTTTACTTACTTTGTATATCTATTGCACAAAAGGCTTTGGCTAAATGCCAATAATGTAGTGTAATAATGTAGATGCATACAATTTGGCAGGTCTGGTATATGAAACCTATTTGCTCACTATACCTCCTCCCCCAGCCTTTCCTCATTCATTATGGAGAAGTCATCTACTTTACAGCACATTCATGAACACAAACACACAGCAGAGAGGTGTGTGTGTGACCTTCACTGAGCATGACACTGGGTGCTCCGGTCAATTGGGAAGGCCTCTGGAGCAGGCAAGGATACAAAAGCATGGATCTCAGGGCAGTAAATGTTCAAGCAGTCAGTTGAGACATGAAACTGTTGTAACAGGCTTGCACATCTTTAGTTCTTGCAAAAACATTGGCTTCTCTGAGGTATTACAGGCAAGCCCAGACTAAATTCAAATGTGCAGCGCCTAACAAGTGCATGGCCTTCACGGGACAGATGGTGTGAAGGCCATCAGAGGAACCGTATAGACTGAGAAATGAAACAGATGAGCATTAGAGGGAGGGTTCACACCTAAATGCAGGAATCTATTGAGATTGATGACATATTGAAATTATGCTGATGGAGTGTCTCTGGATAAGCAGTTGAAAGCATGCATGAGAGAGACATGAGATGCACGAGCATTGTAATGTACATTTGTACATTTTGTATTTAATTTGCTGTGTGGTTTACCATTATTAACACATTAGTTGGATTCTCTGTGTGCTTTGAAAATTTTTGTTGTATTGTGTTTTCCGTTTTTGTGACCGAGTTGTAACTGGGACAGCAGTGTGGTCTAGTGGTGAGGATCAGGGCCCATGACCAATTCTTAATTCCACCCTTGGGGCACTGCTGTTATACCTTTAGGCAGGGTATTCAACCCACAATTGCTTCAGGAAATATCCAGCTGTATAAATGGATGCACTTGTAAGTCATCTGCTAAATGACAGTAATGTAATGTAATGTAACTGAGTAATATCAGGTTTTACCTTTTCACAAACCCTAACCTTAACCTTAACCCTAACCCTAACCATAACACCAGCTGAATAATGTGACCCAACCCAGGGGATAGGGGCCAGGCTTTTATGAGTGAGGGGGATCTTCCCACATAATTTAGGTAGGACTTTGATTCGATGGTATTGCCACTGCATCGTTTGTGCAGTTTGCCATAATGCACAACAGTCAGACACTGTATGAAAGCACCAGTGTAAGGCAGTTCAATGGAGAAATTATTTGAGGACTGGCTTTTTCCAGTGACAGGAACAGGCAAAAAGTTTTTAGCACTCCTATTTTAACATAATTGGAAATTACCATAACAGAGTGGATTTAATGTGCAAAATGAACAGAAACGTTGAAATTGTGCAGGGTTACCGAGTCTTTCATCCAGGTCTTACTCAATGACCACATCTTAATCCTTGACGTTGATCTAAACATTGACAAATCATTAAACCTGTACTTTCTATAAGCTGTTGCCTGTGTTGTGGCCACCATGAAACTGAACAGGGACAATGTGAAAATGCCCCTCATAATCTCCCCATGTGGGAATAGCAGGAGCAGTTGTATAACACTCTCAGCTTGATCCTGTGACCCCTAACTTCAGCAGGTTCATTTGAGTCCTCTGTTAAGAGTCCATTACAGTGGTCACTATGCAGCTTGCAGGGCATGTGGGCGTCCAATGAAGAGCATCCTCGGGTATCCAAGGCTGAGCAAGCCTGAGGTGAGCTGAGAGAAAGCCTGAGGTGAGCTGAGAGAATCTGACATTTCTGGAGCACAGAGAGAGAGCACAGAGGAAACTCTGACACGCCAGTGAATCTGCTCATACAGTATTCATGCTCACTGATGCACAGAGATGAAGTTAGGTCATATTCAGGGGATGCCACCTCCATCTCTCCATCTCTCTCACGCACATATACACCCCACCCCACCTGCACGGCATGTCTGGGGGGGGATCGTGAAGCTGCTTCTTTTCATGCACCTTTTCAGGTTGGATCCAGAGCATTTCAATACCACATCATAATGGTCACAGGAATAGGGCTTATCTCCATGCGGCAGGTTGAGTTGTATCTGGGTGGGGAGTCTGCTTAAAGACCTTCTCCTGAAAGGCCTTGATTTTCTACACGAGCAGACAGTGGTGTAGACAGCCCTTCTGGTTTAAGATCTCACCACACAGCAATCTATTATGTGGTGTGTATATCTTGAGGTTTTGATGTTTTTATCTAGCTGTCAGAGGACATAGGTGCACTTGGTACCCTGTGTGGCAATGTGAAGGTGCAGGCCAAATCCTATGAGTGCAGGGTAGCCATCTCACACCACCACACATCCATGGCGGAGCTCATGAGGCAGTTTCTCAGCAGTAATCTGGCCAACACAATTTTACTTAAAGTTGCATAAAACGTGTCAGACACATCCTGTTGTAAACACTGCCTCAGTGTCCCAAATCATCATCTACATTAAAGCATTGAGAGCATTACAGCATTAATTATATCAAAAATACATCTAAAGCCAGGGTGTACAGAATCAAATGACACTTGACAAAATGTCCATAAATAGAATGCTCACTCTCAAATGATTCTATAAAATTATTTTCATTTCACAGCTCTGTTGGCAAGCTAAAGTTGTGCTAATTGAGTGCTATTGATCTCCTTTACAAGCATTTAAAAACATCAGGGAAGGAAACATCCTTTTCTTTTGTCATCTTCAAAAAAGCCTTTGTTAACATCTGGTACTTAGGCTCTTCCCTCCGGGGAAAAAACTACATTAGTGATAAAGGACATTTACCAGGACAACCAACGCAATGTGAAAGCAAAGGGAGCCAAGGGAGAGATTCTTTAACATGGGAAAGGGGTGCAGTCTGGGATTGACATCAGGAGGCTTCTGACACATTTAAAGCCTCCAGTGCAGATCTGGACAAACACCTTTCACAGCATGTTCTTCCCAGTTCTCCTGAAAGAGGATGAAGTACGAGATCCTAGATACCTCAAATGGGATAGATTTCCGATAAAAAATGTGTACCTTGAATGAAATCACAGAGCCAGATTGGTCTGCTTGCCCCACACCGCTCATGGCAACTCCAGAAACCCCCACAACTGAGGATACAGAAGATGGGTTATTTTATCTAATTACTTTACTGGGATTTCATTTCACTCACCATTAATGAATACACTGATTACATTGAATGAAACCATCTCAGGTACAGGTACAGTGAAGCGTATACAATATTTTGTGGTAAATTGCTTAGTGCTAATTGAATTATAAAACAAAATGTGTATAATGGTAGAACGCTTTATTTCATTTGATTGTGACAAAGGTGCAATACCTGTAAACTGCTGAGACAGGGAAACAAAACCCATAGGTAACTTTCATGGAGATTACACACCACTCTGTGGCCATATGGGAAATTGCATACTGTTGGCAGAGAGAAGCAGAGAGAAAAAAAGAATCACCGGAGGTTCAAACTTTGAAACCTGAAGAACGGAAACTTTTAACGCTGAATGACAAAGAACAGGTTAGCGGGGCAGACTGACTTAAAACAGTGTCTCAACTACACTTCTGATTATGAGCTGTGATTATTACCCTGGGTAACCAGTCGCAATTCCGCAAAAATCAGAGCAGTTTACTCTGGCTCGCGGTACCCCAGCAGGGTAGAACTTGGCATTTTGTTCATGGAAAACATGGCAGTGTTGACCAAATCACAGTCCCCTGTTGCACTCAATCTCATTAAACCTTACCTAGCTTCTTTAAAATACTTTTAGACTCAAAGAAATGAAAAAATACTAAATTCTATGATATTAGACTGTCCAGTTGATATAGTGGTCTATTAGGCTAGGCGAGCAGTGAACTCTTGCAATTTAGCCATCTATTGAAATTGAACTGCCAATATCCATTGATGGTGAAATGAGACAGTAATTTCCGCTGAAATAGGATTGAGAGGTGGTCTGAAAAGGGTTTAAAAGAGATTGCTGCTGAAGGCTCTGCTATTGGAGAAGCAATTACATCTTTCAGTTTAGCAAGGATGGTTTACAATCCTGTTTTTGCCAGCTCCCCGCAACCTTGTTGGCAGTGAACAGAACCATTCATTGCTTGTTGTTAGTCCTGCCTGACATTAAGCTGAACCTTCCAAAGAATCTGCTCAAGACCAGATCATGCCCTCACGAAGCCAGAAACTAAATATTCATACCTCAACACTGTTCTAGACTCTGCATGAAATGAATCTTAAATATTGATTCTGACCATTTGTTGAATGTATACTTTGTAGGTTTTCTCTGGGGTCTTCACTATGTCTGACCCACCCAGCTGTCAAAGCTTCTGCTACCACATTAACTGCAGAAGACTGGAAACAATTCACGCCTTTTTCTACATGTTTTTATAGCATTTTGCCACCTGTGAAAATACAATTTTGCAGTACATGGAATGCTACAGTGAGCTTTGAACCTTTTGGATTGAATTATTAATTTCAACAAAACTATTTTAGCTTGTGCTGTATACAGCAGTGCAACAAGAAGAGAAAGAAACCCAATAAACCCAATTCTAAACTGTCGCGCGCTCCAACCAAGATATAAAGCAGAATTTGAAATGTGGCCAGTTATTTGATGAAGAAATAAATCACTTCAAAGATGGACTCAAGTTAGATAAGAAGGGAGAGTACAGTACAACATGTTCCACAGCAAGTAACTTTTGGAGCTTAGCCTTCAGTTTAACTGCAAATACATTTATCAGCATTGTACAATATTAAAATTAAAGGAGAGTCCCATGTATTAACAGCTGGAGCGGGCCCATTCCAGCTCCAGTACCTCCCTGTTTACCCAGTATGAGTACAAATAGGATTGTGTTTACAAGCTGTTATCAGTCCCATGTACAGTGCAGCTACATACAGTACACCTTCAACACACAGGCTGAAGTCTACTACAGCAGTTATGCATCCTGCAGGAAATGCTGACAGGAGCATTTCACATGGTTCTCTAGCACACAGATTGCACACAGAGGGAAAAAGACATACAATCACACCCATTCACTGAAGAGGAAGGGTTGTGTTACGATTTACATTGTTAGAACATAGGGATCATAAATGTAAGCACTCAACTTTTGAAGTCTCTGCTTATACCAGTAACATCAAAATATCCAAGCAATACTTTTACCATCAATCACAGACAAAAACATGTGATAAAATATAAAGTGCTGGCATATTGGGGGAAAAGGGTCCATTACTGAAAATGAATCATATTAAGGCCGGTTTCTTCTATCATATTCTTAAATTGTTCTGTGACTAAGGCTCTGTCAATATTTAAGCTTTTTAATTGATTAAAACAATTCACTTCATGGATTTTCTCCTGGGCTCTTAGGATTCTACTTTTAGTCTGGGAGGTTAGAAATCCTGAAGCTAAATAAATGCTGTTTTTACTGAGACAACAGTAAACAACTCCACATACGCTAAATTAAACACCTAAACATACATATATAGACCTTTTCATCTTAAAAGTAGACAAGATTCAATGGAGTTTCAATTAAACAAGCATATGAGAAATATGAATGTGATATGAAAAATATGTCTTCACTATCAGAGGGGTCAATGAGCTTTGGGAAATAAACAGGAATATTATGCTATAAGCTTGCAGTAAAGAATTGATCTGTATAGATCGTATGGCCCTATGTTGTTTCGATGCTAGGTGTTTACCTACTTTTAGCCCCAACATTTTCTTTACCATGCAGACAATTAGCCTCATCTCAAGCAGCACACCTGCATATGAGTTCCACAATGCGGCTCCTGAAACAGTATTTAGGTACTGTCCTAAAGTATGCTTAAAAGGCCAAATCCATGTGAGCAAACAGTCCCTTCTGCCTGGTACATCACTTATTCATGAGGGTTGGAAAACAGCAAGTTTCTGACAAGACCAGCACACTGCTCTACACTACGATATACAACAAACAAACCCAGGTCACATGATCATTAGAAGTCATAGCAGTCACTGCATGACACCTGGTCATTATCTTAATGGTTCTGTTACTAACTAAAGTGTAGTACTGCACAGATGCACACAGCAGTGATAGTATCCCCTCCTCACATGCCTCTGTCCTCACTGTCCCCGCTGTCCGCTCCTCCTATAGCATGGTGCACAGGGGCTACATCTCCTGGGTGTGTCTGTGTGGCCCCTCACACCTCTTCAAACATGTTCTCCAGGCTGCTCTTGCCATGGATGTCCTTTAGGTGGCGCCGCAGGCCAGGCTTGTGAGCGAAGTGCATGGCGCAGTAGTTGCACTTGTGTGGCTTGTTGCCCGTATGCAGGTTGAGGTGGTCCTGCAGCGTGGCTTTCTGGGAGAAGGTCTTGTGGCAGAGTGGGCACTGGAAGGGCTTTATGCCAGTGTGCACGCGAATGTGCCGTGTCAGGTTGCTCTTCTGTGAGAAGCTCTTCCCACACAGCAGGCACAGGTAGAGCTTGTGCTCCTTCAGGTGCCCCACATAGTTCTCCAGGTGCTGGAACACACGGTCGCATTTCCTGCAGAAGTAGGACCTCTGGAGCGGGGTGTCATGCTCCAGGAGCGTGCCCTCTGACACCCCACTGCTTTCACGGGGCTCAGGGGAGCCACCTTGCCCCAGCTGGAGGCGCTGAGCTGCCAACATGTACGCTTCTCCTCCCGCAAACTCTTGGTCCTGTGAGCTGTCTGCCACTCCTGCTCCTATGGGACTTCCTGTTGGAGAGCCCTTCCTGTCTTCTCTCGGTCGTGGCTGCTTGGTCTTGGGCATAAGAGTGATTCCAGCATCTGTGTGGATGATCTGAACACTGTCCTCTGACTCCTGATCAAAATCCCCTCCTGCTGGCACCTGTGGGTCCTGTTCTCTGAGGCATTCAGCATTAGGGTCCCCCCTGTCTTTCAGTGGAGAGGGGTCTGGACTCTGTTCTACCTTGAGTTGTGCCAGTGTGGGGTCCAAGTACTGCGAGACAGCCTGTACACATCTTTCTACCACATGGCTCATCTGCAATGCACTGGCAGCAGTCAAGTAGGTGACCAGTTCCCTCAGGGGAAACTCCAGGACTCCAGTGTAGCAGGATAAGAGCAGGCGCCTGCCGACCTCAGCACTGGGCAGGACTGACACTTGGATCTCGCGGGCCTCGTGCAACAGGAACTGGTCTCGCAGAAAAGCGGAGGAAGCTGCCAGGACCACCCTGTGTCCCGGGAAACGGAACCCGCCAAAGACGAGAGTGACGTCGCAAAACCGACAGTCCTCCCGCAACATGTTCATCCTCTCCAGAACCGTGTCACCATGGTCCGCGAACCGGAACTGTAGCACGTCTGAGCTTGGCGTCATGTTTAATTCACTGTGGTGAAAAAGGAATATTGCATTAATGTGTAAATAATTAACAACAAACACCACAGACAACAAAACGCTGAGCATATTGACTACAAAACATTTAAGACAAGCCTTTCAAGCTATTCAAGAATGGCAAACATTTCCAAACGTTATCCAAATGTAATAACGATTTTAAAAGCTGATCTGAATTCATATCCTTTACGACCCAACCAAAATAGCTGTAACGTAATCTTGATCTGCAGTTCTAAACAGACAAAAAAGTTTGATCCTAAATATGACATTTTGCACGCGGCAGTACTCTGCATGTCAACCATTATCCCCTACTTCACATGCGATTCTTAATACCAAAAATGCCTCACGAGACAAAATAAGTAACATCACCCCACAAAGATTTAGCACAGCATAACTAAGCACGCTTTTAAAGCTGGCATATATTCTGGCAATGAGTGGCGGATCAGAAAGCCGTAGCCAGGCCAAATAGCTCAAACGGATATATTTAAATGTAATTTAAACAGCAACTGAGACGTTACCAGAAACTATATTTTTATATTTAGCGACTTGTTTTTCAATGTAACCATGAGATCATCAAGTGAGGAAAGTGCGCGTGATATTCTCAGTGAACTCGCCTGAGGGTTTTCTGTGTCGGTGCCCTGGCTAAAACATTTTTAGTACGGAAAGCACGTAAGGTTTTCCTTCCCTTAAAATATTTACTAAATGCAAATGAATCGTTAGGCCAGACAGACCCTTTCAAGATAAGACTGTATGAAAACTTGGGGGTTTTCTGTAGACTGCGCTCGCTGGTATTCACACCCCTACTGCCCCCCGTTTTCACAAAGAATAATGAGAGCTCTGGAACTACTTCCTACTTCCTGTGCACCCCTATCACACTCCCCACGTCTGGAGGTTCGTGCGAAATTGGGAACGGAAAACGGCATCCCCTGTGATTACAATGAGAGTTGACCATTTTCGGATTTATATGGGACAGAAATATATTTGCGTATTTCAATGGCACGAGGAAAACCATGCATATATGCGTCGTAACAGACCTCCTCGAAAGTGTACTGTTAAATATTTTAGGGAGATGTCTTATATTTGTTTTATACTACCACACTCTGAAAAACGTCTATGCCGTTTCGTCAGTAACACATTGGTTTAATACACAAATAAGGGGAAGTCACTGCAATTGGAGACATTTCTTTCATTCCCGAGGTTTTCACTTATATTTTATTTGTAACTGGAAAATGCACAATGAATTACCCAGATGATGATACAATATGCAGCATATTGATATGTTACCTACGAAAAATGTACTGTGGTAATAGTAGTCACACCTCCACAGGTGAAGTTACGTGGGTAGAATATGGCAGTATGCCCACCATACTCATTTACCAGAAGTTTTAGAGCGTCTGGTAAATGACTAATTTGTGAAATAGTGAAAACAGACCAAGAGTTTACCACCAGGAGGCAGTCCTCTCACACCAGCCGTCGCCAACTGCGACTGAAAGTACAGCAGCACATTTTTGTAGGCTATCTAGTGGAACCTGAGACAAGCAACCAAGGTATTACTTTGATTCTTACGAGTTTCTGTATTTGCTAAAAAAGTTCAGACAGCCTGCACAATAAAATACTTTACACCAATAAAGATTTTAAGTCTGTGCAGCTCACAAGGTATTGCTATTAACTACTGTGCATTAAATTCACGATTCACTTGACACCTAGCTGTACGTGTTAGTGTCCTTCGGACGTTACCACACATGAAACACGATTATACCGGCCATATGCGCGCCTATTTTGTTTTATTATCATTAGCGGTTATTGTATTACTATCAGATGATCGCACGCAAAGAAAAGCGAACATTTGTTTACTGACGCGCGAAACAATGTTTGTGTATTCATGCAAGTGGCTCAAAGTTTACTTCAGTAACTAAGTTACTAGCTCACAAGACCCATATGAGTTACTAAGTCTGCCATGTAGACCAAAATACAAAGCACAGTAGGCTGTGTCGTACTGCATGGGTTATATTTTCCGTGTTATTTCAGCGTCAAGTTTTGATGTCCAATAAATCATATCACCAGCAGTTGGCAACCCTAGTAAGTACTCTTATCATTTTTGCTTTCAAATTTAGCTAGCTTACTAGTTCTGTTTAGCAGAAAACATAAACAAAGCAAAGAGACACACTTACTTGAAGAACAAGTTTATTGTCATGAAATGGGTATCATGATTCTTTGTATCTAGGTATATGCATTCATCTGCTTAGTAATGTCAGAGGTAGCCCAAAGTATAGACATACCAAAACATTGGGAGCTGCCCTCATAACTGCCACAGTGCAAGATAGACCTCACTCTGCCTAATTCCATAGAATAGAGCACTTAAGATATTAAGTTACACTTAAGACAGTACACAAGTTTTTGCTCAGAATACATTTTAATACATTTTAATTAATTAATATAAACTATTCTAAACTGAATTAAAGTGAAGTGTTCAGAATTTATGAATCATAATAAGAAAAAAATCAGTTGGATTTTCCTCTCTCTGAATGTCTACTGCATACACTGGCTCTGAAATGTGAATTGTGTTTACCATGAATTGTTTTTCAAACACCAATTACAATTTCATTGTGGCCAACCTGAAGTAGTGTAACAGCAAATAAATAAATAAAAACATGAAAAATGTACTCAAATGATCGAGCTGTAGCATAATCATCTCATCTCCTTTAGTTCCCATGTTTCAGTAGTTTTCAAGCCACCCTCCACACAAACAAATGTAAATAAAGCCAGAGAGAGGGGCCGTTCTTATACGACTGGAAGGGATTTGGGCTCAGATGTGCAAAAATGCAAACAACCATTTTGAATGGCTCTGAGACATGGCATGGGACAGGCACACTTGAATGTGGCCTGAGGGAATATATACAGCATTTGTATATAAACACTGTGGGGGGTAGAGTGATTATGCTGATGGTACAGGACAGCTTATAGAGTAACTGAGTGGTAGCAGTGAGAAATTAGATTTCATTAGTTTTCACTGAATCAATTGTGGCTGTGGTTCGGTGCGGTTTTGTGGTTCAATGTGTAATTTCAGTGTGAATTCATGTCATGCACTGAGATCATGGAAGACTGAGCAAGTAGTGTACAAGAAGTGATTCAGTGCAAAAAGTGTAAATATTGCATTTTATATAAACAATAAAATACACAAATACAAAAAATATCTAAAAATAATTTTGTAATTAGCCAGACGCTACCTTTTGGAAATGGCATAGAATACATGTACCTCAGACACTAAAGTGGCTTCTGAAAGGAAATTATCTATGGTTTTCTGAAGTTTGGATGAGAAGGAACAATTATATTTACGCTCCCAGCATTTCATGTCACCATTCTCCAGGACATAAAAATGTTAAAGGACTGTTGAACACAGAGGTTAACCAGGGGTTAACCCTAACCCGAACCCCTAGTCTTCATGGGACCAATGTTCAGGACAGTAAAGATACAAATTACTTTGTTGAACACAGGGCTAAAATTTGATTGGTAGATTTCAGTTACTACACTTTGCAGTTCACTATCATCAAGTTATTTTCAGTGTCTGCATGCTTTACATGTCAAACCAAGTGAAACTGAATGTGTTCACTTTTTAGAACCTTGTCAACCTTAAACATTTTAACTATACAGGTGGGTGACAAATTAAAGGAAAACCCTGAATAAATGAGTGGAGAAACATAATGAATGCAGATGCTTCCACACAGGTGTACTGCATGGTACAATTAAGTAGTTAACATTCAATCATGCTCTGTGGCATGTATAAAAATGCTGAGCAGGGCCAGTTGATCTCGATTTTGGATCAAGATGGCAAGAGGAAAAGATCTAAGTGACTTTGAAAGAGGGTTCATTGTTGGGGCACGGATGGCAGGAGCTTCAGTCACAAAGACTGCTCAACTGGCTAGTGTTTCAACAGGAACAGTGACTAAAGTGACATCTGCATTTAGATCTATGGGAAAGACATCAGTAAATAGGGTCGGAAATTGTGGACGACAGCACACATTCGATGACCGTGATGCTCGTGCATTAGTGCGATATGTAAGGAAAAACAGAAGAGCAACTCTTCCTCAGGTGACTGAGAATGTCAATGCAGGACGTGATCAGACTGTGTCAACAAGAACAGTCCGTTGACAATTACATAGAGAGGGATATCATAGTAGGGTTGCATTGCTTAAACCCCTCATTACAAAGATGAATACATATTTGAGAGTTCAGTGGTGTAAAAATCATAGGCACTGGTCTACAGAGATGTGGAAAAAAGTGATCTGGTCAGATGAGTCATCCTTCACCATATTCTCGACAAGTCAACGAGTGCATGTGTGGCATACACCAAGAGAACGGTACAGGCCTGAATGCTTGACCCCTATAGTGAGGGGGTCCGGTGGCTCTGTTATGCTGTGGGGAGCATTTTGCTGGCATGATTTGGGTCCACTTGTCCCCTCAGAGGGAAGGGTCACTGCAAATCAATACAAAGTTGTTCTGAGTGGTCACCTTTATCCTATGATGAAACATTTCTATCCTGATGGGAGTGGTCTCTTCCAGGATGACAATGTCCCCATCCATAGGGCACCAGGGGTCACTGAATGGTTTGATGAGTATGAAAATGATGTGAATCATATGCTATGGCCTTCGCAGTCAGCAGATCTCAACCCAATTGAACACCTATGGGAGATTTTGGACCAACGTGTTAGACAGCGCTCTCCACCACTATCATCAAAACACCAAATGAGGGAATATCTTTTGGAAGAATGGTGTTCCATCCCTGCAGTAGAGTTCCAGAGACTTGTAGAATCAATGCCAAGGTGCATTGAAGCTGTTCTGGTTGCTCATGGTGGCCCAACACCTTACTAAGACACTTTATGTTTGTTTTTCCTTTAATTTGTCACCTGTCTCTATATAGTCGGTGCAAAAAAATCACCCATCATAGTTTCATTATCATTCATATATTATATACAGTTAGGTCCATAAGTATTTGGACAGTGACACAATTTCATGATTTTGGCTCTGTATGCCACCACAATGGATTTGAAATGAAGCAATCAAGATGTGATTGAAGTGCAGACTTTCAGCTTTAATTCAAGGGGTTTCACAAAAATATCATATAAACCGTTAAGAATTACAGCAATTTTTATACATAGTCCCCCCCATTTTCAGGGGCTCAAAAGAAATAGTGTAGGCTGATTTATTATTTTTTCACAATTTCAGGATTGCTTCAGACAATGTTTTGAGCTGTCACCCACTGGCTCATGTGCTGTCAAACAAAAAAGTAAATGAATCTTCTTCACAAGCTGCAATTAATCCACTGTTCTCTTGAAATAGTGTCCAGCCAGTCATTCACTCAACGGCTCTTTCTTTTGGAAATAAGCAGGAAAGTGGAAGGGAATGGGTGTTGGTGTTTGGCTCCAGAATTTTGGGAGTTGAGTCCAGAATTTATTTTTTCTGTTTAGAAAATGGGAACCTAGAGCCATTCTTGTTGATTCCAATTTGAAGGAAATAAATGCATATAACTAATCTGTAGCATGGCCTGTTTTCTGTAGAGTAAACCTACTCTCCAATGCGCTTGTGTGTCTACCTTTATATTGCACCCATCCTGTGAAAAGATCCATTATTGTGAAGATTGTTTGTTTACAGGTATGTAATTTTGTTTTAAAAGGTTTGGTCTGGGATTGGTGTCTAACATTGCACAGGCATGTCTGTAGTCTGGAACTGTTCTTGTTTATAGGCCTAAATGACCTCCTCACTTGACCTTTAGCAATTTACAGTCCTTTCTGTGCTTTACTGTCCTCTTTGGAAATGCCTGTTGTGCACCTGGTTTAGGTTTCCATAATAATGTGTCATTAGTGAAATAGGTGCACTGGGAGTGGAGAATAAAATGTAATTACCTAGTTCTCACCTGCCAGTAAAGGGGTGGGGGTAAGGCCTTCTCAGAGTAAATGAGGCCATACTTATTCGAAGCGATCCCACAAAAAAAGTGTTCATTGTCCTTGGGCCTCTGCATTTTGTATCATATGTGTCTCATGGAGCCAGGTGTCTTAAGGAACCTTCATGTGATGTTTTAGAGAGTTGTAAAGAGTCTTCACAGCTGATGGTGGAAAATGCATGAGTCCCCGCTCCACAGAACCAGACCAGCAGGGTGAGTTAAGACCCTTTAGATAAGACCTTTCTGGTCTGAACAGGGAGGTTCCCAGCACAGCGCCAATGACGGTGAGCCTGACAGAACCTTGAGGTGCTTGTGAGATGGGGGGTGCACTGGAAACCTTTCTTTGGGAATGAAAGGATGAAGTCACACTGCCCTGAGGCCTCTGCCCTGTCAGTGGGGGGGGTGGAGGGATAGCCCAGGCAAAATCCACTGTGACTCCACCTGAGCATGAGTGAGCAGGCCCCTCCCACACTACATGGCTCCCACAGGGCGAATGAATAATAGGCTGTTTTCGAATGCCTCTCCCTTGGCATTTTAGCCTCTCTTTCACCCGTGACTGTGACCATCTGATGATCCCCAGGGTAGGTGCACTTGCGCAAGGCATTCGTTTTATGGACCAGCCATGGACCAGCGGAGTGATTCCGTGGTGTGCTTCCTGCCCAGATCTCACAGTTTGTATAGCCCAGCTTTTTCTTGGGGACTTGAGAGTGCTCCAACAAAAATATTTGCATAAGTCTCTGTCATTATCTGGTGGAAGAGGTGTGTGCCTGTTTGCACAGTTTATATGGGTAATCCTTATTCATTGTAATGCTCCCCCTCTTTCTCTGTAGAGATGCTCTGGTTGGAACATTCCCACACGCAGGGAGAAGAGGGAGAGTCATGGGATTGGTCATGATTTAACCGCATAGTGCTGGGTTCATGACTGGCAGAGAAAGGTTACTCTGGTGTCACACTAAAATGCAAAATCAGGACTCTCATGTAATGCTATTTGTTGTAACGAATGGCTTTTTCCACTTCGTAACTTTCCTTGGTGCTGCTTTATGGGTAGTGTAACAACACATTTACTGCAGTTATTCTGTAACCCATGCATTTGTGAACATTTCTTTAAGGGTCTCTTTTTTAAATTGTGTGCTACACGTGTTGTTTGCTGAGGCACAGGACAAAATTGAGTCTTAGGTAATGTAGGCAAAGTAATTATTTGTTCTTTTGGCACACTGATAGTTTCTGTGATTAGCTTCAACAAATAAAATGAAAGTCACATGAAAAGATACCAAAACGAATGATGACATACTTCATCAGCTAAATTAACGCAAACCAAAATAACTGTCTTCAGTCTACCACAACCTTATTTATGTCCTGCCTTTCCCATCTATTTCAACGAATATCAACTTGCACTCAAATTGCCTCTTGCATCCTGTTGTTTTTTAAATCACACCTTTCAAGCAGGATAGTGTAATGTGCTCTATCAAACAATCAAGTTAATACAACACATGAACATCAGAAGTAATGACTAAATACAGGTATTGACTACAGAATCATGCCAGAAAACATTAAAATTAAGGGGCAGTAAAAGCCATAATGTAATAATGAGTCTTAAGGTCTGAAGGTCACAGACACAGCTGTTTTAATGCCCAAAGGAGGATTGTTCTGGAGCCATGGGTCTACAGTCGAGAAAGCACACTCCCCTCTTCACCCTAGACTCTGGAAACACAAGTAAATCTGTTGTAACACTGATGTAAACACAAGTAGCAACCTGCTTGTTTGCCTTGTTTGACATGTTGAATAGCACAGGTGTTTGGTCTGGGTCACAGAGTTTTCCAAGCTGGAGGTGGTTGTCCAAGCAGGCAGAGCCTAATAACAGCTGGCTGGAACTCTTCAGGCATCTGGCCCACAGATGCTCACCATCTCCAAAGACTACCGCTGCTTTTGTGGCACAAACATTCTACAACCTCCTTAATTCTGTGCCAAATGCCTTGTTCAATAATTGCCATCATCTGTGCCAGCAGGTATCTTAAAATACAAAAAAATGGTGTTCAAGCATTTGTTTCTCTTCTGTAAAAAGAATGCCTCTTCTGTATTAGACACACACCTGTATAAAGTGTATAAATAACTGCAAAGTCTTATACATACACTATGAACCAAATGTATTTATTTGCATAGAATGGAAACAAAATTTCTTTCAATGGAAGTGGATTTAGAAGACTGATGTCCTCTGTGTCACCCACAGATTTAGGTTCAGACAAGATTTCAGACTTGTCATCGCTGTTTCAGTTATTCCCAGGATATTCACAGATAAGGAGCTGTTCCACAGACAATGATGGCTTAATCCCTCAAATCCTGACCCACGCAGAAACATGCAACATGCATGCAGGCGCAGGTGAGGCGAAACCTGGCCACAGTGGAGCCCAGCTTTTGGGCGTAACCAAGAGGGTAATTACAGTCTTTGCTTTGCATGCCATTGGCCACCTCATCAAAACAGTAACATCTCTAGATGTGATACATCAGCCAAACATGCCTGTCCTGAATCTCACACATGCTACAGGTACACGTTAACTCCGTCTCCTCCAGCCCACTTTTCTGAATGGCAGCCATGTATAGTAGAGTACTGGGAAGTGCCCTTGTAACCAGAACATTGTGTGTTAAAATCTTTGAGCTGCTGTTGTGTCCTTTAGCAAGGTACTTACCTTGAATTGCTTGGGCCCACCTGCACAAATGGATAAAGATAAAGAATCAGTGTCAGAGAACCACAGGAAGGATGGGGGGGGTGCTGGAACAACTAGTCCTCAAGTGGGAAAGAGGTTGATTCAGTTATGCATATAGTGGACTGGCAGGATTAGCCCAACAGCCCTTGAAAACAGTCTTTGCCATTTGTGGACAGTGACTGGGATCCCACAGTGGTGAAACAAATTGGCTTCAGTCCTACAGGGACTGGGATGGGTAGGTCTGCCAGGTCGACAAGGGCCTCCATATCTCACCACTCTTGGACACCCAGAGTTTTGTCAGGTGCTTTGAAGTTGCTTGGATGATGTAAGTGGAGTAGTGCCTATCGTCCAGTGAACACCCACTCCTCTGTAGAGTGCTGTGTGACTTAATGTGAAAAACAGCCATTGGCTGCATGTAAGTGCATCTGAGGACTGCTTTCATGTCACTTCAGTCCTCCTGCAAAAGTGCAGAGCTTGTTGCAGTGAGTATTCATCTGCCGATTCCAGCATGTGGTTGCATAGATGGGAAAGAAGCGTAAAGAAAGCACACAGAGAAGTGAATCCCCTTATGAAACAGATTAATCATCTATGCCATTGTGACAACATGATGGTTTTTGCAATAAATAATTGCTCTGTTTCTCTTGGGCGGGAGTCTCCAAGACGCCTCCTCAGGCTGTGTTTGTTATGTCTGAATAAAGTACACATCCGGCATGGCAAGAAAAGACTGTCTACAAGCCACAGATTAAACCAGTAAGTTTCCTCAATAACCCAGTCTTTTCAAAAACAATATCTTCTGTTTGAAGACATTTTTGAGGGTGATAACAGGCTGTTGATGTGATGTTAGTGGTTAAAGGGAACTTCACTCAAATGCTTACTTTCTGACATACATGAGAATGTCCCAACATTTTCCATGAAGAAGAATACTTGGAAGCACAAGCTGTTGGGCATCACAGCATTGGGGTGGCCCTAGGTTCATACGTCTTAGTTTGTTGGGTGAGTGTTGGGCTTTTCATGTTGACTGTGGTGGGCTGCATAGGTGGACTCCTGACGTAAGGGGAAAGAATTGGCTGCAGCCCCAGGCGCTTTCTCATGGGCAGAGCTAGAGTAACAAGCCACTGTATGGTCATTCTGACCTCTTTCCAGCTTCCTCTTTCCTTGTAATTCATTCATAAGTCAAATGAAATAATAAAATGAATCCTGTTCAGTTAGAGCTAAAAAGCAATAGCAGTGGTGGTGGGAATGCTCACCAGTTTGTCAGCTTTCTGTGTGTGTTAATGTAGTTTTATCTAAAACCAGAAGGCCGTACATGTATCTCCACTACCTTCACCACCCCCACTAAATCATGACAGACTTCAGTATCAGATCAATTTTCTGAGCAATAAAAGCATTTAAAATATTTTGCCTGATTTCACTTCTGATCCTACTCATAAATATTCATTCTTTCATGCTGGTACATAAAATATATTAATTCTGCCACTCATTCTGTCCCAGCACTTTACAGCATTGCCTGGAATATAACACGCTACGTACTACTGAATGTGGAAATAAACATGTATGCTGTTTGTGTCAATAATATGGGTAAGAAACTGATGTCATTTAGGAAGGGTTATGCAGTGAGAAACATATTCAATGTAAATACTGACTCTGCTGCTTTGGATTACATAATGTGATCCATGCTCATGAGAAAAAAACATTTTGAGTGATTTTTACACTTGAGAAAAGAATTCAAACAAATGACAAATTTCATTTCAAGGCTTACACTCCTGAATAATGGGGGCAGATGGCTGCTCTGCCAGTGAACACATACACTGAGTTAATGATGGTTAAGTTTTCTGTCAGTCTGTAATCATTATTATTTTTATGCAGTTTCACACGTCATTTCAGTTCAGGAGCTGAGACAAAAATCTTAGACCAAACAGTACACTGAGTAATAAACAGCCCTGTAAAGATGATTACTTCATTATGCCGATTAACCGTACTTAGGACATGGCAGTAAGCCTGAACACCTGTATACACCCATGTAATTACAGTGGTAAGCTTTGGTGGCAAGTAGGGCCCTAATTACAAGGTAACCTCATTTCTGACTGAGCAGAGTTGGACAAAATTTGGAAATCGCACCAATGACAGTGCGAAGGGGTTTTGGGGATATGTCACAGTGTGCATAAGGGGTGTTTAAAACACATGCAATTATATTCAGTGAGTACATACTGTCTGGGCATCACAAAGATCCTCTGAGACCTGCATAATATTGAGGTTTCTGGAACATATTACCTATACTCTATATCCCGTGAAACAAGCAGCCATGCCTTTAACAACGTAGCATGGGTCATGTTTGAAAAGGGTTGTATGCTCAATATACATGGCTCCTTGGTTTGTAGTTCCGGCAATCAAACAGTAATCTAAAGCAAATTGCTCTAATTAAACAGCAATACAGAGAAGTGATGTGTCAACACACAGACAGGCTGTCGACAGGACAAGCTTTTCAGGATGCTGTACACTGTAATTAAGGATATATGTGGTAGGAGCGGGTGTTTTAGTTTGCACAGGAAAATTCAGTGGATTCACAGCAGGGCAGAAGTAAACTGTCCCCGATGCTGCAGAAGGTGCAGCAATAATGCACTGTACTTTTGCACTGGGAATGCAAACAAACTGCTGAGTGCAATGGCTGGGGATCCCTCTCTCTGGTGACACACAGAGCGAGCAGACTTTGTGTACTCATGACAGCGTAAAATCAGTGAAAATTCAGGAAGGGTTGAGTATGGCCACACCTCTGTTTTCAGCATGTTTGCCCCAACGAGCCTGGCTCTTTGGCGTTGCAGTCAAAGCTGCAGTTTGGTACCCCGTAGACCCAGGTTCAATACCGGGTGGGGTGACTGCGCTCTCCCTTCGCTACAAGGGAGGGCAGTATGACGGAGACCCATCAATACGGTTGAGTATGCGCTCTGACTGCTATACCAACGAGCCTCGTTTACCATATTTAGCGTGAGCTCTCAAGAAAATGAAATGCTTCACCTAATTTAGTTTGTTTAAAGAAAGGGGGGTGAATGCTTATCAATGAAGCAGTTTTCAGATTTTTATTTTTAAGATATCTAAATACTTTATTTCATTTCATTTCTGTAGAGAGTCACTTCAAAAGGAGCAGAAAAAATACCATTCTAATATATTTAAATTTGATGTTGCAACACACCAAAAGAGAAATAATCACTGGGCAGTGATTATTTTCTGAAGGCACTGTATGTAATGAATGGAATGATATCAGCTTTCTGATATCATTCCAGAAAGTGATAGCTTGATAGCTTTACAGTCATCAAAGAAACCTGAATATTCTGTTACATATAATGGATTTTGTTGTATTTCCTCTTGTTACATACTTGTTAGTGAACATTTTGTTTACTATTAATAAACCTACCTGTCTTTATAATCTTTTAGGAGAAATTGCAAGCATACTTTGTCAGAGAGCTAGAGAACTAGTATTCGGTTCTCAAATAGAGGACAACAATGCTGCACCATGGCTAAAAAACTTGACATTTGAATAGGAAAATGGACCTGATTTGGATATTATCTTCTTGGGCCTTCATGTGGCAAAGCAACGTTTTGCCTTTGTGTCACATTAAGCACTACACTGGATGTTAAGCCAGTGAATGCTGTAACAACCTCCAGATTTAGCATTGCAATGAAAGTTGCACAGGGTTGCCAGCTCATGCATGTTTACTCTGACACTTGTGTGATGAAGCCCTGTCACATGCTTTCAAAGCATGAGTGTCACAAACATGTGAGAGCTAGCAACCCTGGTTTTTATTTGAACTACTTGCTATTTTTTCTGTATCTTAATTACCATATGTATAGCTTGATAAGATAAGGCCCTGGGTTGCAGGAGTACTGAAGCAAATGTCATTGCTCAGTGCTTATATCACAATGCAACAGTGTTGTAAAGAGGAACATGTTAACTATGTTGATGTGCTGACCTGCCCTGATAGCTATTAAAGAAAGACTGACACTTTCTTTGCTCTATATTCCAGTGTTTCCAAATGAAACTAAAAATGTGGAACAGTGGACAATCCGAAACAAAGACAGCTTCCATGTGTTGCCACAGACTGAGAAGAAACATGCAACTTGAATCAAAATGTAACTCATACTCTCTTTAGTACACAACACTGTGCATATGACTGAATTTACAAGCAGCTGTCATACATGGCTTTTGGAAGTCCAAATAATAAATGCTTATTCAATTTCATCATTGTTGCTGGGACCCATTCTGTGATCTGGAATGCATCTGGAAGTTCTTTAATGTCCCAATATTTGTGTTGTTTTGGGCCAAGTTTACACACACCAAACACACATTGAGAAATGGAAAACATTTTTATTGCAGATATTTTTTTAAAAGATTGAAACATGAAAAGACTTCTACTTCGTTTAACCAAAAATAAATATGTGAAATGCACCTTTTTGAACAGATTTTATAACAACTGAAGAAAACTACTAAGACCAGACAAAGAAAGAGAGGTTGTCCTTTGGGGGGTTGGGGACACCTTGGGTAGTGTGGCAGAAAGGCTTATGGGATAGTTTGGTAGGGGGAGCTCTCACTTCTTCTCTTCCTCAATCTGCTCAACCTCGCTGGACTCATCCACCACTTTGCCATTGACCATGGTCTGGGTGACCACCTTCACAATCTTCCTGGTCCTGACTTCTGGCTCTTCTAAAGGCAGAGAAGATGCACTGTTGAGATATGTACTGTAGTCTAGAACCCACCACTAAGCGGGAACAGAGATATTTTGTATGGTCACAGTGTCTCAAAAGAGTGTGTTCTTTTAGCTGTGAGCATGCTATTTGGTTCCTGACTGGATCCCATTCAACACACAACAGACTAAGTGGAACACCAGGGATGAAATGAAATAAATTGCAGGGGAATTTGCTTATTTACTTAATAATGAAAGCACAGCACAATCCCTGGACAAGACCTAATCAACTGGGCTCTTATTTGTGTGCACAGTTACCAGGGACTACTCTGTTTGGGGAGGCGGCTCTGTTTGCAGATTCATGAATATCTCATTT
Source organism: Megalops atlanticus (assembly GCA_019176425.1). NCBI lineage: Eukaryota > Metazoa > Chordata > Actinopteri > Elopiformes > Megalopidae > Megalops > Megalops atlanticus. Next base: position 40,397,278 of record CM032880.1, on the reverse strand, counting down.
GTTGGCTGCCACAGCCCTTCTCTTGCTACCAGTGTTTGTGTGATGTAGGATGGAAAACAGCCCACTTTGGCTGTGGGTCAAAGGTCACCGGTGCTGTAGGTCAGTTGGGCTTTCTTTATCTCCCACTGTATATTACTGACATACATTATGAATTGCTAAGTGTGGGAGTGTGTAGGACACACAGTAACTTACAAGTTCTACAAGTTTTGCATATTATCCATTTATCCAGCTGGATATTTGAGGCAACTCTGGTTAAGTACCTTTCCCAAGGGTACAACAGCAGTGCCCCACTGCCTGATAAAGCAAGCTTTGGGTTACAAGCCCTGCTCCTTATCACTACACCACACTGCCACCACCAATATGGAGCTATAATCTCCTGTTATGTCATGCCTGCAATGACCTCATCACTGAAAGTCATAAGGCTGCTGAGCACACAGTGCCAACAATGCTGGGGTGTGCCAGAACCCAGACTGGGCGTGAGGGTGAGCTGGGTGGGCCCTCTGTAAGAGGGTGACGTCATGAGCACAGCCTTTATCGCAAGTGAAATGCTGTGATGTCATTATGATAAGCAGCATTGTGCAGGCAGCAGGGTGAAGTGCAGGGAGGGGATGAGGTGCTCATGTAAGGCAGCAGGAGCTGTGGTTCCCCTCGCCCTCCCCCACCACCCTGAGGCCCACCGCCACCTGCTTCAAAACCCCCACTCGCCATGGCTAAAGCCACTCACTGTACCACTTACTGGCTCTATCTGTGTTACATAAGCAACTTCACTCCTTGTTGTCAGCTGAATGCTCAGGTGAGACACATCATCAGGACACACCTTCTTTCACTCTTAACATTCACAAGCTTATGTGAGATTGACTATTAAAGTCATTCTGTCAACAGGAAGACAGTTTCCATTTTCTCCTTGAGCTAAGCTAATATGGAAAGCAGAGACATACTTACTTTTCGGAGGGATTTCCTTTATCCTGAAATGAAAAAGAAAAAAATTCACTAACTTTTTGAACTAATCACCTATGAAATAAATCAGTGAAAATGTGGTCTATTGTGCAATTCAAGCTTCAGGACACCTTCTTCCATAATTCTTTATATCTGTAGTCTGTGTGCTTGCATACACACAGTTGTCATTAACTGCTGAAAAGAAAGGCAATATGTGCAGTGGACCACACAAAAACAGATGTTACACTGTTAAAAGCACACCAAAGAGGCCTTGACATAGAGCATTTCCAATTGAAAAGAGTTTTAGGTGACTGGGTTTGGCTGAAGAACAAGCGACACAACACCGAACACTATTCTGCGGCTGTCTGGCTCCCTCCGACCAGCAGGGCGGAGGCACTCACTCTTCCTCTCCCTCTAGCAGCCTCCTGTAGGTGGCGATCTCCATTTCCAGGTTCTGTTTGACGCGCAGCAACTGGTCATAGTCAGTCTTGTTGCGCTGCATGTCCAAGCGCAGCTGGGACAGGTCCGCCTCAAGTTGTGACAGAGTTGCTTGGAGGCGATCCATCTCCTGGGCGTACTTGTGGGTGGTGTCACTCAAGTTACCATCCAGTGCAGCAACCTGGGGACAAAGACAGTGTACACGGCACACTTGATGGGGAACTTTATGTGTAAACACAAGGTTACAGGTTTTGAATCCCAAGTGCAAAACAGTAATTACCCTTAAATGGAACCAAGAAGTTCTCACATGAACCACTGACAAAGGGCCACTGTTTCTTTTTTTTTGTTAAACCTTCTTGGAAGTGTGTCATTTGGTGTAGGAATGTATTCAATCTGCAGTAAAACCTTTCTTGTCCTGCTGAGAGGATGTGTCAGTTCAATCAAATAGTATTAGCGTCTAATAGTCCAATTAACTACCTTAAGTTTGAAGTTAAGTATTGAATCATTGTTAATCATTCTGAATTCGAGATGAATGAGCACATAAAATACACAACATTAGAAATATATGAAATGGAACACAGTTGGAAATCCTTGTGAGGAAAATTTTATACATATGTTGAACAGATTATAGCATCAGTCAAAAAAACATCCAGAAAAGGTGCCAAATCTGGTGGCCTTTAAAGAATCTATTTAAAAGTATGCAATCACTTAAACACTGTTAAGCTCAATCATTTTTTTCATTAATTTTATAATGAATTTATAATATTTTATCATTTATAATTTATTCATTATATCATTTTATAATTGAAAACTACTACTGCAGCATAAGTGAGAAAAAAAACCTTGCTGGCTTTCAAAAATACACTCCTGCTTCATTCAGAAGTCAAAGTTACAACCTGGGCTAATAGCTGTTATTTTTTATTTGAATGTGCATGTGGTTATTCTCCATTGTCCTGGTGTACGGTTGTGCTGTTGAAACTGGTTATGCTAAACTACCTTTTCTTACTTCCTTGTTATCATCTCTCTGGTCGAGTTATGGTTGCTTATTCACATATTCACCAGGACCAAACACATGGTACTGAAACTTATCACAGTCCCAAATTGTGAGTTTCACCTTGAGCATTTGGGAAGAGGAGTCAATCCTACACAGTAGGCTTATTTACTCCTATCTGAAAATCTGCTTTGTCAACAAAGTTTCATTGAGCTTTATGATAAACACAATATGGGAATATCTAGTTTTTTGGTTTGCTGTATGTGATGGGGCTACCCGGTTGGCTGACAAGACACGTGATTAGCACGGTGACCTATAAATAAGCAACTGTAGCCAGGTAATGAAACACGCCTTACTTGTTGTTCCTGTCGTGCGAAGGTAGGCTGGTGTTTCCATATAGTTGTGCCGGTAGCTAGCGCTTCGGTGGCGAGCTAAACTCCGGCTAGCACCGGCTAATTCCTCTCTGTTACTAAACGGGGTGGCACTTACTGGGTATTTGTATATTGTTGTGCAGTCTCCCGTTTGACAAACCAATTGTGTATCGGGTTGGGGCTTGGGGCGTATATTGTTTTTATTGTTCTCTTTGTTTTTTAATCGTGCAGTGGGTCTGGGACTCCGTGCGTGTACACGAATGTGTGAAAGTCTTAAATTACACGTACTCACTTGCTCTTACTTCACCCTTTTTGCAGTGTGTGTGTGTGTGTGTGCGTGCCACCATCACTACCATTTCCCGTTCCTCTTCCGGTAAGTTTCCCTCTCTCTCCCCGCAGCGCCCTTACCCGCATGCACCGCAGTAACACCCCCGATGGTCGGGAGGACGAACGGTCAGGGTTTTATTTTGTGATTTTTTTTTTTTATTGCTATTTTTATAACTCGTTGTTTGTATGTTTTTGTTTCTTTTATCAGCTATCTTAATAAACTTGTTGGTTTTTATTGTGGAATTCACGTCTCTGTGTGCTTCATTCAGTTGGAGGGACTTGTGTGTGGAACAAATCTTATTAAAGAGGGTGTTAATTATTTCTTTGGGTGAAATTCCCAAAGTGGTGTAGTTTGGAGTCTAGCGCCTGTAACATATATTTTTATTGAATTATCATGAATGAGTATAGGTACCCATAAAGCATGCCATAGCCCTTTATCTGTTATCTGGATTGCATGAGTTCCAGATATTATTAGGTAATGATTGGGCAAACATGCTGTGTAAACCAACCTTGATAAAGCCCTTGTCTTGGCAATTACAAATAAGGTACCCTTAATAAAAAGCAAACATGCTGTCAGACCATGAGCTTCAGTCATTTAATACTGGTGAGTGGGAACTCAGATGAGTGGAACAATAAGGTGTAGACAGGTGCCTTCTTGTATGACCTACAGTGACAAAATAATGTCCTTGACAGGGTCTGTTTAAGTCCGAATGGATACAGCCAGAGTAAAGATTAATCTGTTTCCATTCACAGACAGCCACAAAAGACAAGCTGAGCCCTTCCAGTACAATTACAGAACTGAGCCTTGTGACCTGATGGCCTACTGTGTTTATGGAGAGGGGAGATTTATTTACTGTTAACAGTGAAATGGTCTGTTGCAGTGCCTGTGTGAGTTAGAGGGGGGCCACATTAGGCAGGAGGACAGGTGTGTGAGGGCTCTGACCTGTTTACGCAGGCTGTCCAGCTCCACCTCCAGGGTCTGAAGGAAGCGCTGTCTCTCGGTGAAGTCATTCTGAGCCCCACGTAGGGCCTCATTGCTCTCCCGGACCTCCGACTGCACTGTGTCCAGCTGCAGGAGACACAGGGACACATGGACACTGCTGCTGTGACCACAGATAAATGTAGACTCCTACTCCTAACAGTATGTTGTAGTCCAAATGGTGACAACAGCCCCCGGCTCAGCTGGCCCTGCTCACCTTCTTCTTGTACCAGTCCTCGGCATCCTCCTTGTTCTTCCGAACAATGCCCTCGTAGTGGGTCCTCAGCTCAGCCAGAGTGGCTGCCAGGTCAGGGCCTCGGTTAGCGTCAACCTCCACGTTCACCTGGTCTTTGGCCATGCGGACTTTGAGCACCGCCATCTCCTACAGCACCAGAGAGGAAGGTGGACAGAGGGGGGGAACAGGTAAGAGAGCATGCGCACTGCACCTGTAAATCTACACGGCTATGACTGGCACCCCAGAAAGGTGACATGATTCATTATTGATGCGCTCTCCATGAATACTGGAAGGGCCATAGTAACAGCTCCATACAGTCCATAGTTACAGGCCCTGCAGTGGTACCAAATTACAACAGGCTTAGCAGCAGTATAAGATTGCAGCGATCTTGGCGGTGGTGCAAGATTACAACAGGGCTGGCAGTGGTGTTGGATTACAAAATGCATCACATGGCCCGGCACTGAGCTGCATCGTGGGAACCACACCCAGCTCTCCACAGACTCTCTGTGCCTCCCAGTGCTGCTGCAATGGATGTGTATTCAGCACACAAAAGGAAAACAGGTACATCTAGGGGGTGTGCCTTCAAAAGATCAGCTATTTCATTCCAGCACACACTCGGATTACAGACAACAGCAGAGGGAGAAGGACTGTGTCCCTGATCACACGGTAAACAAATTTTAGAGGCAGGTCAGAGAGACAGCTCCTATAGGACAATAACCAGAAACAGGAAGCTTCACTGCCACAGAAAAGAGCTTATGAAAATTGAATTTGTGAATCACCTAGAGAACAGCTTTGTCTAATTTCACAGTAAAATGAAAGTCTTGTTAAGGTAGGGCTTAAAAAAAGAAAGCACATTTTCATGATCTCTGTGGGATGTGATTTATGTTTTCATTTTTCTAGTGTCCCTGGGACATTTCAGATTATTTTCCTTAAATCACTACAGGCAACAGTTCTCACTCTGACTCCGACAAATACGTAAAGGTGGAAGTCATACTACACTGGCATTTCAGAAAGAGACAGAAAGGTCTCTTGTATAGTGTATTGTGTATTGTATATTGTATATTGTATACAAAAGTGTATATTCTCTCTTTACCTCCGAGAAGAACTGAGACACTAAGCAGAGCAATCTTTAAATACATTATGTGCCAATGGTAGAGCTGAAAGCAATGAACTTTCAGCTCAGTAATTAATGAGCAAATAATTTGGTTTATTTATTATACAAGGGTTCCTCAGGGTGTAACCCAAGACACTTTTTTGTGCCCGACTATCCTAAAACACACAGATCTCTATGCAATCTCTTCCAATTAGATTTCAGAGTTGCTAAGGAGAGTATGGAGTGATGGAATGGTTCGGTTCAGAATGGCACTTTCACACAAATCTGCATTAATGCTAATCAACAGGGGGTGCTCTGACCTCCTCGTGGTTCCTCTTCAGGAAGTACAGCTCCTCCTTGAGGCTGTCCAGGTCGGCACTCAGTGTGGCAATGATCTGAACATGGTCGGACTTGGCTTTCCTCAGAGCCTGGCAGTCTCTCTCCACTGACTGGCACAGCTCAACCTCTGCCTCCCACCTGTGCACAGTGGCAGAGGAAAAAGGTCACACCATCACACACACACACACACATGCATACACACACACAACATACAAATACTTCTGCACACACTCATACACAGATCCCCCTTCTGCCTATGCAAAAAGACTATAAACTCCCATCCCTCACAGACAACTGTCTGTCCTCCATCGCAGAGACTCCACGATTCAGGATGACACTCACTTGACTCGGAAGTCGTCAGCGGCCAGCTTGGCATTGTCAATCTCCAGCATGATGCGGGCGTTCTCGAGCGTCTTTGCCCTCACCTTGATGAATGAGGTCAGAGAGTCATCAGCAGGTGATTAGGGAAAAATCTGTTTTCGTATCTCTGCAGTCATTTTGTTTCTGTTCCACTGTCTGCACTTTACCAACTCACAGATAAGCTATGCAACAAAATCCACACACATGCAGCCCAAATTTATGTAGTCTGCTTCACAAAGTACAATTAATTCAGCCAAGGCTGAACCATGCTAATCTTTGACACAGACAGCCCAGGGCCAGCATACCTGCAAGCTCAGAGGTGCTGAATCACAGTTCAGTTTCAATTTCACTAGTCTCACATCATAGAAACACACTGTTCCTATGTGCTAGTAAACTCAAGGTCATTTCCCATTAAAGGTAAACTTGTACTGGACCTGGATGACCTAAGGACTGAACTTTGTTTTGGTGTCTCTGTCTGTGTATGCACACCTGCTTGTATGAATGTATGACTTCTCCCACTCTCTTTCAGGTGTGACAATAATTTGTATGTGTGTTGATATATTAGTGTACATCTGCATAATGTCTGTAAGTGTAAGTGGCAGGAAGGTTAGGCCACTGACCTCCTTTTCGATGGTGTGTGCTTGAGTCATCATGCCCTCAATGTCATGCCCCTTGGGTGCTCGCTCCAGCATCAGCTGCTTGATCTTGAGCTCCAGGTCAGCATTGGACTTCTCCAGGGTGCGCACCTTGTCCAGGTAGTTGGCCAGGCGGTTGTTGAGGCCCTGCATGGCCTCCTTCTCATTGGCCCCTCCCACCAGGCCATTGGGCGCCAGGTTCTTGAGCTCATTGAGGCCGCTGCTCACAGAGGCAGAGCTGGAGAGGGGGAGGGCAGCAGAGAGGGAGACGGTGGCCTTGGAGCGGGCCCGGCCACTGTCCCGGAGTGACAGGCTGGAAAAGGAGGGCTGCCGGGCCGGCGAGTAGCTCCGCATGGAGATAGTGGATGCCATAGTGACTGCTGGGGGGTGGGGGTGAAACAGTGTTCAGCGGTAGTGTAGCAATGAGTGTGCATGTACAGTATATATGTACATGTATGCACACACACACACACTTTTCTTCTAATTCTCCAGACGCTATGGCTTTTTATCGATCCATGATGAATGAAAACAGCTTTCACGAAGACTATTTTAATGGCTGTATGGTAGGATAATTGACAGAAAAAACTGAATTGTAAAAAAGTACAAGCATTCTTCCCTCATGTGCTCTCATCACATAAAGTCCATACTGTGTCCCAGACATTTGCACAATGGCATTTTTAGCTGTGGTGCCCTTATCACTCAGAGCATGAAAGTTATCTGTGGCTGAAGCTCCCTCGCCTCCCTCTGTCTGAATTCTCACAGTGCTAGATGGATCGCTGTTACTGTCTCGCACTCGTGTGTGAATGTCACGTGAACTAAGCCCCATTGTAACTAATCGTCAGCTTGGAAAACATATCTCAGGTCATAAAATGATAAAGTTCTGAAAGCAACTCTCTTTATCACCACTGAACGAAGTCTCCCGGCATCTTTCGTGTACTGGGTAATCTCATTTTACTCGCTAATGTGACTGCAAGCCACTGTTGGGATCAATTCATATGGCTGCCTCAAAGGACAGCTAAACAGGGTATCATCAGCACTTTTTATGTAGAAGTTAAAATGTTTATTGAATAACTCATAGGGAGTGGTAAATTTAATAACACAAGGAAATAAAAACATATGATAAAAAAGATATAATGACAAGTAATAATAACACCTACGCAAACAGCAGCTATTGCTTTGTGCAAGGGTGTCACTCCTTTACACTGTAATAATTCATTAACAGCTAATTCATTAATATTCATTCATTAATAGCTAATATTGCATGGCTGAATCCCATCCCGTCAAACATATGATCTGAATAGCACCTTTCTGGCTTGCCTTCATCAGTAATTCATATGAAACTTACAAATAAACAAACTGAATGTTTATTTTAAAATGTGTAGATTATTCCATTCTAACCCACAATTTAAAAGCAGAGAAGTGCCATTTCAAGCTTCTTTCAGACTTTTCTAGAACCCCTAGTTCTAACAACAAAAATGTCAGTGTTTAATACTACAGATTAAAATTAAAGTCTGCCATAATAGTTTCAGTTAAATTCAGAAAACAAAGGTAGGATCATTTTGTCAAACATCTAAACCCCAAAAGACAAATACTGGAGAGTTACAGTTTAAAAACTGATAAAGTGGAAAAAAACTTACATGTAGGTTTTACAGAGGGTATAGGATTACCTCCGGAGAACGACCAGCTCTGCTCTGACCTTGATACTACAGCTGACTATTTATATACGTGTGGTCAGGTAGGAAGGGGAGGGGAAACACCAGGTAGGCAGGTCCACAGAACATGCAAACCTGCCACTGTGGCTGAAATCCCCTCCTGCAGAGAGAAGAGGCAATATGACACCAGAGGGAATTAAATATTCAGTGTTCCCTTTAGTGGAATGGAATATGTGCATTACCCAAATAGTTTGCCATTGTGGCTCACATATGCATGTGAGTCTTTCATCCAGTTTGACCTACAAATTTGATAACATATTTACATATATGGCATTGTTCAAAACTACTCCATGGTATGTTGGTCACTAGAGCCTTAACTAAACATGTGCACTAGTGTAAAAGTGAATCTTGCTCTTCTGAAACACAAAATTAGATAATCATTGTGCTCCATATTGCCGATCACTTGTGTGCTATGTGTGATTAAACTGCATTTCACTGCATCTTCATAAAGATATGTAAAGATTTTGGTTGAGTTTATGCCATGCCAAAAAGGTGTGTTTCCCAGTAGAGCCATTCACAGGAACAGAATGCCAGTTCATTGTACAGAATCACATTTGTAGTGCGTTATGGGAGATCACCTTATTCCCGTGACCTAAATTCAGCTTTCTGTCTCTTGCCTTAAGAAATCTACAAGAAACCTGCAAACATGACTCAGTCAAACTGAAGACATTATTTTTATTTGTCTGATACATGCACTGTTGAAGTTTGGGCTGGGGTCTCTGTGCCATGTCTGTCTCTCTGGATGATCAGGGTGTATGTGTGTGGACTCCGCTCTGGAGGGTGGCGTGCTATGACATCATGAATGGAAGCTGCAGTCATGGTGGGGAACAGATCCCTCCCAGCCCCCCAAACCCCTACACCCATCTGCTCCAAGGTAATGACACACCCAGCCCAACCACTCCTAGCACACCGGTTCTCATAAGTTAATGGTTGTGTCAGAGTGGTCCCCCTCCCCCCTCCCCTCCACCCCCAGCATGTCCAAACGCTGGCGTTCTGTCTGCATGTTTCATACTCACAGTGGAGTAGGGGCAGTGGACTGGAGATTGTCTGACACAGGATATGCTCAGATAATCATCTGCCACACATTTTCACTGTGCTCCTCTTTTGGGCAGCTTCTCACACCAAGGAACAAATCTAGGGGCAGAGGAAACCTGAGATAACAGCAGACACACCTCAGGTGCAACCCTGTGTAAAAGGGCTACAAAATCTGACACACCTGTTACAGCGACCCCTAAACCCACTGGCTTTGTTCTGAGGGCTCTCTGACTGCTCCCCCTGGATGCCTTTACTGAAAGGTCTCTTTCTAAGCAGTATGCTCATGCTGAGGCGAGAGAAATATAGAAACTATGAAAAGTTTCCTGTTCCCCAAAAGACAGTTCCTAAAAAAGAAGAAAGGAAGAGTAAAATGGTTTCCCTCAGGTGTCACACCCATACTCCACAATCCAACTTGCATTTGTTTCCAAATCATCAGAGAGGGATGGGATGATCATTACATTCAAAACTATAGTTTTTGTCCAGGAGATATATGACACCAGGGTGATATATATTAAATATCATAAGGGGCTGACATAACCCTAAAATGTCTCCCCAAAGATAAATAACTGAGACAAACCACTCTAGCCATGGAAACTCGCCTGTCAATCAAGTATCCAGGAATTTGTATAATAATCAACATATTTACAGGAGCCCATGAGCCACATGCAAATCTTGTTTCTTTGAAGACATTCAGAGGTCCATGCTTTCCCCCACACTCTGTCACCCTTACACCATGAAACAGAGTTGTGTATTCTGCTCTTAGACCCATTGACATGTTGATAGAAACCATATTCTGTCTGAAAACAGCAACCTCAAAAACCACAGGAATATGCTACATGCTAGCAAGAGCAGAGAATAATTTTATTACTAATCTCTGTGATGACATTGAAAAAGCATGCATGGAAGGAAGATCATGTATAATGTGTGGCTAATTATCCCTCCTTTAGTTGAAAACATGCAGAATATGTTGAGAGATGTCATTTTCCCTTCTGATGTGAAATTCATATCTTCACTTGTTTTAATACCTTTTTAATTTTTTAAATAAGTTTTAAAGTACCTTTTTAATAGATAATAATGTTTAAAATAAATTTTAATAACTTGTCCCAACATGAACACATTCAAGGTATTTTGGCAAATTAAACACCACCTCTTCAAATACTCATTTTTGGTTTTACAAAAATTTACAAAAAATGTTATTTTAAAACCATGGAAAGATACAACATACATACATACATACATACATACATACATACATACATACATACATACATACATACATACATACACACACATTCCAAAGCAGAGGAAAAAACTGCAGAGTAAATGCACAGATAATGAGTTTGAATGAAAGTTTAAAGATGGACTCCAGGAAATACTTTACATTTCAATATGATATGCAGTTTGGGTAACATGGCTGCATCCAGTTTATTTTAGGGAAATGAATAAAAAAAAGCATTACATGCTTAGATCTCACTGTGCAATTGAAATGAGATTTCACAAAAACAGTGAGGTGTTGATGCCATTTTTCAGGTGAGAAAAGACCATCCTTTACAATGATGGTATAGCCTCAAATTGGATTGTATACAAGTAAGACAACATGACAGCTTGCTGTTGTCAGTCAACAATATCATTTGCTTGACACCACACCTTCTCTGAAATATAAAACCACATTGTCCACCGTAATATTTTAATGGCTTTCTACTGGAACTCATCACTCAGTGGCTAAAATTTATCTGCAAAGCAGACTCCAAGCTTTACCCTCACAGCCACATAAATATATGTAATGCATATGTCATGAGAGACTGCTTCTTTATCAACTGATATTGCAACCATAATATTGTTGTTAAAGGTAACTGGGTTGATACTCCAGAAATATCACACAACATTGAAATTAATTACACGTAAACATTAAAAACATACAACAAAAAACCTAACAATAAATGAGTCAACAGTGCCTGATGGAATATATTCAAGGGCTGTTTACACGACACAAACAAAAAGCTCCATGCAATCTACAAGCCATTTCTAAAGACCAGAAACAGGGCAAAATAATGCCTATACATAAATAAGGAAATGACACTCTCCCTGGAAATGACACTTTTACAGAAATCCATTGATAGGAAGAAATTAATTAATGCAGATTCTGAATAACAGGATCAGCAAATTTTCTGAATATGTTATGAAATGACTTGAGTAATATTACCTTTAAAAAGTAATGTGCAAGTCAGTAGAAACAATTGTGAGAAACATGTCTGCCATTGAAATGGTTGATATCAAAATGGAGTAAAGTTACACTAAACAATCTGGGCTGCATTACCTCATACACACTGAACAAACACTATTCCAAAGCAAACCTACCCAATGTTTCCTACACTTGTTTGTTTAATTCACATGAAGAGATAAAGGTCTTTCAAACTTGAATGGGCATGTTGTGGTTGTATATGTCAGGACAATTAATAAGACCTTCTCCCCTTATATGTTAAATATCTTTGTTCATCATGAACAAAATTGTCTTTTTTGTTGCAGCTGCAGAAAAATTGCATTCCTATTTCATCTTGTTAGTATTTACGAACAACTTCAGTCTATCAGTCTAAGCGGCCAACAGATGGTTATATATATATATATATATATATATATATATATATATATATATATATATATATATAAAACAGAGTATAACAATGCGTATTACCTGTGCAACAGTATTCTGTAATGTTACAGTAAATATAAAGCAACTTAAAACATACATATATCTGTTCAGTGCAGTATTTTTCACCTTTGGTACTGTAGATATTTATGACAAAAGATGTAAACTCCCTCTCAGTTTGGCACTTGATACTCGCATGTGAGTTTTCAGTAAAGTATATAGTATGTAGAAAAGGAGCATAGACATACAAATGTTAAGGTATTGGTACAATGTAAATGCGGGTATTTATTGTACATTATGATCTAAATTAAGGCTTTAAAAAGTGGTAATGTGAAGCAAAAAGCAACTTAATGCAACTATAGACATATCCTGCCTGGAATGAAGCATTCATGGTGGAGATGTTTTTCACCCAGATACCTTATGAAGTGTGAGACTTGGATGTGAAACATAAAGACAATATTTATGTCAGATGCCACCACACTATGAAAAGAATATAGAAGCTCCAGAAAAAGAGTACAAGAGAAATGACAAGACTGGTCCTAGGTCTGAGTCATATTAACTATGAAGAGAGAATTATAGAATTTCCCTTTAATTTCAGTAAGAGGACATAAAGTGGGGATTTTAAATAGGCCTACTGTTTTTAAAAGATATTCAGATGAATAGATTTAGTTGATTCGTTTGTTTTAAAGCTACAGCGCCATCGGGTGGATACTCGGTGTTACTGAATTTACGTTAAGTGGCCTGGTTTGATGCCACATGCAAGGACGAATGTTGCTGCAAAACCTTCTCACCATTGGCAAGCTCCCGCTCCTCCTGTACAAAACCCTAGGTCTAATCGACATTGGCCTTGAGTCATCAGACTCTGGCCTACCTTGAGTCACCAGGATCATGGACAGAGCCGTTTGCTTCAACGGTTATCTTGTTATCTGTGCACCCGCCAGATCCGGAAAGCAGCAGTGCATCCATGCTGATGCAATGTAGGCTACTTCGTCTATGGTCAAAGTGTGTGATCAGAAGCATGAGCACACGTTAAAGTGGACATGAAACACTAGATTTAGTTAGCATAATTTACAAGATGGATTCCCACTCTAAAAATCCTTATAGGTTTAACACTGGCAGTGAAACTGGATTAAAAATAAGTAATCTAAGTTACATTTTTGAAACAAGTGATGCGCCATCTTAGCGTAGAATGCGACGTCATGAGGTTGGTTGTCTTGGAAATCCTACATTAGTTCACATTAGCTAACTAATAACAGCACTGACGATCACTGACTCAATGGAAAATAAGAAAAGCCAAACTAAAAAGCGATGCGGGGGTCCGTTTGTGTTCCCCCTGGATGCAGCAATGAATTTTATAGAGTCAAAGACAAAGAAAGATTGTCCACTTTCATACTTTGCTTCTTAAGCGGCAAGCGGTTCTTTATCGTTGGCTAGCTGCACTGAAACGAGAGAATCCTCCAGTTAGCCGTGATGCTAGGATTTGTAGTGAGGACTATGTGGACGAGAAAGTGATATATATATATATATATATATATATATATATATATATATATATATATATATATATATATATATATATAGGGAGATATTTGTCAAGACTTATAGTGACTTATGTCGAGCGAACGTTGCAGTCAAGACACAATAGCACTGCCATCGTATGCTGGAGGAGCATGTCTGTTTGCTGTCTCGAATGTTGGATCTAGTGATGTGCAGTTCGTGAACGAATGAATCCTTTTGAACGAATCTTTGAGGTGAACTGAGTGTACTGAATCACTAGTCTAAAAGATTTGTTCGCTCCTCTTTGCAAACATGCACGCTGATTAGCTGGGATAGCAGCTATAACTCTCCCTCCAGTGGATATTAGGTATGTGGTCTGTCCACGAAGCAGCCTATCACAACTAACCAATGGCTGAAATGCTAAAACTCTCGAAGCACCTCCCACTGGCCATCTCGGCACAGCTGACGATGTGGGACAATGCAAAAGGCCCGGTGACTACAAAGACTCTAAACTCCACCTACTGACCTGATGAAATGTTGACAAGTTCCTCAGTTCACCAGTTCGGTCGGACTCAAAGGAACTGTGAGTCCTCAGTTCACCAGTTCGTTCGGACTCAAAGGAACTGGTGACTATGCTGACAAGTTCCTCAGTTCACCAGTTCCTTCGGACTCCAAAGATTCACTGACTATGAAGACTAGGTGACTACGTGTTGCCAGAATCGCTAGTTCTCAGTATAATAGGCTTGGGCTACTTCCGCCATTGACTGTGACGATGCAAAAGGAATCAGAGCGCTTCCGTGACATTATTATAGGAATAAAAAATATTATTGAATATTATTTTGCTCATCTACCTGGAATATTACTTTATATTTATATTTTTAGCAGTAGCATATTTTAGGTGCGCACAACATATCGCAGTTCTTGTTTATCACAACTGCAATTTTACGTAGGCTACGATTTATTTAATGTTGACATCACATTTCCTTTTAACGTGAATAAAGTCCTTATTAATAAATACTGACAAATCAACATAGTAGGCTACAAAACAAAACAGAAATGTGATGCATAGGCCTATGCATCACATTTGTAGCATACTATGCCTACATTAACAACAAATAAAAATACGACATCACTGACTAGGCCTACAAGTATATTAAAATGTTTGGGCTGGGTTAGTTCAAAACTTGTAAAATGAAGTTATTTGCTTCGGATATAAGCGTGGCTCTTTTTTCCTCAGTGCTTTTTTTAGTTTTAGCAAATGAAATGTACTTAGGCTATTATACGCCTTAAAATGTGGGGTTCTATTACCTTTTGCGGCTGCATGATTGTTTGAATAGCATGGTGCAGTTTCATGTAATGAATATTACGATTTAATTATTATTAATTTCATTGACATTTGGTTTCACATGTGCTGTTTTGCCGTAGAGCAGGCTAATAATGGACATGATGTTTGGAACAATGTAGAGTAACTTTTAAAATGCAATAAAAGTATTTACAGATTCGTGTATGCCGCCCGACCGGATATGGAAATGAACGAATCAGTGAGTCAAAGATTCGAATCATTTTATTGAACTGAACGAAAGGAACCGAATCACTAAAAAGAATCGTTTTGAACACCACTAATATCAGCCACTAGAGGTCACTTTTTGTGCTTGCTTAAACCTGATACCGAGGTGGTTTAAGGACAGACTAAACCATCTCATCTGCAGAATGAGACCTACATCACATACTACACACAAACTGTGGTAATGTTTTGTTAGCCTGATGTCTGCCCCATGTAGGCCTATGTCGTCACTTACTTTGACTGTGTGAAATAAAAGCTATACAGGCATATTTGTTTATATACTCCTATAATTAAGGTTTGCGGAGATAACTTTCTACATCTTCTTTGAAAAAGGCTGTTTTTTTTCTAATCGCAAAGACAGACGACAAAACACGCTTAATCTAAATAGTGCATTCTTAATTCATCACCAGGATTTTTGCGCCGTGCGGCACCGTCAATTTTCAATAAAAAGATATATGTGTGTGTGTAGCGGACTCTGTGTACATAATTCACCATAATCGGTGTTTGGTGTATGTTCTACACACACGGTTATATTGTGTGCCTTTCTGTGTTAGGTAGACACGGTCCCTTTAAGAAAAAATGCTTTCTGGGTAACGGGGCTGTTCGTTTTGTTTGAGCGGCGCGATTTTTGGGCTCGCTCGGGGTGTGTGCTAAAAATAGTTGACACACGCGTTCGTGTAGTCAATGGTAGTCTACTTTCTACAATTCCTACATATATGTGTATACATATATACAATAAACAATTTAGCAATCGAACACATTTACTTATTTCATAGCCACTCTTATCCAAAACAAATGTCTATGCACGTCCCTGAGTAATGATAATCATTCAAACACGATCCAGACCAAAATGCTTATAAATAGAGGGTTACAATACAGTCGTAACTTTAGTTCCCTTTCAGACACTTCAGTGACCACAGGATCCAGGAAGGGTCTTATTTATTTATTGCCGGGAAATACACTTTATTTTTGGCGGATGTGAAGTCAATTGTATAAGAAATATATAAGCCTAATAACAATTACAATATCGTGTAATATTTATATTACATCGAGGATCCAACTCGCAAAGAATCCTAAATTATGTCATTAAGTGGCATTCTTGTTAAAACTCTTCGTTCTGGCAGAGATTATCTGTATAGACGGGCTCTGGTTCGGGGTAGATCTCCAACTTCCGGTTTCCAGACAGTTTAATTGCGAATCAGCTGAACCGGTGCGTGTTGTTACACAACAATCAAGTTCAACTTAACGCTCAGCTGCGCGTTAAACTCGTGATACTTCCGTTTTAAGTAGTACGGTTTTAAAGCGCAGCTAAGCTAGCTGACAGAGCAATTGCCCCACTGTTTCTCTATCGCAAATGACACGCTGTCGCATAGTGGGGGGCCAACCGCGCTGTGTGTAACTCCCCCCGGACACCTAATTTTCTTCGTCGGTATTTCCCCCTGTAAAGGAAAGTGTTGCCTTTTAAAACCAGCTAACTCAAGACGTTCAACAAAGTGTTCATGATCACGCGTCTCTGTCGGCAGAAAAGTTCGACCCGCAGCAGAGGGCGCAATTGGGCTATTTATGAAACCACCGATTGTCAACATCTTGAGTATTGGGCTCTTAGGGCAAAACCAACAAACGGGGGCTCCTCGCAATACCTAAAATGTCCCTTAACGTAACAATTTAAACTGCAGTATTGCGGGAAAATTGTGATTTGTGAGGTTTTCTGTTGAACCAGTGCAGTCAAAATAGCTCTTATAAAAGTTTGCCCAATTTTCACCCGCTCCTTTCGGCAGGGATTTTCTATATGCATTTCGGTTTGAAATAGGCTATAAATGTTCTATGCTTCCTAAGATCAAATATTTAATAGTCGTGGCATGGCATGAAAGTCCAGTTAATTAATATCAATGGATTTCAATAAATAATCAGCTTCTTCAAGGGTTTTGGGGCTCTTATTTATGAATATTGACAGGGAAAGTAAGTAACTTTAAGTTTGCCTTATTTTTGTTTCAATTCTATTGGTGATTAGTGATCTCATGGTTGAATTTTTAAATAGCCAAACACAAGCATTCATTCTCTTTCCTAACAGGGATACAGGGAATTTTTATAGATGGCAGTTTTATTAAAAACTATAGGGAGATTGAGGCCACTTTATCTGCTTAATTGCATGTATTTCTGTGCTGTGGCATATCTTACTGAACATTAAATTGGGGCAATGTTTCATAAGTGTGTAGGGTGAGTTATGGTCCTTCAGAAAATGACATAAATGCGTTGTTTCAGGGGAATTACTGCTACAATGGATAAAAAATTGAAATAATTGTAAATTGTCTCTCCAAACATGTTACATCTTTGACATATGGCTATGGAGAGGCCAGGAAGAGTCTGACCTCAGTGACTAAGTGGTACAGTTATGGGCAGTGACTCCTCCCACACACACACACAGGACAACACATACACACAAGATCATGAGCACTTGGTGATAAAAAAATGAAGGTGGTATTATTTATATTAGTGTGATGTTATGGTGCAGAAAATGAAACCCAGGAGTCTCCACCTGAGAAACGTATTGGGGCAATTACTCTGTCGTTAGCTTAGCTGCGGTTTAGATTTTAACACGGTTTTAAACGCGCACGTTGCGGAAAAAGTCACGTGGCTTCTTAAACCCCATTGCTGTGTTATCGATACCTGTGGTTTAACCTACTGCTGAGGTGTAGCTTGATCTCAGCTGCTGTGTCTTCAAGAAATCTCATATCAGCCACTAGAGGTCACTTTTTGTGTGTATTTGCTTAAACCTGATACTGAGGTGTTAAGGAGAGACTAAACCATCTCATCTGCAGAATGAGACCTACATCACATCCTACACACAAACTGTAGTAATATTTTGTTAGCCTGATGTCTGCCCCATGTAGGCCTATGTCGTCACTTACTTTGACTGTGTGAAATAAAAGCTATACAGGCATATCTCTTTATATAGTCCTATAATTAAGGTTTGCGGAGATAACGTTCTATATCTGGGACAAACTGTAGGCTGTTTTTTCTAATCACAAACACAGACAAACACGCTTAATCTAAATAGTGCATTCCTAATTCATCACCAGGATTTTTGCATGTATATATACTACAAACAATTTAGCGATGAACACATTTATTTATTTCACAACCACTCTTATCCAAAACAAATGTCTATGCACGTCCCTGAGTAATGATAATCATTCAAACACGATCCAGACCAAAATGCTTATAAATAGAGGGTTACAATATAGTCGTAACTTTAGTTCCCTCTCAGACACTTCAATGAGGACAGGATCCAGCAAGGGTCTTATTTATTTATTGCAGGGAAATAAACTTTTTTTTTTTTTTTTGGCGGATGTGAAGTCAATTGTATAAGAAATATATAAGCCTGAAGCTGCGTTTTAACCGAACGCGAAGCCAAATTCATGAGCGACGCCGATGCATGAAAAGTCAATGGCAGGAGGCGAATGGGCGGAGTTAATCGCGGCGAAACTGCGAGCGACGCAAAATGGGTGAAATTCGCTTGTTCATTTTTCAGGCAAGCGACCAAACCCGCGCGAGGAAAGCGAAACGAAATTGCGCTTCGCGTTCGTTTAAAACGCAGCCTAATAACAATTACAATAGCCTACAACATTTATATCACATGGAGGATCCAACTCGCAAAGAATCCTAAGTGGCATTCTTGTTAACTCTGTGTTCTGGCAGAGACGGGCCCTGGTTCTGGGTAGATCTCCAACTACACAGCAATCACATTTAGCGTAACACACAGCATAACAACTCGTGATAGTTCCGTTTTAAGTAGTACAGTTCCAAAGCCCAGCTAAGCTAGCTGACAGAGCAATTGCCCCATTCAGTTTTGTCCTATACATTTTGTGTTTATTACCATAAGATATTTCTTCCACATAGAAATAAAAAACCCCCAATCCCTAATATAAGAAACACTTCTGACCATACCACAAAAAGTTTAACACATTAAATTATAATTGATGATTTTATGTGGTTAACATTTTACATTTATATAAATATTTATATTTATATATACCCTATCAAATATTTATATTCATATACCCATATATTCATATATCAATAAATATTCTACAGGACAGAATAATTTACTGTACAATCCTATGTTTAGATTAATCTACTATGAGATTTTAAATTGTCTTCTCAGATTTAAAATTTTCTCATATCAGATTATATGGTACATATAAACAAAGGGTGGATACACAGTTTAGTAACAGTGCCCTGACTCTGTTCTCTGGCCATTCAGTACTGCAGTGAGAAGAGGGACATTATTATGTGGGGATTGTGCTCCCAATCCTGATCTGAAAGGACTGGGTCCCACAGTAATATCTCGTTTATAGTGTTCGATCAAGGCCTTCAGTCGTCTGTGCAGCTAACGCAACGTCAGGATGCAGCTCATCACCCCACTTGACCCCCACTCACCTCTGCCATGTCTGATTACACCATTACCAGGAAACACTCCCCCACCCCACCCACTCCAAAAAAAAAAAAACGCACTGAGCTTAGTGTTACAGTTAAACCCATGCTCTTCAAAAAATGTTAAAAGGGGACAAATTTGAACTTGTTAGGAGGTTTTACTATTTCGGTAAACTTCCAGGGAAGCGGCTTTCATTCTTTCTTTCTTTTAATTGTTTTAAGGAAAAAGTAAGTTAAACAGAATGAATAGGGAAGTAGGAAAAAATGTGACTGGCAGAAGAACTGTATTAGCATAAGTCAAAAGCAAGAAAATAA
Source organism: Megalops atlanticus (assembly GCA_019176425.1). NCBI lineage: Eukaryota > Metazoa > Chordata > Actinopteri > Elopiformes > Megalopidae > Megalops > Megalops atlanticus. Next base: position 40,377,370 of record CM032880.1, on the reverse strand, counting down.
ATCCCATACATCCCTGTTTTGAGAAAGTCCTGTAATATGAAAAAAGTTCTGCTTTTTTATGTTTCTGAATGATGGGAGAAGCCTCCGGGGTTTGTCACTGACTCAAGGAAGATGTACCATGGCTTTGATTAATCTGACAGTGCTGACAGATAGAAAGAGAAACCAGAGGAAAAAACAAAACCAAACCAAACCAAAGAAAGAAAGAATAGCAGAACACAGAAAAGCAATTAGCAACTACTACTTTTGCAATCCTTCCCCCCTTTGTAATCTTTTTTTCAGAGTTATAGCACCATTTTCTGTTTAATAGCTTGCAACATAACATTCACCAATATTCAGAACACAAAACGACACAATGTAGTTGTAGCTATGACTTTGGATATCACTTTCACACTGAACCACAATCACATGAGAGCAGTAAGCTATTTAAAATGTATTGCACACTTCCATGCTATCACAATGTACCTTTTGAATGTGATGGTGAAACAAACAAAAACTGAATAAAAAACATAAGGAAAAAAATCAAATTGTTTTCTTATAGAAGGCAAAGCCATAAAATAATAACTTTGCTTCTGGACACTGTTCTTTTCCTGTTTGGCCCATCGTAGCGGTGACACTTCCCTTGTATAGAAGTAAGTAGAGATGGTTTCAGGGTGTTTACTGTTTATTTTCTAAATGTACAAAGTGGCCAATTAATAGAATTAGCCTGCTGATATCTAGAGCTGATCTAAGAAGCAGTCAAGGCTGGGGTGCAGGTCTTGTCCACAGCCTGGGCTAGCTCATTGTGCCGGCCTTTGATTGGCTTCCAGTCTGACTGGGGGAAAAACAGTTCAATCCGCCAGCAAATCAATGATAAAAATCTCTGGTGAAATTACAAACAGATACAAACAGATGTGTACAATACTGGAGGTTACCACCTGCACGTTTGATTCTATTCATTCAGCTTTTTTCCAGAGTACAGTTTGCTTGCATGTTTCAGAAATACAGGGGACCCTCTGTAATGTGAATAGGGGAGCAGAGCTCTGAGATTTTATCAATTGCCAGTGAGCTTGTGACACAGTGGGGCCGTACAGTTCAAACCTCCATATCAGCAAACTAATGTCAACATATGGCCCAGTGTGGCAAGGGGAAAGAAAAAAAATAACAGCTATCTTAATTGCATATAACTGGGATAAAGATAAACACAAACACGTGTTTTATTTTGAGAAAAATGTTTTTCTTAAAGGTATGCATTCTGCAGTAAAATACAGTTTCAATATAAATGAGTCAACAATATTATAAAATAAAGACAAAAATCCCTGGATCTCCCTGGTGACAATAAATATATGTACACTCACACAACCGACACCATTAAACTGCCTTAAACAGTTATTCAATAACAGATGACATTTCCCATGAATTATTAGGAAATTTTGTAGAGACGGGGTTTGTCTCAGTAAAGTGGGATTTGCGGCATTTGCATTAAGAAACACATCTACCTTGATAAAAACATCACTGCTCCAAAGCACAACACAACACAATACAACACAACTCACCACAACACAAACCTCAACTACAAATAATCCATAATCCATCACACAGATATTGCAACATGGCATATTGCACAAAGCACAACGTGGCCTTTAGCCAGCTGGATGAAAGACCAGGTCATGGCAGTGGAGGGAGAGTGCTTTATAAATGCTGTTTTTTGCTGCCTGGTGTCACATCACAGCTGAAGAATGACTTTGAAAGACATAAATACATGAAATGTGAGGCTGAGGCAAGCCTGCACACTTCCAAATAAAACAAATATATGGATAGTTGAAAAGCCACAGTTATTTTTGGTCCCATATTTCATGCCTTTGAATGAGATGATGTCTTTTTTCATGCAAAGTATCACCCTCGGCATCCTGTGTGAGAGTGCCATAGCTATAGTAACGCTAAGAGATGGCTGCATGCTGGGCTATATCAGAGCCTGTGTGTCTCTCACATTTTAACTCTTCCCAGGGTGACCCGCCGACACGCACTTCAGCAGAGAGATTTTACCCTGGCTATGGATATGAGAGGTCATAAAGATCAGATCTTATTCTATGTAAAAAACAGAAAAATCCCACATAAGTTGTAAAAGCACTACAGCAGTTGGTTATTTAAATCAGATTCGAATCGAACGGGCTGCAGTAATTTTGAGTATTTTAATTTTTGGACTCTGCAATTGCCTTTTTTTAAAAACTGCAAAAACTGCATGTTTTCATACAGAGATGATTAGATTAAATAAAATAAAATAAATTAAACTCAGTCCAGATAAATACTACATTACAATACATACATGAAAACAATAATAATTGTGTTTGAAACAATTGGGTAGATGGGTAATTATTCATTCAAAATAATTTGTATCATCATGCACAGAACTACATGTTCATTTACTTTATTCTTGAAATGTACATGATTTCATTCTCTGCAGTCAATGTTGTCATCCATGTCTAATTTTAGCATTCTTCAAAACATAAGCTAAATTGTATGATTACTGAATATTTTATTCATACATTGTAGCTGCGAAACCATACATGAAAATAGCTTTTGTCATGGGGTTGGTTGAGAGAGTATGAATGTAAATGCAAAATAATGAAGAAATAGGAAATGGAAAATGGAATGAAATGTTCTGTTGCCTTCACTTTGTCTTAAAAAAAGAAATTGCTCCAGTTTTGTATAAAAAACTGTCTGTCTGGTTTTGAGGAAAAATCTATTTCATATAAAACTTTAAAAAGATTGTACATCTCATATGAAGAAGTCAAGTAAAATAAAACCTGCCCCATATCCACATATGGCATTGGCTAATTTAAGTGGTTATTTTGATGTAAACACCTCATGCTATATCAAAACAAAATTTTTGTCTACGAGAGATCCAAGGACAGAAAAAAACAAACCAAATATAAGAGCTCTGACTTAACTTCCACAGAAAGATTCCCAAGTTAATTTTCATAGCTTATAATACAAATGGAACTCAAACTATTTTGCATGAAGTGTGCTTAGGTATGTTGTGCCTGCTTATTGAATGTAGCTCAGCACAGAGGCAGGCCCGACCTTGGGTGTGTGAGGTTCCTTTCTGTCCGTACTGCCTTCCTAGCCTTCCAGTGACAGGAACAAAACAACCTCAGTGTGCAGGAACACCCTACACATCTCTCCACCAACACAAGCCATATGCACAAAATCTCCTTCAGCCATCACATGTTTCATGCTTTACCTTCAGGTATCAAGTTGTTCTGTTAGTGCTCACACACACTTTGCTAATGTTAAATTTGCAGTTGGAGTTATATACTTAGTGTTGTGCTAATACTCTGTCTTTCTTAACCATTCATTACAAATGCAGATGTATGTATTAGGACTGCAGTGTCTTTATAATGTTCAGAATTAGTCAAGCGAGCTTGGATTTATACAGTGAAGGCCTCCTTTGTAAACCTCGAAAAATAATAACAGTGTTTTAAACAAAAAAGTCAGATAATCTGCATATGGCTACAATTACTGGGTAAACATGAATATAGCACCCTTGTTTTTTTGATAACTTCAATTGCTTTATACATAAAGCGGATTGCTTTAGTACTGATTACAGTCTAAATTCACAAATTGTATTCTAATTTTTCTTTTGCCACTGCATATTAATCAGTAAATAGACAGGACTTCTCTGTTATTACTGAATTATCATTATCATTCATTCAGCATCAAATGTGCTATTTGCAATTTTTTTATTTTCAAATTGTTATTATTAAAATTACCATGATTAATACAGTAGTATTAATATTATTGACTCACAGAAGCAAAAACATTATCCAAGGGTAACATACAATGCATGACATTCATTATGGTAAACACAATGTCGATGAAAAAAATATAATACACATATATACATATGTATACCTACATATGTACACATGAAGTGGTTTAAATTATTAATTAAAATAGAATTCCATTTTGACAATTACAATGTCTCAGATAACAAAAATTCAAGGTAACAAGGTTGGATAAATGAATGCTTTTCATGGTTAGTTCAATGCAAACACTGTGTCAGCCAAATTCAAACAAGATTCCTGCAGGCGGGGAATGGTCATATTTACCTTTCAAATTATAGAAACGACGTTTCACTCTCTAGCGTATCTGACAATATGCATGTGGGGAAAAATAACTGATAGAGTTAAGTTACGTTTTTTCTTCAGTATCTTCCCACGTGCATGTTTCATATAAATAAACGTCAATGTATTTTATTGTGTGCATGGCTGATGTGGATTACAGAGAGCTACAGCCAGTCGAGGCAGTTTTTAATACCTCAGAACAAAACGTGTCTTTTTTAAAGCAACAAGACGTAAACTCCGCTGGGTGGAGAGCGAAACGCCTTCAGCAACAAACAAGAGCTCAGGCTTTCATCAGCTTTATTTTTCCTCCGACTGCGTGAGCTCGCGCCGTTGATCCGTATGCAAAGCATGTGCATGAATATGCAAAAGAAGGCCGGTAATTGCACGTCAGCGTGGCAGCGCCGTAATTTGCGGCTCGGGATCCTGCAATCAGCGCTCTATTCATTAACACAGGAGCTGTTTCATCTGCAGGTACTTGAGTCTGCCAATCATCCCCGCAGACACATGACATTACAAAAGCAAAATGAAAAAGTTTCAATTACCAGCCAGGCTCGCGCGTGGTATAACAACCCTAAACACTATATTTAGGCTGCTTTATGCTTTGAATAGCTGTTACCGCATTGTGAAAGAAAAGGGAGAAAAACTTAATGAAACAAAATAATCTCATGCATTTATATCAAATTTTGCTGGACTGTAGGCTACAACACGAATGCTTGTTAGCTGCTATTTGTCCTGCATTGACAAAGACAATTGCTTCATGGAACAATTCGAATATCAAATATAATGGCCATGAAAGCTGTCCATTATCTTAGTGTAGTTCCTTAACGTGGTTCTAGGGGGAGCCCAAGGGAAAGCAAACATAAAGCCGACAATTCATGTTCATTAGTGGCCACATCAGTTGCATATGGCCATCCCTCTGGACAACATGGCTCCGTGTGTATTGTTAATATCTTCTTACCCCAAATGTTGAGTGTTTTACAGTGCTGCTTCAACCTCCAGTATTTGGGGGAACTGATAACCTAACTACTGTCTGCTGAGGCAGCAGAGAGGTATGATGCTATAGTTCCTGCCACTTTTCCATGTATTGGACAATAATGTGTTCCAGGAGTTGAAGGAAATGTGCTTTCCCTAGTGACCATTTGTTCATTCAAAGGGAGGCGGACGACACAAAGCCTCATGCAACCACATTTATTAAAGAAGCAGAAAGACAGCAGCTAAGGTGATAAGTCATTCAGGACTCACCCTCACATGAACGTCAGCTTTTTGCTGGCACAGGATGTCCACAAACTGTCTCCCTCCAGGTCTGAGTCCTGTTGCGTTGTAGGCCTCATGGGGCCTTGCAATGGCCCATGAGCCCCCCAGCAGGGCTGCAAGGGTCAGTGACTGGCATGAGAGGCCTGGCACATGGTCCAGAGTGCAGGGAGGAGCGCAACCTATCCCAGTGTGCGCTCTGGCAGGGGTCCCATAAATCAGCAACCAATGACCTGAGGTGGCACGCTCCCCTCACCCTGGCCTACACAGGCCACTGGCTGCTCTCCACACCTTCTCCTCTCTGCTGATGGAACAGGCTGAAGGGAAGCCGGGCCCTTCTGCCAGCAGCACAGGAAGGGAGTTCCCCATGGTAGGAAAAGAGGGTCTGCAGAAAAGCGAGGCTCTGTCCTAGGGACAGTCCGCGCTGTGAATCCTCCATTGTTCCCTCTGACACCGACCACGGTGCGCTGGAACACGTTTCCTCTGTCATAAATCTGCCCCTGTGCTCCTGAACTGTCTCCCTACTGCCCCCCTATTGTCTTCAGAGGAAACCTGGGCATGGAGGCAATACCCCCCCCCACTGACTACAAGACTTGAAGAGCAAGAATGCTGGGGAGCAAGCAGTGGAATGCAGCAAGGAGTTAGTATACAGAGATGGTGTTGTACACACTGACACAATAAAAAATGCCTTTGGGGAACAAAGCGCATTACAGGTCCCAGACACAGTGACAGCATCATGCCCCTCATTCACACTTTGTAAGTCTCAGCTGGAAAAACAAGTGAACCATTCTTCAGTGCCACAGGGCATCATAGGCAATGAATGGGAAGGACAGCACTGCCTCTTCTCATTTAAAAGCAGTGACACCCATCCTTCTAATCCTCTCCACGCCTCACTGGACCTGTGCTCTTTCAGGGCCACATTGCAGCCAGGCATAATACCATCACCTCTTTCTGTGGAAGCCATCAGTAGAGGTATCAATCACTCATCAAATTATGACCTGATACTACTGGTACTGGAAAGTAGAACGTGATTGGAAAAAAACGGCTCTCTACAGAAGCTGCTAAAAACAAAAGCAGACACCCACAGACCCACAGATGTGGAGTAGTCACTAACACACAAGCCTTTAGAGACACCAGACAGGAGAACATCCATCACCCTCAGAATCAGGTGCTGTGAGTGAAAGCTGCCTTCTTACTGTCTGACAGTTGAATGAATTAATCTTCATCAGTCCTGTACATTCAAAGTCTCCACTTCAGGTACCACGTTTGCTGTTTGCATAAGGATGTTTAAGTAGGATGTTTGGCCAGCACACATAGCATTTACTGTTTTGACAAGTGTGGAACTGGCAAAGCAGAAGCTGTTTGATTTAGTGGGCAGCTGACAATAGATGACTATTAGGTGAAACCAACTCTTCTGAAGTCTTTAACTGCACAGATCAAATAGAAGGAGAGTTGACAGAGGGGCCACTTTTATCATTTATATGTGAAGCTGGAACATTCAACAGTCAATTACCCCTGGATCCAATACGGACTATGTTATAGAGGGTGGACCAATCAAGACTTTGTTACAGAGGAAAGGTGGAATATCACATAAACCAATTTCAGGAGTTTAATAATTGAAAGCTAAAGAAAATTGGCCATATAATACAAAGACAAGATACTAGGGAAGAACACTTTATCCATCAGGTTAAACACACAGTTTAGCATTTGAAGCATTTGAAGCTAGGTGATATGGCAATTTTTTGGGTTTATAGGAAAGGGAGACCTATGTACATCGGCTGTGCATATTAAAATTCAATATTAACAATATGCACTGAAACGTACATAAAACTGATAAAAATCTTTCATCCTTTGTGCGACACCATAACACTATCAAGACTTCATCAACAAGTGCAGAATGCTGGCCACAGCACGGTGATACATGACTTTATTTTGGGAGCGTGATTTATCACGCGTGTTGTTTTCATAGTCAGCTATAGTTATGTTCACACTCACAGGGAGAAAAATCAAAATATGGAAGGGGTGAGTTCCATGTCATATTCCCCCCATGTGAAATAACAAACCACAGCTCAGCATGAAGTGCTGCCGTGACATCTCAGTGCGCGCCCCTGAAAGGCAGCCACAGGGGCGCACGGTCGCCGAGGTTATGCAGGGGCCCCACCCTCCTCTGTTCCGTGACACCTACCTGTCATGCCTCTCGACGCAGTGGGTGGCAGCAGAGAAGGATCACTTCATTTGACAGCAGCTATTTCGCTAATCCAAAACAACAGCTGTTAAGAACGTATGATAAAAAACGTGAAAATTGAATCAGCATGTAGCCCTGGGGAGAAAATAACCTAACACTTTGTTTGAGGGGGGGAAGAAAAAATATAGAGAGAAGAAAGAAAAAAGCGAATGCGATACAAGCACTGGACTGGACTGACATGACATTGGCCCTGCTTGGCTGCCAAGCAGGCGGACATCAGGGCCAAGAGCTACATGGGAATTAAATACACACTGGAGGCTGAGGTAGTCTCCCTGGATCAGGTGAGGTCTGGGAGAGGCCTGCACACGTCAGCTCCTCAGGGCCCGGGCCACATCGCCACAGGAGGGGTAAAAATAATTACAGCGCAAATTAGTTCATTACACATCGGACTGAGTTTTTCCAAAATCTCAGAGGGGTGGTCTATAATACAAGAATGCCTTTGTTAATACAATAGATGAAATCAAAGTCTATACAAATCCTGAAAATGGATACAAGTGGATTAGCATTACTCACTACGGCAATGATTTTCATATTGCTATATATCGGTATGTAGAGTCAATGTCATGTGTAATATAAGGATTAACTGAAGTGGACTGTCTGCCTCATGATTGCTCAATTAGTGTTCTATTCATCGGCAGCAGAGAGGAAGAGAGAATTGGGGAGGCTGCAGTGATTGCAAATTCATCCATATTTGATAGCCAGCAGGTTGCTGCAGCAGTGAGTTTGTGAATATCCTTCATGCCCTCCCAACTACGAGAGAAAAATTGTGAAAGGAATGGAGGGATGCATTATGGCAACCAGTCTCACATGTTTGGCTCATGCTCCATTTAAAAAGGGTTAGCGACTGGCACAGCTCAGAGGTTCCTCAGCGGGATCAACAATGAGTCGTTCGCTCTCAGCATTCGAAGCATTCCATGTGACTTGCAGAAGATCAGCGCTGACATGGACTGCACAGGCCCTTGACGTAATTCCACAGCAGATTATGGGGTTCCATTTTTTTGGCAGGTTTTGCAGCAGGATCTGCGTGGTTCTGTTTAACTGCAAAAACAAGACGTTTGGCCGGCAAGTCTGACCTGAGGAAGTCGGACGTGTGATAGGACTGGGAAAGCCTGTCAGTTTGAACCCCCTGACTCTGCAATGTATGGCACTGTGGAGATGACGATCCAAAATCATATAGTGTGATGATACCACAATGCCACAATGTTTCACAGGCATTTTCTGCTCTTCAGATGTTCTCTGCTTCTGACGCTCCATGGCGATCCAACCGGTTATGAATGGGGGAGTGGCCACCTTTTGACAAGCATGAAAACCATGTTTTTACACCTAAAAACCTATGCCTGAAAATTCGTGGATCAAAACTAAAGATGAAACTATATATAACCAATGGAGTACCCTCCTTTCCTTGTTAAACATAATTTTTTAGCAAACAATTTTTTAGCATTTCTAAACTGAATATTGGACTTCACATCATTCATTTCTGAGTGAAAGCAGTGGCATCCATACACAAATGACCAAGAATTATGTAATGGCCACATCCTCTTATCTTTCATATGAATTTGAGGTGCCTCAAGGGTCCATTTCCATTAAATGAGGTCTCTTTTTCTCTCTCAGTTTTGCTCTTATGGTTCGTCAGAAGTTTTGACATGGACTGACCGCATGAAATGTAAATCTGAGAGCTGGTCTGGTTTTATCACTTGGCTGTGAAGAGTGGTTCCTGTTGGTTTGGGCCGAGCAACATTCAAGGAATTCAGGAGATGTGTGGATTATTTCATCCTGATGTTCCATGTTTCCAGAGACCACATCTATTACCTTCATTTTGCCTAACAAAGTTTGCAAATGACACGTACAATCCATTATATCAGGGAAAGATAGTTATTTGACAATAAATTTCATGTTAAATGTTCATGCTTAACACGCAATCATGAGTTGATCAAACACAGTGACATGTCAATGTGAGTGGGTGGGGTCAGAATGCCAGGGTGTAAAGGTAAGCTAACATTATGCACTTCTGCAGTGAGAGGCAGGCTTCTGAAAATGCTTCAGGTCGAGCCCAGTGTCACGTGCCTGACTTTGAAGATGCTGCCATTCAAATCTGATTGCAGAGGTCTCGTTGCCCCGGCAACCCACACAAAGCAGCCCTGCATCTTGGAAATAAGCAGCAACAGATGCTGTGCTGACCTCAGCTGCTTCCTGGAAACGCAAATTTGTCAAAATAAAAAAAGAGAGTCAAGTTAATGCAGTGGAGAGGGGGATGGGGTTGGAGGGTCACAGTTCCGTGTTCTGTGCTTCAGCTTGTCCTGTCCAATTTTCCTGCGCGGTGTTGAGAAATAAGATACAAACAGCCACACTCTTTTGGCAAGGGGAGGTGCCAAAATCTGCTTCTGAATGCTTGCCCGACCTTGAGCCTCACTGAGAAGACTCTACCTGCCCACAGAATGCCTTTGATGCAGACGCCTTGCCACATTTCACCCTATTGTCGTTGACCTTTGAGATGGAGGAGTGCATCCTGCAGATGGCACAACAATAAACAAAAATGAGCCTAGGGGCCATGATGCTAAGTGGGGACATCAGGTCACAGAGGACCCAGAATCCCTCTTGGGTTTCTGTGACTGCACTGCCCAGGCAGGGGCCCTGTCAGCTCAAGATAAAAAACTCAAAGCTGTTTTATGGGGTTCTCATTGTGAAGTTTGTTCCTGCGTGCATCCCAGTAGATGCGCTTGGGCGGGTGGATCTGTAACTAATTTGTTTGCTCTACTTCCATTTGGCAATAAGACAGTAGTAGGACTGAATTATTACTATCACTAGTATTGTTATTATTTATCTGGCACTGTGACAGAGTGCTGTCACTACGGTTGAGTATGCGCTCTGACTGCCATACCAACTAGCCTGGCTCTTTGGCATCGCGGTCAAGCTGCAGGTTTGTTACCCCGTAGACCTGGGTTTGAGGCCAGGTGGGGTGACTGCTCTCTCCCTTTGCTACAGGCACACACTGTTAACCAAGACAAAGCAAGGGCAGGGAATTTGAACCATTACTGTACAGATGACAAACTATCCTGTCACAAAAACAAACCTATCGGGCCAGGGAAATGCATGTGCGCTATTGTTATGCCCAATTTCCTGGCCTTGTTGTGGAGTGGTCTGAGCCAAGGTACTGCGGAGCTGATGAGGTCGGGTGGCCCGCGTCCAGGCAGCTCGCTGTGATAACGCTCCACTTTGATGTATGCATGTGATTTAATGCTGTAATGCCTCTTGTTCCTCCATCTCCTGGTCCGGACCCCGGCGGAAGCAATCATCAGTATCAGAAGAATGATTTGGCAGTGCGATATTGTGGAGAACTGTGGAAACACGCGTTATTGCACTCACATGCGATCAATTATTTCACAAACTTATGCAAGGAATTTTCGGCCATTAGCTTCAGAGTGAGATCGCATTTAGGGTAATAGGAGGTCGCAGAATAAACACATTTAGGTAACGGATCCCGCCGAGCTGTGTGTGTTGGAGGAGGGCTGGGGTGGGTGTCACCTCTTGAATGAGAACACCTCCATATGTGTGGAAGAAGGAGTCTAAAAGAATCCCTAATTGCTGGAGGCCAGAGGGTACCCTGTAATCCTGCGAACTCTGTCATGCACTAAGCGCATTAGCACACCATCACCACAACAGTGATAGCGTGTGCGCACACACACACACACACACACACACACACACACACATGCATGCCAGCGGGTAAAGTCAGTTCACTAGATCACTCAGGGTGCCATCTTTCCACCGAGTTAAGAAAAGGAAACAGAGATAAGGGGAGCCGAGGGCCGCTTCCAGATGGGTCAAACCACGTGACTCCCGCTCACTCCTGTGAACGTTCAGATGGGAACTGGCTGGGCCTGTCATTCTGTTTATTCTTCTTACAGTGGGCCAAGCCCAGACCCCAGAGGAACTGTGTTCTCAGGCACTGGGTAACTCTCCACAGAGTTAGTATCAAAATAGTTTAAAAGAAATTGTCTGATAGTTCCCAGCGAGCAGGGGAACCCTTCCAGACCCTGTGCTGTGAAACCTAAACAAAGCGGTACTGATAGAGCAAAGGGCAGCCTGAACCTGCTGTCTCTCCCACTGTGGAATGTCGTCCCAAGGCAGAGCAACGGAGCACACAGAGCGCGGCAGTACTGAGGAGTGCGGTGCTTTGCTGCACCACACACTGTGGTGCTGTCCCATGATTTGTTTTGACTTACATCTAATATCTAATATCTGACTTATATCTAATATTTTTTCATGTCAAAATGATGAGTATTGAGACCCATACATTTTACATAACTGATTTTATAGAAGGTTACCTTATGTGTGTTATTATTATTATTATTTATTATTATTATTATTAAGAAGAAAAGAAAGAAGAGGACATCACCGGTAGAAGTAATAGTAGTGGTTATTCTTTTAACATATGTTGATTACCTTTTTTTAATATTATAGAAAATATTAATTTCATTTACAGGTGACATCAAGCATCTTCATAACAGACCCAAATTCATAGAATCTCACTGATTCTTTGGTTACTTCAAGGACAAATAAATTATCTTCAAGGTAAAAATGGAACAAACGCGAGGATATTAACACTGGCTCACCAGAATCAGGGTAAGAATATCTGTGCTTTTCAGAGCAGGTTGCTATTGAACAGCTGACAGTTACATCAGTGGGTGAAGCATTACTCTAACATTCTTCCATTCAGTCGTAAGTGTAGAAGGGAGAGTGCGCACGGGTGACGAGACTTTGCACCTCTGGCCCAGTCAGACCCAGAGCTGGGTTTCTTGTTCATGTGTAATTATCTGGCCTGACTGGCTAACATCAATGAAACCCAGAGTGACTTGTCTCGGGTCAGGAGGGGGGGCTGGGGGGGCTGGACTGAAGCGGTGGGGGGAAATGATAATCACAGGATCAGGGCGAGACACCAGAGACACCTTCCCTTTCCTGAATTAATCTCCCCCCAAAACACACACATCACCACTTTCCTCTTACTCCTGATTGGAAGCAATCACCATTCTCTATACAGTTATGTTAAACTCTCTGGGTTTTTTGGGCTAGACAAATTGAAACAATGTTATAAACATTTCATTAAATTCAGGATTACAGGCCAAATACCTCTATCTTTTAACACCATATGAAAACTATGATGGCAATAGTCTTGATTCTGAGTGGTCTGTTATACTTTCAAAGTACCACTCTCGCAAAGTATTACAACAAAACATTTTAATATAGATTATACAGTAAAAGTCCATAAAGGTGTATTTAGGGCATAATCCAATTATTAATGCCAACCCTGACCACATAGAATTGTAGTCAGTACTGGAACTCACCATCTTGAAGGTGTGGCCTTTGGAAACTAATGCAGAGAGGTTTCAACCTTTCATTGGGACCACATTCATTTCAGTATAACAATTCTCAACATGACATATTTTCAGACTATAAAACAGACACACACACACACAATGTACATGCCTTTTGTATTCACTTTGTCGGACTGACCGGGGTTTGTGAGTAAATGGCCTGTTGGTCCACACTGGCTCCTGTGTAAAGGACAGTGAGGCCAGACACTTCCTGCCATAATGAAAATTGTCCCTCTTGTCTTATGCCCATCTGGTCCCTGTACTCCCAATGCAGGGCCAGGGTCATGAGAGAAAACAGACTCCAAGCTCCAGTCAGAAAGCTGCAGGCACATCATCACTCTGAAGAGAGCACCACGTTGCTTGAGTCTCCCGTTTGGTGGGCCAACCTCCTGCAAACTGCCACCCATACCCCCCCCCACCGCCTGCTGAGCGTTTAGTCCACAGAAAGGCTTTCATTTTAAGACTATGTGGATAAAACATGCAAATAAGTACGCAAAGCGCACCAGTACGAAAGCATTAAACAAGTGACCCGAGGTCAGAGTGCTGTTTATTTGCATAAGCTCTCCAGTAAAGAGCCTGGTAACACTGCCTGGATTCTAGCAGAATGGACCCCTCCTTCCTGTCTCCTGCTCAGAGATTGGTGCTGGAGACTCATCTTCATCTTTCTCAGCTGAGTCTGAGCCGTGGGCTTGTAGGGGAGCTCTTGCTGCTGGGGGGTTGCAAACAGCAGCAAGCACCTCTGCTTGCAGTGGCCTTTCTGCTTGCAATGTTTGGGGGTGGCGTGATGCTGGTTGGCGGTCCCAGTGGCGGCTCTGCGCGGTGCTTGCTCACAGCAGAGCATGCAGTGGAGCAACGCACTGCAGGAGAACGCGGGGCATCGGGTGGGCCTCGTGGAGAGGCAAGCGTAAACATAGGAACTTTCCACCGTTTGTTTCTTCTATTTATTTTTGTCTGTGTTGTTTTCTCAGTATTGCAATGCATCACTTGACATTACCCAAGTAAGCCTGAGCTGCAGTGCATCAGCTGAAAGCAATTTACTGTCGAGAGCAGCTGCCAGGCGGATAAGACTTTCCTTCGTTCGTTCACTTTGAAATACTCTTTTTTTATATCCAAAATACACAAGGCAGCCAAATTGCTGACATGTGTGTGAGGGGCAGCAAAACCCTGCATTCTTTCATGCCCCTCTATGCAAAGCTCCCCGTTGTTTATTTAAAGAATGCAGAACACTTTAGCACTATTAAGAAACATGTCATATAGTAAACTAAAGGTTTCCTCCAAGGAAAAATCCTCATTGGTTTATTTTTCCTAGCAAAGTTATTTTAGTTTTGACTCACAAACTCCCTGCATTCACAATTAAGCAATGTCTTGTAATTGGGTTGTATACAGCAGGACACTAACAGGCAAAGCAAATGTGGAAGTGCTGTGCTTATTTGTGTGCTGGGCTGGGGGCTGGTACACTGGACTTTCTCCCAATGACTCCCTCGACAACACCACACCAGGGCACAGCAAGGACTAGAAGAAGATACAATTCTGTTTCACCTCAATTCACTGTTGCATCGTTTTCATGCAGCACTTTGGTAGGAGTGGAGTGGAACCATTCAAGGGAAGCACCTACCATCAGCGAGCCCTCAGGGACTGAACCGTTTCTAAAATAAGATCATAAGTCATGATTTCTACTTTTAACACAACAATGAGCCTTACATACAGTCATAAATAATTACTCATCACATGTATAAAGACATACCCATACAACTATTTTTGAGCTGAACTATGATTGATTTTAAGTCATTCCTCACATTGGTGTAGGAGAAATTTTAAGGTACAGGTTAGAATAATGAATAATGTCCCTTGTCTCTGTGTTATCACCTGACTTACATCCCACTGAAAACCACTGAGGGCTTATCACCAATTTGAGCATAGTCTTTGGAAGCTGTAAGTAACCCTGTGTGATGGATTACTCCCAGATAATCTCCAGACCTACTTCAACAGCATGCCAAGGAGGGGTGAAGCCATAATTTAGGGGACCAACGAGACATTCAGACTGAGCTGGTGCATCTATGATACCATCTTGTATTATAATGTTATTTCAAGACATTCTGACATGGATGGTCAACGTTAAACAACTTCTCCATATCTTTCACATGAGTCATTGCCATGACCTGGTCGTCAGACAGCCAACTGCTAACTTTAATAAAAAGAAATGTCATATGGGAAAGAATTCACCAGATACCACCTGATGATGTAAGGACATTTCCAGACAATGTGCATGAGTGGCCAGATCCTCCCATTTTCTTGCCAAGCACAGAGCATTGTGCTACTGTAAATGACTAAGCTTTTGACTTCCTTCTATCTGGGTTGCGGCTGTTGTTTCCTACCAACAGCTGCACCATATGTTTCTTTTCCTGTAAACAGGAATCCCACTCTATCCTGACAAACAGAATATATCCATTTATGATCTGAACTAAGATCCAGGCTCCACACAGCTTTTCAGTCTTCTTCACAATACTAATACCCCCCTGAATTCATAGTTACCACTAATTCCTAGGCTTTATTGCATTTCAGGGACATTTCCACATCCCTCAGCCATAATTATAGAGAAACGTGAGATTAGTGTTTTCAGATAGACAGGAATACAATCGGACTGTTATTACCTTGAGTTCATACTCTCCCTAGAGACTTTAAAGCAGTTTTTCTTGTCTCCAGCCTACAGGTGTCTGTCCTGGCAGAGGTTGTGGGATAACCAAACTCTGCTGAACTGACTGACTGTCTGGAAATGGATTGTATTTGGACATTTGAATAAAAGACTTAAAAACTGGTGTGGCTTGGCTGCGCTGAGGATTGAAATGCAGAGGTCACTCAGAGTATCCTTGGCAACAGCACCCACTACTCTGACTTGACCCGCTAACACCCAGACAGAAAAACAGAGAGCACAGTTGTACATCCATGAACAAATGAATTAATCATCTTTAAAAAAAAAAACAATCAAGAAACAGCATGCGCATGCATTTCAAATTATTCCACAGGTGGGCATTTTTTTAAAGGGAAAAAAACGTTCCACTGACCTTAACACAGAACAGTTGAGAAACAGTCAACCAATCAAGCTGCAGCAACCAAACGATGGCTTGGCGATCGCGTGCATTTACAGGCAGAAAGGAAGATGAAATCAGAGGAAACACAGCTCGAGATGAGGCAAATTCAGGCACCTGGGGGACACAACCAGGACCGGAGGAGACCACATGCTAGGATGCAGTAACTGCGAGCTGGAGGGGGAAGGGGGGCAGCCCACCATGACTGGTGGCCCACCATGGGCTCAGAGCACAGAGATGCCGTAACCCACCTTGACATGCACGTGAAACCCAAGCTGAGGACAGAGCAGCAGCAGACGTGTCCCACCAACACAGCTCCACTGCACTGCGCAATGTGCTCCCTTTTAACTAAATCTGTTTAGATGAGCACACTGTGGAGGAATTCCTCCAGCCCCCTCCACTCTCTCCACACAGCCCAGCCTGCACACAACTGCATTACAAAACTGTCAGGAGAGAGGCATGGGGATCACACAGCCACCACAGGAAACATGTACCTCCGGACGAGCTTCTCCTGTGCCCTTGACAAATGCACACACACCAGAGAAGAGCCCTCAAAACTCTGCTAACGGGCTCAGGCTGATCAGGGATCAGTTGTGGGGGACAGATAAAGCTGATAAATTATGCCTCCATGCCAAAAACCACCAATATGCAAGAACCACATGAAACAGGCTAGTAAATACTTTCAAGCATGCATGTATGCGCTAACACATGCTAGCACACGCACAAACATATATGCCTAATCTCTCTTTCTCCCTCTCTTTCTCTGTTTTTCTCTTTCCTGGTGTGCAGGGAACACAAACAGTTATGTGCAAATCTAAGGGAAGTTACAAATACACAGTCCATCCACTCTCACCAGAACTGGAGCTGCTGTTGTTCACAATTATTTTTCATTGTCTATAAATGATGTCATAATGCTTGCCTGCAGTTTGTAGATACAAATGTCCCACAAGGATGATTCATCAAAACTATATCATACACAGATCAAATAGTTGGCTGATGATTTAGGCAAATGGTCTTTATATTTTCAGAACCAAAGTGGGTCAGATTTAACAGCTTTGTGTAGGGAGAAATACTTCCGCAACATGAGAGAGAGGAGAAAAAGGGGAGGTAGAGGAGAGAGAGAGGGAGAGAGGAAATGGAGCAGGTTAGATTAAGTGCAAGGAGCTGGCCCAGAGAAACTGTAAACCTCTCCAAAGATCCAACCCTCTATTTGGACGCAGTGAAGAGCAGCGTGGAACACACTGCTTATTTTTCCCCGTTCAGTGAAAGATGAATCATGGCTGAAATTTCAACAAACAATGCCATATATGACACTGCCTAGCACCCCATCTAGCAAATGGGGGAAAAAAGGATTTGGGGCTCGCACGAACACTGAGCCTGGCTGTAAAAACTCCTGAAGCCCTGTATCTTGTGAGGAGTAATGAAGGCCTGGTCTCGGGCCAAAGCAAACAGCGGCCTGCCCAGGAGGATCTGTACTCTTGTGCTTTCTTTCCTCCTTTTCAAATTCAGACCCCCCTCCCTCCCTCCACACAGCTGTCAGCAGCTGGACCTGTCACTCACCGAGACGTCCTCATGCCTCTCAGTGTGCAGTCACACCTCTGCCAGACTGCACCCCCAGAGGCTGCCCCTACCTGCCTGAGAGTGTGAGACATTCCCGTAGCATAGGCATGCACTCCTACAGCCCATAGCAAATGACTCCCATGATGTGTGCCTGACAGTCATCTGCTGACTTTTGGTTTTTATCAGGCATGCAGGGGTGCAAATATTGCATCTCTTCAGCTCTTGATATTGGGAACATGTAAGGGCACAAATGTCAGGGCAAAATGTTACTCAGTGTTCAGCTGCCATAAAACAGGAGAGACAGAGAAGTGTGAAATCATTAGACACTTTGTGTCATTACACATAATGAGGGTTACACAGATTGGAAAACAATGTAGAGCTCCTTTGAATGGCTCAAATAAATTTGATGAGAAATTGATACTAATAACTGCAAGTCTGTTTCTCCCTGTTAAAGTTTTATAACATGATTACAGACCCCGAGCAGCAAGTAGAATGAAAATGGCAACTTACTGTATGTCTTTGTAAAATCTTGATGGGGATAACATCCACATAATGCACACTGCCTCAGAACAATGATCATTCAGCCTCATTGCACAGAGGTTAAGGCTGAGATTTGCAATACCCTGCTGCCCAGCCTGAGATCCTACCCACTTAAAAAAGGCATGTTCACTAGCCATTTATCAGCAGACAAATCAGTATACTAGGAATGCCTTGAATCTCCCAATAACTCCCACAATAGTATGTGATGAATCAGCAATTTGTGTCTTATGTTAGCAGGATATCAGTCATATGGTATAGTTATTTTATATATTTCTCTAAATTGAATCATGGGAACTGCTGGTAAAGGTCATGATAGAAAGACCTCCACAGGGACTAACAGCCTGGTTTTCTTTAACCCAGTGCATGTGGTCTGTGAAATGCACACAGCAGATATGTGTAATGGCTTACCTCCTCATGAATAAAGGAAAACTACAAGGCCCACACATAGTGTTACATTATGCATATGGACTGGCCTGATTCTCAACACATGCACAGTAAGGTAAAAAAATTATTATTATTATAATAATAATAATAATAATAATAATAATAATAATAATAATAATAATAATTTGCTTATTCCCATTGAAGTGTATGAAAAATAAGTTAACCAACCACAGTAGAATATGCATTACTTTTTGCACACATGTTGGAGAGTGAAATTTGGACAAAAAGTGATGCATCATTGCTGCTCTAAGGAAGCAGAATTCATCTACACTGTTTTCCCTAAAAAGTTGCATATGTTAACGCAAACCTTGGTGGTCATTTAAAAACACAGGGGACAATGCATTACATGAAGCACATCAACAAAAGAATGCAAACAATTCTTCTTGTAGTAGTCACAAAAAAGTTAATCAAATGCCAAATGTCCAAAATTCCATTTTCAGTGAAGCATGAATGGCATGTTTTCATGGCCGCCTTTGACTAGAGGAGAGCTGTCTGGAAGGTGGGATTTCAATTCAATAGCTACCGCTAAACCTGTCAAATAGCTCCACCCTCATTCGGCAATTCCAGTTGTCTCAATTACAATAATTCATTCAGAGCTTTTTGCGTGCTGTTGTTCAAACCAACAGAGGATAACGAGTGCATTTTTAAATCTTGCATGACACTATGGCAGTTTGTGTTTGTACCTCCTGTTCACTTTTGTGGGTGCCATACACTCACTCACATGTCTTTTCCATTGTTGTGTCAGACCCAGTTTCCCTGATGCTGCTACAACCTGGTCTGGTATTCACAGTCATTTTTTAAGCCAAGGAATAATGATACTCAGGGCCAAAGCCATCAAGACAGACAGTTATATTAAGATATTTTAAATTGATCTCTTGTGCTGTTTCTGGAAGTGGATGTGTTTATTCCTTAGTGTTACATACTAATAACTCCATACAACAGTTTTATGCAGGGAAAAGATTTTTAGTGGACAAAAAATAGGTCCAGGGCAGCAATATATACAATATATTTTCTGGCCTAGTTTAATCCAGATCTGTTACAAAAATCTAGACAATCCAGCACAAACATTAACTTGTTGACAAAAAATGAAAGGGTAGGGTATAAAAAGTAAAAAAAAAACCCTTATCAGTTCCAATTTTTTTCTTTCCCGTTGATAATTCAGCAATAAGAGAAAAGAAGAGGAGAATCAGACTACACTGATCATCTTTGGAAAAAAATTTGGATGCATTTAAGCACATAAGTTATTCATATCTTTAAAGAGCATTTCAGCAATCTTAAATACATTAAATATAAGTGCACTGAACAAAAACTAAAGATATTCCAAAAGCCTATGAAAATTGTTGGAAAATGATAAATATCAGATTCAGCATCCACAATTCCAGAGGATTTCAAGAGACTGAAAATCTGTTGGTGTTGCAACTGATGTGCCTTTTTGAATTTCACACATTTGATTTAAACCCCTCAGTATTTGTATATTCTTAGGCATGTACCTTGTTGTATACATCCAGTAACTTCATTGGCCTCCAATTTTCTATTAAACAAAGGGACTTTATTAGAGATTATACTATTACAGCCATGCTTCACTGTAGTACGTTTTTAATGATGTACATTTTCTACATATTATTTGCAGTGTTATGACAGTAAATGAAGTTTGATTCCATTCTACATAACTGCTTGATGTACTTCAATAAGCTTGGTTGCTATGCAAAATGAGGGTGAAGAATGACAATTGGCTGTTGAATCATTCATCATTATCATGTTCGCCTTAGATTTTTCACAAGCGCACCATTATTCCAAAAATGAGAGCGAGTGAAAATATGCCCTATGGAGAAAGTAAGAACTGCCCCGATAAGTGAACTTTGCACCAATCAAATCCTCTGTCTTTGTTTTCAACGTCAGGGATCATATTCTTCCTGTCACGGCTCTGGCAAGGACTCAAACGCGGACCACGAGAGCTTCAGGTTCCGAGCGGCTTTATTTAAATCGTTTGACATAATCGCGAATCAAGAACAGGCAGGGTCGAGACCAAGCAGGCAGTCCGTGGGCAACTCCAGGGGCGATAACAGCAACAGGCAGAGTCAGGACCCAGGCAGGCAGGCAGGCAGGCAGGCAGGCAGGCAATCAGGGGCAAGGCGACAGGCAGGGTCGAAAACAGGCGATCTCACTGGCAAGAACCGTTGCAACGAACTAGCAACGAGACAGGGATAAGCAGGGTGTTATATAGGGCTGAGCTGACGAGATGATGGGAAGCAGGTGAGCAGGCTGGCAGGTGGAGGTGATCAGGTAATCAGGCAGGCGGGGACCGGGCGGAGATCGGGGCAGGGCTGGAACGTAAGGAAAATAAACAAAAGTACATGGACAACATTGACAGATGGGGATAACACAAAAAAACAACAGCTAGGGGGCCGGAGTACTGACACTTCCGAACTTGAACATGTTGCACCTGGTTTATTGAACAATTCTGATAAGCACTCCCATGCAGAAAGAAACATTAGTTTAAATTTGTTGTACAAAAAAGAAAGAAAAAAACTTGCATTCATCAATGTATGAAGCCAGACTTGTACCAATATTCACAGAAAGCACCATGGCTGAAACATTTACGTCAGGATTGTCATGTTATATGATAATAATATGATTATGATTTTAATATTTAAAAGGCACTGCACTGAAAATTGGTTCTCATCGATACCATTCATTTGAATCCTTCCTCTCCATAATGGCAAATTATAGAAAAGTAATAGCCTGGCGTCAGTGCAAAAGTTGAGAGAAGCATGATGCACTTTATTTTTAAATTGTTGGGCATGAGGTAAAAAAATATGCTGTATTATCTGTTAATTATTTTCACTTGTATTGAGATATAACCACACAACAAAACATATTTATCTGAGGTAAACATTTTAAGATGAGAGGAAGTCTGAAAAAAGCCATTAAATTTGTCCATTTTATGTTGAACTGAATACAAGCCATTTGTAAAAAAAAAAAACCATTGTAACATTCATGTTTACAAATAATGAAACTGTATTGATCTAGTAATATGTAGTCCATCTTGTAATACATTATACATGTGCATTTTATTCATACTATTTT
This sequence comes from Megalops atlanticus, assembly GCA_019176425.1. NCBI lineage: Eukaryota > Metazoa > Chordata > Actinopteri > Elopiformes > Megalopidae > Megalops > Megalops atlanticus. The sequence goes on along the minus strand of CM032880.1, from coordinate 40,355,682 downwards.
CACCTATATGCAGATAGCAGTGATATCAGCAATAAGGGTGAGTCCAAACATTTGACATACATTTGTGGTTTAGCTATGTGCTCTTGCAGTTTCCGCAACATATGCTCCTGTCATTTCAAATCATCACTGCATTCTGGAGAGCTGTTCTGCATATCCTGTTCAAAACTTAAGCATGATTCATGAGTTTGTAAAATTTTTAGAACCTTGCTCATTACAAACCTCAGATTTGGGAGGGTGGAACCAGGTGGGTGTCAACAGTACTGTCTAGACATAACGAGGAGTATGAGAGATGTGTGCTATTGGTTTGAACAGAAGCGTCATTGACCACTGAGCCAACAAATCACAGCACTAAAACTAACAACTGTAGACACTTCCAAGGTGTCTGTCTTTGTGCTTTAGTGAAAAATATGAGACACTTCTCTCTGTAGATCAGTTCTCAATATTTGTTTCCTATGCTTCTTGGACCACTGTAACTCAAAAGACAATACCAAAATATTACCAATACCAAAATATTAATCCAATGGAACAGCTCCCCTGGAAATCATGCAATTCATTATGAGGCAGTTGGCTATAAGCATTACATGGATAGACGTCTATAATAATGTGATGAAAAAAGTCACACATTTCAATTTACTTCCAAAAAGATTGGACAAAGAAATTGGTAAAATTATGACAGAGGTGCCTCATAAATGTGTTTGGTCTTGCATTTCGTCAAGTTCAGAGATATCGGAGGGAATGGAGATCATATGACTCATGTTTAACAAGGGGTAATCCTGCCCCGACTGTCATGGCATACAGGAAGAAAAAGTGCCTCCAACCTTACACTCAACTACCCCCTAACTAACACCGAACTAACTGCTAACTCACTGTGTTATGTGTCCAAACTATCCTTAGGGACCCTTAGGGACAACATTGTGGAGACCCTGTGTTTGTCCCAGAATGGAGACTTGTAGGCCGTAACGGTGAACAGGAAGAGGGAAGTGGGTGAAGTACTTCAGTCATTGAATTCTACATCTTGAGGTCGATTTTAATCCCAGGTGGGACCTGGCTTTGGTCCCTAAAAATAAGGCACTTAATATCAATTGATTCAGTAATTCTTCCGCTGTGTAAATGAGCTTCAAATTATTAAAAATGTGGTTGCCACTGTAAGTGTTAAAAAAAATCTTTCAATTTTTCAGTGAGATTTGTGAGCACTTTTGTTGTGAAACCCTATAGGCTGTGTAGTGGAAAGTGCTGCATAACCACAGACCGGCTGTAGGCCTGAACTACAGCTCCCTGAGTCATGGAGATCAGACTGCATACTGGCAGAACAGTGTAAAATGAATAAACAATCTGCACCTGGAGTTTTCATAGGAAGGCCATAAACAATACAATTTTTATCATACATTCTTTAACTTCTACATTTGAAAAAGTAATCGTTATCTCATTAAAGAACTCATCTATCTCATTAATTTAAGAAATAACCAAGACATCATGAAAATAATAAACTTATTAAATAATTTAAATAAACTTAATAATTTACCAAAACAGAAAACAATCTTGTGTGTTTGTGTATGTATATGTATATTTCATTTTCTAATGAAGATAACACACCTAAACAATCTGCTCAGAAAAATTAGTCTTTCTACTGCATTGAATCATAACTATCACTTAAAACTTCTGTGACCTTATGACTGCAAAATAAAGGGACAGAGGGCAAGAACATTGTGCCCAGCGAGGCTTCAATATTTATTTGATTCTGTCAATGTCACTCCTGAACAATGGGAATATTTACAGAGCAGGAACGCGTATGAGCTGGTTTGTTTGAGTGTTTTAGCACTGCGGCCAGCCAGGCAGGCTGTTGCTTTGTGAAAGTCCTGTATTGTATTTCTTTCCTGTGCCAGAATGTGCTTCCTGCGACGGGGCAGAGTCAGATGACAGTGACCCTGCCTTCCTGTGCGGGGGCTCTGAGCTGCGGTTGCCACGAGCCCCCCGGCCCTGCCCCGCTCCACGAGCCTCCTCTTGCCCGCCTGAGCGTTGCCCAGGTCACGACCACCACTGTCAGCCTCTTCCTGTGCGGGCTGCCAACACAGACCACCACACCCCAGGTGATCATCTGGGGACCCCTGACACGGCAGACTCCCCAGCGACGGGGGGCTCCTGACTCAAGAGGCAAACACAGCACAGATGGCCCAGTGGCATGGACATTTTCCAGTCTTCGTCTGCCAGGGGGTTGCACCAGGCTTGGCCGAGTCACACTCTCTGTGCCTAAGGTGTTAAGCCTCTGCTGCAGCCCCAAGGTCGATTCTTAATAAATCGCATTAGTTGTGCTCTCCTAAGTGTTGCCATAATGTAAGACTCCGAGAGTCCTGGCAGAGCAAACCAATGTTGTGCTTTGTCCTTAAATGTGTTTTTAGAACAGCTTGAAAAAATCCCTGCAAACTTTTGTATTGTGCACACTGACTTTTACAAGATGTCATCAAGCCATGGAGACCACCAGCTGTGAACACAATTCAGTACCCTTAAAGGTGCCCTTCCTTTAGCGACAGCTGTCACACTTCCCTTAATCCCCAAAGGGCACCAACAACCCATTTAATCTCCAAGAACTTCAGAATGGCAAATTACAAGTTTCACTAAGCCCCTACCACACCTCCCACAATCAAAATGAAGTCACTTTATAAATGTAAAAATACCCACAGGTTACCCTGTACTTTTAAGGTTAAGAAGTTTTTATTTACGCTGGTGATGGAACATGACGGAGCCTCTCTGACTCCTAGTGTTGCGTTTCCCTTGATGTGAAACCCTAGCTCGCTCTAGGGCCCCGGGCATATAATGTGCATTACTGGCAGAGACAGACTCTCCCCACTCAGTGAACGTGCCTCTGCTCTCCTGCTGCCAAGGAAACGTCATGGCTGATTCGGCTAAGGCTGCTCCGACTCCAAGCTGACATCAGCTCACTCTTGTGCCTCAAACAGAGACTTTATGTGAAATGGCAATTGAATGGTATGAGGCAAAAATCACTTAAGTGACTGTGTCTGCCCACACAAAGAAAAGCCTGCTATGATTAACTTGGTTCTGCTAATTCTGCTGTCAATTTAGCACACGTACATTGCACCACAAAACAGACATGAAGCACACCTTACACGCTATTTATTTACTTATGTGCTTGCGGTTTTCGTTAGCTGTCACAACTGCAGGGCTACTGCCTGCGGGGTTGCTTAGCCTTCGGTGGTCAGTGTGGCATTTGCATAGTAAAAGGAAGGAGTCTCGGTTCTGGAAGGATAACTCTTTGAACTGGCATTCTGTTCCACAGACAGGTTGCAGTAAGGAAGTGGGGGAGGAGTGGGGGAGAGGAAACTGGCTGGAGCCTGTGGTTAATGACCCCAGACCCTCCCCAAGGACACTGACACAATGCAAAGAGACCTGACTTTAAACACCAACCCTTGAGTAAGGTAGGAGGCAGGGTCCTGCCTCCAAAACAAGACGTGTACCTTAACTCACAACTGGCTGGACACGGTTTTACGATACAATAGGACAAAAACAATCAGGCATCACTGTAGCAGGTCCAGTTTGGATCACGACAAATCTACTTTTGAAAAAAGGGTTATACAGACCAGTTCAAACAATGTTCCATCACAGTGCAGCCACAGTTAAAGCAAAATTCCCTAAGCTTTACAAAGACCAGTAAATGACCAGATTTTGCTCAAGTTCAAATTAAATGTTTTATTCTACAATATGATATAGGTATTTCTTTTGCGTATCAGGGTTGTTTGGTACAGTGGGAGCTGTTTCATGTCCTCTCCGGCTCACACGCATATCCAACAGCAGGAGTGTGGGGCGTGACAGCAGGAGTGGCGGACACAGTGCAGCAGGGTCAGGCTTCACCAGTTCCAGAAGAACAGACGGCTGCCATATTTGGAGGGCTCGAGTGGGGCATCAATCACGGGATTGGGCTCGGGTCTTGGTCTCGAGTGGTAAGGGTTCTCGGGCAGAGGTCGAGTGGTCTCTACCTTGGTCACCTGAGAAACGGAGAGGCTTTAATGTCAGACGCAAAAAGGGAATCAAACAATGAACACTGCACAAGCTGCAAATTGCAGAGTCCTCACAATCCAAGACCTGAGTGAGTGTTTGTTTTTAAACTGCAGTTCAACTAAAGAAAGCTCATTGTGGGCAGCCAGATATCAAGACAGGTATGAACACTGGAGGAGAAATGTGACGTACTGACATAAAACCAGGTCTGGCCACCGCATGAGAGCACTGCTCAGCATGGAACCCCTTCCTGGTGGTAGAGGCCGTAGGAGGTTGAGGTCTCACCTTTGACAGGTCACCAAGTCCCGGTCGCTCCCACCCCAGCTTATGCAGCACGCAGTTATCGAACTCATGCTGCTGTTTGCGACAGCGACGCAGCTCCGCCAGGTTGGAATAGTCCAGGCAGGTCCAGTACTCCGTGAACGACTCGGCGCAGTTCCCCTTAATCTGCCTGGGGAAATCCAATGACAGCACTTTAGGGGGGGTGGTGGTAGGCAGAAAAAAAAAAAAAAACCAAGACAGCACTTTAGTGCAGGTACCTGACAGCTCATTGGCGCTGATACAGACTTATAGTACCATCTGCAAAGAGATGCCCCTTGGATGCTAACCCAACAAACATCAAAACTATGTGGACTAAATGGGGGCAAATTGCAGGACTTTTCAGTGTGGAGCTTGCTGTTCCTCTCCAAATGAGCAAGGCCACATTGCTGAAGGAGCATGCTAGTGAAAAATGAGACTAACTGCGTTCATTGCTGGGTATGATGCTTTGTCTGCATGCTTCAGGTATACGTGGCAACATACTAAACACGTGGGTCTACAGTGTGCCTGTTCTGTACTGCAATTCTTTCGCACTTCTACCTTTTTGGCTGTTTTATTAAAATGCTTCATTCCTTTCTTTTTTCCTTTTTACTTTACTTTGCACTCAACAGACTCAATAGCCACACTGCAGGTGAGCTGCTTGGTTTTACCCACCGGTAAACCCCTGTTTAACTCAGGCATACAAACTTAAGCCTATTTCAAACAAACTTATCAAACTACATTTTAACGCTAACCACATAATATTTCTGCCAACTGAATTAAAATTAAGAATTTGCGTGTGGCAGGAAGACAAAAGCATTAACATAATATTTTTGTCTCATTCAGTTTCCATGTTTTAATAGCTTTCAAACTAAATCCCAGGTGAAACCTCCACCTTGAAATTTGAAAGCTGTTTTTTTTGTTATGCTGTATTAACAGCTAGCATGTAGAGGCTAAGTGAGTGACAGTCAAACTCTGACACTCTTCACAGGGATCTGAGGCTGGAAATACCTACGGAAATTTAAATAAGCAGCCAAACACATTTTAATGGCTTTGAGACGACAGGGTACCAAGCTAGGTACAACCGAACATGGCCAGTGAGAGAAAACTGAAATGCTGCTTGTGAATTAGGTGAGATACTGGATTGAAAATTGATCAGCAAATCCTTCTCGTCTTCTCTGTGTATAACCCATTTTACCTCAGTTGTTTTAACCAATCGTATCATAGGCTTACAAAATATGCAAGAAACACTGAAGAGGATTCCCGAAAAGAAAACTAGGAATTTTATACACAAGGCACCATGCATCAACAGAGGACCAGGTGCTCAGAGCCCTTTTGATTTCACCAAATGTTTGTGTCACATCTTTATAATGTTCTATGTTCTAAGAGACTAAATAACAAAGGATGGCCAGTCAAAACTGACCTTGTTGCTGATAGAAAATTGATAAAAGTCCTTAACACAACAGAAAACTTATTTTGGGGGCACTGATGAGGTTTACAAATTTCTGAAAACGTAGTCCTCCCAAATTTTTCACTGTGCCTAATGATGTTCTACAAAACAGCACACAACCTCACCTTCATAGCTGAAATAAGGTGGAGAAAGAATAAATCATGGTTAAACATCCAAGGACAATTAAAGGTTGTCACAAAGCTTGTGCCACAGAAGTTATTTTTTAAATCACAACCAATCTCAACAAATTACTTCTCCCTCAACTGTCAGTTATTTTTCTCACAAATACATAAAGAAAACCTTCATGCCATTAAATTGCTTTTACCATTTTAGATACCACTCCAGAGCACAGGGTCATCTACCTTTACATCAGTGCAAAACTAGTCTAAAGAAACATTGCTGCCACTCCTCATATTGATATAACCCAGACTGCTTCCCTATATTTCCACTATCTGAAAAACAGCAGCCTGCATCAGGCTCCTTCTTGACTCTGTTGGTTGGCTGAAAGAAAGTGTAAGAAAACACACACATATGGCTTAACCTGTACATTAACCTATCCACTCTAGTCTAAAGGCAAAGTCAAAATGTCCAGCTTGACAATTCTATCAAGTCAAAATAACAGCGTAGCTCTGGATAGCATACATGTTGTGAAGAAAGGGTAACCAAAAGGAGATATGGAGATAAGCACGCAAGGGTGGTCAACACAGACCTGGAATGATTACCTCATTCAAAGACGCAGTGTTGCTGGGTAAGAGTTCAATGACTCAGTGCAGTGATACAGACCGATTCATTACTGAGTGTCACGAACAGTATCATTAACAGCATCCCAAATTCCCTTTTATCAGTCCCAACTCAATTAACCCTGGCCATTGACCCCAAATGGACTCAGCCAAGTATTTTACATGCTTATTTCAAACTGATATCGCAGCTCCAATTAGCTTGCTTTCCTGTTGCCATTTATGCTATAAGAATAACAATAATGAAGGTGACAAAAATATTGTTTTGTCCACTTATCCCTGCACTTCCCTCACAAAATGAGGGAATACAAAGGGAAAGTTTATTTAGTGTCCTTGACAGGAACTATTTTAAGGCTTTATGCCTTAAACTACTAAGGCCAGTGTTTTTGTTATGTGCAGCTTCTGACATATCTTGTACAATCAGGGATGCAACCACTTCTATTCCACATACAATAATTTTTAAATTTCAAAATACAAAATTAATATTCTTTTTTGTGATGAATGAATCCCTTTAGAATTCCCTTTATAAAAACTCAATACATCCAAGCCATGTTATGAAAACATGGTGACAGGAACTACACTGTAATTAAAAAGAATTTTCTGTCGCAGTTTTGTCCCAGTTCAGCTGACGTTGGTTCACCTGAACTGGAATTAACTACTTACTAGCAGTTCAGTTTAGTAACGGCCCCTCCCTGACAAACCTAAAAAGCCTCATTCGCCAATCTGCATTAATCAACTTGACCATGGACCCAGTGTCACTCGGCCTTGTGAGATGTAATCCTATTCTAACAAACCCGACAGTGTACTCCTGGACAGGGTGCAGATACCTGAAGAACTGCAGCGCGCAGTCGTTGACCTTCCTCCCCTCGTTCAGGCACTTCCTGGGGTCCTTCTCCTCCCACCTGCACAGCATAAATTCTTTGTTGGGCTTGTCGCACTGCGAGCCGAAGTGGTGGGCTGCCGCTTTCAGCACGGCCGAGGACACGTTCACCTGGTGAAAAGCGGAGGCACAAGCGAGTCACATTCTTGACGCGCGAGGTGAACGCACCTACGGCATTTAGGGAAAAACACGACGACCAATTAATGTGCTCAGTTTCAGTTTTTATACGGGTCCACTTCCAAGACAATTCCAAGGTGCTACTGGTGGTGACATATCACATTAACAAACAGCTGGGTGGCACTGGACTTAAACCCAAGAGAGATCACGTATGTCAGACTGCTCAATACGATCATTTAGCGTAGGCAGAATTCGGGGACGAAAACAGCAAGTCTGTGGAGCTGTGAGCATGTGTATGCATCCGACTATTTATTATCACTGTGTATAATCATAATTATCATTATTGTTCTTGCTATTAATAACAATCTCCTGATGACGCAATGTCGAAACGAAACACCTAATTTGGAGCCAGTTTTATTTCACCAACGTTAGCTAGCCACAGATATACAACTAGTGATAGACAGCTAGGTAATGTTAAATACCTTGTGCTGCACTATGTTTCAAAATGTGCAGGACTTGGATCTAGATAGGTAGGAAAAATTTTCCATTATGATAACTTTTTATAAGACAGTTAGACCAAGCTATCATTTCATTAGCGATAGTAGAATTACCTAGTAGACTACTTCGTTTGCAAATTAATCGACGTAGGGAGAACACAGCTTGCTGCGTACCTAGATAAAGTTAGATAGTTAGCTTTCTACAAACACAGCATGTGTTAGGGAGGTAGTTAGCTAGCTAACGTTAGCTGACCAGCCGGCTAGGTGCAGATACGATCAGCTCCGATAGCTGAGCTCTAACACTTCTGCTATATTCTGCAAACTATTTACATCTAATCGCATAAAGTGCAGAGAGCTAGCTAACTATACCTGGATAAATACAGAAGGTCTGTTTGCTAGTTAGATGGGTAGTGCAGTAACTAACGATATCTGTTTTTGCACAAACCTGCTGGCTATCCAGCAAAATGATAGCGGCAAGCATCTAGCTAACGGTCGCTACTTACCTCCTCGACCTTTAACTCTTGTAGAGTCGGTAACTCTACTACATCCGGCATGGTACGGTGTATTTGCTACCAACTACAATCAAAATGTTCAATCAGGATTACAACTTCTGACGAACTCCAAGGCCCTGCCTTCAGAGTAAGGTTGCTGGGACAAATAAGGCCTCAGAAGGAAGGTCAATCAAGAGCCTGTGGTTAACATCCAATCCCGGCCCCTTTCATGACGGCAACAGGACGCGACAAGAAACGGCACAGCGTATGTCGCCATCTTGACTCCAACGCGTATGAGTACTGGCGCGTGAATTATGGTTGCTATGGAAACACTTTCACGCCATGCTATGGAAGCCCAGCAACATTCAGGCAATCTCGTAGAGACGTAAACTAAACTGATATGGAATTCTCTGGTAGCAGTTACGATGGGGAATATCGCAATGGCAGGTAAAACCGATCTACTCTGAGATTGTCCGCTACTTCCAATCATTAGTAGTTAGTAGAGGTTGGGGGTCAGGTGTGGGGACTTAAATTTATCCAGACAGTGAATAATTGGTACCCAGCTATGGAGAAGGATTCGATCTTCTTGTGTAATTCATGTTACAAATATGTGTCATCAGGCAAATCCAGTACACAGTCACCCAAAATAAACAAATTCTGTCTTCTTCAGCCATGCAGAATTGTTTGCTTTTCGACTGGAATTTTCGCTGGAATTATTTATGCAGGAAATATTCCAATTTAGAACATTTCAAAGAGTATCCCTCACAATTCAAACTGTGTGTATTTATTGTTGGAAATAAACAATTTGGTCTGTTTTTATCTATGACCTTCTTTTTTAATCACACTGAAAATTACATTTCAATGGTTGTTGCCCTATGTACACTTACGGGGGCAATTGTTGAATTTACTTTTATCTGCCTTTCTTTTCCAGGATGGAAGGGAGAGGAAAGTACATTCTGCCAACGAAGACGACATATGTTGGGGGGATAGAGGATGGTCTGTTCCATGGAAAGGGGGTGCTGTATTTTCCTAATGGCAGCAAATATGAGGGGACCTGGGAGAAAGGGATATCCAAAGAGGTGTGCAGTGTACTTTCCTGTGTGTGTGTGTGTGTGTGCATGCGCACGCGCACCTTCACGTGTGTAACAGAGACCTAGCAGAGCAGCCCCTCATGCCCCTGAAATGTCATCTGTTCCCCTTTAACAATCATTCACAGGGCTGCAGATTCAATTCCTATACCCGTCTGAGATATGTGTGTTCCAGATTGTAAAGACATTCTTTTTCGATTACATTTCGAAGGATTCATTCATACATAGTACAGTCAAAATACTGACCCCTTCTATGATAATGATTATAATTGTCATCCATTTAAAAAAAGTGACCGTGACCAAACACAGATGACAGTCATCCAGCTTAGACTTCCCTGTGCTAATGGTTAAACTTGCAAAAAATGGCTGTCTCAGCCATGAGGCCCCAACAGCCAGGCCCCAACAGCCAGTATAACTGCATAGATTCACTTCACCTTTCAGTAAAACAGTCACCTGGTGCATTACAGCCCCTAAGCTTAAATCAGAGGGTGATTGAAACCTTTCAGTCCTTTGGCATGGAGTGCTGCAGCCATAAAGTACTTCCCCTATGACCCTGAAGAACGACAGAATGTGTCTATAGAGCTGACAGATGTATGCAGCCACAATGCTCTATGCTGCTGGTAAAATACTTCTCATGTCCGGCACAGGGTAAATATACCTTTGCCGATGGACTGGAGTACCACAAGAGCGACTGGAAGTACTGCAATGGCTATGACAGACGGTTCTACACAGAAAGATGCAATGGACTGAAACCAGCAGGTGAAGTAACACAGAATGTCTCTTATTCCCACAGTTGCTATTGTAATGTTTTTTGTTTTTTTTTGTAACAAATGTCCATCCCTGCTTAAGTAGTTTATTTATGGTCTTGAACTCTTCTCTATGCAGACCTTCCTTCTACATTTATCATCCCCTTTACCCATAAAGGATTTTTACTGCTTACTGAAGTCTTCTCTCTTCCTCACTTCACTCCTGTTCCATTGCAGCTGTACTTCCTTTGCTGGGTCCCTTTTGCTGCTTTAGTTCCCCATAAGATACTGTGCATGTTCTGCTTTTCTTTATCTTCAGGCTGTCATTTCTTTCTTCTTATCAGCTATAGTGGGCTATCCCTGCTCTACATTCTACCATTTTGACTTTTTCTTCTGTAGTTACAGAGGTGGATTTAATCTCTTAAGAGGCTAATTCAGAATTTTTTGTCTGTGTGGGTTTGCAGGCAAGTCCCAGCTGACCAACCTTGATCCTCCACAGGTGATTCCCGAAGGCTGCTACGACTGTGGGGATGGTTTCTATAACCCTCAGACGCGCGTCATCACCAACTATAAACACAATTTCCTCAGGAACGCAGGTGAGCGCAGATATGCAGTTTAAGAGCGTCTTCAACACCACAGTGTGCATTAACATACAGATGATATCTCAGCAGGTTCCAGTGTGGCTCATGTTCACTGTACCACAGCACAAAAAAAACAAAACTAAGACTATGAAAGTATTCATTTTTTCAAAATGTCTAATATTTGTTAAATGCTGAGGCACGTGTTGCAATTAAATTTGAGTGACCTGGAAAATTTACAATTTGCAGTTATGAAAAGGGACTGGAGGTATAAATGTATTAGGTAAGTGCTTCAAACAGGAAACTAGTGAAAGTATACAACTTATGCAGTTTGGGATTTTTTTTTCATGTGAATTCATCTTTAGGCCTCTCCTCAGCTGTGCATACTTCCGTACTGTAGTCATTAAAGCTTTGTTTTCAAAGGAAAATGTAAAACACATTTTCCCTCCATTCAATGCCCAATGCGGGATCGTTGATTTGAAGTGGATCTAGTTTGTCAGGTTTTTTAGAAAGGAATTCTGATCTCAATGCCAGCACTTCATAGCTGTGCAACACCAGACGATGTCATGGATTAGGAATGGCTGTGGTTTCAGTCTGCCCTCAGTGGCAGCAGTGAAGGATTGGGCCAAGCAGCTGTTAAGGGATGCAGGAGTGTGGGCACAGGCAGGAGGATATTGAACCATGGGAGGAAGGACCGAGCCGGTCTGTAGCTGAATGGTGATGGCAGTTTTATGAGTTCACGGTAAACGGCCACTGTGCAAGAAAGTCAGTGATTTCTCTATATTTTGTTGTTATAACGGAATTAATTTTAATAGTAGATTTAAGGCAGTATTTGGCATCCAACCTGGCATTAAGTCTTTGTTAATATGTGCTGTTGCAGGTGTGTTTGTGCTAATATTCAAATGAAGTTGTTGACATGTCCTTCAAGCAAATACATGACAATGTTGCAGAACTGCTTAGTAATACTTGTATTATTCATTTTTAATGGGGCTCTAATGGATGCCTTACAGAAATCAGAAATACCTTTATCCCTCTGTTAGGATAACCACACTTTCCACAATTTATGGCTGTGACAAAGATACTTGTTAAGTGATGTCAGATCTAGGTTAATATTCAATTAACAGCTTCATCAAACCTAAATTTATGTAATGTGTGTGTATGTTTGAGGGGATTGAAATTATATTAGATTTACTGTGGCCTTGGGGGGACACTTGGAAGAACTGGCAGCCACACTGTGGTCCACAAAGTCATAGTTTGGGAACCCCTATCCAGGCTCACTTTTTGCAACATGATACAGAGCACTACCCAAGCATCACAGATATCACAGTGTGGCCACACAGACATTACAGCTTCATAAAGAGAGCTTTATTTGTATGGACAAACCACAACTGAAAAAGTTCATACATCTTGACGGGATATCAAAAAAGAACACACAGGTAGGTTTATTCCTCCATGACACTGGTAAATATAGTTTAGTTACTGAATGAGAAAGAAAAAAAGAGAAGATCTGTTACTGACATTTGTGCCATGATCCAGACTCTGTCTGCTTTCACAGCTTTATTTGGCATTGATTGACAGGAAATCGTTCATTTAGTGGCATCAGTGAGACCAAATCATCAGGACCGTACCACAGAAAGTGCCTGATCACTATAGCTCCTGACACATCAGACAGAATTAGATTAGGAATACATTCTGTATCATTGGAGTGTCTGCCTTGACATTCTCAGGCAATTGAGAGCAGATCTCACAAATTTAGCACAGAGCTGTGAGACAAAAGGTCTGTTCCATGTCATTCAATATGGAGGCAGTGTGCAAATGTAAACAGCTATGCAGAAATTCACAAAAATTTTACAGCAAACGTGAGTTAGGGGTTTCACAGGACTGAGTTGTACTGAAAGGACTCTGTATTCATTAGATTTATTTTTATCTTTGGGGAGTGAAGGTTCATTTGTCAAAATGGGTGTGAAGATAGAATTTATTGCCAATGGCTTCCCTCCAGGATGAGCGAGAGTATAGGGGAGCAGCACTTACTGGATGTGGAGAGGTATTTCTTTCCCTGTGGGGGTGTTTGAGGCAGGGGGGGTCGGGGGAGGGGAGGAAGAGTCTGGCAACAGCTGCAGGACAGAGGAACTAAGGGGAAGAGGCAGGAATGACAGGGAGCAGGCCCAGAAAGCTGCTCCTGGGCTGGGCAGGAAGGGCCAAGGAAATACCCAGGCTGTGGGCCAAGTCCTGAAAAGCAGCAAAAGCAGATGGGAGGAAGCCCTCAGCAATCTCTTTACACAGCAGCACAGGCAAGACGGGTTGGCCCCTCTCAGGTCTGGGAGTGGTGGTGCAGGACAGTCAGGAGAGCTGGCCTCTTGCCCAGTGGAGCATGGAGCAGCCCAGTAGGACATCCTTCCAAGTCTCCCCCCACTCACACCCACCCATCACCCCCATACACAGACCCACACACACATGCAAGCACCCACGCACACGCACACATATTAACAGTCATCCCTTCACTGCTGGCCTCCAAAACACAAGTGAATGATGTCATGTGGAAAAAAAGACACACACAGATGGCACACTTGAAAAGTATAAAATGAAGGCTTCAGTAAGGCCTCCTCTTCAACTGTTCTGGAGGAATGATGAACGGTTTCTCTAATAAATGGAGGAGACTGATAGGCCTTATAATGCGAAGATGGCTATAGCCCTGCCCTGCCTTTACTTTAAATGGGAGTAATATTGTGCAGGAGGGATTTTAGGATCTGGGGGAGATTTAGAAACTGCAGTCTGCATGAAAGTAAACCACAGAGAGGCAAGGTGGCAATGATCAGCAAGCTTTCCTTCCTTTATTTTGTTGTTGAATGTAGCATTTGACCTCACATGAATAACCAATGTAAAATTGACTCATACTGTATCCAGGAAATAGACCAGAGGTACAAACAGTGGCCTTAGTATAAATATAAAGGCAATCCATTTGAGCCACAACAGTTGTGTAAGAACATGACCTCTTTGTGTACATGACATCAATAAAGAGAAATTGCCCTGTTACTGGTGACCTCGAACAGCGGCCCCTGTTAGGGAGAAGATGGGGCTATTTTAATACAAGAGCTCTGCCATTTTCCTTTCAATGCATTGATCCTCTATCTCCTTTTACCTTTGCAATGAACAGCTCTGTAAGTGGCCTTAAGCCCTATCAGTATATTGTTCATTGTGGTTTCCTGCTTCTTGGATAATTGCTCCTTTGAAACTTGCAAAGGTTCACATTCAAAACATCTCACGGCCAACAAAAACAACCTGGCTTGAGCTGCGGACATTCTATTGTGAGACAAATTTTTAAAAAGGCAGTTTAGGCACAATGCAGTCGTTATTGTCCAAAATCAGTTTATTCTTTTTGCAGTGTTTCACCATCACTGCAACAGTTCAGTTTCGATTACACACCCCCCAATTAACAATTCCTTTAGTCATTCCACCAGTAAAAAATAAAAATAAATAAATAGTTAGCTCCTTTAGCTCCTGATGGCCAGGGTGATCTCAACTCTATTAACGCAAGTGCAGTTCTGCTTTGGAAGGAAACACTCTTCCTTTTGAGTGTATTTTCGGGATTAAGATAAACGTGTTTTAACAAGGCGCCATTACCATTTCCCTGTACTCTGTTCTGAAATGTACCAGTTGGTGTGTGTGTGTGTGTGTGTGTGTGTGTGTGTGTGTATATATATATATCTGTATATATTTATGTATGTATATATATAAATATATATCAGTGGCGGCTGATGAGCTGGAAACAGGGGAGGCTGAAACATTACCTTTAAATCTATCATTACTTTCAACCTGTTCCCCTTTATCCTCCTTGATTAACAATAAAACAAATAATTCACAGAATAATTGACACCAATCGCGTAAATAGAGTAAATGATTATGCTCGCGAAACAGCGCAGATTGTCTGCAGTTTGTGTGGTATTGTCTGTAGTTTGTGTGCTATTGCGAAAGCTACAAGGATTAACAAGGATGGCAATTTGAATAATTAAGTGGCAAGTAATCCCAAAGCTTTCTCTTAAATGTTTCACATTATAGCTTTCTTGTGTTACAAAATTCAAATTACAAAACAGAGCTAAATTTAGTTAGATCGATTTAAGTTATTGAGAAATGTTTAGGTTAGGTTGAGTGCAATGAACAATAACGTTTAGAACACAGACCTCACAAAAGCTGTGATGTGTCATGAGCATTTAACGTAATTTAAATCGATAAATGCCATCCTTGTTAATTAAACAATCTCACGTAGCTTTCGCAAGCACACAAACTAGACACAAACATATATATATATATATATATATATATATATAAAAGTGTGTGTTTGTTAATTATTATATAGATCTTATATGTTTTTACAATCTACAGGCTTATAACCAACAAACTATAAAGTTAACATGCTATGTTTCACAAGTGAAAGTAAGAATTTGAAATTGTCAGGAAAAGGTAAAGGAGAATTCTGCTGAATTTTTGAATTTCTATTTTTTTTTTCCAACCAGTAACAGAATAACCATGTCCCTTGCTGTCCTTTGCTAGCATCTCTGGCATCTTGTTACACTGTCCTAAAATAGAATATAATTGTAGATATATAAATTAAGCTGTGTTCCAAGAGTTTTTATGAAGAAAAGACAACAACTGGCTTTTTTTGGGGGGGTGGATATGGCAAATTACAGCAAATGTGAACTTGTTTGAATGTGATCTAGCTAATTACCATACCGAAGTGGTAATTGCAGTCAGACACTAACCAGTAGTAGGGGAAGCAGAGATATTAATTGGTTTAAAATAGTGATGAAATGTTCATCTTGAGTGTGACCTTGTTGCTAACGGGAGGCAGCAAATGCAACAGAATGGAGAAATGTTTCGTTAGCATGCAGCTGCCACTGCACTGATGAGGGGACTGGGATTTCAATAGCTGCACGTGGGAGCCAGGTAGAGTGGCGCGAGGCGAGTGGAGAGGCAGTTAGGGCCATCGCAGGCAATTACAAACAATCAGAGAAGAGCTGAAGACCTGTTCACAACAATGGACCAGTCCGCCTTGTACCCGGGGTGAACGCTCAAGTGTGTGCAGCTGCGCGCTGTGATTCAGACCCAACAGAAAAGCCATACCTCTCGCTCTGCAATTAGCAACTCCTTTCAGTTTTAACTATGGAAAAACAGTATTATCTACTGTTTTTACTCCTCAAATCATGCCTGAAAAGGAAACCACTGTTCAATTCGCCTGGTGATTGATTTGTTAAGTGTAGTGGGCCTCTGTGGAGGGCTTGGCTGTATCCCAGATTATTGTCTTGTAGCTGCAAACTCAAATGAAAATGTGCAATAAACACATGCGATTATTGCATTAGATATGCACGTGTTAAAGAATTTAAATTTGTTTATTAAAATGAAATGATTCATGAGCACAGATCACAATATATTTCATTTAACATTTACAATTGTTTGAGGAAATGAAGAGATAAAAATGCACATGGTGTATTTATCTCAAAAATGCTGTTGAATTTGCACTGTTGTTTCCTCGCACAGATGACGATGAGCACAAGTGGATTGTGTGTACCTGTCGGAAGAGCTGAGATGAGATCGTGGGGCACCCACTCAGGAATTGAGCACTGGCCAGCTTACTGAACATGGGACAACACAGGAACCGAAGTGGGCCACACCATTCTCCTTTCATGAAATAAATGCGCCCAAAGCTTTGCAATAGTACTGTACGTGCTTTCAAAAACGATGTTTGTGGTATTTTTGGAATGAAGTTATTCCTTTAAAGAATAATTACAATAGAAATGATTCACTGTGTTGGAAATAAAAATATAAGACCAAAACGATCACATGCATGCTAGATTATTGCACCTTGGCAGTTAAATAGTTGAACAATGCACACAAATTGATGTATGGAAATGGTTATATCTTTGGCTCAGAGTGGAGCTGGAACATAGCCTGTCAACAAACAAGGCTATTTGGATTCCTTGTGGAGGGCCTTCACTGGACTGGAGCAGAAGGCTGCAAGGACAGCTGGGGGAGAGGTGATGTGGTACTGTGGGTAACTGACTGCCTGTTAGTATTGCACAACGGTCCAGACAAATTATGATGAATACTGGCAATAATGTGACAACAGGTCTGCCAAATATGTACTTGAAATAGTGTGTTTTATCCTGGCTATAAGAGGAGGATGTGCTTTATGACAGATTGCAAGAAGATTCTGTCCCCAAACAGGACCATGTCAGTATCAGGTTGATGCAAGTTGGAAACATGAGCGTTTGAGCACTTTGCCCCTCAGTTACACAGTTTACTGTTCCTTTTTCACAGGCAATTAATGAAAGCTTGATCCTTAAACAATCTATAGTCACTAGCTTTATAGAATAACAGAAGATGATGTTATTCTCATCCTTTTCAAGATTAAAATAATTTCTATGTGGAATTGATCCAACACTTTTTTAGCTTTTTACAGACATCTATCGCATAGCTGTCTTTACTGAGGTATGTACTAAATTTAAACTTTACATCAGATCTGAGTGTCAGATGACTTTTGTGAGTTATTAAAGGGGGGACTGATATATTTCAATAAATTCTTAGGTATTAGTTCAAGTCAATTTGATCCAGCATGATCTACAAATAAGATACATTAGTGCATGTAATTAGGCTACACTGATGACAGTACAGATACAGAGAGAACAGTTTTCAGTGTTCTAAGATGCAGAGGTTTAGGCAAATTGATAAACATATTGAACAATGATCATTCATATATTTAAGTGAATGTGTTTGACACCACAAAATAAGACTGCAGATGGCATATGGGTTAGAAGGTAAGCTAATGCAGATGTCCTGCACAGTGGTGCTTTATTCTGAGGTGAGGGCATTCAATGTAGGTTTGGCAAATCTTAGAATGTTCTATTTGCCTCACACTTGACTGAGCTAATGGAAGAAAGAGACCTGTCATTAACTGTTGTTCACTTATAAATCTATTGTACTGAAAATACCAGGAAAATAAGATGAAGCACTTGAAAGCTCTTGAAAGGAGATGGGAAATGAAAAGCCTGAAATTGATCAGTTAACTGTATAAAAGCAAGATGACTGAAAAGAACTGCTAATGACTGAGAAGCTCAGTCCTTTATTTACCTGTTTTGTTCCTCTGTTCAGCACAATGCAGGTACAGGCTTGAGTGATGCCACTCAATGTAATCAATGTAAGATCATCTCTTTGGAACACTTTATGAAAGCAGGCCAAGTACTGGATCAATGTGATAGTCAGAGTTATATATGCTGCTCTGCTCAAAGTGGCAGTGGGTTGAAATTGTATTTCCCATTTAATGTACAGAGTAAATTTTGGTCCATTAGCCCCATGATTCATAATGAAATTCCCATAAATATTACTGTTAAAAGCTGCCTGAGTTAATATAGGCTATTTGGCTCTATGAAATGTCTGTTAACTGTGTGTGTGTGTGTGTGTGTGTGTGTGTGTGTGTGTGTGTGTGTGTGTGTGTGTGTGTGTGTGTGTCAGAGAATGCACACTCTTAGTACCTCCTCGGTTTTGCCTTTGAAACAGAAACTTGGGTAGGAGATCAATCCCATGATTCAGCCTGACAGTGACTTCCTGTCTGTGATGGCAGCAGGATCAGCAGTGCATTCATTACTGGGAACATTGACCCGTGAAGTGCCCGGCAGCGCAGCTATCAGTCTGTGATTACTTCCTGCCCTGTGCCAGGCACACATTACAGACCTGCATACAGGCACACACACACACACACACATATGCACACACACACACACACACACACACACACACACACACACACACATACACACACATACACACGCACACATTTAACCATGCACATTGAATTTAAATGTATTCAAACATAAACACAGACTCACAAATACATGCTAACCTATACTCAGACTTCACTGCACTATTCCTGAACTACACCTCACTGCTTACTGTAGCACCTGAATTATTGCTGTATTTCACAGAGTACTCAAGGTAACCTGCTTGTAATTAGTTTAAACCTTCAATCACAGAATGTCTGTGTGTGTGTGTGTGTCTGTGTGTGAGCATGTATGTGTCTACACACCTTTGTATATGGAAAGGCCCACTATGTGCCACGGAGATTTTTTTTTACTGTAAAGACCACAAAACAGTCAAATGGCAAGTTTTAAAGTCAATTTTATTGCAGTTAGTACACAAAAAGACATTTAAAATGCACAAGAAATGAAATTAACTTTTTTTTAATCAAAACAGACATTTTGGGGGGGGAGAGTGCTCACAGGCTATTTTCAGTCTCAATAAATACAGGAAAGTGTCCCTCTCTCCCCTCGGAAACACAGGATCATATTTCTCTCTCTACGTCCAAGACGCAATGACACAGTTTCACATAACCCAGCTCCTCTGGCACACAGACAGCCATATACATCTATATACATCCCCACTCCACTGTCATTGTACCACTTTTTTGCCACTGGGGATGAAGCATACAGGAAAGATGCCTGAGGGAACTAAGTGACTCAAAATCCCACCAAGACACACATGGATAAAAGCCATTGTCATGTGATAAAAAGGCAAATCACATGTTACGCCGCACGTAATGCTATTTCAGACAGTTCTGATAAGGCAAGGAGGATGATAAGTTAAATTTTTAAACCGAATTCTGGATGCTCTGTTTCCCCCTGACTACATGTGTGTGGAGCTCCTCACTATCATGGCACAGTTGTCTTTCTCTAAGCTTCTCTCTTGCTCTTTCTCTCTTTCTTGATCCCTCACTCTTTCACTATGTCTGTTCTCTGTCAATTGGATGTCAAACCCACAGTAAGTAGACAGAATAAAGAGACAGTGGTAGACCTCTACACGTAGAAGCTCTTCCCTTTTTAAAAGTAACATATGTTGAAACATTTAATAGGATAGTATAAAGACAAATTTCTAATACACTTCGAAATATGGGTCAAATATTAAATATATATGATTATATATCCCACTTTCATGTAAGTATATGCATATATTGTAAAATTGCCAAACATCCCATAACACACAAATACAATTTCATGCAACAATTTAAATGAAATTGCAGTACTTGATATGTTTTAATGTATGACCCATATTTTGACCTAAGGAAAACATAACCATTTTTTAATTTCCAATTTCATATTCATTTAAACATATATTACTTTTCATAATCATCCTCTGTTCCATGGTGTTGTGGATTCCATTACTGTTTATTCAAGAATGAAAAAATAGAGTGTTTGTGAATAATTTAGTAAATAAGGCACTCAAAATGTCCTATTTTGAATACATCAGAAGAAAATCACAAAGCAAAACAGGTAAAAAATGCATGAAGAATTTTCTTCAAAAAAATTGTGGTAGGTGAAGACCAGAGGGCAATTCTCAGTTAAGGAGAAACAAGCTCAAACTATGTCCACACTACTCTGAACAGTAATGCCTATCCTTTGTTTCAGTCAGCTTCTCATAGATACGTTTGTCATCTCTCATACAGATATGCTGATCAGAGACCTCTCAATCCTAGATTTTTAGATGCAGCTTTTAGAAGATAACACTGTATACCTGTACTGATGATTGAAGCCATTGCGTATCAGACTGCCCCTGTTGCCCAGACACATTGTGCAGTGTAACTGCACACTCCTATTCGGTATGTCCTTACCAGGTTTCCATTTTTCTTTCCTTTTCCACTTTTTGAAAGGCAGCATCGTTGCCAATACTCTCAAGACTGAGAAAAATGTTACTATAAGAAATGATGAAAGAGTGAGAAAAATGTTGCTCAAATGATGAAAACAGACGTGGATGTGTATTGCATGTCTGTATAGCCTCAGATCTGTTATGGCCTAGGAAGGGGGGGAGGAAGCTGGCTCTGTTCTGACTGTACTGCATTTCTAACATAAGCATCTGTATGCAGGACAGCACTGACTCCTGTGTCTGCTTCTGACTTGAGCTATTTACTGTACTTTAAATTTTGCTTCGATGTGTGATTCAGACTCTGCCTGCACACACAGACACACACACACACACACACACACACACACACACACACACACACACACACACACACACACACAGATGTCCACATATGTACATGCACACACATGCACTTTTACAAAAACACACAAATACTTCAGACATTTGGAGCTTCAGATGAAATTGGGCTGTAATTGGTATTTTATATGACCAGCAATACACCTTGTTTTCCATCAATGTTCATTTTTTTACAGTAGAAAAATAAAAGGACCAAAATTGAAATTATTATAGAAATCATGACTAAGCACAGGACAACTGCCCTACTAAGAACAATAAAAAATGGAGCCAGTTTACTCAGAGACAGTGTTTTGCTCATGTCCGCATCTCCTGCAGTTGATAAAATGTACCATAAGTCACAAAAGCGCACAAATAAATCTGATCAAAACTGACATTGAGATATTTATTCACATTCGGTGTAATTAGCTTCATTTGGTTGTGAGCAATAACAACATTACACTAAATGATGGGCATTTTCACACAAAAGCTGACAAGTCTGAAGAGCAGAGGTTTCCTTTAACATGTAAAATTTTCAGTTTGATTATGGTCATAAACACAGAGACCCTATCTGCTGTTCATTTGATTTAGAGCTGATTTCATTTTTCAACCAGCAAACATATTTAAGGGTGCTGGGCAAATATGAAGTGATTATTTTAATATTTGTAGAAAATAATCACATTACTAACAGCCAGTACTCTGCAGTCAGGAGGCAATTTCATTCTTGAAACTAACCATACTTGCTCATTTGTATGCCCTCACTGATGACAGCTGATTGAGAGAAATTTTTTGGAGAACTTCTGAGAAAGTCCCTCACAGGAAGAGGAAGGGACTGTAATTAGTTGCTTGAAGTATGTGACACATGAGTTTTAAGCAAAATGTGCAAGTGCATGTTGGAAACCCAAGCCTTTTATGAGGGTCTCAGGGTATGATTCAATCATCAGTTCTATGCCAGTCTGTCATTCAAACATATTTGGCTTCCAAGGTTACCCCACTAAAAACAACCTTCAACGTGAATGAAAACTGCCTCCAACAGGGAACACTTAGAGGACAAAGAGGCTGCCTCACTGCCAGCTACTCCCATGGGTGCCTATTAGTAAACAGCATCACCTCTCCGGTATCCTGAAAGCACTGTCATTGATCCAAATAAGACTTTCATTTCATTCTAGTACATCCTCCAGATAAGTAATATGGGAATTCTAACGGGAAAGACATTCCCGATCAGCAATGACTCGATCTTTGTGAGCGGGTAATACCCAGACGCCTTCAGTGGAGGGGGAACTTTAATTTACATAGAAAGCCGAAGCACTACATTATACACAGAAAGGAGAAGGAAGCCACCTGCCTGTGTTCTGATGATGCTGGGTTCATTTCCACTTTGCTATCTGTTCCTTTGATGTCTTAGGCAACATTTAACACAATTTGACACTGAGAGTGCTCAGCAGTGACATTACACTCAACAATGAGTTCCATTGAAAAGCATTTGTTCCAAAGGGAAAGAGAGGTGTGTTTCCTTACCTGTGTCCTATGCTAAGCCAGGCTGAGCTGTTACTTTGTGTTGTTACATTTCTTTTTTTCTTTCTTTTCTCTTCATCAGTTTCTCTCTAGGATACTGACAGTGCACACAAAAACAGCAATCTTCACAATTTGCAATGGGGTTCCCTCCTCACCCCTTGGAGTCAGAGACAGAAAAAGCACAGGATGCCACAGCGGATCTCAGCAGCTCATAGTCAGGGGGAGGTGGTTTTGTGTGTGGAGGCTGTTGACTCCTTGTGGTTTTGTGTGTGGAGGCTGTAGACTCTCCTTTGTCCCAGTATGACCATTGGAGTTTCTCCCATCCCAAGCCAAGGCACACCAGCTGCAGGTGAGCTCCTCCTGCTCGGAGCAGTGTGGGGCAGGGGAGATCCTGCCCGGCAGGGCTTGGGTGCAGGGTAGAGCCCTGGGGAGTGTGGCCGACCGGAGGTGGGGAAAGTCTTTCCTGCTTGTTGCTGAGCCAGAGCTGCCTTCAGTTTCCTGGGGTCAGGGTCAGGTCAACGGGGGAAGTAAGTGCCTGGGGGTCAGGGGGTGCAGTGCAGGAGGGGCAGTCCTGTGTGGATGTGGGGGGTTGTTAGCGGCTGAGGGGCAGCTGAGGCAATGCCATGGCCTGGTGGGGGAGGGTCTGCGCTGTCAGCACGGAGAAGGGGTGACCTGGAGGAAGAGGGGAACACAGGGATGTGCGTCAGTTCACAGGGGTGGCAGAGACATTCCTGACACGGGCACACCTCTGCCACCCCACTAGCACCTCTCTGTCCCCTGTGCCTGAGAGCCCAGAAAGCTGATTCTCACAGCAGCACACTCATCCCATCACAGGAGTGGAGGAAAGGAAGAGTGAGTTGGAGGACAAAGACTGGAGATGGAGGGAGACACAGTGAATAACACTACCCCCTAAAGGAACTTCTCATGTCTCAAACTGTCTCCTACTAAACAATAAAATAGAATAAAAAAAAGTACTCTAATGGTTTAACGCACTCGATAGCTTTACCCGCTACTTTGTACCTTGCCTGACCCACCATTGAAACCTGGTCATGCAGTTCTTCTAATATTGTTGACTCCGCATGGTTTTTCACTTGTGTTGTATTGTACCTCACTTGTAAGTCACTTTGGATAAAAGCATCTGCCAAATGAATAAATGTAAATGTAAATGTGAATAAGCAGAGAGGAGAGAGGAGGGAGAGGAGGACAGTGAAGGAGAGAAAGATGGTGGTGAAACACCATCAATGGAGACAAACAATGGAGATAGAAGGAGTCAAAGTGAATAAGCGGAGTAGAGGGAGGCGATGGTGGTGCCTCCTATGAGCGCTTACTCTCGATGTATCCATGCAGCGCCACCATGCGTGCTCTCTCAGGACTGCCAAAAGGAGAGTAATGCAGGTCGTCCGGCAGGGAGGGGGGCATCCGGGACTGGGGGTGGCCCTGGGGGGTTCCACTGTGCTGGGGGTGTGCTTTTTGTGCCTTGCTCTGCAGTTTTGAAACCAAACCTATGAAAATGCAAGGTTACCAGCAAGCATGTAACCACCTGGCATTCTGCAATGGGTTGGATTTGCACACTGTGCAGAGACAGCAGTCAGAGAACAGCACTCACCTGTATGACCCTCCGGCTCAGCCCCGTCATGTCCGCCAGCTTCTGCAGCGTCTGCGCATCTGGGTTGTTGTCTTGTGCAAACTGCGCTTGCATCACCTGCAGACATTGCAAATTTGGTCAACGGCTGTCCACCCAATTCCCCTCAAAACTCCTCTTCTCCCACAGAGTGCCCCCGAATCACACAGACACGTGCATCCATTGGGCAGGCTTACCTGTAGCTGCTCGGCAGTGAAGGAGGTGCGTGCTCTTTTTGCCGGTTTAGGCTGGCTGTCCTGCTCAGAAGGCACCGCACCCTCCAGAGTGATCCCACTTCCTGAGAGAGCAAGAGAGTATTTTCTTAGACTTTGTAAAGTTGTATTTGAGTATTTACAGAGCACTCGTTTGTTCTGCCAATAAAGCACCATTGAATTGAACTGAATTTAAGTGAACTGAATTGAGAGAGAGAGGGATGTTTCACTGATCCCACGGAACACTCGCACAGTCCCAGCTGTGACGTTGTGTGGGGTCCTCGGGCCGAGGCGACCCGGGACTCACCGCTCTCGGCAGCCCGCTTCAGATTCTCCACCATGGTGTCGTAGTGGATCCTGCAGAGCACCTTCTCCTCCACCAGGCCAAACTCCTCACCCGTGGAGAGCTGCCGCTTGCAGGAGAAGCAGGCGAAGCAGGCCAGGTGGTAGGCGTTGCCCCTGGCGCGCCGCACCCAGTCGCTGGCGTAGATCTGACGGCCGCAGCGGGCGCACTTTGTCCCAAACCTACTGTGAGAGAGAGGGGGGCTGGGACATCAACGCTCATGCTGTCAATCACTGTCACGGTTCTGATGAGCAGGGAATTCAGCTGGATCCACAGGAGGGGAGTCACCACACCATGAGAGTGTATTATCTTGGAATGAAGTGAATGGGATGGTTCAGACCAAAATGAAACAGCTTGTAATATACTGAGAAATATGTTGTTCAGCCCAAGAATGTTTTGCAAATGCAGTACTAATATGGCAATAATTTACATATTTCGAATATACTGCCTTGGTTAAAAATATCTTCTCTAAAATATATTCTCACTGTATTATTTTTTTGTATGGAGTGGGGGGGGGGGTCAAATAACAGATGAAAGGGCTTAAATCCACTCAGTCAAAATGGGCAACAGTGATTCAGAAGTGGACTTTTCCCCTCTTACCATTCCACTTCAAAGCAATGTTAAAACCTAATCAAGTTAATTGTAAAACATTTTAAAGCTTTGCTCTGCTTTCGTGCACCGAAATCCCTCAGATCTGCTCTTGGGGGGAACACCAGGGCTGAATAAATCCATGTAAGATAACCTTGGAAATGTCCACAGCTGCCAATGGAGCTTTAAATCACAAACAAACCAAAATCTGCAATTTCCAGACTGAAATGTGAAGGTCTGACACACAGTCCCTTGTTGAAGCAGTAGACTTTCATGGAGGGAACTGAGAGCTATCTCAAGCACATCATCAAGTCACACATTAAACGTGAACCACCTGCATGTCCATTTCCTATAACTGTAACCTATATCCACCTCAAAGGCTTAAGAACCATGGCCATGAATATTCAAAATTCGAATGTACAAGTTTAAAGGAAGTTTAAAGGAAGTAGGAATTGTGAAATAAGACACTTTTACAAGAATCCTTGGCATGGATGTCCAGGCAGTTTTTTGCCAATGAAAACTTTACATTTGACAGTGAAAATCACTTCTTTACATCTGAGGCCCTGAGTATTTCAGGAATTTTGCTTTTTGTTGCATTTTCTTTTCAGAGAAATGAAACCTCTTCACTATGCATGATAAACGACAAACTAACACACAAATTGTCAGTGTTGGAATACATATTCACAAACTGAACTGATCTGCAGTAAGTCCTCTCCAAGCTGTTAGGTAGCATTGGTAGCTGGAGGCACCGTCGTTGGTGGATGGATGGCAGAGATATTGTTTCATGTAGAGTGGACATAACCAGTTTGCCTGACCTGGGCAGAAGAGGAGTGACACAGCCATGGTGCGGGGACCACTGTGGACTGCAGCAGACAGCTGTCTCTACCCCACTGCGTGTGAGGAAGGAATGAGTTAGTGTGTGTGAATAATTAGAATACCGAGTAAGGAGTGAGTTTGTGTGTTTGAGTATGGAGTGAGTCCAAGTGTGCAAGTAAGTAGAAAACAGTCTGAGTAAGGAATGAGCTTGTGTGTTTGAGTATGGAGTGACCCTGTGCATGTGAATAAGCAGAACACAGTCTGAGTAAGGAGTGAGCTTATATGTTTGAGTACGGAGTAAGTCTGTGTTTGTGAATAAGGAGAAAACAGTCTGAGCTACCAGAGCACTGTCTCTCATTTCCTTTCTGGGGCAAAGAGAGAGTGTCAATACACACCTCCCCGAAGGAGAGACTTGTGTGGACAAGAGGGCAAACAGTGAGGTCAGTCCATCAGCACCCTATCAGCCTGGAGCCTAGAGTAATAGCACTGGCCTGAGCTCTCCTGTGTTTGGACTCCACGCTCTGGTGGAGAGGAGCCCATGACAGAGAACCACTGAGAGCCTGGGAATCTCACCTCACCACCCTGTCTCTCAGTAAACCCAATTACACACACATGGTAGAGTGAGGGTTTTGATAATAAACTTCTGTTCACAGCTTCTTTTGGTGTGCCCCTCCTCTCACCTGTCTCTCCATGCCTCTGCTGTTACAGCCCTGGAGTATGCAAAAACAGTTTGGAAATAACACTAGGATTCGCAAGGGTAGTTTACTAAGTGCACTTAGGCAGCCAAAAATGACAATTCCATATTTGATAGGTGACACACTGCAGAAGCCTTCAATATAAATGTTGTAAAATGGTGGACAGAGATGTGTTTAGCAGTAGAATATCTGATTGTGCCTCTGTGCTGAAACCCAAGGTTTATTCTGGATCTACTTCTATCCACCCGTCTATAACACATTTTGGGAAGGGGGCTTTCTCCGTTTCCAGAGCAATTTGCTTCCTATTGAAAAGAATGGCTTGAGGTGGTACATGTTGTGTGGATTAATTTTGATATACCCAGGGAATTCTTTAATCTTGAGTACATTTTCCCTGGTCTTGTGAGAGGGCTGTTTGATCAAGGTTTTATGGGCAAGGTGTACAGAGATTCCAGGCAGTTATGTTGTGCAAGGGAAACCAGCAGATTTCTCCCCCTCCTTTTTTGTACTTCCAAACAATGGAATTGACATGGCTAAAATATCATTAAGATTCAACAATGATACCCATAATTCCATGTTTTTCTTCCTCAAGATAATTGAGATCTCAGTTGTTATACTGTAATATTTACAGTTTTCGTTGTTTGATTGTGATTTGATGAATTGTCTATGTAGTGAAAAATTCCCACAGAGCCCTTCTACCCAGTTTAGCTGTGTGAAGAGAGCATGAGCAAAGAGAGACCATTTTTCAGTGACCACAATCACAAACGTTGTTACAAACATTTTTTTTTTCTCTGGAACTGCACTGCACATGACAGCACCACCAAGGTTAATTGCTTCCACATATTTCTGTAAGTGATGTATCAGTTCTGCCCTTTCTGACAGATGAATGAGCCTTTGGTTCCTTAGCTCATTCCTGTTGATCCCTCCATTTATGAGACCGTGCTTCGATTCCAAAACAATACAATGGATTATTTCCATCTATTTTAAATTGTGAGATTTTAACAAGTTCTTTGTATATTGGATAAAATGTATTTAATGCTAAGTAATGCTAGTTCATGTTTTTAGTTCTGGTGCTTGACACTGTGAAACCCCCTTAGCTTCCATTGGCATTGAGTGGCGAGATGGATGCCTGACATTTTGAGGAAGATCTCTGTGCCCCATGACTGCCTGCCTCCCACTGCCCAGCACACTTATGGGCTTCCATTAGTGTCTGAGGGCACCTGTCATCAGCTGTGTTTCACTGCTTCCTGCCTGAGCCAGGTCATTGTAGCCATCTAACTTGATAGGGTGGGACATGGAACTTACTCTATGTCCTTGAGCCTTTCTCGATTTCCTGCAATTACACGCCATTAGCGGAGCTGTCAGTGAAACATAAGGGCGACTAACACAAATCTGAGGTATCTCCTGGTTCCACACAAGCCAATAGGAATGCCAGTTTGGAGTCACTGTCCAGCTCAGAAAATGCCCTGACCCTAGGCCATTCCCGTGGCCAAAACTGCAGACTAGTAGGTTTAGCCCTTCCAGTACTGTGGTACGCTGTGTATTCACTCTGTGGAGAAGCTGCACTCCTCAACTACTCAAACATTGACTAAACTCACTCATTGCAACACTCAGAGCTACTAACAAACCATTTGTATGTCCTGTGCAGTCTAACTACTGTTATGTACAGATATATCCTTGAAAGATCTAGTCCACATGACTCAGAAAAGCTTTAAACCCAAGTGAAGTCTTTTTCATGCAGAGGAGCAGACTGCTACTAGACTGTCTAGTCTGCATGAGGTGAAGGTTTGGAGGGAGAGCTCTCTTACAATATGAAAAGCAATATATTTTCACTTTAGAACATGCACAGAATGAATAGAATGGAGGTAACCTTAATTATGATCTTAGCGATTGACGTCTCAATGACTGATAACCAGAGCACTGAAAATAAATGCTGCCTGCAAAGATGGTGGTGGATTCAACATCACATGGGTCATGTCACATGGCACCAGATGCAGGGAAGGAGCCAGAACCTCAGACATTTTTCTGTTCATTCTTTTGTGCAGGGCTGAGGCACACAATATCCTACAGAGTGAGTAAAATCACATTCAGAAACATCCCGGCAGTGGTGCCGGTTTCGGCCCCTAATTGCTGGTGATCATAAACCTCAGACCAGCGGCCTGTATCTGGTCATGAACTGATTGTTAAGCTGACTTCAGAATGGCGAGGGAACGCTAGAGATGCAGGTCCAGAGGGGCTGAGAGCTGTCTGTAGGCCATGCTGTACCACTATCACCCACTCTCAGAGTCACACTGTCCAGGTGACCCCCTGCGCACTCTGATGTAAGCTGAGCAGATAGCTCCCGTCTCAGCGTCCAGACTCCAGCCACAATGGGTACAACCTGTTTGAACTCTCTCCGTCTGAGCCTAAACACCGCGCTCCTTCACAAGCTTGAAACTATTAAATCCTTTTGTCTTGTCTGGCAAAATACATTAGGGAGTCAATCACAGTTTCGTCCTTGGTGAGATTCCTTGTTTGCCGCAAAGCTTTTTTTCCCCAAAAGCAGCATTGTGCTGTGTGTGCACGTTTATAAGCTGAAAACAAAGAATGTGAAGGAGCCAGCATTCAGGGAGTAACTCAAGCTTTTGAGGCATTATCTCTTCGCGGGGAAAATGGGTGAGACCGGCTTCACTTTTTAAACAAGTTGCTTCAGTCACTGCTCTTTTTTAAACATGAGAAATTATGTTTATCAATAAAGCCATGCCTCATGCTAAAGGTGATCATAAAGTATTTTATTTTCTCTGCATAAGTGTTACTGTGAAAATAATTTCAAGTAGACCTGAGAATCTTGATCAGTTTCAACTTGTTGCCAGAAATTCATTTTAAAGAATTGCTATTTGCAGAACAGGTTACTTATTTTTCAAATTATTGAATAAAAAAATTCCCAAAAACCATGGTGAAGTAAGAAGCATAATGAGACTAATGAAATTACAAAACTCTAAATTATAGTGAAACCATACGTGTTTTTTAACCAAAAGAGTTTTATTAAGAGTACTGTAGTACTGTATTTGTTGTTATATGCCTTTAAGATTACATTATTGTTGAATTGCAACATTCACTGCAACAATAGGTGGAAAAAACCTTTGTTTTTCCTTCGCTATTCCTTACCATTTACATGTTTTCCAGTAGATAGTGTGTTGCAAAGGACCTTATGAGCTGAGGACGTGAGTATTAAAATAATACTTTCATACGGGTCTCTCCACACACTCTCGAATTCTCGTTAATATTAAGGCTGTTGTAAGGACATTTACCTTGACTCTAAGTGACAAATTCACGCAATTGTTTCATTGTCCAGACAACATGGGCTTGACACCGATTAACATTAATGAGAAATGTAGCATTAGATTTTTTTAAACCCACTCTTTCTTGAATTCACTGTTCAAATTTAAGGACAAAACACATTGCGGTTATATTGAACGGAAGCTTCCGTCTGCATCTTGAGCTTGTAAATAATGGGCATGTTGTTGGATAAGAACCGCTTTACCCTCTCGATAGTCCCGCAGTCACTTGCTCTGAAGGCGTTTGGCTTTGATGAAACATCTTGTTAAGCATCACTTTGGATTACAAGCTTCAGACGCCCTCCAGAGTGTGGCTTCTAAATACGATATCAACTTTAAAGGACCAGTCACTTCACATTGACCAAGAGCAAGGAGGGAATGCTGAGCAATTCGATTTTCAATTCAAAGGCTGCGCTGAGGGCTCTCCTTACGCGGGGAGTAACGGAGAGCCTACTCCTCCAGTGTGAGATTTCACTGCTTTTGTTATCTATGAGTAGGTTACTTAAACTACTTAGGCTACAGAAACCATGTAATATTCTATTTTTATTCCCAACGATATTGTGAAAATGTTATTGCTATTGTTAATACATCACATACTATGGTGAGTATTATTTATGATGATTTATTTAAATTTTTAAAAAGTGGAGGAACTGCAATGCATGAGCTGGCATTGTTCACATACATAATCCAATTCTGTAATTAAACATGAATGTTTTATTATTTTCTTGAATGTTTGTGCAGTAAATTGGCTATATTGACGTTTACTCTGCTATTTTCTCCGCCATTTCAAAATTCTAACTAAAGAGCTGATATGAGATTTCAGTAGCCTATGCAAGCACATCCCTAGTTTAAAAATGTATTGATTAGTTATTAATGTACTAATGGTATATTTATGTACAATTTCTCAACGTTAATGCCTCTGCTAACTTTATACATTTGGTGCGTTCATAATGATCAAACGTCGTAATACGACACCGTACATGATTGCACTGACCTCGACATTGCCTGCTCTGCTCACACATATATGATCTACAATAAACAAAATATATGAAAATAATTATTATAATATTAAACGTGGCTGAAATTCATCGAAACGTTGACTAACCCGGTAATCATAAATAACCAAACCAATAACTGCTTCAGCAGAACCAACAACCGTCTAAAAGTAAGCAGTCGCCAGTGGCGGGGAGTTTGTAATCTTCAATTAGGGGCACGGTTAAAGTTGTGATTGAATTCCGGCCTTTTCTGGCTAAAAGAGAAACAGCTGTGCGTTTGAAGTATTTCCCTCCATGTCCTATACAGTGAGGCTCTATATATATAACAAAATACTCATGGCTATTAAATACATTTAGTATTGGAATAATTTGCTATTTTAAATGAACCCAATGGCAAATAGTATCTTTTTCACCAATGCATTTTTCCGTGCTCGGACATTCCAGGTAATGGTCAATAAGGTTAATATAGTATCCCTTTCCTACATCATTATCAGTCACCACGCCGTCATTTATAAATATTTAAATTGTGTGAAAAACTGACAGTTGTTTCTAAAATGAATCATTATGTTTGTGACAACAACATTAAAACAATATTGTGGACACATGGCATGTTAATCCGACGCAAACTGGCCTGATAATGTAATGGACAATCTTCCTCAAACATATTATTTTGGGTGGGTTCTTGCGATAATCACCAGTGCCGCCATAACAGGTGGATGGCAATCGTTTCATGTTTCGAATACAGATGCACAGTTTATCAATAGACCTATTATGCTTTTATCGTTTCATGTGTTGTATTATGGAAATAATAGCCACAGTCACAGTACCAAACAACAATTGTTTCACCACACCAATAAGTATAAAAAATTAAAGTCATGAATTTTCCACGGAACGCCTGCGGGCTGTTTCATGGCGTTTGAAAGTCTGCTTGAAAACCTCGGTGAGTCAACCCGCATATCACTGGAGAACTGCACTTCGTAATGAAAATTAGAAACTGGACTAGATCTTGGGTCTGGCAACGACCTCTTCTCAATATTTTGAAAACAAAGTACAAAACTTACCCTACCTGAAATAGTCCATTTTACAGAAGATCTCTTTGTTTTTGATGTAGCAGCTGCTGTGTTGACGCAATGACGTCCTGCAGACGGAGCACTCCAGGCACCTCACGTGCCAAATTAAATTATTCACCTGCAAAAACACGGGCAAGATATGTCAAACACTCCTTCTTCTACGTAGGATACATACTTTGATATAGCTATTAATATTATTATTATTGATAGTAAAATAGTTTTGTGAGTAGTAAGATTATCAATAATGAAAATAATTCCGTTTTGAATAATTTGATAACATGCAAACAGCGTAGAATGCCTCTATCTGCATAAAAGTAGGAATATTCCATCTAGTATTGTGCTATTCATTGGGTTTTGCAACACTGCCTTTACCTTATACTTTAATTGTACTTAAAAAAATCACGATTGTTTAAGATGAAGAGCGTAATTTGTTAATTTACACATTAGCCACGGGTAAACTAAACTGTACTATTGATGTTTCGCCAACGAAGCTGCTATTAGATTAAGATGGATAAAAATCAAATAAAAGGATTATGCAAGAGACGATTTAATCTCGGTCATATTTTTGTCTTTAAGTTAATGTTTATAATTCTGTCGTACAACATTTAAACATTTAAAAGCCTGAAATAAAACGACCACATTATATAAGGTATGATAAATAGAGTGCCATAAATCTGTTACTAAAAGCTACAGCCAAACCGCTTTGCGCCTTGATGGAATCAACCTTAAACCACGATGGAATGCCTTTTCTTGTTCAGGCTGTTGATTTTTTTTTTCAACGGGCACGCTTAGTGCGACTACATGAGATTTCAAGAAGCTATACCAAGAGTAATTAATTAGCCCAAGATTGCACGGCGAGGACCTAATTGTTCATTTTCTCTGAAGTTTCCTTTCTCATTAGGATTATAATAATGACGTGGTCATTTTTGAATATTACGATTAAAGAGTGATAATAATTAAATGTTGACATGTAAATATCAAATACCATTTCTTTATTACATTCATGAGATTATTTTTTAGTAGTTGCAGTTGCAGTATTGTTATCATTGTTGTTTTATAATTATAGTAATAGTAGCATAATTATAATTATTAATATCATCATTGTAAAAATAGAAAATCGACAGATAATGTCATCCTTTACCAGATTCACTTGAATGTTTCTTCAGGGGGAAACCTTGGTTGGAGGATAGAATCATTGAAGTAAAACACGTTTATGACTTCCATAAAACACCTGCCTGATTGGGTCTACAATAATGCCATACATAGTGCGGGTAATTAATATTATAGTACATTCGGCTAATTTAATATTGAGCTTGGTTTAAACCTGAGAGCATTCGTTAATAACAAAATAAATTTTATAAAGCCAAAATAAACAAAAAATGTTTGCGTATATGTTGAATTTGTAGTCTCATTTTACTGCTCCGGACCGAAGCGTTTCTCAATTAAAAAAGAAATCCCACGCTCGAAAGCAGCGTGAAAAGTAAGTTTTCCTATGATCTTCATATTTGTAAAAGGCCTCCAAACATCACCGGAATGGAACAGCACTCCAATAGCTTACGTATAGTAATATAATATTATCCCTGTAACACACACAGACAGCGTCATTGAAGTCATTAGACGTACGCAGACCCACGCTTGTGAACGTCTAAATTTTAAAATAAATGTTGAATATCTCATGCTAAATACAGGCAGTTCCAAGACTTAATATATCTTTTGGTCACATCGACTCATTCTTAGATAAAACCCAAACTTCTTTTTGTCTTTTCCGTGAAAATAAACTGAGGCAAATATTGGGCTAATAATCCAAGCATTAGACATACCTCTTGTACACACCCTGTTGCGCTTACATGTGAGCAGGAGAGTGCACGAGACAGGGGGAGGCGGTGTCCAACGTGAGAATGAATTAAAGGCAGTCGATTTGACATGCACAATCTATTCTACTTCAACGCCGAAAAAGATATATACTTTCTAAAAAGTTATTTTTTTGAAAGAGCTGCAGTTCATTTGTTTTATCTATAGTCAAATATATTTTTAAGACATGCCAATAATTTTGTTTTGTTTACATTTCACTTACATGCTAGCATGGTCTACAACAATATTGGAATAAGGTTCGCTGTGATCACAGCCTTTGCCATTTTGCATCATCATTCTTGTATGACTGTGGCATAAGCA
Organism: Megalops atlanticus; assembly: GCA_019176425.1. Lineage (NCBI taxonomy): Eukaryota > Metazoa > Chordata > Actinopteri > Elopiformes > Megalopidae > Megalops > Megalops atlanticus. Next base: position 40,321,435 of record CM032880.1, on the reverse strand, counting down.
TAAGTGTTGTAAGCGTTTAAAAGTAAATATGATATACTTTCAGAGGCAGGGAAAGCAATATATAAACGTGATAAGTTAAACAAAAAATATATGTTTTTGGGCGTTACCGGTTATAACTAAGTATGTTATTGCATTCTATTTGATTAAACGATCCCAGATTTTGAGGCTCCTCGTATGACATCGTCAGGTACTCGTGAGCTGCGTTTGAAAAAAACTTAGACTTTAGTTTCAGTCGCACATGTTCTGCGGTCATCGTGCCGCGCACGCACTCCCACCTTGAGAAGATATCGGTCCAAAATCTCCAGTCCGCAGCTTGCGCACACGTTCTTCCCCGTTGATGGCACAGAGGATGAAGATGATGTTGGGGAGCATACAGATGGCGTTGACGGGGGACTAGGGGAAGAGCGCGCATCGTCCTTTTCCATAATCGACCTGTGGGATTCCCCATCTGAGTGAGACTGTTTTGAGGGAAACGTGTAAATGAAAGCAATTGAGAAACACTTAAGGTTCATATAACACAATCTTATGGAAAAATAAATCCCAAGACGCTTATGATTAATACAGACAACATAGCTTTTTGATTAAATGGTGCTAAACATCATTCACAAACGAGGAAAATAAGGACATTTTGTGAAAATCAGTTTTGGGTAGTAGACATTACAAAGAAAATATATCTTAAATAAACAGTTCTTAAAGTGTATTACAGTTCAGGTTACAAATCCAAATCTATAAATAAGCTATGATTATTTTATTTTGTAGAAAAGTTTGCAGACTCCAACAAATCCACAAAAATGTTCTCAAGCATTATCTGATATCATCTTAAAATAATTCTTTCAGCACAGGCTTTGAAACACTTCTCAAAACTAAAATTCAAGAATTAATGTCCGAATTACAACCCACAGAGGAAGTCATTTGTCAGTGACTTCAAAGTCAGAATTTTGAAAAATATTTTTAAAAAAACAATACATGAAAACATCAAACAATAATATAAATCAAATAAACAAAAAGAAAGCAATGACAAAGCATTGACCGGTATAAATGTGAAGAATATACTACTGTATATACTCATGCTCGGGTTTCTTTTTAACCGAACATATTTCAGAGTCGGCCTCAACTATCCAATCCAAAGATCTACTCACCATTATCTGCGCGTGTTTGGCTTCTATGCAGAGCGAGGCTCCTGGTGTACTCTGTGTTCCTGGAGAAATCACCTACGAGACAGATACGATACCAGCGCGAAGTCAACTGACAGAGCAGTAAGCCTCCCCGCTACACAGCAGCCTATATAAACCGTCCAAAACAATAAATAAGTATTTCCACTGTGTATTTAAAACCTCACAACAAAAGCTCTTTTTAATGAAGCGATTTCAATTTGGATTGATTTTTCCCTGCACTTAACCCGTGCCTCTTAAAGTAATCGTCTATCCCATGCAATCCAGGGCACTGAAAAAAATAAACTACCTGCAATTAGAAATAGCTTGAAATGCTCAGGATAAGAGGGGCCCGAAGTGTCAATTTCAACTGTCAATCAGAAAAGGCATCGAGCCACCCAAAGAATTGCAAATTTGATTTTTAATGGCAGTAATTAAAATCGAATTTTTCCAAACAGAATTGCTATGTGAAGAGGCTGGACCGCAAATCACACTATTCATAAAAAGCACAATTTCCAGAGCCCGCAGCTGATCATTGCACATGAACGAGAGTGATTCTTAATGCATCACTTAAAGATAAAACGCAACACAGCGATTAAGACAGTATTCATAGGGACAGTACGTAACACTTTATATGTATTTCATAAACCGATGTTATTTATTTTTATTTAGAACTAAACTTTGAAGACTAATGACGCACATATGTTTTTGCTCTGATTGAACTGCGTGTTTATTTGCAAGACTGTTAGTTAACGGTAATCACTGGTTAAATATTTGTTACTTATTTTATCTCCACGAAATTTCTTGAAACACAACATCGGATGCATCGCGATGTGCACTTAATTACATCATGCGTTCGACAACATTATTACCTGTTTCGCGGGAATTCCTTCGGATAGAAATTTATTTCCCTCAGGTAGAGGGGCCAAAACTTCATTTTTCCAATACATGAAAAAAAACCCCGAAAAGTCGCCAGTCTTGGTCAGACCGAAGGTAACAGCCCAAGGATCTTTAGGATTTGTAGTGAACTGTACTGGTTTAACTTTCATGCGAAACGATGACCGACAGTTGTATCCTCTGTGTCACGGATCTTCGCACACATCTGCGTAGCTTATACCTTCATCGGAACGCGGAGCACTTTTTTCCGTCCCAGGATCTGCAGCGGTTAGCCTCCCAGCACACTTTGTGTAACAAGGGAAGACCAAGTGTAAAACGGCGGGACTCGAGTGGGTTGGGTAGCAGGCGGCCAAATGGGGGTTGTTGTTCAGAGCGCCTTATTTAGAACGGTTTGTAAAATTCTTCCTTCCACTTTTTTTCCCTTTTGGGATGGAATTGCTGACTGCAGGAAGTCAGTGAAGTTGAGGGGATGGCAGGTCTGCTCTCAATCTCCTGGAGAGCGCGAGCCCGTCAGTGCAGTGCACCTTCTGTCTACGCGTCTGAAGTGAAAGTTTAGTGCGCGCCCCTCGACGGGTGGGGGAGGGTAAGTCCTGTCATAGGTGTAGAGGGTATGGTTTATGCTACGAAGATACAAATAAAGTATAGAACCTTGAATATTTAAACTCATGACACAGATGTAGGTAGGCTACTGGAATATCGAAATCCATTCTACACTCACTGTTATATATCTGGCGGGCTAGTTAAAATATTGGCTGCTGTTTTAAAAATGCCCACGCCATTTTATGGCTGTGGTTATTTAATGATAACCTAATTAAAACAATCAACACATAGTCTAGGCAGTATTTTCATTTTCACCACAGTTGCTCGTTGGGTAAAGGCCGTACACTGCATGGAAGAAGGTTCGACTATTGTATGCCCTATGCTTTTTAACTTTCAGATAATTTACACTGGTTGTGGTCATTGTATTGATGATAATTGTGCCGGTGAGAGGATCAAATATTGATATGAAACAAATTTTACGAAGTACTCCATCAGTTCATCCTAATACTATTGACCGTTGAATTTAACATACGATAGGCCTTGGAATAAAACAGCACAAATGGAATGCATTTTAAAACAACAGTCATACACAAATACAATTGAAAGGAAATAAACCGATCAAACTCAGCCATCGCCGACATTTGAAATCACGGGCATTTATAACAGTGAGATTTACTTCAGGTTTAAGAAGCCTCTGTGCAAATAAATCTAAATCTACCCTACAAATCAATCAAACATCTAGTAAACAGGCAATGAGTGACTTTTTAAAAATCCAAGTCATATTCAACAAGTAAATACATAAGATGCATTTAATTATATAGATACAATTAGATAATTATAAGTGTGTGTGTGCGCGCGCGCTTGTGTGTTTATGTATACAGACAAAGACAAATTGTTATTGTTTATCATTATCATTGTTACTTTTTTTTATTATTTTGATTTACAATGCAAATACCACGACCCACCAGCCACAACACTAAAGAAAATTACATCGTGAATGAGGTTGGGCATCGGTAATTCATAAATCAGTTCAATCAACGTTCATTCACTTATGCAGATCTACAGTCTCAGGTTATTCATTCTCGCCATCACATTGCTAACGTAAGAACAAATACAGGCTACTATCGCTAAACCAATATTTTGTCCATCCATCAGCGACTTCAGTCACAGCCAAGGACTGGCCATTTGATGGCAATGATATTGAGGCGAACAAACGCTACAACGGAGAAGAGATTCTCATAGCATCTTATTATTAAAATACCCATCACATTTTAGATAATTAACAGGCCTTTCTGAGAAATCTAACCCAGACGTTTTCTGAGCTTGGGAGATAAGTGTACTTTTTCATGAAAGGTCGTCAACATAGCGAACAAAATTTTACTATATACACGAATACAACCGGCAGGTGTGGCTTAAGTATATCTATATTTTGAAATAATCACGTTTATGCCATAGTAAGAATTTAGAAATAACATTATGCCCTGAAGCCCCTTCGTGAAAGTGAATGGTTATGAGTTCGAATCCGAAACCGGACACTGAGCTATTTCAATCAGGAAAAGCGACACAAAACGCTGTGATATGCAGCGTCCTTAACAATGCAGGAATGCAGTATCGAAGTTAAGATCACAGGCAGAAAGTTTTGACTCTGTATCATCCTGACGCAAGGAAGGTCGTTAGTTTAATGAATGTTTTAATAAAACAAAGCAATTCCTTGTAAATCGACATTTCAACGCTTGCGTATTTCACTTTGAAGACGTTTGAATTATCACTAAATGTGGCAGCTAAAATACCTACATTTATTGAAAAAAATGCACACCTGAATTCACGCATGAAAAAACGAAACGCACATCATCTAGTTTTTTCAATGTCTTGAAATATGTATTTAGTTTAATGTAACCCGTTGGGCATTTCCTCGTCGTTCTGAAATATTTCCAGGCTTCATGGAGACAAAAGAAGTAACAAGTACAGTAAATTAAATTCTGGGGCGATAAGGCGCTGCATCCGGAATACACCGTTGAATCACAGTTGGAGACATAGGCTACCTTTGAGTACAGTATTTAAACGATCCCAATGTCTTACAGAATGTGCAAGAAGCCAAACACACCATATTATTGAAATGCAATGAACTATAAACACACTTTGTTGAATATACTTTTACATTTGATGCATTTATTCTGTAGTTCAATCAGCAGACTAATGAGACACATTTTCACAGTAACTTTTCCAAAAAGCTACTCAGTAAAAAAGATTATAAATAATAAAATTATTCAGGTTGAACATCCGCAAATACTTTTTGTATGCATTCTTAGTCCCTCTTATGCCAAGTTATGGTCTGTAAAAGAGGAAGGACCCGATCTGATCCATTGAGCCCTCTGGTCTCGGACAAGTGGACACTTACAGGGTTGCTAAGCAATGCATCCAGTTCTCTTGCCTGTTATTTCCACAGTAAGATGTCCCATTTAACTAGTGGCAGCTGATTAAAATCAACGTTTGAGATTGCTTGGCTATGAATGATATTTCTCATTTATGAAGTGTAAATTAAAACGCCTAAAATATATAGCCTTCAGAGAAATGTGAAATTTACTTACTGTGATATGTTGAAATAATTCCGATTTATAAAAAATAGGTTGCTTTTTTCTGTTCTTTAAACACAGGCTAAAAATCAGCGAAACTTTATTTACTGTCATTATCCTAGTGTGCCACCAAGACAATATCACAATCTCTCAGAATCCACTCTCAAATAGCGCAAAATCTGCCTGGTTACGGTGGCCTCATGCCACGCGAATTAAGGACAACCATGATGATCGTCTCAAGTCTTGCGGTGGAGAAGTATAGGGGACAATCGGTTGTGTCCACGTCCGACCAGGAGCATTCTGGACCATACACACTCTGGGTTCGAACTACATATGGTCTTTTCATCATAGAAATATAGATCAGAGAAGTAGTGTGTGGGTATAGGCTGTAAAAGGACTGTGCGTTAAAGCGAAAAAGTAGAAAATACATTTACTGTTGATCTCGTAATGCACACGAAAAGCACCTTCGTGTGCATTACGAGATCAACAGTAATAAGGTCTCGTCGGATATACCCCTTGTTGCGAATCAGATGTATGCAAAGTAATAGCATTAATGTTTCACCTTCATTTAATTGACAGATCCTAGTACAATGTAAGATACGCACAAGAGCTATAAATCTAATGAGTCAATGCATTTTGAATTTTTAAAATTTTGAAGTTAGCCATTATCACTATATTAATTTTACATGTTTTAACATGTATCAGTGTTATCGCGGTCTTTCTATTCAAAGAGTAATGGCTCTGTCCAGCATTCTGCTTATAGCTTTATAAATTGTATGCACTTTTAAAGAATTAGTGACATTTAAAGATAATAATTCTAATTCTTAAATATTTATGAATCAAGCTATTTACACGAATTGTTTAATTGTAATATTACAAGTGTAATTTCTATTGAATCATATTTCATCTGCTTTGAGAACATCCATGGTAGGATAATACATATAATTACAGTATGAACTATATTGTCTTACAGCTGCACATTATTATTATTATTATTATTATTATTATTATTATTATTATTATTTACCACCATCATCATGCATGTGAATTAGCCAGCAGATTCCTCGTAGACAGTTGGGTAAACATTTTCCAAGTAGCAGTCCATTAGGGGTTTGACTGCTTCAGGTGCATTGCATAGTTCAGGAGCATTCTATAAAACTCACCATCCAGCATCTCACCAGAACGGTGGTGGATGCTTTTTATCCATCCTTTGGATGTATTTAAATTTGCCACTGCCTGTTGAATAAGTGTATAATAGGAGAACACAAGAGAATTAAGAGACTCTTTAAATCAAGGAAGGACATAGAAACAGTGGGTACCTTTTTGGTAAGAGGACTCTTGTCTAAGAGTCCAGCAAATAACAAACGGAAGCTTCTCACAAGCTAAAACAAAGGAAAAATGTTGGGGTTGCTACTATTCCTAAAAGCACTTTAATCCAACATTCCCTGTAAAATGAAATGCATTTATGGAACTTCAGATATAATTTAACTTAAAATATCTTCTAAAATTCAATGAAGAATAATCTTGGTCAAGTGACAATCTTCATGAGTAGTGATCATAGGCTAATATCAAGACAGCAGACCTTTAAATATTACATGTTGTCTGTAGTCAGATTTACATATGTCAGGTGAACAGGAATGGAAGGCAGAAGTATTTCTAGGAAGCCTCCTTGGACACCATGTTGAGATATCATCACTAGAAAGTACTGTCAATGATATAAGCTATACTAAATATCATTCTCATATCTGTATTAGAAGAAATGCTTGAATTTTCCAATCAATGTGCCTGCCTTTTTTTTTGGATTTTTTTGTGGATTTTAGATTGAAGCTTATTCACACTGAAACTTTCTCTTGACTTTCTCTTGACCATTGTTCTGTGATATTGGCAACTATTGGTCCTGTTGAAATTCCAGGATGTTATAATGCTGACCATTTAGTCCTGTGTGGGCTCTGCTGTATGTCACCAATTCACTTTTGGGATTTTAAAAGGATTCATGGTGATGATGAAGAAAAAACCTTTCTTTCTGCTCTGTTTAAAAGTGCACCCTGCTTAGTGACCTAATACAGAATTAATCACACCCACAATAACGTGTAAAGAAGCTCTCTGTTCGCTCTCTGCTGCCAAAAGCCTGTATGTTAATCACTTACAATGTTGCATTGAGAAGGCAGGAGACACAAACTATCTTTGATTCCACCTTTGGCTTTTTCCTAAATGATGATGTGCTATAAGTGTATTGGACTTAACATTATGTCCAAGTCTTGAGCAGGGCATTATCCTGTGGAACAACAAAAGCCTAGACAGGGATCTCTTTACCTCTTCATTGATACTTTAGAAATGCTAGTATTTGGTCATAACAAAGGACATTAACAAATTCTTGGTCAACCATAAATGGCTGTCAAACTAACAATGTTCAAAACACACCCTAAAAAGAAAAATGTTTCATTTTTAAACTCTAGGTTTCACAACCTAAAATCTGAATCATGTTATCAAGTTACTGAGAATAACTTACTAAGGTTCCCCATGAGGAATGTTTCATTCATTCATTCATTCAATTATTTCATCCATTGGGGCTAATTTCTGGAGGAGTTATGTAATCAGTTTTCAAATGATGTGGCTAGAACATTCATTAACTCCAAAAAAGCAAGATTTCCTTGAAAGCTGGCATGTGCCCAGAGACATGCCAATGATCAATCTGTCATCCACCACCTTTTGCATCATGTTATTTTCACTCATTCATTTATGGATGCCCTCTGGCAGAGTCCACATTATGCCAGTAGCCATACACCCTGGCTACATTCTCCTGCATAATGGCTGAAGCTGAACAAGGTTGGGCTTGATTAGTACTGAGATGGGTGACCTCCTTGGAAAACCAGCTGCTGGAGGGAGGGCCAGTAGGTGGCAATCTTTATTCTGGACCTAAATCAATGCCGCACAGCTGTGACAGGGATACAGTATTGTAGGAGGTGCTGTTTTTTTTTAACTCATGGGAAAGAGTTGGGGATTCTGTAGTGTCCTGACTAAATTCCCAATCAGGCTTTTTCAATCTGTCCATTTATTAATCCCCTACCTCAGCTAATGTGTGGTGAGTGTTCTGGTACAAAATAGCTATACCAGGTGGGAGTTACACATTGGTGGAACTGAGGTGAGGACCCCCCAAAGTGCTTTTAGACGCTTGAAATGTGCTGTGTAAATGTAATCTATTCTTATTTATTTAGTTCATTTCTGTCAGTTTAATTCTTCTGATCTGATCTGTGAGTGTTGTGGAAGTGTTTATTTAGGGAATCTGTTTTCATAGGCAAGGACATTGTTGCTTTTGCAGGGAAGCTACACTAGGTGGAGATCAAGAAGGAGAGCCAAGATAGAGACAGGCTCAAAGATAATAAAAGTTACCTTTGAGCCAACAGCATTGTTCTTTTGTTATTTTGTGGAGAATTATGGTGTCTTCCAGGTCAACAACAATCTTAGACTGTCAACATAAGAAAAGAAAAATTATCACAGAGATAAATAAATAAATCTAATTTTCTGTTTCCATTTTCTTTTTTCTGGTGAGCCCACCAGACAATGTTTTCAATTTCATGCTGTTCATAAAGTGAACTATTGTTATATTTGCAAAGACAAGATGTGTGTTTTATTTGACATAGTGAATTAAAAATTCAATCCATGAGTATGGATTGATTTAGGTTAACCAAATACATGTGTAATCAATATTTAGATCCCTGTTTGTAAGTCATGCTTAAGATTGGTGTTAGGCAGGCAATCAATAATTCAGAAGAATTCCTATAGGCAAAGACAAAGGCTGTGAGTCATTCCTCTAGCTTCCTGCATGAAAGCACTATTTATCATTTATCCCAATACAATTATTGTGACTGATAAAATATTCGATTTATAGTGCCATACTGCTTAGGATGGAAAAAATCTAAATTTCAGATTTTTGCTCAACCATTCATTATACTTTCAAACTGATGTTCTTCCATGGTATTTTGCCAATATTAATTGTAAAACATCTTGCCACTCCAGCCTTGTAGCAGAGACTTCTGTGTGTGCCAGCCTATGTGTAATTAGGCTTTAGCAGCAAGCGGGTGCACAGATTCCCAGAAATGGGGAGAAACTAGGCAGACAAAACTACTGCTGAAAACACACAAACAATGTGTGTACATATGTTCCTTACAAGAGGTTACTTTGACAGTGATTATGATAGGTCCACTCTACACATAGGAAACAAAACAGACTTTACTTAAAGGAATACTAATGTGTAATACAGTTTTTCAATATCACAATAAATCGGCCTAAAGGCAATTCCAACCCTTACCAAATACATTGGCAGCCAACAGCTCAATATGCAAAATACAGCTGCACTCTTTAGATTGCATAAGGGAGCAATTGAACAATTTATGTGCAAAAAAGATCCCTGATTAAAATGCAGATTAAAAATTCTGTTAGAAGAAGAGTGGTGAAGCAGTAAGTAGGAGGATTGTATACTGTCAGTTCAACAGAGGTATGAAAGCAGAGCAAATGAATAATGCTGAGAGATGTGTCAGAATGGGGCCCACAGCATCCAGCTGGCAAGGAACCCAGATACTTTGATTAATCTAAGAAACCTTAGCCTCAGCTGGGAGGGAGAGGTTATAGGGACCCAGGGGGTTATGTCAAGGACATGGAAGTCATATCACCCATGGAGTTACACTGAGTTTTAAAATAGGTACCTTAGTTTATATTAGAATTTCAAACAGAGACAGTTGCATTCAAACTGTGAGCAAAGCTTCATTTTTGACAGTACAATTTTTTTTCTCTGGCAGAAATGTCTATTTCTTCATAATAGTGGGCCAAGCCACAGACAAGAATAGGGGCAATTTTGGGCCTCAGAGGCCTCAAGACAGTGTTGATGTGAATCATACAGATTTCAGCAACTAAAATTGGCCAAGAACTTTCCTGTTTGCTTTTTGTTCAAGTACAGCAAAATATTTACATTCTTTCACAGCTCCACTTGATGTTCATCCTAGCAACATAGTCATGTAAGTGAGGGAAATAAACTGATTCAATACAAGGCTGATATTACGAAGTAAAACAACTTTAATTAAGCTTTATGAGGTTACCTAAGTTGCCGATGAGGGTGGTCAGGCAGTAAGTTTCCAATTTGCCCATATTGTCTAAAATGATTTCCTTCATGTTTTTCCCTGACAAAAGTGCAAGCTATGAAATACTTGGGGACTGTAAGTGGCAATATACAAACTACATTTTGAGCCCAAATGGGAAAAAGCTGAATATGGAGTACAAGAACAGGAAATTTTTGTTTTTATACTCTTTTACCTTTGAATTGTCACTATCAAATTCTTGAGAAGAGTGTCATGTATATTGCACACACACCTGTATTGTGGTTTAATTTTTCTGAGTGTGCCTGTAGATTGCTAGCTTGTTTTCTACAGCCATTTTTAAGAGTGCAAGAGGTTCACTCAGTGGGATGACAAGCATTCAGATGGTTAGCAGGTTGACTCCTTCCACCTCAAAGTTTCATTTTGCGAAGATACTGAAATCGGAGTAGACACTGAAATCCTATTTGGTTGCTGCCTTCTGTCACTTTGAAAAATGTTCCCATTTCTAACATGACATTATGTAGCTCAGCATGAGGATGACCAAGCAGATTCAACGCAACCAGTGTTCATTAACTTATTATAATTAGCTAGCGGTGTAAATATGAGTTGAATTTTTAAATTCAGAAACAAAACACCATTGGTTAACATCTTATTACACATTTTAACCTTTTATTTGGTTGGTACCAGTAACAGTGACACTAGTACACCCCCACTAGTGTCAATGTTCCCATTTCTAACATGACATTATGTAGCTCAGCATGAGGATGACCAAGCAGATTCAACGCAACCAGTGTTCATTAACTTATTATAATTAGCTAGCGGTGTAAATATGAGTTGAATTTTTAAATTCAGAAACAAAACACCATTGGTTAACATCTTATTACACATTTTAACCTTTTATTTGGTTGGTACCAGTAACAGTGACACTAGTACACCCCCACCAATCTTTAATGTTTTGCACTTGCTGTTGTTCAGAGAGGTCTTGACTGGCCTTCAGCTGTTGGTTTTCCACTTACACCTCTCGGGTAAAATCCTTTGGAGCTGGAACTCATACTTATACAGGTACTCATTGCACGGTATGCAGGTAAGGTCTTAATGGTGCAAAGATGGTTGCCATTTTTGATATGCATGTGTACACAGGGTTTGCAGAATGAGGGGATAACTTCACAGGGAGGGCAGTACCTTGATGCAACCACCTCTTTACGTCGATGGACCCCCAGTGGTGAAATGAGCTATCTGCAATTATCAGAACTGCACAATCATTCACCATCCTATGACACCCACTCAAAACTATTCAGGCTGCATCTCGGTGTCCAGAACCAGGGGTGTATCATTCACCTCAGAACCCATCCCCAGAGACAAGCCTGAAGTTCTGTTACAGACCATTGTTGGGCACTATATGTTAATGAGATGTAAAATTATGCTGCTCTTATGGTTACTTTAAGGATTCTTTGGCTTTCTGGGTTTTCATTTATGATCACTTTATGCAGCATGAATATGATTATTGGTTGTTTGCTTACCTTAGCACTGGTGTTAGGTCGATGCTTCATCAGTGATCTTCCACTTCATATTCTATGCAAAAACCGTTGTCCTTGCAGCTTTCATGACACACACTACATGCATCCTGCTTTGACAGCCTTATTAATCACTCTGGATAGGAGGATTCACGAAATAAATAATACAGGTCATAGGACATGGCCATCACAACCCTACAACAGATGCTTATCTTGAGTCCTTATGGGGGTTAAAACAAGTTTTCCTTACACACACGAAGATGCTTTCTTATTGAATTTATCTGCATATTCCAAAGCACAGACCTACATAAGGAATGTGGGTATAAGTAGTCAAAGCATTGCTATCCCACCCTCTAAGTCCTGCCACCCCACTGAGTGAGATATTCCCTTACGCTATGTTCCACATCACATGGGTGAAGAAATAACACTATTCAATCGCGATTATGCCAACTAACCCTCAAAGTTTGTTTCAGTGTGTAGTTTGTCACATTCACTTCTTGGGCCAGATTGGGACCAGTCACACCTGCAGTGATGTATCTCCTGTCAGTCAATGTCAATGCAGTGACATGTACAGTTGACACAGGAAGTGCACTCTGAAATACTGAGTGATACCTCTATGTGCCCCCTCACAAACACATCACAGACCATACACACAAATCACAGCTCACTCAGAGTAACATGTATAATTAGAAAAAAAATCACACCAGTCTCAAAGCAGGACTATTAGAGAGATAAACAATTCAATGCACTTACTGTGAACTTTATTTATTCAAGAGAATTCAATTCAAAGACCAAACTGAGTTTTAAAGGCAAAATCTGAAATGGCATTCTTTTCACTACTAAGCTGTACGACTAAGCTTGGCAATCTTCACAGTCCAGATGTGGTCAAAGTCGAGCATTTTCATTGTCAAAAGATATCTCATATAACTGCATGCACCTGTAACTGCAAGAGTGAATGGGTTTTGTGTTTTTGTTATGGCCTGACTGGAGTCAGCTGAGTGTCATGGTGAGAGCATTTCCTTACAATGTGACTGTAGACACAAGACATTGTGCATTGAATTTGAAACGGGACACAAATACATCAGATCAGAAACAGCACCTGCTACCAAGAAGTCTAACTACTGCACCACATTGATTAACATCAGCAGACATTTATACCAAAAGAAAAACAGACCAAAGTGTACAATATATCAGTGATGCATGTCTTCTAAACAGAGGAGAATTTTTATGTTCTGTGGGAATTTAATCACACTCACTCAAATGAGAATGATGCTTTGATATCAGGGCCTGAGGTTCTCTCTGTGAGGAAAAAATATGTATATTCTGTAAGTCTGGATCACTGAGGAACTGTCTGTGAGTTAACCCTGATTTCCTCTGTTTGCAGTGCATGACTCACCAATACTGCCTCACTAAAAAAACACAACACGTGTGCACGGCACTGTCCATGTGCTGAAAATATGAGCAGAAAAGCCCACAGATAAATTACATCACAAATTCCAGGTTCTTTCTAGCCACAGTAATACCAGAAAAAAACACAAACAGTGCAGTTTAACATTGCATCTGATTGGGCCAAGCAAATTAAGAGTAAGGGAACTTGGTAGAGATATATTCTAAAATTTTCAAGATATACCTGTTATAAACATTCTGGCTGAAGTGGTACAAAACTGTAATACAAAAAACTCTCCTATAAATAAAAATTGTTCTACAAAGGATACACATTAAAAATGAAAGCCAAAGATTTCACTGGTAAAAAGTGCACCTCACTATTCTGCTAGCGTCAGAGTCAAACAGCTCGTGACACAATGGTACACCGATGCTCCTGAATCATTATGTTGCATCATGTATTGTCATTTAGCAGATGCTCTTAACCTCAGTAAGCCACAGCTGTATAAATGATAAGTACCTTGCCCAAGGGTACAACAGCAGTGCCCCAGCAGGGAATTGAACTAGCAACATTTCAGTTACAAAAAAGTCAACTGGATTAGATCTGTTTCATCAAGCTTTTGATTAGCTTGTTTGATCTTACACAACTAGAAATATAGTCAGAATCAAAGCCAGCCTGTCAGAGCAACTGGGGCCCTGACTCATTCCTCCCCAGCTCCACATTTTGTAATTTGACAACAGAAAAGAAAACAGTTTTTTCATATAAGCACTTTATGTATTCAGTCCTGTGGTTTGGAGGACCTCTGTGGAGGACAGCGTCCTTTCACCTCTGCTGCAGGCCTCAACGGGGGTGATGTCATCGCCGGAACTTGCGGCCGCACTTGCCATAGGGGACAGGGCGCTTCTTTTCGGGGGGCTTGTTGTAGAGGTACACCGATGGGCCTGAATACTCCTCGTCAGGGTTCTCCTCCATCATCTGCAGCTTAGCCTCGATGGCACGGATCTTGGCATTCACGCTGCACAGCGTTGGGGCGTTTGGGGTGAGGGGCAGGAACAAAAAGCCACTTGAGTGAGATGCCAGGCCCTTTCATCTTCCTCCACTGCCCTCTACCTGCACCCACTGCCGACCTCTCTGTGGGACCCAAACCTGACCTGATTTTTAGTCATTTTTTTCTTCTCTTTGACTGTTTAAAAATTATTTTGCCCTCTACTTTGCAATCAGAAAAGGAAGCTGATTCCCGACATACCCAAATGACATCAGCCGGACAGTACTGGGCACTATGACTGTATGTGCTACAGACCTCAGGGTAGTGGGCATCTCCTCCATGCTGGACGAAGGTTCAAGACTGGCAGGCAGGGCTTTGTCACCTCTGTACTGGTCAAACCTCTATGAGAAAAAAGTTTCAAAATATGTAAGTAAATAAAAGTAAATGAAGACAAATATGATGATAACTGCTAAGTTAAGCACAGGGATAAAGGCTTGAGATGTGGGGAGTGTTGCCGAGTTATCTGAACTCATTCTTCAATAGTGCGGGTCACAGATGCTGGGCCCTGTCCATTAGTCATATGGTCATCGTGTTGGAAAGGGACCGTTTCCGCTGCCTTTGGCCAAGTCTCTTCCTGACATGAGGCAAGCATGACCGCATAACAGCCTCTAGTGCCTTTCCCCATCCATGCAACTCAGACTACTGCCAGTGCCATGACTACAGCAACCAGGCCTTCAAATGTGTGGAGACCACCAGAATAGCATTAGTCTCTGATTACTCTGTGCCTGAACTGAACCTCACACACTTCTGCACAAAACAACAATTTTACTGCTATAAAAATGCTGAGTGGAAATTTTCCCGCCATGACTACAAGAGCAGTTCCTTATCCCTTATCATTAGCTTCAACGAATGATCTTACACTGCCTGTATCATTTACTGTTCAGACATTACTCAAAAACACATTGCCAGGGTCCATGCCTTTTGAGGCAAAGTGATGGACCGAGCCCTAGAATGGGGCCTTTCAGACTCCCCCGTCAGCCCATGTCCCCATGCTCCTTCCACGCCCCATGTGGAGTCCTGCTTCCTGGGAACTGTTGTTTCTGGCAAATGCCCACTCTTGTTTTCTAGCAGCGTTGTGCAAATGACCCCTGGCTGCTTGAGGCACAAGCTCTGCAGCAGCACAGACTTACTCGGCCTATGCTGTCATACATACATGCGTACATAAACTCTTACACACACATACACACACACGCATGGATACAAGCGAACATGTTCTCACAAACATACACTCACACTCTCACACACACACACACACACACTCCCCACCCCCATTCAAACACAATGTCAGGATTATGAATATTCCCAAAAATGACCCATTTTAAACCAGCTAAATCCCTCTCTTTCCTTCCCTCCGTTAATTGAGAAAACATGTTTGTGGATTGAGCCAGCTGAGCTGTTAAACCATACAGATCAGCATAAAAAAATAATAAAACTCTTTCCAGGTTAGCCTTGTTTATCTGCAAAGATGAGAGCTGCCAGTCAGCTGGGATAACAGGAAGAAGCATGACTCCACCATTTGGAGCCTGACAAAAAGCAGTCAAACAGTCACAGGGGAGACACCAGCAGAAGAGCAACAGTGGTGCGAGAAGAGCCCTCAATGGGAACATCACCAAAAAGGGGAAAGGGGATGGACAGGCTCTTAAGATGGACAAACAAGGGAAAACACATCAGCCAACCAGGGTAATCAGAGACTGTGGAGCCTCTCCCTTTGATTCAGCCCAGCCTCTACTCCTGTAATAGCATTACTGGCTCTGCAGATGAGGACAGATACATGCGCATTCTGGCGGACTGTGATGCCCTCAGGGATGATAAGGGCACCGTTCTGAAGACTGACAGATACAGACAAACAGACGTTATTTACAACTAAGACACTCTGAGGTGGAGGGGGTTGACCACAGGGGCTGGAACCAGGATCAACCGCTGCCTGTTTTTGTCAACACGTCTGCTCTGTTAACCTTGACCTGAGTCTGGTGTCCCGTTCCCCTCAGAGGGGCGTTATTCTGGCCCATACAGGATTTCCTCACTCAGTACGGCAGCTGCCTATTCTTAGAGACAGGGCTGCTGCGGTCCCCCTTTATTCTCACTCACACTGTACTGATGAATTACACACTCTCACTCATACTGTACTGATGAGTTACACACCCTCTGATCACACTATACTGACGAGTTAACTACACACCCTCACTCACACTGTACTGATAGGTTATGCATCCTCACTTACACACTGTACAGCTGAGTTACATCCTCACTAACATGCTGTACTGATGAGTTACACTCTCACTAACACACTGTACTGATGAGTTACACACCTGCACTAACACACTGTACTGATGAATTACACACTCTCACTAACACACTGTACTGATGAGTTACACCCTCAGTAACACACTGTACTGACGGGTTACACACCATCACTCACACTGTACTGATGTGTTACTCACCCTCATTCCCACTGTCTTGATGAGAGTCATACATAATCAGTAACATATTCCACAATTAAAATGAACCACCAGCCATGCTGTACAGAAAAAAGTGACAGAACTACCTACTGTACAGTGAGAAACTCAAAGAGAGTGTCCTGTCCAGGTAAGATATGTAGCTTTGCGTGAGTTGGGGCCCGCAGTAAGAGCCAACAGTGGCATGCAGGCCTGCTGCAGATCCCTGCGGGACATTTACCTTTACCTGTGCATGAGCCCAGCGAACGACGAGCTTCTTGGACAGTGCCAGCTTCCCATTCAGGCACTGGATTGCTCTCTCGGCCTCCTGCGGAGAGAATACGGGAGAGCGGTGACCTCTCCAACACTCATCATCCTCATCACCATCAGCACCACCAACATAATTAGCATGGACAGAGAGGGGTTATCAGGCTCAGTATAGGCAGCAACTTCAGCCAATATTTGGTATCAGTTTTACCTGTGTATTATATTCATTGTCAAAGTCAGCACAATACTGTATCTTAGAAAGACAAATTTGAGGAGAAGACAGTATCCCTGTACACATTGCCTTGTAGCTATCAAGTCTGTCACTGTCACCCTGATTATCTTCCAAACACTATTAAGGAGGGGGCTGAAACTTTCACCCAAATGAATCATCTTAAAAAACAAAATGTAGTCCTACCTCTTTAGTCTGGAAGTTGACAAAGCAGTACCCCCTGGGTTGGCCCTCTAGGGGGCCAGACTTGTGAAAGAGGAAGTCGAATTGCTTCACCTTGCCAAATTTTTCCAGGAGCTTCACCAGGTGGTATCTGTGACACAAATGTAAGGCTTCTCAATCCATGGATGTGTTTAACAATATCATTGTTGTGTGATTCCACTTACATAAACCATTATAAAAACAACAGGCCTACTATATATAGAAAGGAACAATACAAATTAAAATTGATATTTACATTTTCAATATTAAGGGATGGGATTCCTCTCACTAGGTGTTGAGCATTAATTAGAAATGACAGGGTCTTTACACCTTTTAGAGGCAATAAATCTTTTAATAACACAATATAGAGGATACAGCGTGAGGACAATGAGAAAATAAAAAGGAGGAAGTCCGAATTCCCACCAGAGCTTAATTCAAGAAAAACATTTACAACTGTGAACTGCATTAGAACCCTGTTTAGCGACACTTTACAAGCCAATAGGAATTGTGGGAAATTAAACATGCCCGCCTTACTGGACTCCATTACTGTGCTGAAAACCAGCTGTCAATCAAATGTTTGAAATGCTCCAACACTGATCTGTTTGTCCACAATGTCCTATTTAAGTTTCAGTCTCATCCTGGCTACTTATGTTAACGATTGTAATTTCAATGGCAGAACCAGAGAAGGGCTCTTGGGGTGGAAGTGACCCTTAGACTGGAAGTTTTACCAAGTGTGACAATGTGCTAGAGTTACACAACATCCAACACTCCTGCCACATTATATAGCCTTGGAGTAGCGTTACGCAACACCAAGGTCTGACCTTGTTGAAGTCACCACTGCTTTTAATTACTGACTGCTCTTGCAGGAGGGGGGCTTAAATAACTCCAGCAATTTAGCTTTCAGACTTTCACTCTGCCCAGTGGGACCAGCAGATAACAACGTGAACAATGCTGACAAATTACAGCACTTGCTGCATTACAACACAAGCAACAACACTGATGGCTACGAGGACAGGAGTGAAACAGAACACCGCACATATGTGCTATGGGATCCGTCATGGCTAGACTACAGATTTCTCTCCTTACTGGCTTTTCGGGCTAGTAGAATAGAGTTGGCTGTCCCGTGGTGAAACAGCTCAAGCAACACAATCGGACCACTGGGTCAGCACCACTGTTGAGACCTGATTTACTTTGATAATGGTCGATACAGGGGGTCCTGAGTGGGTCAGTCAGCAAAAGGCTTTGTTCTGAGCCTCAGATGTGTCATCTGCTGACATTGTTCAGATGTCTGGTCCACTGGGGGTCAGGCGGGTTTTGTTGGTCAGGGTTCTCTTGTTGCACAGCTCTCCACAACCTGAGACTCGTTAGGCACCAATAAGTCACTCTGATGATGTCAGAAAGATGCACTGTTTGGCGTGCACTCTTATGTGCAACATGGGATTTGTAGTGTGAATCACAGCCGTGGTTGGCATGTTTGTGTCTCATAGGACTGCATTTGCTACACCCCTCTGCAATGGCAGAGGATGTCACAGTGAGACTGGCCTAATGCATAGCTGACCATTCTAAAGTTAGAGGCAATGGGGGAAATGTAAAAAATAATAATGGCATCTACACCTATTTTTCAAACCAATAACATCCAAACTTGAACAGCCACTCCTGCTTTATGCTACATACTCATGCTACACACATATGTCCTGTCAACAATGAATAAACAACAAATGAATAAACAAATAATGTTACCTGGAGGTGACTGGATTGATAGGAAAAAAAATCTGAAGGAATTTGTTTTTTTTCCTTAGCGACAATTGCTGCCTGGGAATGGTCTTGTGTAAGTGTCGTTGAGACTGTTGGAATTGCTTTATTGTTTTGGCCAGGGCTATTTTTAATCCTGGAAAGGTACGAACAGCAGAAGTGGGGGTCCTGGACGTTGTATTAATGTCTTCCCCTTGTATCCCTGGGGCTTTTCCTCTTAGGAGTGTTTCTCACTTTCCCAGACTCCACCCCTCCAGCCTGGAATGGAAGCTCTTCCTGTAATGGTGCAGATTGAGGAATTGATAGTGCCTGATATACAGAAACCACTTCTGGCTCTGAACAGACCACAATGTGCCTCTCGAGGGAGCCATTAAGATAGCTGAAGAAATGGTCTGGCATGTCGAGGAGTGGCCTCTTGACTCGAGGGTGTTCTGTGAAAATGTAGTCCTCAGCCAAATGAGACATATGGTGCAGAGAGAGCAGCCCTGCTTAACCTTGCGCAGTTACTCTGAGGTTACACTTGGTAACAGCGCTCCTGATGCAAGCAGGTGGTAAATACCTGTGAAATGGAGTCCATTCAAACAGATTGCAATGCCACAGTGCTGGCAGCCAATGCACACCATGACAACATCAGAGGGGCAATAAAAAAAATCTTTTATAAACAGAAAAAACATTACCATTTAGTGACATTCATGTGGTCTCCTCTCACAGTCCTTAATTCCTGTTCCATATTATCCAGCACTCATGGTGCAGGAATGAACCATGGAAGTTTCACAGCAGAAGGTAGGGACAAAAGCGAGAGCAAGAATAATACAGGTCATGCAAGATTAAGGGAACATGGGGGCGATACCTGCATTCAATCACTGTGGAGACAGTGTGAGGCAGCCTAGCAAACAGGCAGACAGCAGCAAAGCTACCCTGAGACTTCCTGGCTTCCCAGAATCCCCCAGCACTTTCCTATTTCCTGTCCCTCTGCCCTTCCGCTGGGTACCCCTGCCCCCCTGCCCCTGTTGTCCCTGCTCGTCACCCGGCCAGCAGCACTGTACAGACAATGCACTGTAGGGGCCCTGCTACAGCACAAACAACCTGCAGCACATGCTAAATCCATCAGCACCCTGAAACAGGCCCCTGCGGAATGCTGACAGGTCAATGTGTCAGCGCCTCATTACGCCTGCAGCCCCCTCCATGTAGACGCCATGGGCGGGGCACTGTGTGTGGCTGCACTGCCTGCGGAAAACCTGCCGGGGAGGTGTTTAAGGCACCCTCTACAGCATGTGTCCCTGTCACACTTGCACTTGAAGAGAAGCACTAACAATCGTGAGAATCTCACAAGTGCTTAAGCACATGTTCACCTGACATCTTGGCCACAGCACCTGGGAACAGTGCGGCCATCCAATCAGATTGTATCCAGCAACATTGATGGAGTAAAGTGTAATAGTGCCACAAAAAGATTCTATGCGCCTTTCCACACTGGTAGAGATCATTTTATGACATCTGGCACAAAGCACCAATCCACAGCAACAAGTAAGGGAACCAATGCTCAAACTGATCTGTATAACAGGTGTGCTAACATCATTCTACTATTTGCATGGGTGGTTTAACAAAACCTTTGGAGCAAGGACAGCAGCATCCATTCAGATCTGGGATTATGCCCAGACATATTGTAAAAAGAAAACTGCTATCAGCTGAAAGCTGATATTTACAACAGTAGAGAGTAGGAATGACCACTGGGAGACCTGCAGCTGCCACATTAAACCCAGCTTATTTCAGTACCAAATGAATCCTGGGTGCTTTCTGAGGGTGAAAGAGAGAAGAGCCATGGATCTCAGCAAAGAAAAAAGTTTCACTACAGTGGACAATTTGGAGGCGATAAAGGAGAAAATTCGCTTCTGCAGTATGATTAATCCTGCAGATTGAACACTAAAGCCTCTTCCCGTTTCACCCCAGCCTTTCCGCCACTCTTTTTACACCACACAGAAAAAGGAAATTGAGCTCAGTTTATATAATCACTCAAACGTGTCAAAAAACGGGATCGCTTCGAGAGCGCTTACTCCCTCATGACCCAAGAGTGAGCTGGAGGCCTGCAATCATTAAGGACAACTCATTAGCTCAGTGCAGTGTATGGCTCAAAGACCCATTACCAAGTCATTTCAATTACAGAGAGGGACAAGGTTTGTTTTAGGTTTATCATGGGAAAACGGCCAGTGAGATCATGATGTGGGATTACAAGCTCCTGATACTGAGATGTGCAGATTTGGGAGGAGTCCAGCTGCCGATGGACAGAGCTGTCCTGTTCCCATTGAGTGCTTATCGATTGATGGCTCCTAACCCACTAACTGACCATAACTGCCCCCTCCCTCCACAGCTTGCCTATCACGACCATAAATATTCCAGTACATGAAGAATGTACATGAACTACAGCACAGAAATTAGATGCACATTTTATGGTAAAAGCCCATTACTGCTCTCAATTAACCCTTTATTCAGGCTCACCAATTTTCTCCCTGATCTGAAAAGCGCCTGTAGGTAAACACTGACCTTGTGAACCAGGAATTTACTGGTGCTTGGTGCCTTCGGAGAGATCTGAGGTGGGTTTGCTACAACAAACACTCCCAACACGTGAACTAATTAATCTTACCAATCACCGGCCTGTGGGCATTCCTGTTGTTTTTATTATACCAGGTTATTTAAAGAAAACAGAGTAGAGGAGGGAAGGAAACGCCTGTCTAGACACCGGCCTGAGCAAGCCTTACATTTTCCAGGAGTCCACAAGGTAATCTCAGAGTGTGGTGTGTGTTTTTTTTCCTCTTTTTTATACCTTTAATAACAGTTACAGGTTGACAGAGTAAACACACCAGGTGGGTGAGAAACAACCTCAGCCCTCAGCAGAGTGGGACGCCATGCTCTACTGCCTCTCTATCACAGATGCCCAGTCACGCGTAGAGCGGCCTTCCAGCCAAACAGGCTGGCAAACTTGACTCACTCTGTGATTTTGGGGTCAATGTTGCCGATCCATAGGCGGTGTCCCTCTTGCGATGAGCTCTCCGAAAGGATGGAGGCATTCTCCAATGTTTCCGCTGCCGACTGCATTGGCCTCTGGGGAGGGACAGAAGGTGACACGCTTGACTTTGTGAATTTATTTATTTGACAGGGACAGTGGGCAGCCACTTGACTGCCATAGAGTTAGATATGAAGCTAAATCTCATCTTTAGTCCCTGGACAGGTGACAGGAGTGACAGCAAACAAGCACGCAACCATCCAATAATACAGACATCTCTCACCAGAGGCTCCACCCATGAGCTCACGGCTCATCAAACTGCTCCTCAAGCTAACTTCAGGTGCTCAGCAAACCGCTAATTAAATACACTACAATTGTTGCACTTCATTTGTTTTGAAAAGTTGATACAGTAACAGGTATGAATATGATGCAACTGTGAACCTTTTTTAGATCCCTGCAGCAGGTGTGCCTTCAATGCTCCAGTTTAAATACAGTGGCACAAGAGGTCAAACCAGTCAAGGTTTTTCACTCAGAGTGCACAATACAGGTAAGTTTTTCAGCGTATCTAGACAATGTTAATATCATGGACGAACGTTAATATTAACAAGACATTAAATTGTGTGTGGGGGGGGGATGCTTGAAAGTAATCATTTTTGCTGGTCCATACTGTACATAACTATGTAACAACATACATTTGAGGAATTGTAGCTCCTGAGTTAAAATTAAATATGTCACAAATATGTCAAAGGCCTGATTTTGAGGAGTGCTGCTCCTGATGGTAGCCTTTGAAACTGTGGGTGGGTGTGGATCACTTCACATTTCACGTCAGATTTTTTCACTTATGATTGACTTTTTTCAGATCATTCCTTGTTACAACAGCAAAATCATTTTAGTACTTCATACTCCTCAGTAATGAGAGGAGAGCCAGTGGGTTCAACCAAAAAACAGGGAAAATGCCAACACAGAGGGGACTCACCAGAAAGTGCATTGATTACATCACGACAGGATACACAAAACAGCTTATTGTGTTCTGAACACATTTTAGTGCACTCTACATATCCGGTTATGGATCTTCAAAACACCCGCTGATACTTCAAGAGAGTGGAGAATGGAGCTTGCTATTGACTGCCTTAACTTGCCTAAGTTACATCATACCACTTACCAAATGTCTGTATTTTGTCAAACGTCGGGCAAAGAAATTTGTGTACGTTACTAAATTACATTCTTGAAACCATTCGCTTTAGTTTGTGGCTTGGATTATACTATGGATAGAGAGGGAATTACATTTAGATAGAAATGGTGACATAAGGAGGGTGACATATAATTGCTTGGCTTCTGGCTTGGTGGGTAATGAGTTGTTTCACTGCACCTTTACTGTAGCTAGGTGGCATTATAGCTAGTTTGTTGGCCAGCTATTTACTCTAGCTAGGTGGCCGCAAATGTAAAAGAAAGCGTGAAAACGTTAGCAAGACAACTGATTAGCTAGCGACCTAGCTGTTTCTTTCAAACAATTTAGCTACCCAGATTGCAACCTCAACCATCTAATTAACGTTAGATAATTTAGTCTTGCCATTTAGCCATGTCTTGAATCAATCTAGCACAACCTCTGTCCCTACACATCCCACAGAACACACACACCAAATGTGTTTTATCAGATCCCCGTTAAAACTGCTATATAGCTAGTCAGCTAACACTCGACAGTCTGTCTATTTGTGCTTCATCTGTTGTTCGTTAGATGGCTTGGTACCTAGCTAAGGATAGCCTTTTGAGACAGCAAAGGTTTGTTTTTTTATATATTAATTTTATATGATCTTAAGTTTTCAAACAGTTCGTAAGCTAGCATGCTAATTAACAAACAAGACTACCTAAGTAGCTACATAGACAGCAAACGGAAACAGGGCATCTTACAGTTCACTGTCTTCTGTAGAGTCGTCCTTTGGCGGAGGTACAACAACCCTCTGTCGTTCAGTTACAGTATTAGCTAAATATAGCTATTTCTAAATTTTATAAATTAACAATAAATAATATATAAAATAATTGCTGATAGCTAGTTAGCTAGCTGGCTAACTAGCTCCGGTTGACAAACTACAAAATAGCAACGAAGTCGCTCTACAGTGACGTTTTGCGAGACGTTCGTGAATATTTTGATGACGAAATGCAGCATAATTTGCTCGTTATGATGACGTTAACACAAGTCGGCTCGGCCATCCTATGAATCCAGACATGCTTTGGATCAGATGGTGTGTTTAGGTTCAGTAAGTAGTAAAATCTTCGATGTTTGTATGTACACATTTATTTTCGTATAACTGCATCTGGAATAGCATGTAACTACAAGTTATTGACCTGTCCGTTTATTCTGGGATTTATGCGACTCCACTCAACTATTTGACATATTAGCTCGGAAGGTATTAAGCTAGTCATGTAACGTTACGGTATCGACCTTCTTACGGTTGAGAGTGGCAGGTTGGCTAACTAACTGACTAACTAACTTGCTATTTCTTCCCTTCACCAGCTTGGTAGATTATCTTGCACTGTGTTCACTGTCGACTTGGCTTTTTAAGGTGGTTCATTGTATGCGTTGTGTAACCTGGCGTCTGCATTTAAATGCTTAATTGCAGGTTTGTATCTTCAGTAGATTAGCTTTTTAGCTAGCCACCATCAGACTTTTAGGTGAAATTGAGTATGTACTTACTGCAGTTCTGAGATCTCGCAAGCTGATTAGCTACTTTTGTTTGTTTCACTTTCGAGCTTTAAACGAATTTGCCTGCTGAGTTTTAGTGAGCTGTCAGTCGAATACTGATCTGAATCTGGAATGTTAATTCTTTTTGCGAGATATGAGTTGTTTGGAGTGTTTTTTGCGAGAGGTTTACCAGGAGGGTTGATTTCTGTTCATTTCATAAAGAATTTATATCAGATTGTGCAGATACCAGTGATTAGTTCAAACATGATTAACTGAGAGCTCAGATGGAACAGAAATCAGCAGACGCTTTGTGTTCCCAACCCCAACCAGAAAAGTGAGATTATTTGCAAACATGTCAAAGGTTAAGGATGGCATCAACTGTATTTTCCTGTATGGGCGAATTACCAAGAGTATTTAATATTTTGTTATTTTATGTGGCAGGGCACATCACAAATTGGACTGAGAACAGAATAATCGATGACAGTTGTTGAAATACAGTTACAAATTTCTTCTTGACTGTTATAAAGAGTGCAGGAGGAAAGCATCTGATTGCAGTCGATGGTAAAGACCAATTTTTTGGCCAATCCACAAAAACACATTCTAGTTTTCATGAAGATGGTTGAAACAAGTAAAAATTCAACCTTCATGTATTTGCTTTCTCTATTTTGTGTAAGAGAATGGGAGATAGCTCAGATCAGACCTGAGGCTTGTTTCTGCCTATGCCTGAAGGTGGGCATAGAAAAATTTTAAGATGAATGTAACCCAAGTGTCCTTTATTGGACACAATTATACTGACACAGAACGACCTGCATGACCCTAATCAATCTGGATTCAAGGCTGGCCACCCCACTGAAATGACTCTTCTTTCTGTCATTAATGTCCTTCCCTGTCCAAAGGCTGCCTCTCAGTCTGCTCTCCTGATTCTTCTAGACCAGGGGTATTCAACTAAAATTGGTCTGAACAATTAGATACCTACAAATATGGGCTCATGCTTTTTGCCAGACTATAGAAGTCAGTTTAGTTAACATTTTTATTGAACAAAGTATAAACTCTTCTCAGTTTTGCAGTAACATGTTTTTGGCATGACATAACCAATCCTTAACAAAATGTATTTTGAACACTGCTCTCTTCTGTCCCCCAGGTTGCTTTGGGAAAGATACAAAATCATAAACTCAAACAGGGAAAAATACAGTGCCTATGTTGTAAATACATTCCTTTCAGTCCATAAAAATATAACATCCTCAAAGGAAAACTAAATAAAGTGTTCTTTTAGGCTGAACTGAGCTTAACAATCACTTAAAGATGGAAGCACAAACTTCTTAGCTTACAAAAGAAATCACATATCACAAATCACACTCATATGTTCATTCACATGCATTGCCTTTACTTCCCTAATTCAGTGGGAGAAATTGGCTTTATCCTTTCCTGCTAGCATTTTGAACCTTGGGAGGAATGGGGTCGGTGCAATTCTCAAACAGGCATGTAAATGTTCATTGCTCATTCTTGAACGGTATTTAGTTTTAATAATGTTAACTGTTGAGAATGCTGATTCACAGCTGTATGTGGAGCCAAACATGGTCAAGGTGTGTACTGCCACTTTGGTAAGTCCAGGGAAAACAGTCTCAGGTAAAGTCTGTAGCCAGAAGTTGGCAAGGTCACAAACTCCACACCGCTCTCTCAATGCCACATTTGCTTGCAGATCAATAAGTTCCATCTGTAGAGATCCAGTATCTGCCCACTTGTAGATCTGTTTAGCCTCCTGTGAAAATGTGATGACATTTCTGACCAGAAAGGGATTCTGAATGAAAAGGAGGAGCTGCTCTCCATGGCTGAAGTTGTCAAAACAATTGCTGAAGTTTTCAACCAGTTTTTGTATGAACTCAACATGAGAAGTAACATCTCTCTCACCCTGAATTTGTCTCATTGCTGGAAAATGTGTACAGTCCTCTTGGAGATCCACTTTGAAAATGTCCAACTTCCTCTGCAAAGACTGGACAGCTGCTACCAAATCACAGTTGTTCTTGCCCTGTAATTTTAAGTTGAGGCCATTTAGGTGTGATGTCATGTCAACCAGGAAGACCATAATATCCATTTTTCTCTCGTCTTCATCAAACTGTCTGGCCTTATGATTTTTCTGTTGTGCCAAGAACATTTTCATTTCATTTCTAATTGCCCAAAAGCATGCTAGCACCCTGCCTTTGCTCAGCCGTCTAATGTTGCAGTGCAGCAGTAGGTCATTTGAATTTGCATCAACTTCTGTCAGGAATTCTCGAAGCAGGCAAGACTGATGGGATGAGGATGCCCTGAGAAAGCTGATAAGTTTCATCACTGTATTCATAACCTCTGCATACTCTTCTGAAAGAGTGCAGCACAGAACAGACTGATGGATAATACAGTGATATGAGGAGAGGTCTGGGTTGTCCTCTCTCATTCGAGTCACTGCTCCTTTTTCTTTTCCTGTCATGGAGGGAGCTCCGTCAGTGGTGATGGACATAACAGCTTTCAGGCTGATCCCTCTCTGTGTTAACATTTCTTTTATGGCCAGGTGTATGTCTGGTGTGTGTTGTAAGTAGGGCTGCAACAATCACCGCTATACCGCGGTATTAGGAGGTGTACCGCGGTGTTGAGCCCATCACCGCCATTACTGTCATAACAGTTTTTTTCCCCCTTATCTGAGAGTGCTGCCATCCTCATGTAGCTTTTGGCTTGGTCTGTGGCCTTGTCTACACGTATCCGGGTATTTTCAATAACTCACTTTTTTCTATCAGTTTTGAAAAGGATCACGTCCACAGTACACTTTTTTTTTTTTTTTTTTTTAAATCTCTCCACGCAAGAATGAGAAAACGGTTCTAAAACACCCAGACCTCTGCACTGAGCATCTGAGCATACAACATTTAGGGAGCGCATCATGTCATTGTAACCTTCTGGTCAACTGATATACAGAAGAGACAAAATACAGAAGAGGCCGATCGTTTTTTTTTCTCTTTCTCCATTATGTCAAAAGGCTTCACGGTCCGGATGGAAGCCTCTTGTGGTCCGGATTTGGACCGGAGTCTGCCAGTTGGTGACCACTATTCTAGACATTTCTTTGGCCTTTGACACAGTAAATCACCCTGTTCGCCTGTCTTCCTTGTTAACAATGGGCATCTTGAGTACCGTTCTAAGCTGGATTTCATTTTACCTCGAGGACGCACCTATCAAGTGTGCTAGAGAGATGCTATATGAATCCCTTGGAGTGTCTCTACAGGCGTCCCTCAGAGTTTGGTTCTTGGCCCCCTTCTGTTCTCGTTGTGTACAAGATCACTCGGCTCTTGTCATTTCCTCTCTTTCTTACCTTTCATGTCAGTGTTATGCTGATAACACCCAACTGGTCCTCTCTTTTCCCCTGTCTGATACCCAGAGTTTGTCATGCGTCTTGGCTTGATTAGCTGACATCTCATTGTGGATATCTGACTATCCTCTGAGACTCAGTTTGGCCAAGACTGAGCTTCTGTATATTCCAGCCAAGGCTTCTCCATTTAAAGACCTGACCATCACCCTGGAAAACACTACAGTCATGTACCTCCCATTTCTGTAAAGACCCTTATTGTGACATTTGACAGTGATCTGACATAGTGATTGTCAGTAGGACCTGAAGAGTCTTCCTATACAACATCAGAAGAATTCTCCCCCTCCTTACCACCTACTCAACCCAATTCCTGGTCTAGGCCTTGGTTCTGTCCTGTCTAGGCTATTGCAACTCCCTCCTCTCCGCCCTCCCGTCGTATACGATCAAACCCTTGCAGTTAATTGAGAATGTTGCTGCTGTGTTGGTCACAATGTCCTCATATTCTTCAATGTCTCACCCATCCATGCTTTGCTGTCCCCTCTCCACTCATAACCTCACATCGCAGTTGCATCTTCTGTCTGTTTTGGCCCCTCTGTGGTGGAATGAGCTTCTTGTTGTGAGCAGAACATCACAGATGCTGGCCATCATTCGTTGCAGACTGAAGACCCACCTCTTCACACAACACCTGAGCCTCTCTATCCAAGTGTGATGTTTTGTTCTTCATATGCATAAGTGTACTTCAGTAGTTTATGGGTTAGGGTTAGATGTGGAGGTTTATTTCATGGTATGTGGTAGCACTGTATTTTGAATAGTGTAGTTCTTAGGCTGTGCATAGTGCACTGCACTTATGTATCAATCTATCAATCACACACTTGTGATCTTATCACCATGTTTGGCACTGACATTTATTCATATAGGGTTATTGGTGTCCTGTTTTTTCAACTTTTCATGCCACTTGATTAGATGCACCAACAAGTGGTAGTGGGTAAGAGCATCTGCCAAATGGCAATAATGTAATATATTCAAATACAAATGGCAGTAGATCTTAATGATATATAGGGTATGTATAACATGATTCCAACACAGTAAATTGGTTCCCATGTCAGACACAAAGTGACTGTTTTTTTCCATACAGTGTTTAGATCAGTGTTTGGGCCTTGATCAGTGGCATCTCACAGCACAAGACAAAATTCCAGGTTATTCTTAAACTGAATCAGCAGACACAGCAGCTTTCTCAAATTTTATGGTGATCCCCTGGACTGGAGGTTCTTTTGCCCTTACTGGTGCAGCAAAGGTGTTGAGATTTGGTTAGGCCATTTGGCTTCTGATTGGGCCTCTTTATCTTGGTCATTCCTCAGGTTTATTTTTATCTTGGAGTGGAAAGATGCTCCTCAAATATAGTATGTCCATCTTTGGGAAACCTGAGAGATACATTGAAAATCTGACCAATACATTAGTGTTGACAGGAAATATGTTTTGTTATGTTTGTTGTGCCGGTATGTGCTTAAGTAATTACTTTCCAAGTCCTTGTTATAATGAATTCAGAATGCCTTTTTACTGTTGCCCAGTTTCCCAGTTTAAGCTCCCTTTGCTGCAAACTTTAGCCTCTGATACAGCCTTTTGTGATAATTGGAAAGAGCCTGGCATTAATGTAGTAGCAGCAAGTGGGCATCGCAAACAGTTTCCCAATATCCATGGGCACTGCTGAAATTAGATAGTGGATCATATCAATAATGTCTTTTACTTAAAATGATTTAGGTTGGTAGCAAAATGTGTTGAAAAGGCAGCAGAGATGCTTTAGACATTATCCACACACAAATGGTTGCTGTTAGAGGAACTCCTGTGTACTACGTTGTCATTGGACTGTTTTCAGAACATTACACTGTTCTTAAGTCATTCCGTATTTTAGCTTTGCCATTTGACATACATGCCTGGAAAATATGCTTGCTGGTATTATCCACATATTCTCTTTTGAATGTCTGTTTCAAAATTTAATATGTGCATGTGTAATGATGTCTGTTGTCTGAAAACGGGGTTGTATGCATTCAAAAATAGTTCCTAAGCAGTCTGCCACAAAGATTTTAGTTGCCCAGGGAAACTGTTCATGTTGAACCCTAAGTTAATGTATGATATTAGGCCATAGATGAAGTTAATATAAAATACAGTTCATCATTTTTGATGTAGATATTGGTGGAATTAGTTATGTAGCTGATACAGTCATCTTGGAGTGGAAACTTAGTGGTCATTTTAGCTTAATATTGTCATAAAAAATGTCATAAAAAGTTCATGTTCTCCTCTATATTCAGACAAGTAGTGTAATTTCAAATTCTGTAGCTTGCCAAATGCTACAAATATTGGGTTAAAGACAATAATTAACCAAGGCAAGGTAGGAGCAAGAATTGTGGAGTGTAGCTACTGATTTATGCAGATTGACATAAATGTGTAAATTTCAAGTGGATTTACGATGTTTATGAAATTGCATTGATCGGTAATCACACATATAGCAGTCATATAGCAATGATGTCAATTAGTCACAAAGAGTGGTACAGCAATAACATCAGGTTTAAAAGCTCTGTCCATGTGATTTTTCAGAAATATTGCATTATTACAATGATGCATGATGCATCATTTACGGAGGTACAAAGGTAGTGGCTGTTCAGAAAAGCAACAATCAGGTATCCTAGCCATCTGACCAGTGAAGATGGGGAGCAGTGATAAGGTGGCATCCTCTTTTTTCATAAACATGTGAACACTTCTTTAAAGAGTGCCCTTTTATGACACAGGATCATGCAAATAAGCAGGCCAGCTGGCCCTGGTCTTTAAATCTAGATTCAAGCAGAGTGTCGTCATACACCTAACACCTGCGTAACAGCTTTCTGCTTCACCTCCACTCTAAAGACAACCACCATCTTGCTTCTCTTTACCTGGTTTCAAATCAACTGCTGATGGTAATATCCCCACTCGACGACAAAGCCACACAACCAGCACGTTCCATTCTTTTTTCTAAATCTTTTAACAGTAACTGGGATGTCTGTCAGTGGACCTGCTCTACACATTATTAAGGTGATAAAATCAGGCCGGGGGTTTGTTTAGGAAAGCACCAGCACGGTCGCTGCTTTCAGCCTGCATCATTGAGACATTATCGATAAAGTAGAGACTGGCAGACTGTAAACAGCTCGGTCATGTCCCTCCTTGGCACGCTGGATAGCACGAGGCGAGTTTGTGTTTTGACTAGACTGAAACCTCGCCCCCAGATGTAATGCAGAGGTGCTGAGAGAGAGCTGGGCTGTCTCTACCTGTGCTGTGTCGTTTTGTTTATCCTGAGCTGGCTCACAGGTCTGAATTTATCCACGCACAGTAGGGGATGTCTTCTGCTGTCAGATATGTCTTTGACTTTTTCAGACGCTTTGACAATCAGAGGTAGGGTTCAGCAAGCCTCTGATATGGGGGCAAGGGGCAGGGTGCTGCCAAAAATTCCTGCCCTGTGCTGCCCCTCTGGAGTTTCCATACAGAGCACCCTAAGGGGAAATCGTTGGAAAGTGACTGCCTCTGATGGTGCAAAGTGTCTTCTTTTGTTTGAGATACAAAACCTCCCAAAGTGTAAACAACATGCTTTGACAGTATGTCAAAGTGGACCGGGTTGATTTTGGTAATTTCTGCCTCTGTGTAGAGCTCATTTGTGCACATTAAGCACAGTGCCCTCTCCTGGTGCATTCAAAAGTTGTCACTGCCCAGTGCTTCCATTTAGAGAATTATTGTAGCTTTTTTTATCCTTCATATGGGAGCTGAAA
The DNA here is from genome assembly GCA_019176425.1 of Megalops atlanticus. NCBI lineage: Eukaryota > Metazoa > Chordata > Actinopteri > Elopiformes > Megalopidae > Megalops > Megalops atlanticus. The sequence continues at coordinate 40,289,560 of CM032880.1, read as the reverse complement.
ATGTGTACCAAAATTACCACTGAAATTATTCAGGTTTTATTCTAAGCTTGAAACTCAGTTAGTCATAAGTAGAAATTTTACTGAATATCCAAAATAGAATTACTGTACAATCCAGTGTATCTGCCAAACCAGGGCATTGAACTCTCCTCTTTATTTCATCAACCAGCATCACAGAAACAAATATGTATTAATAGAGTTTCCCTTTTTTTTTTTAGCGGCTTTTCAGTTGACTGCCATTTCTGCTCTTGTGTAGCTGTAATATTAAATAGAATTATTGTGTACCAGAATATCTATTAGTGGCATATTAGCAGTGTACCAAGATGCCTATTAGTAGCATGTTAGCCGTGTATGTGCACCTACACCAGGAGCAGCTTTTGTGGTTGTCTGGCTGTTGTTTTGTACCAGCATGAGGGTGATGCCTCTCCCTGTCATGGACAAGTAAGTAAGGAGTTGCACTCTTGCTTGTCACACATATGAAAGAAACAGGAGTTGTGATGCGCTCTACTCTACACAGCATCTAGAGGCACAGAGCACAATGGAGAGAAAAGAAAAGGCTCAGGCCCAAACTAGTCTCTTCTTTCCATCACAGCAGTTCTGCTGTGGAGTTTATGAGGCCTGGGGTTGGGTAGCAGGGGGCTGTTGAACATTAAGCCTTTTGCTCCTTTCACAGGGAGGAAGGAAGACGATAATCGTCAAGCCCTGCTGCTTGCTTGACTTGCATTTAGAAATGTTGACATCAGCAGCAGACTGCTTTAAAATGCAGAGTTGCTCAGGCTGCTGCCCTGTGTCTCTGTCTCAGCTTGCTGTCCTGTGTCTCTCTTTCAGACCGTGTGACACAGTAATGACTTTGAGTCAGCTATGCCTCCTGCGGCCACTTTTGTGTCGATCCTTTATTCCCCTTGCAAGGTCCCAGCTGGGGTCGGGGTCTGTGCAGCTCCCCCCCATGCTTCGGAGCACAGTCCCGCCACCTGCTCTCACCCGCCTCTACGCCACCAAGAAGAGTAAAGGTGAGTATAGAGCCTCTCCTCTCATCTGCTGCTGGGCCACTTCAGGCCCTCTCCACCCCGGGGGGGATGTGGGCAGCAGAATGGACTCTTGGCTGCGCTTGTTTACAACCCTGGAGGTCCAGGTCCTTTTAAGGCGGTGTGTTTGGGTGCCAAATAGGAACACCCACATTCTGTCCTTCAGGCTTGCTTTCATTTCTAATGGCTGAGATCGCCTACCTGCATGCTGGTCTCTGTCCTTTCATTTCTGCATTGCTTTTGAACTCTGCCTGACATCTTGTCATCTAACATGACTCGTGATGCCTTATGGCACTGGAGCCCAGCTTGCAGCCCCTGTGACATCATCGGACAATCGGTGCACCTCGTGCAGCGCCGGGAAACAGCCCTCTCTCCATCTGAAATCCAAACCACTCCTTCTCTCATGGTGCAGCGATCCCCAATCACATAATTATACCAAGAGCGCAATAGTGATCAGTGAAGTTATCACATTCTCGGCACACTGAAGTGATCAGGCACCTTATGTTCTTGTGTTTCCACTCCAGCGAAAGCAAAAGGGCAGCAGGCGAAGGTAAACATCAACGCGTCCCTGGTGGAGGACATTGTCAACCTGGACGAGGTGAAGGGGGACATGGCTACCGTGCTGGCCTCTCTCAAGGAGGACTACAGCCGCAACCTGAACATCCGCACTGCCCCCGGTAGGTGGCCTGCTGACGCTCCGCTCTCAAACCCCCAGTGAATGTCCACGCCCGCCTGCCGTGTAGCCATGGTGCACCCCCCCACATCATGAGAAAACACCAATATTCCAACTTTTTTTCTCCCTCAGAGTCCTCATTATTGGTGCGTGCATGTCAGTCCCTGTGTTAACTAAGTCTCGTGGCGTAGTGGTAAGCAGGGCTTATAGCCAAACAGTTGCTGGTTTGATTCCCTGCTGAGGCACTGCTGTTGTACCCTTAGGGAAAGTACTTAACCCACAATTGCCTCCGTAAATATTGAGCTGTATAAATAAATTGTAACCTAAGTAAGTTGCTCTGGAGAAGAACTCAATAATAATGAAATCAAAATAATAAAATCAATAATGTAAATCTGTGGGAGTATGGTTATCCCTTTTGGTAAAATAATGCTGTGGAAAAAAGGGCATTTTGAAGCTGCAGTGTAGCTTGACGTGACTTGCTTTGCACTGGATGGAGGCCCTCACCGCTGCGGAGGCAATGTTATTGCTGCGTAGCAATATAGTACAGAGGAGACAGGGGGACGCAGGTCTGGCCCCACCTGGCACTCTCAAGCAGTTCTGAGTCAGTCTGCGTCCGACTCAGAGCAGCTGGGGGGGGGCGGGGTCGCAGCAGGATGTGGTGCATCAGTTTGAGTTGCATTAACCGTCCCCCAGTCTCTCATTCACCTCTGTCTGTCCCCTCTGTTCCGAGTCCAGATGCAGAATTATCTGTGGAAACGGAAGGATTTGGCCTGACAGTGAATTTGACTAGAAAGAAAGAACTGGACGGCAATGGAATAGAATGACATCATTTTGAGGAGACGGATGGTTCAGTAATAGTCTCATCTGGGTCTCATTATCTGGCGTGTTTACTGTAGAGGAGAGCTGACAGACACCTCCACCAAGGGCAGTGCGCTATTGAGAGTGGATTGATCCGGTGACCCAGGATCAGTCCCTCACTCTGACAGAAGACAGACACGGGCTGGAAAGACTGATCTGGGTACTCGGGTCCCAGGGTTATGGTCCCACATCCTGACAGACTGTCGATTAGAGGATTAGGGTGTGATGCTCAGAGTGAGCCCAAAGGCCCCTTGTTCTCTCCAGGCAGCTGCGATGTTCAGCTCTGGCTCAGCTTAATTCACTGTGTGAGGATACTGTTCCACCACCACATCTATCAGCTGGAGAGAGGGGCTGCTGGGAGCCTTGGTCGCAAACCCGGCCGCGCCTGACTCCAACTCCAAACCAATATCCATCTCCATTCCAATAGGGTAATCCCTGGAATTTCAAACTCAAGCCTGAACAAACAGACGCTAGAAACATCCCAAAATCCAGTGTCCAACAAAGACTCAGAGGACCCCTCGCGCCCTTAAAATCTGCAAGCGGGCATGCATTGGGTGAGGCTCCCACCTCCTTCTAACTGGAGCGCCCCTCTGTGTCAATCTGGGGCTCTGAACCCCTGACTCTCACAGCGCCGCACCATGCCGCACAACTCATAACTGCAGAAAAAGGGCCCCTTTCGGTAATGGCTTCCTTGTCAATTCTAATTTTGTTGAGGCAGGAGAAATGTTGGGATGCCCAGTGCGTCCAGACAGAGTCAGCGATAAAGGCAGGGCAGGAGTGGATCTCACATCGGGGGGGCGTTGTAGTGACCAGGTTCTTCAGAGTCCCCTTCCTTTTCAATTCAGTGCCAGCAGAATTGCTTACTATTATATATGTTATACTGTTGCTTCATTTAACAAAGGCTGCTTTTTGATTACCTCTTTGTGAGCTGGATAGAGTTTTTAGTCTTACACATACTTGTTCAGTGCTCTAGATGGAAGTATGATTATCAATCACTTGTGCTGAACAAACACTTTTACTAAGCTATTATGAAATATCAGCCAGTTTTTTTTTTTTTTTGCAAAATGAATGTTTATTTTTTCATCTGAAATTTTTATTAAAGAAAGAATATTTGACAGATTGTGGTGTTTTAAATTAGTGTTTTTTCATGAAAGATCAAAGTGTGCCAAGTATTTTGGCAAATAATTGTGCTCGGCCCCAGTCTGCAAACTCCCCTCAGCAACAACAGGAAGAATGATGAAATAAGACAGAGACGGAGGAAAGAGCAAAGCTGTGAGCTAAACCAGACAAAGCAAGGAGATGTGTTGTGGTGTGGGTCTGTTTCTCTGCTGAGGTGGAGGGAGGCTCAGAGCACAGCGCCCCTCAACACACATCCCACAGCATGTTGTAGGCCTGTGTAATGGCCTGTAGCACTGAGTGTTTATTCAGATAAAAACTGGCTTGTAATGTAAAGGGATTCTGGTGATAGAAACATGCATGGTTCTGGCACTGTGGATCTGGTCCTGCCGGAACAAAATCTCATAGCGTGCTGGGTCACTTGCCGGTCGTTTCCAGCCTGAATCTCAACCTGGTCTCGTTTTCCTCCACAGGAGCCTTGGACCACATCACGGTTAACACCAAGGATGGCAGGTTTCCGCTCAACCAGCTGGGCCAGATCTCAATGAAGTCCCCACAGCTTATTGTGGTCAACATGACCGGGTTTCCAGAGGTGAGACAGGAGTGAAACTCCCTTTGACCAGTGTGCTGTGTCTGAGAGTTTCCCCAACAGTGTTTTTACTATCAGGTGCAGTAGAATATACATTACTTCTGAGTAGGCTCGAGCTTGCTTTTCAACCACGTGGATCGTTGCCATGACGACAGGTTCCCCTTTTGTGACTGTGGTCAGCCTCTTAACCAGGTTACCATGGCAACAGCTAGGCGCACATTTTTGCTCCCTGCTTTTGACTTAATGCCGGTGGCCTAACAGCTTTGATTTAATGACATCACGTTGTGGTCTGAGAGGGAGAGAGACATTGGAGCGCTGTGCAAAACAGGTCAACCCGACGATCAGCCAACTCATGCGTTTTTCACCTTTAATGTTCACTTCCTTGTGACCCCTGATGCTAGGTTTAAAAGCATGCGCACAGAGGAGATGGATGAGGTAACAACGAGAAAGGAGACGTGGTTGAAAGGTATCTTAATAAGAGCGAACCTCTTTCAGCGCCGGTGCACATGCATTTGCATGTGGCAGCACTCTCAGCTGCTGAAACCTGTTTTTTTTTTTTTTTAATTTTTGCCTTGCTTCAGACAAATTGATTGATTATTTGGGAGCCTCTTTGTTCTTAAAGAGCTATTGAAACAAAAACCAAGCGTCTGTGGCGGGTTGTCACAGGGAGGAAGTGACCGGGCCCTGCTCCCCACAAGCCGAGGGCCGTGCCGGTGCGGTTCCTCCGCAGGCATGCACTTCACAGGCTGCCGCCGACATGCTCCCCACCTCCTCCGATAACGTCCCCCCGCCGTTATTGATGGGGGCCGTTACCTGACTTGGTCGGAGCGTTCTAAGAAGGGGGATTAATCCCTTTGCAGGGGCAGTTTTCCCCCGGTGAGGCAGGAGCCCATTCTGAGATGAAAAAGCAGGCTTTTCATCAAAGCATACATGCATCCTCACGGTCTTTATCTTTGCCTCAGTATGACACAAGGCCTCCAAGTGAGGTCCTGTCAGCTTTAAAAAGTACTTAAAAAACCACGGTGAAAACACCCAGAACAACAGAAGGAGGCTGTATGTTGTGTATTATTCTTTTGGTATTGTGTTTTTTTTTTTTTTTTTTAAAGAAAGTACAATTTTTGTAAACAGTAGCAATGCCTTGTAAAACCTAAATGTCTAAAGTCTATTTTTATCAAAGTCTATTTAATATACACAACAGGGTGAAACTCCCTGCCAGTTAAGCAATCAATAAAAGCATCAGGGAAATGTGGTGCTGAATAAATCCATGAAAAAGGTGCTTACCATGAAAAACCCCAAAAAAGACGCATATATGGTGTATAATATGCATTAATGAGTGTACTGTTTGATCACCAACTTTTGGAATTTTTTGGGTTTTCTATTTTTGCTTCTGTGTCCTTTAGGATTTAGGAAAAGGTTTTTTAACCTTTTTCATACCTTTTAGCATACCTCTGTTTTCCACAAGTTATGAATTGTAACTTAATTGTGACATAAATTGCACTTGTGATAATTACACTAGTAATAGTGTCTAGTTTTGTGGCACTGAGGTCACACTGCTCCCACCCATGTTTTTCACACTGTTTCTATTGGTTGCAGCACTTAGTAGAAACTCTAGCCTTCATTACCCAATATCCCTGCAGAACCAGAAACAGAAACAAGCTTGTAATGATTCTAATCCATTACACATATCTTTTGGAGAGAGCATTGTTTTCCAGCAATTAATTAAAATCATATTAAAATCAAAGGTAGTCCCTTACTGACTAACTGTGGCTGTTTAGATGGTCTACAGAGGTCATTAATTACAGCACTGTGTTCTTGAGAGAGTTTTCATGTGTGGCATCAGTGTCATTATGGGGGTGTTTATTTTAGCACTCCATGTGGAAGTCTCAGTTCTCTTTGAACCTGCATTATTTAATCAGACTGAGGGTAAAGCTGCTTTTTTTACATATCAACCAGAATGTGTCTGGTATTTACTGTAGTCTTCCAGTGTGTTCTATAACTGGATCCTTTGTGAAATCACTATAGATTTGGTTCAGAGAACATTTAAAGAATATGTGCTGCATGTATTGTTCTGAAGAAAAAAGTCTGAGGTTTGCATTTTTTTAACTTCGTTACACCAGGAGCTGTTAGCAGAAGCCCAAAATATTTATTACGAAGCCGCAAACTTGTGTTCTTTCTGCTCATTGTTAAATGTTCATGTTCGAAATGTCATGACATGCCCCCTCTTGGCACTTTGCATCCTTTTGTTTCTGAAGTATTTCTCCAGTGATGTTCCTGTCTTCTTTATTGTAACTTATGAGCTGTGGTGTGAAATATTCCTGCAGGTTTTGTACGCCTGGTTGATTTAGCGATCGCAGCTTGCAAAGCACATGGGCAATGAGTATGCACAGGCTGAGCCCGAGTTTGTTGTCCCTTCAGTGGTGCCCTCTATATTGACATGCACGCTGTCCTTGTGTGGCCCACTGCACTGAACCAGATCCACGAGCTGGACATTTAGCCGGTCCATACTCTTGCCTGAAGCAAGCTCATTGGTGCTATTCCTGCAACCACGAAGCACACCAGGTAGCATGCCATAGCTGTTCTCTGGATCTTTGGCCTGGGTTCTCTGTGCCACACAAACACATCCCACACTGCATTGTGGGTAAGCAGCCAGGTCAGCAGAGGTCAGCCCCCTGCACTGCAGTGTCTCAAGTCTCCTGGAGCAGGCTGGGCTCTGACACTCCCCTCCGGCACTTCCACCCAAGTGCGCACCCTCTCCCTGCTCCCTCCCCCCCTCCTCTCTGCCATCCCTCGCTGGGGAAACAGCGTACAGCTCTGTGCCTCTCTGCAGATCAAAGGCGGGCCTGCTGGCCCCTCCTGGCGCTCGAGTGAGGGGGTGCTGGTCAGAGAGTTTGGTGCTGCAGGTAAGCCCCAGCTGGCAGCCATTACCCCTAATGCCCCTTTCTTTGATCTGCCCACAGGCCACTGCGGCAGCCACCCAGGCCCTGCGAGAGAGCAGCATGAAGCTGAACCCGGAGGTGGACGGCACCATCATCAGGGTCCCCATTCCTAAGTGAGTGAGAGCACCGGGGGCCGCCCTGGCTCCCACGTTTGTTGACTCGGCTATAGTGTCCTTCCCAAGCCCTTAAAAAAATATAATACTGGCTCCATCTTCCTGTGCTTTTTTAAATAGGAGCACAGGGCAGCCCTTAAAAGAGGACACTCATAATATTTCTTACAAACCTAAAGTCCAGTGACACCCATTGAAGCTCATGGCATAACGACAGCATGACAGGTTAATTGTAGACCTAGAAATCCCATGCAGAAAAAATTACAAGAATTATTATGTTTTACAACTACAACATAATATTAACTTACAGTAATTTGAAGGAAGTCTGTATTATGAAAGAAACCCCAAGAAATGTGTTCCAGTTTTCAATCCGCGTGCTGTTGTACGTACAACTTTGACCGAGGGCATTAAATTGTGTGGGTATTCATTTTATTAAACAGTGCTCACCATTTGTGTTCTAACAGGAACCCCAATCTACTGCAGTCACATTTTCAGTGACCTGAATATAACCCCTCACTGCCGCCAGTCAAAATAGTTAGACAAGATTGTCTGCATGCTCTGAACCCGCAAAACATTTTTGGTTCCTTCTTGCTGTTTGCAACCCCTGCAGGTGCTTGCTCGTAGAACAGGGGGGAATAGCAGCCTATCCTAGTAATCAGTACAGGAATGAGCATTTGCATTTCCAAAGAGTGTGGTTTGCTTGATTGGCCTGATCTGAGCAATTATGGTTATTGTTTGCAGTAAACAGGCACTATTCATGCATTCTGTTTGCAAATGGAGTTAGGCTTTGCCAATTAAAGAAAAAAACTGTTGCGCCAACAAAAGATGTAGAATGTAGTGTGAACTTTGTAAAGGCCTGCATGATGATCATGTAAGTTTATTACTGTTGCTGTGTAAACGTCAGCCTACACCAGTGTTCCTAAAAATGGGCATAATCTTTCAACAAGATGCAACCTTGTGTATGTCAGAGTAACTACAGTAATAATAAGGGGAATCCATGTCAAAAAAGTTATTGTGTTTGATGATACTTGTTTGATCTTAGACATGGATATGCCCAAAATGTTGGAAGAACTTTATATTGTACATCCAGCACTGGTTGCAAGCCCTAGTGATACCAGGTGGACATCAGATGCCCCTCTAAGGTGGCAGTGCTACAGATGTTGATAGATCCAACTCTGAGCTCTGCAGAAAATTGGACTTCTACCTTTTCTCTCTCAAATTTCAAATAGTTTCAGATTGTAATGGTTAAAAATTTAATGTTTTAGCAACTATGAGTTAATTCATTTACTGATGAAGAAACAAAGATATGTGAACAAAATAAAGCTTGAGTCAACTACAGTAGCATAGGACATTGTGTGTGTGTATCATATAGAGCTGCCAGTCGCAGAATACAGACTTAAAATTAATTGCTTCTGACACCTTGCTCAAGCAGCTTTCTAGAAAACAGGCTGATAAATCAACCATGCTTCATTTTGTGTGAAGATTAATCGGCAAAGAAAATTTTCTATAAATGTTTCATATTCCAAATTCAATGCTTGTGTAGAATTTAGGATTTATGATCCTAGCATGCAGAGATCAGAGGCAGGCCTATGGTGGGATTGTGGAAAACATTATGGTTGTAAGCTCAGAGAATACAGTAACCCATTGATTTAACCAGGGCTACAAAACAGAGCTATATTCTTTGTTTTTCTGCACACAAGTGCACTATGAGGTAATGTGTATATACTGTTGATTTTTTGACCAGAGTTACCCTGTGAAAAGACTGGTGCAAAAAAAAAAAAAAAAAAAAGACAATTCAGAATTCTCTGATTTCCCGCCAGGGGCACATGTCACACAGTGCGCCTATCTGCCTCACCAATGTGGACATGTCTGTGACTCACAGGGTCACTCGGGAGCACAGGGAGAACCTGGCCAAGCTGGCCAAGCAGTTCAGCAACAAGGCCAAGGAGTCACTGCGGAGGGTGCGGTCCAGTGCCATCACCCAGGCCAAGAAGTCGAAAGATACCGTCTCCGAGGACACCATACGCTTAATAGAGAAGCAGGTGTGTGGATGTCCCTGTCACAAGGCAGAGGAACAGACAGATGATTTCCTTCAGATCAAGAGAAGCCAGATGTCCTTTGACTTTACTTTTGAGAGAAACTTGTGTACTGTTTTAGTGCAATTGTGCGGTGTGTTGCTGAACATTGATTTCTGGTCAGACCCTGATCAGAGGGTTGCTGTTTTATTTCTTAATTGTAATTAAATGTAATTTGCTTGCTGTGTCTCTGTTCTTCTGCTTGTTTGACCAGGTTCAACAAATGGCAGACAGCTATGCTGCTGACATAGACAAGCAACTCGCCACTAAGACCAAGGAGCTGCTGGGATGAGATTCACAGGCGATACACTTATGTTTTTTTTTCCTGTACCTTCTTTTTTTGTTTCTCCATCTACAGTCAACTATGGCATCATTGCATGTGGCCTGATAAAAGCTGCCTAAGCCACTGAGTGTGAACACAACACGCGAAAACATGACATTTTGGAATAAAATAAGTCAAAGGATTCAGTCTGATATTTCATTGTCTCCAAAAGCATGATGCAGGCCAAGGGTGGTGCTCAGCAGTGTTTTTGTGTTCCACTCATGCGTAAACAAGCCCGCCAGAACCCGTTGGCTCCTTACTCCGCACATTTTCAAACAACCTGGGAAAAAATGGACTTTTAATGTGATTCTGGGTCCTCCTTTTAATCAAGCCAGTGCCACAAAACGCTGTGTTTATGTAAAAAGCGCCACACTGAATGTAAACTCCACAGCGAAGGGGGCTGAGAACCTCCCCACACTGGGATTACAACTATTAATGTGTTGCCAGCATTTGTTTCAGATCCAGTGTTAAAACGATCCTGCAAACACCATCATTCTTTCCATCAGCTGAAAGGATTAATACTACAGCTACCAATGTAAACTCAGTAATGCTCACAGATTATTTATGGGCACTATTGCCATTTTGGTCATGAGCACCCCTTGACTTCTTTCCTGCCTCTCTCTCCATGTTAAGTTCCATGCACAGCAGCAAATGGTTGTACTATCAGTGGTCGTAATGGCAGTGTATTTTCCTGTATGGGCAGGAAGTGGCTAATGGGGAAGATCTGCTGTGATAGCATGGGTTTTATAGTCATGTGACATGTCAGAGCACCACCCTGTGTACACCCTGGTTTGGAGTATAGCTTGGAGTATAACCATGTATAACAGTGTTTCTGAATCCTACTCCTGGAGGGCCACTGTCCTGCATATCTTCTATCTATCCTTGCTCCAAACACACCTGATTAGTGTGATTAACATGGTCTTGATTAAATTAGGTGTACTCAGCTAATCAAAAGTGCCGCTGATGAGTTCAGTCAGGTAGGTAGAGCAAGGATAGATAGAAGATATGCAGGACAGTGGCCCTCCAAGAGCAGGACTGAGAATCAGTGATGTATAACACAGTCTAGTTCCATCATTAATGGACATGCTGTGAGTCCTGGAAGTGAAAGATGCCCGGAACAAGTATATTCAGCTTCCTCAGCCTTGGAGAGATTTGAACTGAAGTTCAGTTGTCAGTGAAGTCATGCGTAATTAGCTTTTTTCTGTGATGTGACAATAACTAGTTCTGTTATACAGTATAATAGTGGAACTGTAAATACTACTCTGGAATAAATACAGGCATCACAGACTTGACTGTTTTTTCTGAACCTTCAGAAATGGCATGTGGATGTTTGGTTGAGAGAAGTATCTAAAATACCACTGATTGTCATCTCTTTTCTCTGCTCACAGATGTGCATCCTGTCATTTATGCCACCTGCTGCTCTTAGTTGATGGGTGTAGCCAGGCAACTATGCAGTGCCTGTCTGGATACACATTTTCACATACAAAAACCTAACAGAGGTGAAACTAATGGAAGAAGGCATATTTCCACGTTTGGAAAAATGAAACGACAGCATTAAGTATAGTCACTGCCACAGTATCAGATCTTTAATGTGATTCTGGTCATAATTCAGTTCAGTTTGGGAATGTGGCTCAGTGTAATTCCCCAGATCATGAGCTGAAATTCTGAACGACTTTTCAACAAACACAGGAAATAATACATTACGCTAACCCACTCTCAAAAGCATTATATCAGATGCACAAAAATATTCCTATCCATTAAATAAACAGGAGTTCATGTACAGAAAGAAGGGAAAATGGCAGCTTTTTATAGTGCTCTGGGTCCACATGTCAGCAATTAAAGGGCATTGTGTATCTTGGCCAGAAACGGCGGTTCATGATAGATGAAGCAATGAAAATCCTGAGTCCCTGGTCTGAATGCAGACCTGCAAATTGCTTTCAGCTGATAGCCTCTTTTCGGTTGACATTTATCAAGTGGCTTACAGTGCGTTTCCCTGTTTACCACTGCGACTGGACAGATAAGGAAGACAAAACGGAAGATTTAATGTATTTTTCTCCGCTGGTGAAAATATACAGCTCTAAATGCTCCCAGTAAACACTCTAATTGAATGACTCCTCACTACTTGGTTCCCGACTTAACGGGAGATGCGTGGTTTCTGTGTGCCAGTTTCGGCGTCCTCTCACGCGAACCTTCGGGCTTAAAACGCGCTGCTTACTGTGAACGCGGCGGGGTCCAGCTGGTATCAGCGCTGGTACACTCAGGAAGCGGATGTACTCGTAGAAAATAAGCGCTGCTGAAGAAAGGCGCACGCACCCGTGAGAACACCCAAATCCACTCTGCTGCGGGTTTTTGTCCTTCCTGTGTTTTAGAGTAGATCCAGAGAAAGTGAGAAATTGCAATAGTTGGAGATTAGACCGCTAAGGAAGGGGGTTTCTGCAGTGAGGGTTTCACCTGAGATCACGTTTTATGACAAATCTGTCCCCACCATTCTCCACATCCAAGCAGACTGCGTGTATATGTTCTAAAGCAGTATGAAGACAAAGATGGTCGGTTGATAACTACTCGTTGTGGCACAGTGTCCGATCACATTAAAGGCTTCTGTCACACTAGGGTTGGTAAAAATTTGTATTACTGCTCACACCTAATTCAGAACCAGGTCTGGTTCTTAAAGCATACTCTCGTTCAAATTCAGTAAATTAATTAACTTAAAGTCATTCTCTCACATCCAGTCACAGTTCAGCTAAAAACACCACAGAGACCACAGACAGATCAAACCATCTGGCTAAATTAAAATAGTATAATTTATTATCAGTTGTGATTTTTTCTTATCCGTTTTCATTTGGTAGTGGGTTCTTGCTGTATAGTGTGTGAGTGACCTAATTCATTAAGAAACACAAAATAAAAACCTGTTTATATTTAGACATCCTGGTCTGGGGCATAGCTGCTTGTGTTTCTTCAGTCTGAAAACCAGCAGTTTTGCTGTGACTGATTAGCCTATAAGTAGCCTGTGCATCCAGAGCTCGCCTCTACATTATTGTGCCCTTAGTCATAAGTGGTGCATGGAACTGCAACGCAATTTATGTCCACGTCTGTGGCTCAAACGTGACCACTCGTGGCATAACTGTTTACGTGTGAAATCACATTTTGACATACATTATAAATAAACTCATGTCATTGCGACACACTATACTATACTATATATATAAAGTTATATCCCCCAACTTCTACCTATCATAACATTTACATTTACACGTATTCATTTGGCAGACGCTTTTATCCAAAGCGACTTACAAGTGAGGTAGAGTACAACACAAGCAAAAAACCATAAGGGGTTAGAAGCGCTGCATGACCAGGTTTCAATGGTTGGCCAGAATATCGATTGGTAGGAAACAGTTTTGACACGAGAAATTCCTTTAGGAGTACTGTTTCAGGTGCTCAGGTGAGAGCGGAGGAGATGTGTCTTCAGAGAGGGACTCGGCAGAACGTGTGGAAGTTCATTCCAGCATAAAGGAAAAAGGCGGAAAAAGTTTTGAATAGTGATTTTGTGCCGCGATGCGACGGTTTTGGGTTTGCAGTAGCGAGTTCAGGTAGGTAGGTGCAGTGTTGCTGGTCGCCCTGTACGCAAGCATCAAGGCCTTGAACGTGATGCGGGCAGCTACAGGAAGCCAGTGAAGCGAGACCAAGAGAGGTGTAACGTGAGCCCTTTTTGGTTGATTGAAAACCAGACGTGCGGCCGCATTCTGTATCACCTGGACAATATTTAATCGTGAAACAAAACTGTGCATCAAATTGAATCTCAGTCTGTTTGCTCTGAAGTTCCTCCGAGAATTCATAATTTACTACATTAATGTCATTTCAGGACAACATTAAAGCTGCAGTGTTTTTCTTCATACATGTACGCAGGACCTGTGGTTTGTAGAATTGTGTAAATTACGACGGAGAAATACTAAAATGCGATTAGACCGTGATTCGGTGTAACAGTGAAAAATGCGCCAAGGAGTAGGCCTACTCTTGCCGAAAAAAAAACAGTCGGAAAGCACAGATCTGCGCAAACCCTCTCTGTGCTAGCTTGGAGCTCATTTTACATGCATATTATTCTGAATTATTTATCAGTTCCGTCTTCGGGGTTTGAAGCAATGGAGTTATATTGATATGCCGGTTTCGTGAGTCTGAGCACTTGACTGACAACGGGGTCTCCCACAATGAAGCAGGCTATTATGCCGCCCTGTCTGCGTGCGCTGATTACGATCCATCCTCGCGCCGTTGTTCGGATAGTTATGGGGGCTCAAGTGCGCGTTTAATCACTTCACCGGCGCGGAATTGGCTCCCGGACGCCTATCACGTCCTCGTCACTGGAGTGTTCAAGGTACCTGACGTTCTCATCAAGAATCCAATCAAGATGAGCATAAAATGCCCTCCATATGCGTAGGGAAAAGATATTTTTTCAGGACATTTGTGCCATAAGGGCAGAATTATTGCATATGCAAATTAAACTTAAAATTAGCATGGATTTCAGATTCAGGAAGGCTCCGCTGGGGGAGGGTTCATTTGAAGACTGAAGGAAAAAAGCAAGCAGAGGGTGGATACATACTGTAGAAATGTACTTACTGATACATGATTCATGACTTATTGCAGAGACGGCAGTAACAATGATACGCATCCAGATACGTTATTGTACTGTCCTACCATCCTCTACAGTAGCGCTGTAAAATTATACCAATGGTTCATTTATAATGTGAAGCATCAAGTCTGGTATATTTAATGCTGAAATTTTCATTGTTCACACTAAACAGTTAAGTGAAAAGAAGTTAGAAAATGACTGCAAATGTCAAAGCTGTGGTGCTGACTGCAGCGACTGCCAGGATGTGTTTGGACGAGAGCTGTAGTCATCTGCAATGTAGGGGGAGGGGTTTAGGGGCAGCACAGAGGCAATAATCAGGTAACTAATTCTAGGAGGAAAATTGTTTCCTTCCGGCCACTTGTATCCGGCGAAAGTGACCTGAGCGATCCCAGTTTTGGCAAAACGTGCGCCCACTTGGAGCAAAACGCTGGGGTCTGCAAGGCAGGGCGCTCGGGACGCATGCTGTCACAGAGCAATCCCTCCTCGAACAGAGCGTCTTTGAGTTTTCGAGTGGTTAGGCTGTCAATTCAAATCGTCTGGACACTGTGATTACCGGCGCGGGAGGAATTATATATTTAGCTTTATGCCTGCCACAATTTCCTGCCCCTGCGCTGATCCTAAGTGACTTGTGTGCTCAGTATCCCCCGTCTCCAAGGAGTCACACTTGCACCCATGGAACACTGTAATCAGAGCACACAGCGAGGAGAGATAGGCGAAGGAGCGGGAAGGCTAGGTTGGGGGATCTGAGAGCGCGCTGTGATCAATCCACACATCACTCATAAACCACTTTCTGATTCACATGTGCAGGGGAAAGATTTTGGCAGCCTCTGTAATGTAAGAATAACAGCAGCGTTTGTTTGGCTTGTGAATTAGGGACTTGGTTGACTGGTACAGCTGTGATGGAGGTGAAAGGAGTGGAAGCAGTTAGCTCGGGGGTGTTGGTCATTAATTGCCCCTGTGTGCGTGGTGCAGTTTAATTGAGAAATCTGAGCCAGAGCAGGAAGTGAGGTGAGTGGTGTTGCAGCTACCTGGGTCATAGAGGTAGGAAAAGGTGACATTAAAGAATGTGGCCAGGTGCAGTAGCTGTCCCCAGCTATGGTCCTTTTTTATAAGCAGAGGCCTGTGTCTTTCTTCAGTTCACCTGCTGCCTCAAACACAATGAAAAATGTGGCTGATACCTCCTGCATGGTGTTGTGCTCTGCCTACCTCCCTCTTTTCCAGCCTGGGTCTAACCACTCCCACTCTGTGATGCTTCTCGTGTTCACACCAGTAATGGAAGGCTGCATGGGGGCAGTGCATAGATTCAGCCCCCCCACCCTCCCCAAATCTTTTTGAGCCTCCACTTTCTGATGGCAACATAGGTTGGGCTGGGCTCTATTCTGGGGGTATGTAGGTATGGTTCTGGAGCAGGTGCAATGTCTTCTTGTGCTCAGTTTCTGTGATGTGAAAATGTACTTAACTGATCATTTTGAAGATAATTTTTGATAATGAACCCTAATGAACCTAAATGTTTTATCAGTTACTTTTGCAGCCTTTAATGTCTGTTGTAAAAGTCCATAATGAACATGCCCTCTCAGGGTTGAAGGGTAACATTTAGCCTGTAGTGATCCTTGTGCATAAGGCTGAGTTTGATTTGGTCCTCTTATGTCTGTGTGAAACACAACAGCAAAACAGAAATTTGGAGCCAGAGCAACGGTCTGTGTTTGAATCGTCCTGCAGCAATATGTACACTTTATGGCCACAAAGACTGCGCAGTTACTGTGGAGCATGCAGTTGCCTACAGTTGCATGAAAGTGATGAACCACAGCTGGGGCTAAATCTCTCAACTTTAGGAGCAAGACGGACCGATCCACGAGACAGATCACAGCACGTCTGTCTGTTACTCGTACCTGCCCGAGAAGACTGATCGTCACCTTAAAGACAAGACTGAAAAAAGAAGCCAAAGTCATTCAAAGCCGGCTAATTCATCAAGTTACAAATGGGTTCTGAGGAACCCCTTACCCAGGCCACGTGGTCAGGCCAAGAACAGACCATCTGAAATAATATGTGATGAACCCCACAAAAACGATCAGTTGGAAAGCAAATACACGGAATGGACAGGAAGTCTGCTAATCTGTAACCCAATACCAAGGAAGGAAGAGCTCAGGCACCGGCCTTCAGAGCTTTCACCAATCATATTCATCACAGAGCTGGGCCCAGACTCATTAGGCCACATAGCTGCACTTAACTAAACATCTTTTTTATAAAATAAATGCTTCCAGGTTACTTAGAGCTGGGGTCGTGGAAGCATCTGATCTCAATTACCACAGCGATATTGGACCCTTCCAATCCCGTTGAGTCAACAGCACCATGGCAACAAACAGGAAGTGCACTCCAACACAGATATGCGCGTTGTCCTTCTGGTGGAAGACAAAGGGGAGGGAGGTTATTAAATAATTGGTTCCCGATGCTTTGCTTTCCTTGCTATATTAATTACAAGATGATTAAAACGTTTTTTCTTTACATTGTCATTATGGGGGGCCTAAAGTATATAGAGAGATTTCTATGGGGTTTAATTGTCATTTGGGAAAAGGGAGATCAGATGTTGGTTGGAAGTTCAAAGCTAGTGTAGAGGAGTAGCAGTGGGACAGAGTAGATGTTCTGCTTTAATATTATACTTTGCTAGTAGATGTATAGTCATTTAATTCCCATCAATGTTGTGTTGCATTAAACAACCCTAAATTGTGTGCTGTGCAATATTTAATACATTGTCATGGCTAGCTGATAATGTAAAAATGACAAAATCTTTGTAGAATGGCCTTCAACAATTCACCTGCTCTAAAGGCACAACTAATTTTGATTGAATTATTTTCATTATTTTCATTCCCAATAATAATAATAATAATATCCACATTATTCAAACAGTCTGTTTTTTCCAGGTTGGCCACCTAGACTGGCACCATGTTTTTTCAGCCGGGTTTAGTCAGTGTCATTACCTGAAATGCTTCCTCTTCACCTGCAGAAAGCTTGTGGTTTCTCTTTGAAAACCCTGTCTTCATCTCTTGCACTCTCCTAACATGTGGTGATATATAGCTTTCTGGGGTGTGGTTTTCAGTTTTGGTCATAATGTGATGCCAGATACAATTAAATAATTCTTTTCAATTCTAATTCTATAATTTGTTTAAGTATTTCTATGATTGGTTCATTGTCTCTTAACTTTAATGAATCATGGGAAGATTGGACGTGTGTGTGTGTGTGTGTGTGTGTGTGTGTGTGTACATGTTCATGTGTGCGTGTATTTGTGTGTGTGAGCCCCTCCTTGCAGTAAATGGGGCAGCAGTCTCCATGGGGCTCAGTGATACCCAGTGTGTGGTGTGTATGTGCTGTACAGGCGGCTCTCCTCCTAGCCTTCGGAGTGGAGAGAGAAAGTAAAGGCCTAAGGGCTCTTAGTAGGCTTCCTTCCTCCTCTTCATCCCTTCATCTGCAGCCAACACAGGCTGGTCAGGACAGGGGCAGGAGCTGGATGCAGACTTATCACACTGGAAAACATTCCAGCACATCAGTACTCTCCTGCCAAACACACAAAACCTGATTGGACTTTTGTTGACCAAAAGATGAATAACATCAGTTGATCAGATCAAAAGTTTGTTTGATTGGTGCTGTGCATTGAGTTGCTCTGGATCAAACCTCACTGAATATTCCCAGACCACGTTTAAAAAAAATCAGCATAAATCAAAGCACTAAACTGAATGAAAAATTAAACTCCATACTCAGAGCACTTCTTAAAAGGTAGTGCATACACAGGAATTTATTTCCACAATTTTGCTGGCAGCATGAGTGTGGTAGATTGTGCCCTCGTGTGGTAAATTGTGGTATTATAATTCCATTCACTATAAGGAGGCTGATAGGGTGAAAAGATTGGATGGCAGGGAATTCCAAAATTAGGTGAAAGGAAAGAATGTGAATTTAAACCTGCTGTGATAGGTGAATGGTTAAAGAGGGACAGGGCAAAGGACTGAGATTGGAAAAGAAGACAGAAATCATGGAATCACAGGTAAAAATTACCAGCCAGCACAGTGATTGTTTTTGTGTGTAACTGTATATTTTTCAGCAGAAAGACCCGTTGCTTAAATGGGTTCTTGAATTAATGGTAACATATAAGCTTTCTAAACATAGCCATCACCATTTCCAATGGTTCTGAAATAGTCTGCATTTAACAGCTGGGTGAATGAACTCTGATCCTGACCACATGCCACACACATAACAGAGGCTTAGCACTCACAGATAATGCAGGTTAGGCAGGCTACTGCTCCCCTGGTCCCTGCACTGTGACCCGCCCTCCCCTGGGACTCCAGCTGCACCCTGCATCCTTCCTTATCTTTTATTGGGGAAACCGGTACTTAATGCCTCCAGCAGGGCTCTGCTCAGACAGTTGGCTCAAAAGCAGTACATGTTGCCCAGTTACAAGAGCTTTATGTTGCAGAGCCCAGGAGTTAAACCTGCTGCCACTATTTTAAAAGCAACATGACACTAAACTGTAGGTTAATGTCCCCTTGAGTGGACATCAGTATAAATGAATATAATGGAAAATAAATAGGAATTTCAGCTCTTTACTCTTTTGCAAAACTTGTTAATTGCAGGACTACCTGATCTTTCTATATCTCAGAAACCTTGCTCTCCATCTTTTTTATTTAGAGTTTTTGTATTTAAAGAATGTCAATCTCCTTAATAAAGATTTTGGAAGCCCCACATCGACAAAGTTACAGAATCACTCTTTCAACCTGTTTGTAGTTGTTTATAGCTGCAGCTTTTAAAGAGTCTCTTCCTCTAATATACATGTCTTACAAGACTTTGGTTTCACAAAGGAAGGTGTTTGTAACTTACAGAAAAGTGAATTTAGCAACATGGTTACAACATTATGCAAATTATGAAGGTAATACAAAATCAGACTCTTATCATGGTCCTGAGCTATTCCCAGACACACACTATGAATATTGCACTAATGTTCTATCTGTAATTGTACAAAGTTTGTATGGATGTGCATCAGGTAACTTTTCTGAGTTTCATTCTCTTAAAGCTGCATGCTTTGCACACATTATTTTTGTTATATGCGTGGTATTGTTTTCACCTGCGGGATCCACTCATTGTGGTTTTTAGGTATGTCTGCAAATTATTATGCCAAGTGGACCGTGCTTCGTCTCAGACTAGAGTCTTCATGCATGAACTCTAAAGAGCAATGACTGTATCGCGCTGTCTTGGCAGAGACTCAAATGACAAAGCTCTTTGAGCTGCTCTGAGAACAGAGAACCTTTCAGCAGAGGTCTCAGTATAACCACATCAATCTGGAGTCATCTCTTGATGAAAGCCTTTTTTCTGACATAGAAAAGGTGCAGAATAACACTTGACCATTTGAGCTACAATTTCCATGAGATTTCAGCATTCGTGATAGGGCTGAAATAAATAATGGTGGGTTTGGCTGTACATTAGGAGAGCCTCTCACATGCCCTGAACATAATGTCTCATGCTTATTAAATTTAAGAAATTCACCAGGTGTCTTTTGACCACAGTATTTTCAGGTAAAAGAGAACACCAAGATCCAAGCATCTCATTTTGATCAGCTCAGTCAAGCAAAAAATTAAACCTCTCATCAGTTCAATGTCCAAATTAGAGTAGAAACCCAGCTGGGGACATCCATCCTCAAATTAGCATCAATGTCTGTGACACATGTCCAAATGGATTTTGTTGGACCAAGAATTTGGAAGTGTCATTGTTCTCAAAAACAACCAACAGAGGGCAGCAGAGAATAAAAAAAACTGTGTTTTTGGTTGCTTCTTTTGGTTGTTTGAAATTCAATTTCAATGCTGGAATTCCAAGTCCTTACTCGGAATGTCTGTGTGTTGCTTGTTATATTATGACCTGACATTGATCAGTGTAGCCAATAACAAGCACTTAAACTACAGTAAAGTCTGACAAAGTCAGCCTGGGGTTAGCCAAGCTCAGCGGCTTGGAGCTGCTCTGCAGCCTTGAGTCTCTTGTGAAGTCTGGAGTAAGATGCAAAGCATAGCTGAGGCGGCAGATGAGTCAAACAGCAGAGGAGCAGTGCTGGAGCTTGAGCAGGGCCAATGAGTTTTTCCCTGAAGTCTAGATCTGGAACAGCTTGACAGGTTGCTCTTCCCCCTCTGCTCTGCCATGCATTGCACTCATGCTGCAGCCACGACACACGGCACAACTTCTGTGGCAGAAGATGACTGATCCAACAAGAGATTTTTCCCCCGTGCAACCGTGCAGCTACTGTTCTGCATTTGAGCTTGTTGTTACAAACAGACATCCTGAAAATAAACACCAAAAGCAACGACAAAACATTCGCAGGACATCGCACACTAAACAAAGTCAAGAAGTACACATCTCCCGGTTGCCAAAATAAACAAGGGAGGGGGAGGCCAAGAACGTACCAACATCATGAATCATTTTGTCTTTGAATCAGATCATTTCATGAAACTGAGAAGAATAGAGCACAAATATTTATGTGTTAAAAACAACACACATGAGTTTTGTTCCTTGTTTTGCTTGTGTTGGGAAATGTCAGACATCTGACAAAAGGAAACAGGATATGTACCTTTTCAACTACCTTAAAGAGCTCATTAACGTAAGACAGGCAATCAGAAGGCCAAATGCGGAAAATTCCCAAAAATATGAGAAAATGTGAGGCTTAAAACATGGAGCTGGATCATTCCTGTGCAAAGCAGAGAGTATGTGACAAAACCCAGCAACATCTTTCACATGCAATCCGGATGGGAAAGGAAAGAGTGACAGCAGTGAACTGGGACAGAAATCATGTGCACGAAGCTTGCGCTGTGGCCAGAGAAAGTATAACCCACACTAGAATAACACACCGCAACATTATGGACCAGGTCCAAAGAGGACAGCACCTTTGTCTCAACTGACAGAGGGGAGTCACTCCCAATGGACTGTATTGCAAAAAATCCTCCACAGCCCATTTCATGAAAATGTTTGTTTTGTAAAATGCATTGTATGAATAAAGTGTGTCATTATTATTGTAAATACAGTGAAAAATGACAAACCAGAATGGATTGAATGGCTTGTTCACATCATGAATTTATTTTCTTTTATGTCTTCTTATATCATGTTTACCTTAATTAACAATTATTGTATGAATTTTAACCACAAGCAGTGTTCTCAATTTTAATTTCAATTCCAAGATATTTTATTGTACAACAACCAATTATATCAGGAGCAGGAAGATCCCAAGACAATATATAAGCAAAAGCATACTACATTGGTTAACCCTCAGAACAAAACACACAGATCTACAATGTCTGCACATTTTGCTAAAAGGCACAGAATTCATGACCATAGATGTTGTTAATGTACACAACAAAAACAGCTTATTATATTGAATAGTTACTTTATGAGCCAGTGTTAACTGTAATCACAGGACCAGGTTGAAGACTATCTGACTAGTGCTAAACAGGATGAATGTAAACCTGAAGACATACTACAGTAATGTGTTTTACATTACATTACATTACATCATTTAGCAGACGCCCTTAGTAGTTATCAAGAAGTATTATAAGAGGTCAGTAAGATACTTAAGTGCTAAACTAGTG
This sequence comes from Megalops atlanticus, assembly GCA_019176425.1. Classification (NCBI taxonomy): domain Eukaryota; kingdom Metazoa; phylum Chordata; class Actinopteri; order Elopiformes; family Megalopidae; genus Megalops; species Megalops atlanticus. The sequence continues at coordinate 40,267,631 of CM032880.1, read as the reverse complement.
TAGAGTGCTTTTTTATAGAAAATAGGGATAGATAGGATAGATAGAAGTAGATAGAGAGGAAGGTAGACTAGAGATACAGCTTGAAAAGATGAGTTTTCAGCATTCTCTTGAAGGCACCCAGGGAGTGTTTCGTATGAATCTCAACAGGAAGCTCAGATGTGACAGGATAAGAGCCTGGATCACAACTTGAGCTGTGTTGAATAAAAGGAATCTGCAGGTCCTGGTTGTGGCTGCAATATGCTCCTTGAAAGACCAAGGTTATCCTAGGGGTAACCTGTCCAAGGTTACCCCTAGGTTTTTGGCAGCTGTGGTTGCCATTACTTTTGTATTGTCAACGCAAATTGAGAGGTTCATCGGAGGAGACATATTTGCTGGGACATAGACTCAATCTTGTCAATGTTCAGTTTCAGCTGTTGCATGTTCATCCAGCCCAAGATATCAGTGAGACATGCTGATATTTGAGGAGTGATGTCTATCTCTTGACTTTTTAAAGTCCTTATTTTATATTATAACCCTAACACAGAGCCAGTCTCTACCTTAAGTAAATTCTCTGAGTCTCCAAGCATGGTGTCTTTTTCTGTGATATTGGAATCTCATGGTGTCATTCCTAATTTAACCCATCTTGTTACTCTACAATTCAGTGGTTTTGTCCCCAACATTCATACTGTCTCATACTCTCAGACCATCTTTGTCATGTTGTGCAAACTTTGCTGGGAGACACCTGCCTTTGTCCACTAACTGTCGTTATCACAGAATTTGGGCAGGGTTTAGCTTGCTCAATCTGGCTCTGAGTGTTTTGAGAACTTTATGGCCCCAGAAACTGATCCACAGTCTGATTACCTGATCGTAATCCTTGCTCATACCCACTTGTCTGCCTTAGATCTGTGCCTGACAGGAACCAACTGAAATCCAATTTAACAGGGTTGGTTTTATCTGTGACAGCTGAATAAAGACTAATGCTTACAGTGTGAAACATGCAAGACTACTGCTAATGGGATGTATGGTTGTGATTGTAGTTTCCTACACAAAAAATTAACCTTATCTTCTCACACAGCTTTGAAGCTACAGTCACATGGCTTCAGTTATTTCAAATACCCTCATTTGTGAGCTATACCCCATTTTGGCATCCAGCCCCAATCTGTAAAAAAACATTGCATAGGGCTTTCATGAGTTTCATGAGTATTTCCAAAATTTACCCTGAGGCAGTCCTGTCCTAAAATTGCTGCTTGAATTCTTGCCATTGTCCTGCTTCTTTGTAGATTAGACTTTATGCCCAAAAGCAAAACAACAATTTTATTTGAATTCCAAGGAGGGTCATATCTAGCAAAAAATAAACATTTCAAAGTATAACCAAACCTGTTTCTTTCAGTTTGCATAAGTAAGTAATTCAAGGTGAGCGATTAAAAACCTCATATGAAAATATTAGCTACCAGCAGCTAATAAAATTCATTATAATGCTAATTTCTAATGAAGCCTTTGAATTCTACCCATTTTGTGTTATGCATAGCACTTAACTTCTTCTCCTGAACCATTGCTTTGAATGCCCTAAAATTTGGAAAACAACATTTTTGGGCTAGCTTTTTCAGGACTTCTCTGTGGATTGAAGCACAAATAATACAAAGTCCCTTGTCAATATGACAAATGGTCTAGCAGATGCAGCTTCAGAGGATATTCAAAACATCCAAAATGAAGAAAATTCCATGATAACAAAACAAAAATATTCCATAGTGAGTAGTAGTGAGAAACATGCTGTGCAGTTTCATAAATCTGTGGAAACAAAAGTCCAAACATCATTACAACATCCATTACGAGGGGACTGCCAAGAGGCAGTCAGCAAGGTGCTCATTTGAAGTGCAGGTCATCGCCGAAAGCCCAGGTTTGAAACTGGCTGTGTCATCTGATGGCAATGACAGGGAGCCCACAGCAGTGAAACCAATTAATTTGTCAGACACCCACGAGTTGCTAGGATGACGTCAGCAGAGTGGCGGCTATCTCTCAATTGGCACTCTCTTCACTGCGGTGCACTGTGGGACTTGAAGCGCTGTAGATTGCTGAGTGCTCACGCCCAATAGCCCCAGCAATCCTGCAAAGTTTCACTTGTTTTCATAAAGCATCTGGATTTTACAAGCAAAGAGGTGGAAAAAAATTGAACAACAAAGATTGGGCATCTGTGCAGTAATGAGCCAAATTTACAGTCTGTGAAAATGAACTGAATGAGTAAAATAATCATGTAAGTATTTAAATGTATGTTTTCAGTCATGTGAAGAGATTAGCAGGAACAAAAAGATTATATCTGATTCTTCACCTTTAAGTGAACTCCCACATCCTCATTCCTTTGGAAACTGTTTGGACAGAAGGGGGATACAGCCCTTCAATTTTCTCCTGTGACATGAGTACAGATATTAATAACTTTTAATTGTGTTGGACAAATACCAAGTTGTCTTGCTCTACAAGGATAAAGAATAAAGTGCATGTTGTAAGGACAGAATACTATATATCAAAATATAAAACATACTTTCCAATAATACTTTTAACCAACAGAACAAACAAACAAAATGTCATATTTCTGCCTAAAACAATAATTATGTTAACATTGTCATTAGCAGGGAGCCCAGCCAGGATGAGGTTAAATTAGATTTAGTGGTACAGTATGTAAGGAAAAGTGCTAAATGGGCCACAATGTTCTTGGATGATGATTTGAATATAGACACTGTCGGGAGAGTACCATGCATTTTATGGCTATTTGCCCTGGTCTGGGTTTTCTAGGATTCCTTTCCCTACTCAGGACCAGAACAAGCGCAGATAAGATAAGTCAACAAATACACACACATAGCAGGCAAGAGGGCAAATGGTCTACCACCATAAATACCCCAAAATCAGTGACCACGGATCACATAACTACTTAAAATAAGCAGCCATCACTTTAAGATTGCAAGAAGTCACCTAAAACCTAGTCAGATACTTAAAACCTCAACCATAATGATTGACTGTTTGGATTCACATTATTTTGCCAGATAAAAGCGGAAGTAGGGCGTGATACGCCCGCTTTGTTTATTGGTAAGCATGAATCTGCCCCTCGGATGTAGAATCCTTGGCTAAACGGTGGCTACAGTCATGTTTGGTAATCTGAAAGAGGTTTAGGCGCCAAATACTTCTAATATAATTTTAAAGAACTCTGCCTTTTTAGCCAATCTAAGTTGCTTAAGCTCAGTTTATCTTGCAACTTTCTGCATTTTTTGGGAGTTTTGCTGCTATCGTGATGGTTCCTGTGTTCTTCCTTGGAAGAGGTAAACAATTGGCTTGGGTAATTTTCTCTGCACGCACTCATTCACCATTCTGTGATCCATCCATGTTCTTGTTTTGTTAATGTCTGTATGTAATTTAGTGTCTGTTATGGTAGTGGACCAGGTCTGTAGCCCAGACTTTGAATTTTGTCTTGTCTTAGTGTAACTGCTTAATAAACCTTTTTAATTTATTCCAGTTGTGGCTCTATATTTCTGGCAAAGGTTGATCCACCAGACTGCTCATCTCCTATCAATGAATTCGGTGACTTAATTGATAGTTAATATCTTTGATAATAATTATTAAATTAAATCATTTTTACTATTATTTTACACGTTGGTTAAGTGAGGAGTTTTAGTAATTGACGTCATTTGTGTCCGGTATTCAGAGTGCTGGACGATAAACAAGGGCGTTAATTTCTAAGACCGCTGGGTTCAGACCATTGAAGTTTTATTAAATCCTCACTTCCCTGATAACACACAGACACTGTAAGCAGATTACGCATACAAGGGGGGTAACAACAATGGGCTCTCAAGACAGCACCACCAAGGTGAGATGGAAGTGATTGAGTTAGCATATGGAGGGGAAACTGATCAGCTTCTTTCACACCTAGGACTGAGACATCTTGTCAGTCCCATCTCAACCCCAGCCCAACTCTGGGAAATAACCCCTTTTGAATAAAAATACACACACACACACACACACACACACACACACACACACACACACACACACACACACACACACACACACACACACACACACACCTTCACAGAAAGGGTCTTTGATAGGGAGGGTCTTATGGGGTATAAAGAGGGGTCATGATTCATGTACTATTGGTATTCGATCCGCCTTGCAATACCCAGTGTATGCCTACACTGTGATCTATACTACTTTTGCTTTGGAATAAAACATTGTTTTGCCAGAGCTACATTTTTGACTTGCAAGTTGGAATTCTTACAAATACATGGGTCTAGAACAGAGAAGGGAGAGAGTGGTCAGTTTCTACTGATGGAGAGGGAGAATTGGCAGGTGCAGGACAGCAATGTTTCTCTATGTTCCCCATGTTGCTCTATGTTCCTGGAAAAGACAGAGATGCTTTCAAAAATGAAGTGATCCAGAATCAGCCTTGTCAATTCAGGGGAAGATGATGGTATCATTAAGGAACATACATGCTGATAGAGCAGAGTGGACTTAAAGAAGTTGAGCCTTAGTTTTTGGGCATTCATACAAATGGAGCTATCCCAGACAAAAACAAATGCTCATGAGGAGACATGTGTTGTAGGGGAAACTTAGAGAGATGAATATCATTTGCATTGCAGTGACACAAAAATGTGGGTTCTCGGAGTTTCTGAATATCAGAGAAAAAATGGGCCATGGACTAAGCCTTGGAGTATACCCACATAAGTGTGAGTGAAAAAGTTAAAAAGAGTCTGCCCACACTGAATACAGTGCCATCTGTCCAGATAGGGGGTTGTTTCCATACAGTCTGACATCAAAGCTAAACAAAAGCAATCAGAGAGCAAGAAAGAGAAAATCAGGCAGTAATTCATTACCATGTTGCTTTTTAGTTTTGATTGAGCTATGAATATATCTCTTTCAAATGCTATCTCAAGTGTTGACAAACAAAATGTGTCTGTCATAAATTTTTAAATATTTCAATGTTGTACCCTTGAACCCTTTAGTACACTACGGTAGTATGACAGTCAAGTTGAGTCATTAAGCAGTCATCCATCTAAAAGTGCATCCCACAAATATGATGTGAGGTTTAACCACACAAATAGTACAGTAGCAGAGATATATACATTTGCAGAGAGGTTGCATTTAGGCTTTTGATTCTAATTTCTGCATGTCCAGCACTGCACCGGGTCCTTCTGGGATTAAATGGGGTAGCTCAGGAGTTAGAGTTGAGGGGATTGGTGGCAACCTGGACCTGGAGCTTGACTCTGGAGGCTGTTCCAAAGCCAAAGCCAAGGAATCTGGCAAACTGCCAACTTTCCGTTGAACCACCGAAAATATGCAGGTATGTACAGATCTTAATGATATCATCTGTATACACACAGCATTCTCTGTACATCAGGCACATTCATACAACACTTTCATACAACATAGTTTCCATCACTGCCAAAGAACAGAGGCATTCCTGCCAAGTACAAACAGTTAGTGTGCTTCTTAATTATGAAACAGAAAATAGATTTAGCAAGAGATACTAAAGAACAAAGGTCACAGAGAAATGCATAAAATAAAAGACAGGAATACAATACTGTACCGTTCATGTTAAACCAACAACTTGTTTTGTTTAAGGTGGAGGCTTAACCTGGTCCAAAGTTCTAAAGGTCAGATAAGGACTTAAACTTCAATTTAAGTGAATGTCATTTTTAAAAAATAAAACTACAAAACAATTACTACAAGCTTATCAAAATTTAATGGCACATTGACAGTCCTGACTCTGTAAGCAGCTGTAGGACTGTACAAATTGTACCTTCTGCTCTGTTTGGCATTAATTAAGAATTTTAAAAGATGGATTGAGATAACTGCCCTGAAATGCACTAATGGGTCCACTTGGACTAAAACTATTTTACTCAACAGAAATTAGGCTAAGTCCCTGCTATGAATACAGATTCCACCAATCTGTTTCCATTCCTTCCAAGCTACGCTTTAGACATTTCATTTAACTCGTGTGTGGATAATGTTGAATATGTAGTGGCACAACATGCACCCAGGGTCAAACATCATAGTACATAATGAAAGACCACATATGACTTTATAGAGGGGTTTAATTATAAAGACAAGTTAAATATGCATCATTTACAATAAATTGGTGTTGGCCTGAATCTAGGAGCAAAAGAGGGACACACAACTATACACTAGTTAGATACTAACCTGGTTGAGGCATTAAGGTCAATTATTTAATACAACTAATCCAATCTCAAATTTCCAAATGTAATATGCACATGCAATTTTGCATAACAATTCACACATCCCACATGCTTTGCGGTAGCTGTAATTTAGATAAGATTAGATTAGATTCAACTTTATTGTCATTGTGCAGAGTACAGGTACAAAGCCAATGAAATGCAGTTAGCATCTAACCAGAAGTGCAAAAACAAGTATTATTTGAAAGTGCAGTTGAGTAATTACTCCAATATAGGAAATGTTATATTTTACAGTATGTACAGTGTTAACAGATAATAAATATGTATAATATATTAGTGTGTTGTACATAGGGGGGTGAAATGGACAGGGTTGGAAAGAGGAGAGTATATATAAGGGTTGTATGTACAGTATTGACAGATATTTACAGATGGTTGTATGTACAGCAGTGCAAATATGACAGTAAAAGTACAGAGACAGTGCAGACAGTCAATTAGTGCAATGATGCTTAGTGCTGTGGTGTGGAGTTCAGCAGGGTCACAGCCTCGGGGAAGAAACTCCTCCTGAGCCTGCTGGTGCGGGAGCGGAGGCTCCTGTAATGCCTGCCTGATGGAAGGAGAGTAAAAAGTCCCTGGTTAGGGTGGGACGCATCCTTGATAATGCTTTTTGCCCTGCCCAGGCAGCGTTTATTGTAAATGTTCTCAATGGTGGGCAATTGGGTGCCAGTGATCCGTTGGGCAGTTTTCACCACCCGCTGTAGTGCTTTGCGATCTGATGCAGAGCAGTTGCCGTACCACACTGAGATGCAGTTGGTGAGTATGCTCTCAATGGTACAGCGGTAAAAGTCCACCAGTATCCTAGAACACAGGTGAGCTTTCTTAAGGCTCCGCAGAAAGTAAAGGCGCTGCTGCGCCTTTTTGATGAGAGTGGAGGAGTTCAGGGACCAGGTGAGATCGTCAGAGATGTGGATGCCAAGGAATTTGAAGCTAGATACACGCTCCACTACATCTCCGTTGATGTAGATGGGGGCATATATTTTACATTACATTTACATTTTGAGTTTTATCTGTGTGTAAGTTAAACAATATCTTAAGTCATATCTCCACTTATTCAGCTAGCTTGCACAAGGATATGTTAGTGTGGCACATACTAGCTATCTGCAGCCTCAAGATCCATTAAAACGCCCCTTTTTCATGACATAGATCAAATAGAGGTGTCAAGGTACCATACTGTGACAAGCCTTTTTTGTCATTTACCTATTAATTTGATGATTCAGACGTGGGCTGAAGACACACCTCTTCAGACTCTACCTGGACTGACACCTTTGCCATTTTGACCTTGTAACTTTGACCTTGTAAATCTTAGACTCCTGGCTCGTACTTGTAGTTCTCTTGCCTTGTATCGTGCACGTTTTTGCCTAGGTAGTATGGCGGTACTTTATTGTCTCTGTGATTGTATTCGATATATGTAACCCTAGATCAGATTAGTCGGCTTGTGACACCAACCTTGCGCTCAGCTTTAGCACTATCTGCACTGTATGACCTGTACACATCTTGCTCTTGTGCCTGTTTGCCCACTATATGCACTTTTATACGTCGCTTTGGATAAAAGCGTCTGCTGAATGAATAAATGTAAATGTAAATGTAATGATGATGATAATGATACTTTATTGTCAGACAAGTCTGAAATTTTTCTTGCATCACAGCAGCCCTATTTGCAACATCACAGAGAAGACAAGAATTAGGACAATGAAACAAAGACCAACAAAACTGCAGCTAAGTACCTGAACTCACTGCTGCAACCCTATGTTCCCTCCCGACTGCAACGCTCTGCCACCGAACAGCGCCTGGTGGTTCTGTTGCATTGTGGCGTTAAATCACTATCCAGGACTTTCTCCGCCGTTGTCCCCCATTGGTGGAATGTACTTCCACACCTCATCTGTTTTGCTGAGTCCCTCTCTGTCTTCAAGAAACATCTGAAGACACAGCTCTTCCGCTCTCACCTGAGCACCTGAAACACCTCCCCCCTACCTCCTATGAAACTATATTAAAAAAAAAAAGTGTAATGGTTTGGCTGTAACAGTCTAACGTATTGATTTGGTGTAATGGTATGGTTGCAATGGTTTAAATGTAAAGGTTTGGTTGTAATGGTTTGGTTGTAATGGCTTAACACACTCGTTAGCTTTACCTGCTAGTTGGTTTTTCGCTTGTTGTTGTATTGTACCTCACTTGCAAGTCGCCTTGGATAAAAGTGTCTGCCAAATGAATAAATGCAAATGTAAATGTAAAGATACATACATACATTACCATCACAAAGGACAATATTCAATGTACATTTGATCTGGGATTAAGCTCCATATTTAATTTTAGGATTGACTGATGCACAAAAGAGTGCTTCAGTCTAACCCTATTGAATCTTAGAACCCTGTATCTCCGGTTTGATGGTAACAATTTGTATTCACTGTTCAGGACATGGTTGGGGTCAGAGACAATTTAAACCAGTTGGATGACTGGTTCACTGATCAGTAGAGGTTGACTAAAATGGCATAAAATGGCATGAAAACCCCTTGCAGCAGTGTGAGAAGATGGCCACCTAAGGTGTGGTATGGGTGAGAGGGGTTTCAAAAATGGTTGAAAATGAACACACTGGAGAGAGGCCAAATGAAGGCCACTGCTTTGAATGTGCCGCTGTCATTAAGCAATATCCATGACTGATGCTCTTCAGAGCACTGAAGCACTGCTTCCTGTATGTGCACATAGGTATGGTCTATTGTGCGTTATGCATATATGAGTGGTTGAAGAGTTGTTCATGTTATGACCCATTTCTTGATGAAGTGTTGAATGACAAATGACTCTCAAGATTGCGGGGGGAGAGTGTATGTTGTGACATAATTTAATGAATGTTACGTAAAACTGAATTTATGGCTCTGGTTACAGCACCCGTGCTCTGCATTTGTTCTTAAAACAAAATTGTACTCTGCAGTTGGTGTTTATTCCTCGATTCCATGTTCTCCTGCACAACAAAAGTGCTTGCGTTTTGCCTGGAACAAACTCAGTTAAACCCCCTGTCTGTGGTAGCAAGCGGAAGGGTGGCGTAGTTCGATTTCCCTTTTGAGGTTGGTTGCCCCTACAGTCCCAGGCGTGATACTCTCAGGGTCTCGTCTGTCGTTTAGCATCAGCAGAAGAAATATGAACTTCAGCAAGGTTACGAACCGCTGTTCAAAACTTGGGATGGGCTTTTGTTTTGCAGTGTTGAATCTATGCATGTCAACATATTTAAAAAGTGTACCAGTGCTGTATTATATTGTACAGAATTTTGGTCACCGGCTACATACACACCAGTGTACATTGTTACTTTTAAAACAGAGTGCAATGGCAATGTAAAATGAAACACACTACAGAGGAGTGTGACACAATGTGAAATCAATAAAGAAATGGACATGGATGGCCCTTTGATGTGTGCAATATATTGCAAAACATTCACTGGACTGTAAGGAGTATGGGCTTCCACCATGCTGCAGTGGTGCAGGAGTGATTTGCAACACATGAGTGGGTTTCCCTGTAATACAAGTTAGTATTTAGTTTTTGTTCATTTAAAACTTGAGTATTACTGATGTATTATAAGATTCTTGACTTCCTGATTCTAATTGTTGTTGAAACAATTGTTGTTGTTTTGCATTTTTCTGCCCTTTTGCTATTACTTTCAGAAAAGGTGAAAATAGTAAAATGATGAAGGCCTATAGGTACTTAACCTATGTTAAATAAACATGTTAATATATATATTTTTTAATTGCTTTAAATTAATTATATGCTTACAGTTTTAGATTATTATTTAATTATTTACTTAAATGTTTTTATTTTGCGCGTTTTAAGGTTTCAATATAACTGTATACATCGTTCTGTGGGAAAGAGATAGACACCACATTATATTTGACCGCTAACGAGGGATCACTTCTGTTATTTCGTTTAAGTATTAGTACGCCGTAGTTTAATAGCTATTCAAGGAAGTCGCTATAAAACCAAATGGCCAGGGGAGGTGTGACCAGCTTCAACTTGGCTAGTTGTTGCGTTCAGGCAAATAATGCGCTGTGAGCCAAATACATTTACCACAAATTTGTTCATATCTTGAAACGTTTCCGGACTGGAAATACAGCATGTTGGGGATGTATGCTTCTATATAAGTTTCGTCGCTCTTGCATTATTTGCTTGACAGGGAGAGAAGCTGACTTCGCAGGACGACTGTAAGCGTTAGAATTGCGAAGAGTATCATATAATGAAAGGTATGTAACCAGTTACTCAACTCACCTTTTACGGGCTGCTACAGCACGACTGTTTTTGTTATTATTATTGAAGACTGTGCTCTGAATTTTGTTTCATGTATTGTTAGGTGTGTGTACAACTAACTAACTAACTAATATATGAGGATGTTTTGCACTTGCCAGCGTTGAACCCGGCATCGCTTTTTGCACTTTTTCTGCTGCTATGGGGACAGATCTGCTACGGAAGCGATGAAAGCCCTTCAAAAAAGCGTAAGTACCACCAACAGACCGTTTGTTTATGATCAAAGACATAACAAGGATTATTGGAATCATTGGTTAATAGAATGATTGATGACCGATGAAGGGCACCAGTTCAGAAAACTTCGACCATGACAGTCTATGATGTTGTGAAGCTTTCTCGCTCATGTATGTGCCCTACGTGTTTGTTGGCTATCATTCCAGGCTGCTGTACCCCTCAACTTGCCCTCAGTTTTAGAGAAGGAACATTAACGTTTACACATTAATGCTGTTAGTGTAACTGTCGTTGTCCACATTATACATCTCATAAACATAAGTAATTTTGAAGATACAAAAAGATTTTTGGGTATGTAGAAGGCGTACGAGGGCGCAAAAGAAAAAAAAAGTAACGTCATAGTATGCAATTTCAACAAAAATAGCAGATGTTACGTCACACCTTTGGACGATAACAGTAATTCTGTGGAGAATCTCAGCCACTCCCTCCGCAGGAAAAATGTGAACTTAGTTATTTATTTACTTACTGAAGCGCGTCCAGGCAAACATAGTAACTCACTCACAAGACTAGATGGATCCTCCAAGGAGTAGGGATCATAGCATCATAGCATTTCCGCTCCTTTCTCTACAAATTCTGTCTGATGAAGAATGTCATGTTACATACTGTCAGACGGGGCTTTGCCAAAAATGCATGTTGTCAGGTTTTTTACATACGTTTTTTCATATGGTATTAGCATCTGCAGATCCATGGGCGTAATTTATGGTGGGGACGGTGGGGATATGTCCCTACCAATTTTCTGATTACCAAACAAAAATAGTTAGGCATATTAACGTTATACTAGTAGCTTATACCTAGCTAACATTATGTCCCCACCACTTTCCAAATCAAACCTATATCCTTGTGCAGATCATTAACAAACTTACAATAATCTGCTTTAAACAAATATGATCATGTAGGCTACAAGAACAGTACTTCAGGTCGGTAGTATCTGCTTTCAGTATTTAGTATAAAATAAGAAGCTGCTACGAGTCAGAAAAAAATCGGCGTCAGTGGTCTGGACAAAGGCTTTGCAGAGTCTATATACATGTGGGTCAAAATGCATCGTCATGTAGCAGGATTGGGTGTTAGTAAAGTAAATGTTACGATGTTTCTTAAGGTGTATGTGAGTTCTTTTAAAAGCTGTCCTTAACAGTTATCCTACAGCTGCTTCTTAGAAACACAGAATGGCAGCCTGTCTCCTGTGTCTCAATAAATGCTTTATGTACTTATAAGCAACACATATTGACCCTCAATTACTTGTGTTTTCTTTGGGAAGCTGACAGGAAATTGGCAACAGGAAGCATCTTCTCAGTTGAGGTTTTTGTGTGTAACCAGTGTTTAAAAGTGCTATGGATTGTTTTCACATAGAAGTTGAAGAGAATCAAGCTACTCTCTTCTTCTTTGCCTTTACGATGCCTCATTCTTACTGGTCAGAGGTATTTCGTTGTCATAATGAACAAGTCTATTCTTGAAGGGGACTGTGGGGATTGTGGGTAATGTTTACATTTACCCTGTGAGACAGGGCAAGTGATGTCAGGTGTGCAGGCACCTCTTCTGTTACCTAGACCTAAGAACAATGCATGGCTACATAGCATAGTGGTAATTAAAGAGAGTTTTGTGTTATGACATAATGATAAGTTCCCACAGTGGTACTCATTGGACGAGGATGTGAACCAGTGACTTTTACAGTAACAGGACCCACATTTTCCAGCATGAACATAAGGCATAGTTTGCAATAGTGTAGCAACCAGTGACCTTTGCAAATATAATGCAAACACTGCACCCAGTGAGGACAACAATAACACTTACTCACTTGACAGAGGCTGATGTAATGGGATTGTGATATACTTTTAGCATATAACTGGTTTCATTATACAAACTGCAATGTGCTTTCAAAATCATTCAGTGTAAAATGGCATTACATTTGCAATGAGTCAAAGATCAGAGATAAGGAAAGACATCAACAATATTTGCATATGAAAGGAGATTGTATCAGTGTGCTAATATGTGGCATAGCCAATTAGAGAACTGTTATTTATGCACAATCAATAGGTTCACTATGCAGGTTTTCTTCACTCCACAACAGTTGGAGCCACAGCATCAAGCACTCAAAGGGTAAATTAGCTTGCAAAATGGAACATTTTACATTTTGTACTTGGCTGTTAACTAAAGTGCTGTTCCTCCAAAGAGCGTGAAGTGTAATGCCTGTTAAGATTATGCAGTACCTCTTTGAAATACCAGTAATTAACATTTTCTTCTTAACACAGCATGTGCAAAACACTGGGTGAAAATGAAAGTTGTATGATTTTGTTGCATCCTGCTGCTTTCTAATCAGGATTTCTCTTCCCTGGGTGTTGGGACCCAAGGTGCGTTCCGGGCTGTCCTGCTGGCGTTGTGATTAATTAGGTTTGATTAAACTGTTAACTGAACACTGACCTGGAATGAACAACTCTTGACATAGAGCATTGGCTCATTGTGAAAATGTATGTGGCTTGTGAGGTGTTACTTCAAATGAAAATAGAAAATAAGAATATGCTCAACTTGCTTGAAATAATATAAGGGTTAATTGGTGCCCATTACATGAAAAATTGTTCCTCTGATTAGTATTCATTTTGACTGATTAAGAGCTTATGTGTTATGAAAACCAGCGTATGAAGTGGGTGCTCAACATCAGGCATAAGAAGCATTTGTCTAAAGCAAAGGATTTTAATCAGGGGGACAGGTACCCCCAGGGGTACTTCAGAGGGTTGTAGGGGGCACTTGGGATCAAGGTAAACAGTTACAGAGTACACTGTACATAGTTACAGGAGATAGTAACAGTTTTGTCTCAATTGTTCATGCACTGTGACTGCAAGTATAAAAACAGTTCAACAGTTGAAGCTCAAGTATCAAAACCCTAAACCACTTCTGCAAAATTCAAAGCACATTGTACTTGTATTCACTCTTATTGCAATTCCAGTTCACTCTTTTGCAAAGCTCTTCACACACAGCTCTAATTTACAGCAGTTTTCACAATGAAATCTCCTGCGTTCATACAGAAAACGTATGACTGAAAACATCAAAATCTAACTGTGAAATGACTTCATTCTCACTGCTCCTGTGCAAACTGAAAGTAGATAGTTATTCAGTAGTCTGTCAGAGCTTTAGCATGGATAAAAGAGGTCAGAGGTGAACCCTTCATTGTTGAAAAACAATGGAACCACAAGGAGTAGAGAAGGGGTAGGGGAAAAGGGAGAGTTTGTCCAAGAAGGCAAAACATTTCCAGTGACATTTGTGCAATGCTGGTTGAATATGACATCAGCCATGGGTTGCACATTAAGAGGGCTTGGTAGTGGGTACAGCCCAATTTGAATGATTTCAACCTGGCTTATGTATTTTGAATTCAGAATAGGTACATGAACTGCTGAACTATCTATTGTATTGTTGTATGCAGTATCACACAGTGTGTAATACAGCATGCAAGTGAAAGCAGAAGAATAACTGAATTGAATCTGAGCTGAAGCATAGATACATTTGCATGTTAAGCTGGAAAATGTAGATGCATATATCAAAATATGGAACTGTGTATTTGTTTATCAAGCTGAAAAACTGTGGTGGCAGACAGTGTCTCTTTACTGTACAGCAAGAGACTGGAATAGCAGACATAGTGTTGGCAAATAATGGCATTAGACATTAGCGAGATATTCAAAATAAATCCTAGAGGACATTGCAGTGGTCCTCAGTGTGCACTATGTGAGTGTCTCCACCATTAAAAACATCCCGAATACCAACATAATGATAAAACTTTTTTTGTGCGTGTTTGGATGGAGTCTTTCCAGCATCTGGAAAAAAGGTTGAAGAAATAAATATTTTCTTTATATGTTACAGTAGTGTCTCTTGATTTTGCAGCTGAAAATGTTTGAAGATCAGTCATGATGAGGCAAAAAACACATGAGTTTTGATTTTAGCGTTTTCTATTTATTATAGCAATGTGAAATTGTTGTTCAGTGAGAGCTATTCATATGATGAAATGTGTGTATTATCTTGATGCAAATAGTTGACTTTGAGGAGTGTTAACACTGTTTTGAAGTTAATGTGGCATTTTGCACAGGATTTGCGAGATTCTGCTCAGTCAACAGCTTGTATTGAAAACTGTGTTAATAGCATTGTGTTTTGAGAACATGACATGCTGTTTCACAAAATATGAAAAACACTTAAGAAAAACTGATAAACCTAAAGCGAAAAACATCATAAATGGGTACTTGAGTTAACGTATAAAAGGGAGCTCTGCTCTAGACAACCAATCATCTCTTATGGAAATGCATTATGTGGCAATAGTACATTACCCAGTTAAAAGTGCTGTGTGTTTATCACAGACGTCAAGCTATGTGTTACTGGATATGTTTATGAAATAGACCATTTATCACAGTCCATAACAACCACATGTTGTTGACATACAAATGTTGAGAAACATAATCTCAAATACAAAAGAAAATAAACAGAATAAACAGCAATTTCAGCAGCAGCTACAAAAGTAATACATTTATAAACTTGAAAGAGAAAATAAAAATGTGCATGTCATTGTTCCCATGGGAAAGCAGATGTATGGTGGGTTTTGCTGGGGTAAGAAATGCCTGATAACATTCTGCCAAAATAACTTTTAACATGAAAAACCACATATCCCTGAGAGTGACATTCAGTTAATTTAAGGACAATTTATGTTTTGAGATATACAGGTACTTCAGCCAAACAGTTTACTTTGCACATCTGGAGTTATGACATGTTTTTATAGATTCTTGTGGGTTAGCTTTGTATAATTTTCCATGGAGAAGATATCAGTACAGAATTTCACAATGGCATTATTATGCTCAAGATGTGGTTTACGTTACCATCATACCATGCTCTGTTTTGTACAGGAAGTAACTGTCAATTATGTATTCAGTACAGAAATACTGCAAAAATACCTGCTATAGACACGCTGACTAGCTCCCTAAATCAAGTTTGGAAAATCCAGATAATTTTAACATGACACTGATTTTACCTATGAACAATGTCCATGTCCAAAGTACAATGTCCAAAGTAAAGCTCCACACAAGTTGGCTGTTTCTCCACTGCTGTATTTCATAGATTCCTATAAACAGCATTTTTAAAACTTTGATGATCAAGTGCAGAGTGCTTACAGCAACGTCTATGGTAATGAGTAAGGAGGATTTAATAATAGTCAAACCTGAAATTTTCTGTGCGGCTCCTAGTTAGCACAAGGACAGCCAACAGGCTGGTATTCTTGGTCAAACATGGGCAAGGGAGAGAAGCATTCCAAACTACAGTAATTTTTAATTATTACATTTACATTTACATTTCTTCATTTAGCAGACGCTTTTATCCAAAGCGACGTACAAAAGTGCATACTGTCAGTATTAGTGACAGTACAGGGACAGGATGTGTACAGTTCCACATTGAGACAGTTCTCAGCTGAGAGCAAGGTCTGTTTGAGGACACAGTACTTTCTAATTTATACAGTTACAGTTATACCAACAGCGTAATAAGTACCAGAGTAGAGGCAACAAGAAAACAAAGCAAAAAAGACCAGGGGGGGCAGCAATTGTGTGGCAGGTCAGTCCAGGTAGAGTCTGAAGAGGTGTGTCTTCAGACCACGTCTGAAGGATTGGAGTAATGGAGCTGTCCGTAGCGGGACGGGGAGTTCGTTCCACCACTGTGGAGCAACATAGGAGAAACGCCGTTGCCTTGCAGAGCGAGAACCTCCCGCTTTGTCTGTGTGAGGGGCGAGTTGCTGCTGAGCGTAGGGGCCGGGCAGGTGTGTAGGGCTGGATGAGGTATTGGAGGTAGGTAGGAGCTGTCCTGTTTATTGCAGAGAAGGCGAAGGTCAGTGTCTTGAATCTGATCCTGGCAGCGACAGGGAGCCAGTGGAGGGATTTATGCAGGGGAGTAACATGGCAGAATTTGGGGAGGTTGAAGATTAGTTGGGCAGCTGCGTTCTGGATGAGCTGCAGAGGCTGGGTGGTGCAGGCTGGGAGGCCTGCGAGGAGAGCGTTGCAATAGTCCAGGCGAGGGAGCACTGTGGCCTGGACAAGGAGCTGCGTGGCGTATGTTATCAGGAAAGGACGAATCCTCCTGAAGTTGTGGAGGAGGAATCGGCAGCCCCGTGACGTGCGAGCGATGTGTTCCTTGAAGTCCAGGTTTCTGTCAAGGATGACGCCCAAGCTCTTTGCTGATCAGGAGGATGGTATTGTGGTGTCATCGACGGTGATAGAGAGGTCTTGCAGGGGGGAAGGGCCGGCTGGGATGAAGAGAAGTTCGGTTTTCTTGAGGTTCAGCTTCGGATGGTGGGATGACATCCATTTGGAGATGTCAGCCAGGCATGAGGAAATTCTTTCGTTGACCTGGGGGGTAGAGGGAGGGAAAGAGAAAAAGAGTTGGATGTCGTCAGCGTAACAGCGATAGGAGAAGCCGTGTGATTTAATAACTGAGCCAAGTGAGTGTATTAAAGAGCCCTCCACACTCATATAATTTTGGTGCAGATGAAATGGTTTTGCCAGCATGTATATTAATGACTTTTGTCATAATCAGCATATTTTTATGAGATATCATGTTCTGAGCATCTAAATTTCTCTGTGTAAGCAGTTCTGCTTCACTTACCAGACCTCTAAACCAAATCCATTCATTATTCTTATTGGAAAATGCAGATGACTTATCCTTGATGATCCTACTCTTGATGAATTTAATATTCTTGTTGTGCTGTGATGAATATCAGTTCTTCAGAATGTTTTGTTAATATTACTCCTGCAGCACTGTTTAAAGAGGTGTTTGGAACTGTTTGCAGTGAAAAATATTAATGTGTCTCTTTGCACAGACATAGTACTAAAACTACCTTTGATGGAGTAACAAATATCCTGCTAATAATTGCTGAGAACTGAATCCTTTATTTTGACCTTATAACAGCTGTCAATACTGTTGTCTTGTTAATTCAATAAATTGCCTAAGAATCTGGGTTTGTCTTGTTGAAAGTACACAATGTTGGTTCACTGCTTTATCTGTCCAACAGCTGGCACGCACAGCCTCATGCTCTTCCAACTCTAGCACTATCCTATAGCTGGAGTGAGAACCTCCTCATCTAAGGTACATACAGTGATGGTATGAACACCCCCACATGTGTGTATATGAACATACAACAAGAAAATACTGGTTCCAAACCTCAACATGTGAGTGTGTGTGAGGCTGTTGTGCCCTCCACTACTCCTGCTACTTGCAGAGTCCCCCAGGGGTCTTTATTAGGGCCAGTCTTGTTCTCAGCTCCTTCGCTCTTGGCTGTGTGATTTGTGATCATAGCATCTTCTTCTCATTTTATGTATCTTTAATGCAGCTTCCTTTCTCTGTCAAACCTGACGATGCACATAATGTATGTCCTTCATAAATGTGCCACTGATACATTCACTGGTTCACAGTTTTCACCAGCTCATTTCTGATGAAGGAGAGGTCCTGTTACTAAACAAGAGTCAGACCTTACTTCTTCCCTAGATACCTTAATCCCTTGTGTAAAACCTGAAGTAGATGACCCTGGTGTTAGCATCCATAAAAACATTGGTTTTGAAGAACAGATTAAGAGGATATCACATGCATGCTGCGTTCAAGACATAAATTTGGTGTTAGATCTTTTTCTTTAGGGATGGTGAGAAAGTCATAGATATACTCATCCCCTCATGATTTGGCTATTGTAATTGTTGTTACTGGAGTCTCAAAGGTCATGTCATTTAATGATGTCTGTATGCAGCTGGTACATATAGCTGCAGCAAGACCTTTACCCAGAACAAACCAGAAGACACACATTACTGTGATCTTAGCCTCAGGCTAACAGTTGCTTTCACAATAAAGGTTTTAGTAATTAGTTCTAAGATATTACATGGTCTACCCTCAGAGTACATTTCTGAGGTAGTTTCTGCCATGACAGATTCACAGATTGTCATGTATGGATTTTCCTTGTGTTTAAATTTGCTTTCAATTCTTTACTTCTAGTGTCAGTGATGCATTTCAAAAGATTAAGATGGTATCTATAAATCTATAAAATGTATTGGACAGTTTTCTGGAGCATACTTAAAGGGCACTGCTGTCAATATTTTCCAACCACTGAAATATGTCTGCTGTCTTTCCTTTAGCAGAGAACCCCTGTTGTGAGTATCCTTGCGAGAACATGGGGGTGTGTGTGAGGTTTGGCCTGGACAGATATGAATGTGACTGCACTGGCACTGGTTACTATGGAGAAAATTGCACAATTCGTAAGTAAACTGATTTTTTGCAATAAGTTCTGGCATGCTTTTGTTTTTTGTCTTGTTTTCCAATTTCCTATGTCCTTACCTTTCCTATCTAAAGAATGTCAACCATCTGTACCATTTCTGCCCCCAGCCATGAGGATGCTGCGAATTGAGTGGGGGGGTGCTGCAAACTGAGTGGATTGTGCTTATTGCCAGGATTTTTGCAGAGGCTTTCTGGCCGTCAGCACTGAAAAAAACCCATATATTTTTCAAATTTATCATTATTCTGTGTTATGATCAAAACATCAGCTTTGCCCCTTTCTGCATGTGGTGCCAGGTACCCATATACACACCTATACATAAGCTTCACTCAGGCAAGTCTGACACCTCCTTGGAGGACTGTAGGCCCACAATTCACAGCTGCAGAAGTATCCTCCCCACTTGACTCAGCTGAAGTTCACTTACAGCACTTATGCATGAGTTGACACTACTGTAATGGCAGTCACATATGGTTGTGCATACTTTTCCAGCTTGCAGCTCCATAATAAGAAGCAGCTGAGCGTGGCAAGAAAGAGGTTAGATGCCCTCCGGCTCTGTCTCTGGCTTTCGCTGTAGTGCGCAGTGTGACTCCATCATTTCCTCTCGACCAGGCAACCTCTGCATTGTCAACACTGATATTTCCAGTGCAGTTGTGAGGCTTACAATATTTCCATATAATGTTCTGACAGTTAACACCACTGAGATGCATTTCACACACCCCCTCTACCCTTCAGTGCGAATCGCCCCACCCCCTTCACTTCTCTGAGCCCTCACTGTGAATTAGCCTGCCCCTCCCATTCTGGCAGCATGCTAAAAAAGTACAGCTTAGTGAAGAGTGAAAGTGAATTTTTTGACAAAAGCCTGGTAGAGTCATACTAAATTAAGTTAACCCAAAACAACAGATAAATTGTGAATAACATGTTCAATGAAATGAAAATTAGAGTAAGAAACAGAATAAAATATAAAAATCCAAAATGCTTTACAGAAAATAACAGAATAGTCCCACCTCCACTAGTTTTCCTATGCCTCTGGTTCCTCTGGGTTGAGTGGTTACCTTGGACAACCCTGTTGTGGGGAGCTTCTCGGAACCTAAACTCTCCCCTGATAGATGCTTGCAAAGATCATTTGGAAAAAGAGTAGAAAGGCAACCCGGATTCTGCAGGAACCTCAGACTTGGAACACTGCCGGAAGTCTGGAATGTCTTCCTGCTCTGGGGTTCAAGGGTTCTGAAAATGCTGTTATCCCCCGAAAAACAAATGTTAGTAATAACAAAGGGGTCCTTGTTATTCAGTGTTGTTAATCATGTTCAGTTAGCTTATGACATTAACTTATGATCTTTTCTTCTACTTTCACTTCTGATTGTTACGTTTCACAGTATAAGGGTTAAGTTTGGTGAGTCTCTTAACAGCATTGGCATGTTTGATCATGTTGTGTACAGAAAAGACCTGAAGCAGAGAATCCATTCTGTCTCTTTATCTGAGGCACAAAGTGTCCAATTTGTGGCTTAAACCAGTGCCCTCAGGGAAAATAAGGAATGAGAAGGTGAAAGAACCAGTGGTGCCTGGAATCTCCTCTGTCTGTCTGCAGCTGAGTTCTGGTCCAGAGTTCACCAGTTTCTGAAACCCAGCCCGGATACAATACATTACATCCTCACCCACTTCCATTGGCTGTGGGATATCATCAACAGAACCGTCCTCCGGGATTGGCTCATGCGTCTTGTCCTGACAGGTCAGTCATGGTGAACGTGATCACAAGGCCTCAACAGGAATGCATACAAAAATTTACATTTTATCAGTGTGAAAATCAAATGAGTATGTGAATTAATGGGTGATGAAAGAAATATGTGGTGAATGTGAATGCATGTGTGTGTGTCTGTGTGTGAGACCATTGTGTATGCATAGCCACAGCATTCATAGTGACTTAAAGATGGTCTTTCCACAATGTCATCTTTGGGTGGGTCTCACCCCTTACTAAACATTTGCTAAGGAATTGCTAAAAACAAATCACATTGACTTCTATGCCTTTAAAGACTCACAGTCATCTCAGCATGAGCCTCCATTGATTAAGCATTGTAGCACATCAAACATTTCAGGCTTTTACACATGTGCGTGTGTCTGTAGTACACGGTGGTGAATGATTTCAGCCCAGAGGAGCTCATGGGGGCAAATACCATAGTGTGAAATGGCAGAATTCTTTTCCAGGATCAGGGGCTGGAGGAAGTGCTGTGGAAGCCAGATAAATGTGTTCATGCTAGTGTGCATTTATCTTGGCACCAGTCTGAAATAAGTTCCTTAATTCAGTGTCATCCGTTTGTGGACAGCCTCCCTCGCACATACAACACTGGACACATAATTGTTGCTGCCTGTCACAGAAGAGGGCAGAACCTTTTTTTCCTCAAGCACTCCTATACAGCTACATTCACTGTGTTTATTTACCTAAGGGCAGAGTGAGACCCATAGTAGATCTAGATTAGGTTTTTGGCACAGAGATCATTTGCTCGGTACTTCCCACATTACGCTTTCATGCGGTCATTCACCCTTAGTAAATATTTGGATTGCATATATAACAGGATTGCCATCAGCGCTATCAGTCTGCTGCAGGCTTGCTGTGGTGTTTGTTGACCTGTTGCGGTTGACCAGTTTCCTTGTCACCAGTACTTTTCCCTGTCCTGCTGGGCCAGTACCTTGTGTTCGTCCTACCCTCTAGACTTCTGCTCAGCTTTCCCATGTCCAGTGTCCTCAGCCTTTGCTACACTGCACACTGGTTGCCAGGGTACATGTCTGAAACAACACAACCGACTGAATTATTTACATTCTGCTTACGCTGCAGTTCAGGAATTTCACCATCTGAGCCAAGTCTCCATGCAGCTGCCAGCCAGCAACTAACACCAATTCAACATGTATACTTTTTTAGCATAGTGGATGCAGGGTCAATAACATATTTTGCATTCTGGTAATAGCTGTATATGTAATGTCTAAAGTAATTCAGAATCAGTGCTTTGATCTGTGGTTCACCAACAATAAGCATATCCCCACCTGGGAATAAGAACTGTGGCTCTGCTCTCTGAAATGCTATCTACTCCCTAATGGCTGCTGCCATCCACTTTGAACAAACACCTGTAGTAAGGGGAAGACACTGACTTGCTCTGATATAGAATTGTGTCCTGCAGTTAGTTGTGACACCATGCAGTGAAGTAGTTATGGTCTAAACTTACCTTCTAAGTGGTTCGCTTTAGTTAGAACATCTCAGAGAAGTGTTGACTGGCTTTTGACATCACCTTGCTGAGAGAAGGACAGCTTTGTAATGAACCTCTGAGAATGGATTGTCTTCTATCAGATGAAAACGTGTTAAAATCATTCATTTTCGAGATCAAATGTATGTATTGTAGTTGTGTGCATTACAGGTGTGTTTGGGGGTGGAGGAGACATGTATTCATGCAAGCAGTGAAAGCCTTTCCTGTAAATTAATGCTAGATAAAATAAGCTTGAATATAAACAGAAATCTATACATTCTCTTCAAAATTAAAGAAAGCATGTGTTTATGAGGTCATTTCAACCTGATTGTGTAGGAATGAAGATAGTGGAATTTTGTGCATCAAACAATAAATCTGTAAAATTATGCTAAATATAGAGATATTAAAGGCATTGTCTCAGGGCATATCAAACATAATAAATGGCCAACACCATTTTGCAGTGTTTTCCTTATCCTCTTCTTTTTCATCTTTTTTCCTCTTCTACCTGTCCTACATCTTAATTTGACTGCCTATGACATCATTGCAAATTCATTTATGCTCCTACCAGTGCTTCTCAGCATTAGTCTGCTCTATCTAGACTGCCTAGATGACATCATATTTACTCACATCGGTTCATTATAGCCAGTTGCAAGTTTGCTACTTCCTTTAATACAGAAAGTACAATGAGTAATATTAGCAGGTGTGTACCAGTTTTTCAAACAGTACATATTTGTTTCCTGCAAATGGTGCATTTCATTACACTCTACCACATTGTTCTGTTCCATACCACTAAATATATTATCCATTAAATAATATTTCTTTTTGGCTGTCACTGAGCTCTTGCATTTACATGCTTCAAACCAATTAAAGGGTATATGCATGCATTTTACTTAAAACTAGCATTGTAAACTGCTTCTTTCTGCCTCTGCTACTGCTGGTAATTGACCTATCGCTAAGCCCCTCCCTAAAATAGAAATTGTCCAATCATACCATAGTAACCGTTACTAAAAGCGGTGACCTCGGTTGAAGCAACTCAGACAAGCGCATTGAAACCTATTGCAAAAATGGCAGGAGGTGACTTAAAACCTTTATAAAAGTTAAAAATTTAGTAATACAGGATGGTGAACCGTGGATTAATTGCAAAGTTTAAACATAATAGTGTGAAATACAGTTTTACTGCCGCTGTTACTTTTTAAAGTAATAATTCCCTAAATCTCGATGCAGAGTTGCAGTGAAAAGATATAAGCGCCATTTTAAAAACCAGCAACCTTACTTAGCAGCAGCGTTGCGAAGACGAAGGCTGCGTCCGAAATCGCTCACTCACTCATTATTCACAGTCAAGCAATAAATTAATAATTTTCTGAATATAGTTTTCTGTTTGCAAGTTTATTCGAACATTTGTATCGAACATCTTTGTGTCTAACTGTGCTAGCTAGTTAAGTGACTAGTTGCAACTGACATTAACCTGCTAGCTGGATAATACCGCTACCTACAGTATCTGGCTATCACTAGCTAACTGGATGAAAGAACTAGCATCAAGCTTCATCTGTTCAAATTAGTTGAAACTAACGTTAGCTAACCAGCTGGCAGTTAAGTCCAATGATCATATAAACTATCCACCTTATTCCTTGGGGCGCTACTATGGAAACGATTATGGGTGGAACTTCCGGTGAAGCAGCGGAAGTAGCCATAAGCGGCTACAACTTGTTATGCTTTGGAGTGGCTAGCCACCCCCCGCGGTCCGTTCAAACGCGTGTAACATCCCGTAAAACTTCCAATAAACGCCGAGGAGTTCATTTGCTTTAATTACTTAACTTTACCGGCGTTTATTGGAGACTCGGCGATAGTAAGAGACCTGCGTTTATTTCACCTAAAGCCCCCAGGCTTCTGCGAGTTATTAGTAGCTGAACTGACCAGGAAAATTCACCATGTTTTTCCCCAAGTAGCCTACTTTACAAATATTATACAGCGCTTTTTGGTATCAACTCAAACAGGAATCACTAATAAAGTGAGTTAAACATTGTCATTGCAACCTATGATGGGAGAGCAGTCTGTAAGAATAGCAGTATCACTGTGAATTTAGGCTACCATGATCCGAAAGACAGCTTGTTTTGTTCATTTATGTTTAACCTAATTCGTGGACAGATGAACACGCAGAAGGCAAATTGAATTACATTTATTCATTTGGCAGACGCTTTTATCCAAAGCGACGTACAAAAGTGCAAATAGTGAGCAAACAACAGGCACAAGAGCAAGAGGTGTACAGGTCATACAATGCAAATAGTGCTGAAGCTGAGCGCAAGGTCAGTGACGCGAGCCAACTAATCTGAACAAGGATTGCATCTCAAATACAATTACAGAAAAAATGGAGTACCGCTATACTACCTAGGTAAGTGAGCAACAAGTACAAGACAGGAGTCAGATTCTCAACGTCAAAGTTACAAGGTCGAAGAGGGAGAGGTATCAGTCCAGGTAGAGTCTGAAGAGGTGTGTCTTCAGCGCACGTCTGAAGGGTTGGATTGAAGGAGTTGTTCTCAGGGGGGTGGGGAGTTCATTCCGCCACGGGGGGGCGATGATGGAAAAGCGTCGTTGTGAGGAGCGTGGGCCTTTTGTTCTGTTGGTGGGTGGAGCGAGGTGTCCGGATGTAGCAGAGCGAAGTTGACGAGCGGGTGCGTAGGGTAGGATGAGGTCCTGGAGGTAGGTCGGGGCAGTCTTTCTTGCAGCGGAAAAGGAGAGAGTCAGGGTCTTGAAGCGGATCCTGGCTGCGATTGGGAGCCAGTGGAGGGATCTCAGTAGGGGGGTGACGCGGGAGAACTTGGGGAGATTGTAGATCAGCCTAGCAGCTGCATTTTGGATAAGCTGCAGCGGCTGAATGGTGCAGGCTGGGAGGCCTGCGAGTAGGGCGTTACAGTAGTCCAAGCGGGAGAGCACAGTGGCCTGGACAAGCAGCTGGGTGGAGTAGGTGGTCAAAAAAGGGCGAATCCTCCTGATGTTGTAGAGGAGGAATCGACAGGAGCGTGCCGTCTGGGAGATGTAGTCGGTGAAGTCCAACCTGTTGTCGAGGGTGACGCCCAGGCTCTTCACCGAAGTGGAGGAAGTTACTGTGGTGCCGTCAACAGTAACCGAGAGCTCTTGAAGAGGAGAGGTCCTGGCCGGGATAAGCAGCAGATCGGTCTTGTCCAGGTTAAGCTTGAGGTGGTTGGAGGCCATCCATCTGGAGATGTCAGCCAGGCACGCGGAGATCTTTTCGTTGACCTGGGGGGTGGAGGGGGGAAAAGAAAAAATTAGTTGAGTGTCATCAGCGTAGCAGTGGTAGGAGAAACCATGTGAGCCAATAACTGAACCAAGAGAGTTAGTGTAGATGGAGAAGAGTAGGGGTCCCAGTACAGATCCCTGGGGGACACCTGTAGTGAGGGTAGTGGGAGTGGAGGTGGAGCCTTTCCAATAGACCTGGGAAGATCTACCGGTCAGGTAGGACCTGAACCAAGAAAGGGCCGTCCCAGAGATGCCAAGCTCAGAGAGCTTGGCGATGAGCAGCTGGTGGTCGACGGTGTCGAATGCAGCGGAGAGGTCGAGGAGGATGAGGACCGAAGACAGGTCGGAGGCTCTGGCTGCGTGAAGGGCCTCTGTCACCGCCAGGAGTGCCGTCTCGGTTGAGTGCCCGGGTCTGAACCCAGACTGGTGGGGATCCAGAAGGTTGTGCTTGTGAAGAAAGGGAGACAGTTGGTTAAGTACAGCACGTTCAAGGGATTTGGATACAAATGGCAGGAGGGATACTGGACGGTAGTTGTTCATGTCAGATGGGTCAGCGGTGGGTTTTTTTTAGCAGGGGGGTAACCATAGCATTTTTCAGATTGGTGGGAACGAGGCCAGTAGTCAGAGATGTGTTGATGATGGAGGAGAGATACGGGGCGATCTCACCGGACACAGAATGGAGAAGGGTGGAGGGAATGGGGTCGAGGGGGCAGGTTGTAGCTCGGTGGGATGTGATGAGTTGAAGAACTTCAGAGTCGCTGAGTGTAGAGAAGGAGGACAGGTGGTGGCTGTGTGCTTTTCCGGTGGTTGAGGCTGTGGATGGAGGAGTGATGGAGTCCCGGATGCTGGACACCTTCTTCTCGAAGTGGGCCTTGAAATCTTCTGCGGAAAGGAGAGAAGGGGAGGGGGGGAGGAGGGGAGAGGAGGGTGGAGAAGGTAGAGAAGAGATTGCGGGGGTTAGTGATGTTGGCGTTGATTTTGTTATGAAAAAATGAGGACTTAGCTGCTGTTGTTGCAGCCGTGAATGCTGTCAGCAGGGAGTGGTAGGACGCTAGATCGTCGGAGGATCTGGATTTCCTCCACTTCCTCTCAGCGGCCCACAGCGCAGTTCTGTCAGAGCGGTGGGAGTCGGTTAGCCATGGGGAGGAGGGCGACGGCCGTGATGTCCTGGAGACAAGGGGACAGAGAGCATCTAGAGACTGAGATAGACATGTGTTAAAAACAGTTGTAGCAGCATTAGCAGACATGTTTGAAAAAGAGGTGAGGGGAGGGAGGGAGGAGAGAACAGCAGAGGTGAATGTGGAGTGAGAAAGGGAGTGGAGATTCCTCCTGAAGGTAGTAGCAGTGGTGTCAGAGGAGTCGAGAGTGGTAGGGAGAGGGAGAGAGAGAGAGAAAGATACAAAGTAGTGATCGGATATGTGGAGAGGAGTCACCATGAGGTTGGACGTGGCGCAGTTCTTTGTGAGGACAAGGTCGAGCTGGTTGCCGGCTTTGTGGGTCGCAGGAGACGGGGAGAGGGTGAGGGAGAAGGAGCACAGGAGCGAGAGCACGCTGGCCGATGAGGAGCTTTCTGGTTGGACGTTGAAGTCACCCAGAAGAATCAGCGGGTTGTCCGGGAGGGAGCTCAGGAGCGTGTCGAGTTCCTCAATGAAGGGACCGAGTAGACCTGGGGGGCGATATAGAACGACAATGGTGAGTTTGATAGGATGAGAGACAGTTATTGCATGGAATTCGAAAGAGGTGATGGAGAGGCTCTGGAGGGGTACAAGGCAGTATCTCCAGGATGGAGATACTAGCAGACCCGTGCCCCCTCCTCTGCCTGAAGACCGTGGTGTGTGTGTGAAGGAGTAGGATGAAGACAGGGCAGCAGGGGTAGCAGTGTTGGTGGGAGAGATCCATGTCTCCGTGAGAGCCAGGAACTGCAGGGAGTTGGTCTCAGCGTAGGCGGTGATGAAGTCCGCTTTCTGGACCGATGACTGGCAGTTCCAGAGTCCGCCCACCACTGAGAGTACCTCCAGGGAGGACAGTGCGGGATGGAGCAGGTTGGCCGGGTTGCGTCTGCGGTGGTTGTATCGTCTGCAAAGAGGGGAGAAGTGCACAGGGATAGGGAGAAAGCACATGGTTTAGTGAGTGGTAAAGTCAGTATAGAGAAAGAGAACAGCACAGGAAAAGCAAGTGGTGAGCGGATTGGCGACGAGGCTGCCGTACCGGAAGATGCAGCCTAAGAGTAAGCTATAAATACCGGCAGCCTCTGACTAGAGTTAAATACCTGCAAGTGCTAATTACCTAGTTCAAAGCAATAATGACTCACAGCTGGCTAAATCTAAGCACAGGTGTGACAAATCGACAAATTAACAAATCAACAAAAGATCGAAACTAGCTGGTCACACAATCACAAACTGATTAGCTACAGCTAAACAACAACTATCGACAAGTAATGAAACGATACACTTATCCGTATCCTGGACCGATGCCGAACCCCAACTAGATGCACACTCACTAAATTCACTAAAACAACCTCATTTAGCCTAATGTAAAAAACTATTTGTTTGTGTTATTTCGTTTTTAGCAACAAAAAATAAATAGGACTACTGTAAGCATTTTAAGCAACTGCTCTTTCGTTTTATAGTCACGAAAAATAAATATAGTTTTCCCCGGCGCTTATTTGAGGCAGGCGTTTACTTCACTGAAAGGGTCGTGCATACCGGCTATTATAAGAGGCCTGGGTTTATTGGAGACTCGGCTATTATTGGAAGGTTTACGGTATATACTGTTACATATATTGCTTTTGGGGGAATATATTTCTTTCTGTGTCATCAGCGTTGCCTGAAATGGCATTACGGAGCCCAGGTACATGTTGCGCCGTTCGCGGCTGTACTAATAACCAGGCTATAAGCTAAATGTGTGGCTTCAACAATGCTTTGATCATGTGCCAAAAACAAAGAGGGACTGTAGATGTCACCAGTTGTACACTTTCCATCGCCTGCCAAAAGATGATGAATCGATATTGGCTGACCAACCTAAACTTAAAGACACCACCGAAAACGCCTTATGTATGTTCATGTCACTTTGTTGACAAGAAACCAACGGAGGCAAACCCATATCCTACTTTGTGGTTGGGCTACGAACGACCACCAGGTTGATATAAATATATTTAATATATATGTCTAATTCATAGTACAATAAAAACAATGTTTCTAACAATGAAAATGAGTCTGTCATCTATGACAAAGTGGACCAAAAGTTTGACGTGTGTCTGTATCAACCTTTTGAAGAAATAAGACAAAAATGGCCAGATGGGTCTGCAAAGATCCCTAAAAGAATTCAAAAGCGATACAGTTGCTGAATTTAAAGTTATATCCACTAATGAATGAATGACCTGGCGCACTTAACGCTAGCTAGTTAACTAACTAACGTTAAGTTGATAGCTAGCAAACGGTACTTAAGATCAGAAGTCAATACCTAGACTTGCAGTACGAATGTTAAAATTGACTATTTGTTCATAAGAGACATGATGAAACTGTACTGGTTTGATAGCTGGCAAAGTGCGTGAAAGCCAAAGTAGCTAGCTAGCTACTGGCACATTCAGCTGAAAAGTACAAATACCGCCTTACAAAGACAAATAGCTAGCTAGAATACAAACAAAACAATAAACGTAACTAGCTAGTTACTATCACATTCCGCTGACAAATACAAATATCACCTTGCAAACAAAGACATAGCTAGCTAGCTACAATAAAAACAACGTAGAAAGCTAGATAGCTTGCTAGCTAATTTGGCTTTCACGCACTTTGCTCAGCTGTCATATTACTAAGAGCTAGCTAGTTATCAAACTAATAAAGCCTTATCACGTCTCTTCTGACCAAATAGTTAATTTTACCACAGACACTGAAAGCAACCTGTTCTGACACAGGGGCGGAGCTAGACATTGCGAACATCCAGGGCTTAGCCCAGTAACACACACAGTATTGCTAGGGGGGTCCGGGGGCATGGATGTATAAACTCATGAATATTCAAGAGCACAGTGACAAATCCCCCTTTTAAGAGACCTGTAGTCTAGATGGCGATGTTTCCCCAGAATTTTGTTTGGTCTCATTAAAGAAACCGATGGGAATATTCTATCAGAAATGAAATGATAGTCATCATCATTTTGAAAGCTTAAAAAAGATTCGGGGCTTTTGAAAAAACATTCAGGGCTTAAGCCTCGAAAGCCACCCCCTGGCTCCGTCCATGTTCTGACAACTTTAGTACTGTTAGCTAGCTACCAAATTAACATTATAGCTAGCTACCCAGCTAGGTAGTCTGCAGTGTTTTAGCTAGCTAGTTAGTTAAGTGCGCCAGGTCTTTCTTAACATCGGTATCGGCATCGGCTATCGGCCAAATTGTTATTTTAAACATCGGTATCGGCCCAGAATTTCACAATCAGTGCATCCCTACGATTTGTTATTTTGCTATCGTTCACAAACGCCGGTGCGGTGCCAAATTTTGTAGTGGTGTAACAAAGCGGAAGTCGCGCCCATAATTTACGCAAGGTACCATGGGAGCTAGGAATAAGGTGGATACTAATATATATATATATATATATATATATATATATATAGAGAGAGAGAGAGAGAGAGAGAGAACAGCAGAACAAGCGGTCGGAATTTCCGTCGCGTCGAAGCTGTCGCAATATTAGGGACTCATGAGTCTGGTGGTTCCTACACCGCAATGGAAATCAGGTCTATTGGAAAACAGGTCTATTGCCTGCTGTGGCAATTCAGAAATTTGTATTGCCGCCATTGTTTTCAATGCGATATCAGTGAACTCCTGGCTTGCTTGACCGAGGTAGCAACAGTAACTAAGAGAGGCGGGACTTAGCGATAGGTCAATTCGCCCAGTGCACAAGATGGCGTCTCTTAACTTCCGGGTTCTGCGTGGTGTGCATTACTGTTTCCGGTTGTAGGAGTTGTGAGATTTGCGGGAAGGCTTGGATAGTAACAGGGATAATTAGTGTTTTTAAGATGAAGGAGAAACGATTAACATATCAACGACAAGAGAAGAAAATGTCTCTACATTGTTGTGTGCCTCGATGTGCTAATTCGTCGAGGTACAACTCGGAGATTAGCTTTCTTTGGTTTCCAATCGATCCTGAGGCACGGGCTCAGTGGCTCATTAAAATACTGGTTGACACTTGAGACCCCCTGAAAGCCTCAACAGCAAAATTTTGGGGGGTCTCTGGAAAAATATTTTAAAAATTATTTGTCACTTGCAATTGTCACTAAAAATGTCTTTTTCCCCTTAAAGCCCGACAGACGCAGCCAACGTCCAAATTCACATCCCTTCTTCTCGGTTGAATTGCTCACGAAGTATTCATCGCTAACAATGCTAGTTGCTTGTCTATGCGACGAAGTGTTGGCGAGAAAAATATTTTTGAATTTACATCAAATTTAATCATAGTTACAATCTGCATACAGCTCTGCGTCCATCTCCACACCCATTACTCTTGTTTGAATTACTCATGAACTCGTCATTACATAGATATGGAACACATATCACAAAGAGCGGAACCGGAGCTTTGTAATGATGCTAGTCACATATTTGTACATACCGAAGTAATCACGTTATGAAGACATACTTCTGCAAAGTAATATCTTTACTAATTTCTTCACCCATTTTCACACTCCTGCTTCTCGGTTGAATAAGTCACAAAGTCCCTATCACTTCACAACTTTGTATGAAAAATAAACATAAACTCCCGTAATTTCCATGGCAAACTTTATTATGAATAATCGTCATACATGGATCCATAAGTTTTGTATGTTTGTCTGACGTTACCCAAGTTGCCAGATCGTCTATGAAACACAATCCACACACATGAACACTCAGCATCACTCATCTGCACAGGGGAGGAGTCCTCAAGGACAATCAAAAAAAAAAAAAGGTGTTGTCATGTTACAATCATATAGCCGACACTAACACATCAGCTTAAATATTACACAGAAAAAGAGAAATGAGAAAGCTGATCAGATTGTTTTGAATAATCATGGTAGTAGGCTTAACCTTATCAAGTTATCAATGTCATCACAAAAAGAGAACAAAAACAGTCTATTTCTGTTATGTTTTTTGAAACATTGTAAGGAAATTAAAATAGATAAGTCTGAGTAGTCTATAACGTTAGTGTCTTAATTTGCTCAAACCTACGTTCAAATATAGTTTGTACAACAGTGAATACTGAACATACAGCAAAGAACAACAGCCGCCACAACCAGTTTCTGGGACTTTCACGAAGGCTATAGATATTTGAATGCTACCTACAAGGCAGGAAACGTTTATGTTACCTACTTCAGACGTTAATGTTATAAAGTTACAGAACCTATCCTAGCCACATCAAATCCCCAGAACATAACTGGAACAGAACTGGCTTGGAACTGACGAACAACTGAACTATCTTCCATCCAACTCTGAGGTTGTGAGGTTTCTCATGTTTCCTCATAGACCCATGGCAGCTAGCTCGGACGCTCAATCTCCCTGTTCGTTGATCTTTATTTGATACTGGGGACAATATCACGTTATCATCAACACACTTAAAACTGGGTCATACTAGTCAAATTGTTGTCAAATTACCAAACGTTAGATAACAAAGTTAGCTGGTTAGCAAGATAGCTAATCCTCTGTGGCTGTTTACGTTAGGTAGCTACTATGCTAGTAAGTTAACTTACCTTCGTAATTATCGATGTAACTGGAGACGTACATCTTGAAGCCCTTCTCTCGCTTACTCCTTGGTGCTGATGTCGCAGCTTGAATAATGCAGTGAACATCGTTGATTGTTACTTTTTGAAGATCTTGAAGACATCGCGTGTAAAAAGTCATTTTGTTATCTGCTAACTGCCCGGCGTCGGAAAGCGGAAATGCTTATGCTCACCATCCTCAAACCGGAAATCGTACAACGTCGTCATACGCAACTTGCTAAATAGAAGTAACCGGGTTATTTCCCACTTGCCAACAAGGAGTTGAAGTGACTTCGAGGTTTTCGCGTGTTTACATGGACCCCAGGTTGACTGCTGGTAATAGCTGGATCACAACTGCTCATCTTTGTAATGACAAAGTGGAAAAAATGCATGAAACAACTGAGGAAACAACATTTGGGCAACATTCCTTTAGAATTTGGTGTCTGGATGTTAATCTCATACTTGTAGTAGTACTTTAAATGGCAGACCCGATGTTGCAAATGCATATTTTCAGACTTAGAAATGATACAAGATTTGGTCATGTGAGTAAATTGGTAGTTTTGCACAATTTTCTGTTGAGGCACAAATAATCATCCTGTAATTCTGTTTCCTCCTCTTTTTGCAGCAAGATCAAACCTTATCCCCAGCCCCCCAACCTACAACTCCAAGTATGGATACCTGAGCTGGGAGTCATATGCTAACATCACTTACTACACCCGGATCCTTCCCCCAGTTCCAGAGGACTGCCCCACTCCCCTGGGGTCCAAAGGTGACTCAGAGCCATTCATATTATGACTCATGTTACTGAGTCATGTGCTTATTAGGTGTAAGAGAATTTAAATTTATTAATTGAACAGTATCAATATTACTGCACTCACCATGCATAATAGTGGTGTTCAAAACGATTCTTTTTAGTGATTCGGTTCCTTTCGTTCAGTTCAATAAAATGATTCGAATCTTTGACTCACTGATTCGTTCATTTCCACATCCGGTCGCGTGGCATACACAAATCTGTAAATAGTTTTATTGCATTTTAAAAGTTACTCTACATTGTTCCAAACATCATGTCCATTTTTAGCCTGCTCTGCGGCAAAACAGCACGTGTGAAACCAAATGTCAATGAAATTAATAATAATTAAATCGGAATATTCATTACGTGAAACTGCACCATGCTATTCAAACAATCATGCAGCCATAAAAGGTAACAGAACCCCACATTTTAACGTGTATAATAGCCTAAGTACATGTCATTTGCTAAAACTAAAAAAAAGCACTGAGGAAAAAAGAGCCACGCTTATATCCGAAGCAAATAACTTTGTTTTACAAGTTTTGAACTAACCCAGCCCAAACATTTTAATATACTTGTAGGCCTAGTCAGCGATGTCGTATTTTTATTTGTTGTTAATGTAGACATAGTATGATATAAATGTGATGCATAGGCTTATGCATCGCATTCTGTTTTATTTTGCAGCCTACTATATTGATTTGTAAGTATTTATTAATAAGGACTTTATTCACGTTAAAAGGAAATGTGATGTCAACATTAAATACATCGTAGCCTACGTAATATTGCAGTTGTGATAAACAAGAACTGTGATACGTTGTGTGCACCTAAAATATGCTACTGCTAAAAATATAAAATAATATTCCAGGTAGATGAGCAAAATAATATTTAATAATATTATTTATTCCTATAATAATTCCTATAATAAAGCGCTCTGATTCCTTTTGCATCGTCACAGTCAATGGCGGATGTAGCCCAAGCCTGTTATACTGAGAACTAACGATTCTGGCAACACGTAGTCACCAAGTCTTCATAGTCAGTGAATCTTTGGAGTCCGAAGGAACTGGTGAACTGAGGAACTTGTCAGCATAGTCACCAGTTCCTTTGAGTCCGAACGAACTGGTGAACTGAGGACTCACAGTTCCTTTGAGTCTGAATGAACTGGTGAACTGAAGACTCACAGTTCCTTTGAGTCCGAACAAACTGAGGACTCACAGTTCCTTTAAGTCCAAACGAACTGGTGAACTGAGGACTCACAGTTCCTTTGAGTCCGAACGAACTGGTGAACTGAGGAACTTGTCAAAAGTTCATCAGGTCAGTAGGTGGAGTTTAGAGTCTTCGTAGTCACCGGGTCTTTTGCAATGTCCCACATCGTCAGCTGTGCCAAGATGGCCAGTGGGAGGTGCTTTGAGAGTTTTAGCATTTCAGCCATTGGCTAGTTGTTGTCATGAGCGTACTGCTGATACAGTTTTGTGATGCTTGAGGCTGCTTCGTGGACAGACCACATATCTAATATCCACTGGAGGGATAGTTGTAGCTGCTATGCCAGCTAATCAGCGCGCATGTTTGCAAAGAGGAAGGAATGAATCTTTTAGACTAGTGATTCAGTACACTCAGTTCACCTCAAAGATTCATTCAAAAGGATTCGTTCGTTCGCGAACTGCACATCACTAATGCATAAATGCAGAACAAATTGTAGAGGCCTCAAAGAGTGCTGCCAACATGCACAACTTCTGCATTCTGCAAATTTAATAAAAGTGACTTTTATGTCATTTCAGAGTTTTAGCTATCTACACACAGTATGTGATTTATCTAGCTGTTTCTTCAGTATCTGCAATGCAACTGTATCTTACCATCATCCTCACTGTGTCTGGATATTTTGCATTACATTACATTACTTTACATTACTTAACATTCATTTAGCAGATGCTTTTATCCAGAGGTGCTTCCAGTACAAATTAACAGAAGTGTATCCATTCAAGTTGAATGAGCAACACTGACAGTCCAGGCTAACAACACTCCCAGACCAGTGATTGTGAGCATAACACTATTCAAGCCCTACCACAAGTTAACTTGTGCAACCTGACAAGACAAGGGAAGCCAAGTATACTACCGTCAGTCATTAGATCGCAGAATCTCAAACATGCTTCCAGGATGCTTTTATCTTTTTTGTTTTCCCTCCTCTTTGTCAGGCAGGCTGAGTAGAAGGGGTTTGTGGGTGGGCCAAGCCCGGCTTTTCAGGAGAAATTACATAACAGCTCGTTCTTTTGCTGAGATAAAATCAGTGTGGGCCATTTTCTTTCAAAGTTTGCTGAAACATCCTGAGGCAGAAAGAACTGAAGGGGGAATGTTGGCAGGCAGTCCAGAGGTATTCTTGTACAAACCAGAAGTCTTAGCTGCCAAAGCGCAATCATGTTTCTTTTCTTTGCAGGAAGAGCTGAGCTCCCAGCTGCAGAGCTCCTGGTGGAGAAACTCTTGCTTAGGAAGACATTCCGCCCAGACCCTCAGGGAACCAACCTGATGTTTGCCTTCTTTGCCCAGCATTTCACACACCAGTTCTTCAAGACACACAACCGTGTTGGGCTGGGCTTCACCAAAGCGCTGGGACATGGGGTGAGTGAGGCTCACCACGCACGTTCAGAGTCTGAGACTCATCCTGAGACAGTCTCTACAGGCTCTACTTTATCTTCATTCCTACACAATCACCACTAACACAGTCTGCAGGCTCAAACTTTTTACCAACATGCTCTTTAGATCCCAATTATATCACTGACACATTTTGCTACATTTTGATTTGGATCTGTCCTATATGCTTCAGATTATCACTGACACACTCTACAGGCTCAGTGTTCATTCATGACAAAAGTCTCAGTCAAAGTCTTGGTGCTCTTCATTGCTCTTCTTTAGACAGAATCTGAGTCAGTCCCATAACCCTCACCCTGTCTCAGAGTTCATGCTGACACTTCAGGTCACTTGATATATTGTCTGTGATCATGTGTTTCAAGAAGGGTGAGGAGACATGAGAGACATGTGAAGTGAGCCGTGACCTCACCATTTCTCTGTCAATCTGACTGTCTGTTTGACACATCTGCAGGTGGATGCTGGGCACATATATGGAGATAACCTGCCTCGTCAGTTGAGTCTGAGACTTCACAGAGATGGAAAACTGAAATACCAGGTGAAAATATGCTGAAAAATGAACCACACTGAAGAGGGAGCATGCACTGCCAAGTCCTTGCCATAAATCAACGCTGGTAGCAAGCTGTAACTGCCTCAGAAGTGACGCAGCATGAATCATCTAGACAGGATGTAACTGTGCAGGCCCTAGCAGCATAAACATCTCACTATTAGACAGATTGCATTGAGAACCATTATGCACACCTCCCTGAACTGACACTGTGCTAGCTAGACAATGCCATTTCCGGTTATTTTTGCTTCTTGTGATGCTGAAAACTTCACATATGGTTTGCTCTGTGTGTAATGACATGAGCATGTTTACACAGATGGTCCTGTAAAAAAAATAGTGACATAATTCACATGATTCTACTTGCTCTATCTGTGAAGGAGAACATCAACCTTTATTCCTGTCTATGTTTACATCTGATTTCTGAAGCAAATAGGCAGTTTTAACATTGTTAATAAATTACAATATTCACAATGCTATTATTTTGTCACACCATACTGTACATATTTATATACATATACAGTACTGTACATATTTGTCTTGAACAGTGCAGTATTAATATGCTTCAAAATATTTGTCTAGAGAACACGTTTTCTCAGTGAAAAGATATGGCAGTACATTTGCTTCCACATATGTGATTATACCAGTTTAGTACCTTTGATTGTGTGCAGAAAAACAGCTGAGGAATTTTTTGCTTTTGGATTAAACAACAATCAGAATGGTCGTCTTTTTTGGAGATAAAACAAATAGTTGTCTGTAATGCCATTTTGTTTGCATTGTAAAGACAGTAGGAGACCCTGGTGCTTGTCAAATATATTAATACTAGGGTTGTTTAAAATGTCCCACAGTTAAGGGGTGTTTTATTCCTTAGGACAGGTTTTTTAATGAAAACATAGCCACAGCTTGCAAGTACTGAGTGGAGACAGAGGTGTGGGGTGTGACCCTTCCTCCTGCCCTCTCCAGATGATCGATGGCGAGATGTACCCTCCAACAGTTGCAGAGACATCAGTGCATATGCACTACCCTCCAAGTGTCCCAGAGGAGCAGCGCCTGGCGATTGGGCAGGAGATGTTTGGGCTCCTCCCGGGCCTCACTATGTATGCCACCTTGTGGCTGCGCGAGCACAACCGCATCTGTGACATCCTGAAGGCTGAGCACCCCACCTGGGGGGATGAGCAGCTCTTCCAAACAGCACGCCTCATCATCATCGGTGAGCTCCCCCTTCAGGTGATCCTGAGTAAATCAGGCAGGAGGCAAGTGGGCGTAATGTTACCCTCTGTTACTGTCGTACCTTCCTGGCCCTGGGTGTATCCATGTTCACCGGGGTCTGAGAAATGGCTTTCAGCTTCTTAACACTCTGAGCAAGTGATTCAAGTAACTATCCATCATATGTACTTAAGAGTTGGAACAAAAACTTGTGAATTTCATGAGGTGAATTTGTAGTAAATTTCATCCAAGTGCTTTGTTGTTTAACTGGGTCCTACATTAAGATCCTAGCAATCATGTGTTCAGTTGGCTCAAAGATTGAAACCTAGCTAGATAACTTGCACCTTGTGTTTATCCAGGTTGCCCACCCTTCTTGTTTAACTTGTATATTCCCCAAATTCCCCAATTTTATTCATTTATCTTCATTTCTCTGTGGCTATAGTCTTGGACCTCTTTCCTGTTTTTTTCCCTTCTCTATTACATTTTTCTTGCTTCCTGTGTTTCTTCCACATGTAACTCGACAGTATTGGCTGATTTTGCTTACCTGCAGCACACTTTGGTCATAGCTTATGAAAGTGCGTGAAATACTCTGTGGCTGATTTCCAGTTCACAAGTAAGATGTATTTTAGTGCACTCACCTGGTATAATATTTTACTGGTACTGACAAGTCCATACTTCACCTACAATGGAGCTAAACAGCATTTAATTTGGCATACACTTACCCTATTCCCCTAAGGTATATTGAACAAGGAAGCATCTTCGTCACTGCATTATTTGCTTAATGTCTCATCAGCAGTACTGCAACTTGGACCCATATAGGGGTTGAGCAATATGCAGAATTTCCTATGATCAATCATACCATCTGGGAAAACATTATAATACATGATAGGGCAGGGTGCATGAGAACTTTCTCTTTCAAGTAAATAAATTGTTATATTTACTTTGGGGATACAGCAACCTGACAATATATAACAAACAATAGATCTGAAAAACTTTTTAAAGCAGGGTAACACAAACATAATCAGCTGTCCTCTTTCATTAACTCTGAAATATTGGAAAATGGCTGCAGTTGTGTTTTTTGTATGAGATTCCATCCACTCTCAATCCAATCTGAAGGTGCACTTTATTTCATCTTATCATTAGTGACGCACCCAACATTTTGCCAGTCATGTTCGCCTTAGATGAATCCAGGCCATAATGTGACAGTTACACTCTGGGGGAGGAATTGAGGTAGTGCAAGGGCAAGTGAAGTTTCTCTCGCTTGCCTTAGATATGGATTGGAACAGCACTCAAGATGGTGACCATTTTATGGCTCCCTCCAAAAACAACTAGGAGAAGTGCCAAGCAGCCAAAGTCTTCTGAGAGCATCTACACATTGATCTAACATTTGGCACATTCATGGGGCATTGATAGGGTCACTTGCCATATCCCATATGGTAAAAGTCTAATGTAACGTCTTCCAGAAGTGACATATTAAATATTCTTTCATAACTGAAACTGAGTAATTCCAGCATCAGGCCAGTGTCAAATGGCTGGGTGTTCTCTGTCTGAACTTATCTAGGTCAGTGGTTATTTTATATTAAGTATTGTGTTGGACTGCATGAGGGTTGGATTGCATGGGGTAGTGAGGTTAAATGCTGTGGCTGTCTCTCTATGGTGGTCTTTAGGCATTTCCTTTGGTTAGATTTTGGCGATGTAACAGTGAATCAGTTACCAGTTTTGCTCAATCAACCCCACTACTTAGAAGCCATTTTGAGGTCTCTGGTTACCAGTGTTGTGCACGAACGCGTTAAAAGAGCGCGTTCATTGAACGTGATCATTTTTTCGGTGAACGGTGAACTTGAACGTATCCGTTTGCAACTAAAGAACGTGAACTTGAGCTCGTTCAGGTTTGCGCGAGATTCGAATCCTTGGGTGTGTTAAAGTTACTGCTTTATGAATAAACACGGACGACGTTATTCCATACTTCAGACGTTTTTATTAGCGCAACTCATCCATCAGATAGACTGACAGCTCGCAACCAACTGCCCATATCCCGCGTAACAATCACTGCGCATGTAGACGTACACATAAAATAGTCCCTGGAGCAGCTCTTTTAAAAAATGAAAGAAATTAACTGGGTCTGTGAACTTGTTCAAATTCAAAATTGTGAACTATGAATGTGAACTTGTTCATTTTAATCTGTGTGAACTGAACTTTGAACTAGCTCTTGTGAAGTGTGAACTTGCACAACACTGTTGGTTACTCATTAAAGCACTGAGTGTGAGAGAGTGTGACTGTATTATAAAGAGAAATAACAGGACACCATTTGCCTCTGCTTTGTTGTTTGAGGCGAGACGATCCGGATCGTGATTGAGGACTACGTCCAGCACCTGAGCGGGTACCACCTGAAACTGAAGTTCGACCCGACCCTGCTCTTTGGGACACATTTCCAGTATGGAAACCGAATCGCCCTGGAATTCAGCGAGCTGTACCGCTGGCACCCACTGATGCCTGACGCCTTCCACATCGATGGAGATGAAATTCCCTACCCCCAGTTCATCTTCAACACCTCTGTTCTGCACCGTTATGGCATCGAGAAGCTCGTGGAGGCATTCACACGGCAACCCGCTGGCCAGGTAATGCAGGCAATGGTTATGCTTGGTGGGAGCATTTTGCATTTTTTCTCTATACCAGAATCTATACTAGGTCACTGAAATGTGAAATAGAGTTGGGAATTTCAACCAGGAAAATGGAACAAAGACTCACAGGTGCGATTGTAGCTCCTTCTTCTTAATGGCACAGAGACCTGACTTGAATACTAGATTTTACAGCAGTGAATTTATCTCTGTATATCTTTCTGACCTGAAAAGGAAATTAGTTCATGTCAGTCTTGCACTCCTTCCTGTCACTGTTAATCTAAACTTCAGTATCAGTACATCTAGTAGCTGCTTGCAAGCATCTGGGAGGGGGTGCTGTTTTTTGCTCTCAGATGTTGATACAACAGACTGTTCACAAAACATGTCATTGTATGCTAATGTATGCTCAGCCTGGCCAAGTCTCTGGACCACCTGCATAGTGTGGTCCATTAATTCCACTCAGTCAGCCCCAGTGACTCCACACAGTCTGGTCAGTAACCTAGCACAGTCTAGCTCAGTCACTCCACACAGTCTGGGTAGTCTGCACATAATTGCACTGCAAAATTTTAGAGTAGCATGCTGTTGCCACAGACGCCTCCTTTAGCAGAGGTGAGCCTTGTGAAATGCTTGGCCTTAAACAGGATGGCCTCTCTAGCTCTGCATGGTGTCTATGCTGGTGAGTTTCCTAAGCAGAACCAGCCAAGTACTCAGGTCAGGTCAGTCAGCCCTGTAGAGGGAAATGGCATATAGCTATAAGCCTCTGTATTGAGTGTATACACAGGGGTTCAGCCATGGTTGTGACATCTACTCACGCAAACATCAGTCCAGTAATAGCATCAAGTTTGTTTGCTCCTAAGAGAATCCCAATTGGTCACACACTCAAGAAATAAACTTGAGCCAGACAAATGTTTGAATTCCATGTTTGATTGTTAAGTTTTTGTAACAGATGTATACAGCTGCATCTCTCTCTCCCCCTCCCTCTCTCTGTCCTCATTTTACAAAATGCACTTTTCATTTTATCTTCAGAGTTAAATTTGACAATGAGAAAAATATCTATGTAAGTGGACAAGCTTTGTTTTTGGCAAGCTAAGCTAAGCTAACCTGGCCAAAAATCTGTGTGACAAGGAACACCAAGATGGACCATGTTAGACTGAAACTTGAACATATTAATATCAGGTGAAACACAATGAGCAGTTTGTGATGATGAAGAATGTGTTTTTTGACATTGTGGGAGTCTCACTATATTTAGTATGGCGTTTTTCTCTGTTTCAATTTAATTTAACATTTTTCCCCTTTTTTCCTATTTACATATGCTCTTGAATAAAACACTTTTAGTTTTAGCCAGTCTCTCCCTCTCTCTCTGTCTCCCTCGTTAAACACACATATGAGGAACTTTCTTTTCCCTGATTATTGCTGAGCTTTATATGTATCCTTTATTATTTCTGCTCGCAGTAGAGTCCCTCCTTGCATTGACCCTGGTTTGTTTCTCTGCCTTACAGATTGGGGGTGGTCGCAACATCCACAGCGTGGTGACCAAAGTGGCAGTGAGTACCATTAAGGAGTCCAGGCACCTCCGCCTGCAGCCCTTTAACCAGTACAGGAAGAGGTTCCATCTGAAACCCTACACATCCTTCAGACAGTTCACAGGTAAGAGCCCACACCTGAGACGGTAGCCCTCATACGGAACCATAATACGTAAGGGGCGTAACTATGATCCTACACAGTACAGGTGCACCATACACCATACTGTTACACAATGCTCCAGTTTGTGATTCATGGTTACACTGTAGTAATGCTGACATTAATTAGTTTTATGGCCAAGAATCTAAATTTATGATGACAGAGAGGCTGGAATGTGAGTGAGAGTGAAAAATGGCAAAACAAAAAAATGGAGAGGCAACATGATTGTTTTTTTCTTCCTTTTTGGGGTCTTTATTTTAGTTTCGTTGTTTCTTGTTATTCCCTTTTCATTTGGTGAACCATGCCCCAGTGTTTGTCATGAAACATTACCCTGAACTTAATGTGAGTAAGTATATTTAAATATACACACAATTATAAAGGAACACAGCTCCCGCTGATAACATTGCATCTGATGGAAAATGGGGTTCATGACAGCTGAGCTTACAATGGTCCTTCCAGGAACGCATGTCAAAAAGGAGAGAACTGTACTTGCAAGTAAGTGCTTTTGAGGGCCTATATTTGCAAGCAAGTGCTCACCCTCAGGTCAGCTCCTCCTACCCAGTCCTCATAGAACAGCACACTTCCACATCGCCCCACTTCTTTCTTCACTCACACTTGTAGCTTCACAAGAAAACTGTACTTCCATCTGCAGTGAACACTGTGTGATAGCAGGTCAACCTCAGTGGGGAAGTGGGACGGATGCGCCTCTGTGGCTTTTTTTTTCCTGTGAGCATGGATGGCGGCCATAAAAGGGGTTTGCCAGCACACATTCCTGATGTCTTCTGTAAGCTTAGAGCTCTGGGGTTTAGCTCAGGCTGGATGTAGTGGTGCAAGACTCATCTAGACTCAATTGCCACACTTCCTGTAGCTTCCCAGATGTGAACTTCGATTCGGCAAACAAGTCAGCTGTTATCTCTCCAGACTTGGGTTCTAGAAACAACATAGAGTGCCTGCCATCTCTTTCCATCAGTTTTTTTTCATCAAGTTTTTATTTCAGTAACCTTCCTGTTCAAGTGCTCATCAGAATATAACTGATATTTTGAAAATAAAACTTAGCGCATGTTGGCCTTGGTCTTATTCATGAATGAACACCCCCAGAAAAAAACACGGGTGCTATCTTGAGGTCATCCAGAGGTTTGCAGTACAGCAGTCATGCATCAGTAGTTATGTTATGAGCCATTGAGTGCAGCCTGATCAGT
Source organism: Megalops atlanticus (assembly GCA_019176425.1). Classification (NCBI taxonomy): domain Eukaryota; kingdom Metazoa; phylum Chordata; class Actinopteri; order Elopiformes; family Megalopidae; genus Megalops; species Megalops atlanticus. Next base: position 40,224,772 of record CM032880.1, on the reverse strand, counting down.
TTCCTGCATTATGTTCCCTGATTGGTCGGGTCTGCAGGGGAGGAGGAGATGGCACGGGAGTTGGAGGAGCTGTACGGTGACATTGATGCCCTTGAGTTCTACCCTGGCTTGCTGCTAGAGAAGACGCGATCCGACGCCATATTTGGGGAGAGCATGGTTGAGATGGGTGCACCATTCTCTCTGAAAGGGCTCCTAGGAAACCCCATCTGCTCGCCAGAGTACTGGAAGCCCAGCACATTTGGCGGGCGGACAGGGTTCGAAATTGTCAACTCGGCCACACTGGAGAAACTGGTATGCCTCAACACTAAGAGGTGTCCACATGTAGCTTTCCACGTTCCCCCTGCTGAATATGAGGCACAGGAGAACAAAAGAAAACCTTCCACCGAGCTTTAACTCAAAAAGAGCTGGATGGTATTTGTTTTATGACAAATTCACTTTTATGTTCAGTGATAAATCAAATCCATTTGTTTACAATGCTGCCATCAAAGTGATGCTGGAGTTTAAAATTAAGATTAATGGATGTTTTGTTTGTTATGCAGGACTCTGCCCTACACTTGGCACACACACACACACACACACACACACACACACACACACACACACACACACACACAGAAACATGCACGCACACATGCATACATGCACGCACACACAAACACACACACATTCACACAGACACTGGCGCATGCATACATGCACGCACACGCATACCAACACTGACACACACTGACACTGATGCACACATAAATGCGCACACACACAGATTCTCAAACACACATACACACACACAGACACCCTGACACTCATGCCCTCACATACATGCACTGACATTCACACACACATGCATGCATACCCACATACACATATACATATAAAGCTGCACAACCCGCCATTCCCTGTCACCCATCATGATCACCACAAGGCGGAATGTCATGTCACTTTTGCACCTCATGGCTAGCCACCCATTCATGAAGTATGAGAGTATGAGAAATACTCAAATGAGCATAACCGAGATGTAACGAATCATATTCTGATGAACATCAGTGTTGTCTACCAGTAAGAAATGTGAAGGTTCTGTTTGTGTTTACATTGACCCTCTGTACTGTCAGCAGTTGTTACTGTGGGGTGTGATCCCACATGCACTGGTCACTAATAATAACTATACCCTCCACACAGATGCATGCAAACACCTCATGCATGTGCTGTGGAATCAGTCAGCCCTTTCCTGCTTGCGGTGTTGCCGTAGAGACAGACGTCACTGCTGATAGAGCTACCACCTGTACTAACTGTGTAACTCCTGTCTTGAGCATTGTCACTGAGCTCTGTACAATCCCTTAAAAAATAAAACAATCTGTATTTATTGAAGTAAAATTTTGATACTCTGAATGGGTTTTGAAGTGACTTTTGTGCTTGGAAATGAACAAATGTAAACCTTTTTTAGATGCTAAAAGAATTAAAAGACTGACCTTTTGACATGTGGTTTTAGTGGTTTTTTTTGGTGTGGTTTGTTTGTAATTACTCTATGGTGACCTCAGGGCACCTACATTAAATCATGCAACAGATCTTTGCATAATTAATATATGATATGTATTCAAAATTGGAACATCAAATACTTTTGAATTTTTGACAGGCTTATAAATGTTCTGTATGATCCTTATAGAAGGATGGTGTCTTTTAGAGCATCTCCAATCTATAAACTGTAAAAACCTTGTTTTAGCATGTGCTTGCAAGTGTCCATGTTCTGCATAATCTGGCTGAATGGCACAGACTTTATTTTTGTTTTAAGGTAACTGTGCATAGAAAGTCCTGTTAACAGTCTGATGTAACTTGTTCTTTTCATCCATACCTGGTTATAAGAATGCGCCTGGTTACAAAAAACATGTTACCTCAATTTACCTCTAGTATTTTCCTGGAAGTGTGGAACACCCAGAAGCCCCCCTTCCCCACCAAAGCACACACAATCTAATAGAAGGCCATGCTAAAAGCCATTACTAGTGTTATCACACTGCTTCCGGAAAAAAGTGTTGCTTTTGGCACGACAGCATACAAAAACAGACTCACGCCTCACCCACCAAAATAACAAAGTCTTCGTTCATTTCAAATATTGCAAACCAGAGCAAGCAGATTGGGCCTCAAGGCTAGGAGGCCAGAATGAATGCTGTTCTGAAATAGGCAGTGGTTAAATCAATGACAAAGAGCTGAGAAAAGAAACAGGTTTGTCCTCTGTGCTCATTGTTACCCTAATGTTTTACTTGGAATGGGATTCTTGAAGTCATGAATTGCATGGATACATGCTACTGTGAATTAGGTCTATTAGGCTGAGGAGGTCATCCTGGAACTGTCCATACACCCCTCACACATTCCTCTGCACACAGTATCTGATTGTCAAGGAGGGGCCATAGGAACTTTCCTTGATGGGGTCTCACTCTTATTCATTCAGGAAGGATTAAAACCCTTCCTGTCCATGGATACCACGATCAGTTTTGCTAACTCTTCTGAGCATCAAGTTGGCAGAGTAGGTGCCTTTTCAGAATAAAAGATTCTGGTTTATGGGCAGGGGTTCTGCCCCCTGAATGCTTGTCTTACTTTGGTTGTATTTTCTGCAGGTTTTTTGTGGTAAGCCAATTTTACTCTGTATCATGACATCTGGTGAGAAATAGCTGAGTCATTTATGGTAAATGCATTTTTAGATTAGTGCTCTTTCTTTTGAAGTACACAGAGATTGTATCTCAAGTTCAGGCTGCAAGTAAACCTCAGAAGCGTCAACAAAATGTGTTGTCAGCCTTTTATCTCTTATCTCACTGAAGCTGCACTCGTTACTATGAAACGGGTCTCTCCCTACATCGTCAGCAACATCGATATTCATCACTGATATTCAATCAGTTATCAGTAAGTAAACACCCTGTGTGAGAAGTGATCAGTGATTACCATTGAAAAGAGCATAAGGGTGCAGTGCTTTCAACTGCTTGCAGTTCCCGACACCATTGATGACAAAGTCATGCTGCATGATTCAGTACCAGTACTTTTCTGGCTACCTGCTCCCTCTTATGACTGACGTTTTTTGTACCATAACTGGTACAGATCCATTTCACAAAAGTCTTAAGAGCTGTGCTTTTGCTTCCCAAACATTTCCCTGACTCCTGCAGCTCCACTGTTCTTACAAACACACTGAGACACTCACCCAAAGAGCATGAAAACAGTACTGGCTCCACAAATAACAACAGAGATGTTATTCAAATGCAGCATTTTATTAATGATCTAATGATATACATTTTGCATGTACATTGCTGAGAAATGATTATCTATGTTACTTTTGATGATAATTTTCTTTACCATTAAAAAGCTATTTCTCAAAGGCTTCCAGGAAATGCATCTGAAGGTCTACCAAAACCAGAGGAAGTGTCACACAGTCATTAACAGCAAAAGGTTGTTTACTGTTGTCATTATGGAACTGTAGTATGCAAGAAAGGCTATGAAAGAAGGGCAAAGTGATCAGTGGAAAAAATTAACTTTCTGTTGTGTGGGCATGGGATCTATCAAAATGGCGCACAAATTAAAATACAGGTTTAAAAAATAAATGACCTATTCATTTGCTGTTCCTACATCATATCTGTACAAGAGAAAGTATCTGCATAGAATATATAATCATTTGTATAAATATAGAATAAGAGTAGGATATGTATTTGCATAAAAAATCACATTCTTTTATTTTTTGGTGGTAGAGTGCAAGTAATTAGATTCATAGTTCTTTCCAGTAGTAATTAATATTTAAACACCCAAAAGGGTTTGTGCAGTTTAGTGCCTTCATTGGGAAACAGCCCAAGTTTGTGTTGTGATTTACCTGCTTGTGTCATGACTGACAGACCCAGATTCAGGCAGGTTAGTCTGAGATTTGATGTCAGTCCTCCTGTTTGGAGAAACCTCCCATACAGGAAGCAGAGGGTTCAGGAGTCAGAAAGGGAGCTTAAGCGAAGGGGTCTGCAGTGTGGCTTATTCCCAGTTCCAGCATCACTGTGATGTGTTCTCTTGTTCTATTGGGTCTGGAAGGGAGGGGTATTAAAGAGTGAGTTCTCCCAAGCAGGCTCATTGTTGCCAGAACATTAGCATGGTACTGGCAGAGATGGGCAAAGATACATCAAAATGTATCTTGTTACAAAATACAACAAACCCCTCAAATAAATGTATCAAAATAAAAAATACTGGTGCCAGAAAATGTATCAAGATAAAATACATGTATTTTGTACTTTCAAAATACAGGAAATACATTTGTAACATTGGGCATTCTGAATTTGTACAAAATGGCAGAACATTCAGATTTTTATAATGTACACAAGGCTCTGGTAAGAGTTTGAACCCTACAGGAAGGAAGAAGAATGCTACTGTATCTAAGCAAAACTGTAAGAACAACAACAACAAAAAATAATAATGAAAATAGTGGGGCAATTGCTCTGTCGTTAGCTTCGCTGCGGTTTAGAGTTTAACACGGTTTTAAACGCGCATGTTGCGGAAAAAGTCACGTGGCTTCTTAAACCCCATTGCTGTGTCATCAGTACCTGTGGTTTAACCTACTGCTGAGGTTTAGCTTGATCTCAGTTGCTGTGTCTTCAAGAAATCTCATATCAGCCACTAGAGGTCACTTTTTGTGTGTATTTGCTTAAACCTGACACTGAGGTGGTTTAAGGAGAGCTAAACCATTTTATCTGCAGAATGAGACCTACATCACATCCTGCACACAAACTGTGGTAGCCTAATATTTTGTTAATGTCTGCCCCCATGTAGGCCTATGTCGTCACTTTGACTGTGTGAAATAAAAGCTATAGGCATATCTGTTTATGTAGTCCTATAATTAGGGTTTGCGGAGATAACTTTCTACATCTTCTTCGAAAAATTGTAGGCTGTTTTTTCTAATCACAAAGACAGACAAAACACGCTTAATCTAAATAGTGCATTCTTTATTTATCACCAGGATTTTTGCGCCATGCAACACCGTCAATTTTCAATAAAAAGAAATATATCAGGGTTTCCGCTAGGATTTTTTCTTGCCGGTCCAGTGTCCGGAAACAATTTATTTTACCGGACAAATTTGAAACTTACTGGTCACATTTCAATGACAGTCTATGTTACAAACGCAAATATAATGTACACCTAGGTTGAGGAAAGAATGACAACGACCTCAAATCAGTTTGACTATTTAATGAACAGTAACGATTAAGCAAAACAACAGTAATGACTGAGCAAAACCTCAACATTAGCCGCTAAAATGTAGGCTATTAGGAAACATCTGTAACCTGTAACATCTGTAGCCTGTTTTTAAAAAAAGGCTAGGTTTACATGGCATCAAATGTAGCCTATAGGCTACCAGGTAACATTTCATTTTCTTTTTTTCATTGCGGCAAAGTCCTCTGCTGCCGACTTGAAATCAAACGTGTCCAATGTGTCTTTGCAGCTTGCAATGCGCTTAAGCTGTGTCACTCTCTTCTCCTCCAGACGACTTCGAAGCACCGTCTTAATTAGATTCTGCAGAGAGAAGGCCCTCCCTGCTGGCACGCTTGACATGGGCAGAACACAGGCAATTTTAGCCAGTGTATCCCAGTCGGGGTACAGCTCGCTGAACTCATAAATAAGCAATCTTTACAGCTAAATAAATAGGTAGCTATAATGAAGGCTATTTATCTGTATGAGCATTATTATGACCGGCAAGTTTTTAACTTATCTTTTTTTTTTTTTAAATAAATTTTACCAGGCAAAAACCGGTAATCTATATATCTATAATATATATATAAAACATACATAATTTAGCGATCGAACATAATATCTATGCACGTCCCTGATAATGATGGTAATGATAATTCAAACACGATCCAGACCACAATGCTTATAGAGGGTTACAATAAAATCGTAACTTTAGTTCCCTTTCAGACACTTCAATGACGACAGGATCCAGGAAGGGTCTTAATTATTTATTGCACGGAAATAAACTTTATTTTTGGCGGATGTGAAGTCAATTGTGTAAGAAATATATAAGCCTAATAATTACAATAGCGTATAATATTTATATTACATCGAGGATCCGACTCGCAAAGAATCCTAAATTATGTCATTAAGCGGCATTCTTGGTAACTCTTAGTTCTGGCAGAGAACACCTATATAGACAGGCTCTGGTTCTGGGTAGATCTCCAACTTCCAGTTTCCAGACAGTTTAACTGCGAAACAGCTGAACCAGTGCATGTTGTTACACAGCAATCACGTTCAGCTTAACACACAGCTGCGCGTTAAACTCGTGGTACTTCCGTTTTAAGTAGTACGGTTCTAAAGCGCAACTAAGCTATCTGACAGAGCAATTGCCCCAGTTTGTCTTGTACAGTATGTAGAAACTTGCTCTCTGTCCAATTCAAAGACATGGCAGTTGAGACCCAACCACTTCAATTAGTAGCCTATTTAGTTGCCTTTAAGAACAACGAACTTTTCAAATACACTATATGGCCAAAAGTATGAGGACACCACTCCTAATTATTGAGTTCAGGTGTTTCAGCCACACCGAGCCATAGCCATGCAATCTCCATAGACAAACCTTGGAAGTAGAATGGTTCGTACTGGAGAGCTCAGTGACTTTAAACGTGGCACTGTCATAGGGTGCCATCTTTGCCACAAGTCAGTTTCTGACAAATTTCTGCCCTGCTAGATCTGCCCCAGTCAACTGTATGCGCTATTATTTATCAAGTGGAAGTGTCTAGGAGCAACAGCAGCTCAGCCACAAAGCGGTAGATCACGCAAACTTCCAGAGCGGGGCCGCCGAGTGCTGAAGCGCGTAGCACATATAAACCGCCTATCCTCTGTTGAATCACTCACTACAGAGTTCCAAACTGTCTCTGGCTGCAACATCAGCACAAGAACTGTGCGTCAGGAGCTTCATGAAATAGGTGTCCATGGCCGGCTGCACACAAGCCCAACCTCCCTTTGCGCAATGCCAAGCGACAGCTGGATTGGTGCAAAGCATGCCGCCACTGGGCTCTGGAGCAGTGGAAACTGTCAGGTACGGACAAGGACTCAGCCGCAGACCACGGAGATTTTCCCGTAGGGTTTATTATAAACCGGCAAGCAGACTCGAAGACACGAAACAGGCAGGGTCGAAACCAGAGAGACAGTCCGAAGGGAAAAGCCAGGATCAGGAACGGGAGCAGGCAGGGTCGGAAACCAGTCGGGCAGAATTCCAGGCAACAGGACAAGATGGCAGGCAAGACACAGGTCGGGGCACAAGCGAAAAGTCAAAAACAAGCAAGCAGATTCAAAACACGGGAACGAGACAGGTAAACACACTGCAACGAACTAGTAACGAGACAGGAACAGGCAGGGCATTATAAAGGGCAGAGTAGATGAGGTGATGGGGAACAGGTGAGCTAGCAGGCAGGTGGCGGCGATGTAGTAACGAGGCGGGCGGGGACCGGGCGGGGAACGGGGCAGGGCTAGAACACAAGAAAAACAAAAGCACATGGACAGGGGAAGAACACAAACACACAGCTAGGGGGGCGGAGTACTGACAGAAACGTGTTCTCTGGAGTGCTGATTCACGCTTCACTATCTGGCAGTCTGATGGACGAATCTGGGTTTGACGGATGCCAGGAGAGTGCTACCTACCGGAATGCACAGTGCCTGCTGTAAAGTTTGGTGGAGGAGGGATAATTGTCTGGGGTTGTTTTTCAGGGTTTGGGCTAGGCCCCTTAGTTCCAGTGAAGGGTAACATTAATGCTACAGCATACAAAGACATTTTAGACAATTGTATGCTTCCAACTTTGTGGCAACAGTTTGGGGAAGGCCCTTTCTTGTTCCAGCATGACTGTGTATATAATGTTAACCACCATGTACCATGCAATATGTAGCCAGACATAAATTATACATTTAGCTAACACTTGCTGGCTACCCCTGGATAACCAGTAATATGCTTATCGAGCTGTTTCATGTTAACTATCCAAGCCAACTTGTAGCACTAATTAATAGCTAGCTTGCTGGCTCACTCACTTCTTTAGCCACCGGGCCACACGTATCACTCGTTTTTATCTTTAGCCTTTACCTATGGCGTTCAACATGTGTACATTCTAAAAAGTAAGATCTATTTTATATAGTTATTACAGTTCAGATAAAATGTTTACCTTGACGGACAGTCCACTGCACTGGTTGAGGCATGAAGCATGTGCTGGCTTCCTTGGGGGGGGACTTCACAGAAGATGAACTTGACTATGGAAATACTGTGAGTAGTGTGGGCTTACAAAATCACTGTGCGTGAGTGTGTCTTCATTTTAAGATGTATTTACATGAATGTTTTATGAATCATGGAGAAAGTATTTTGAGTATTTTATACATACAAAATTACTCCACTCTAAAGTATCATGTTACAAATTACATTTGGCATTACAATTACAATTACAATTACATTGGGGCAATGAGGGACCATGCCAGTCTAGGTTTGTTTTCTTCTTTTCCATCTTTTCCATTCTTAATCCAATCCAGAGACACAGCTTTGCAATGAAGAATTCTTTCAGCAGAGGGTGACTTATGATGCTAACACTATTGCTATGAGATATCAAGGCCTCCTGTGTGCTTTCCTTGCTTCCTACCCTGTAGCAGGATATGAGGTGTTTTTTCCTCATCCCCATCCAGATGCACCTGCAGTGGAGCATAACAAAAAGATTGCACAAAATGCCCAGCTGACGCAGTCAAAACCACTGTGTGACACATGCTCTGTAACTGGCACATGTTGGTGCATTACGTCTGGACTCATCCAAATGAAACGAATTAAAGATGCAGGAGCCACACAAATGACACTCTTGAGGAAAAAATAGCATTGAAAGAGTATGCCAACTCAACAATTTTATGTTATTATAATTTTACGGCATCATAATCATAATTAATGGCATTTCTTAAGCATTGTGAACATTCCCAAGAAGAACAGTACATCATTTTAAAGAACCTCACTTCCTTAGGACTGTGTACTTACAAACAGCCATGAATTACAAGGAATTTGGCTCATAAGAAGAGTTTCCATCTCAAGAACACTTTGTGAATCTGGCTCCAAGGCGTAGCAGAATTGCACACCTCTGTATGACCTTATTCAACATAATGAATTCCTGAAACCAAACCAATCTTATTTCCCCATTATCGTGTCAGCATTGAAAGATCCTACTTGGGCTCACTCATACCTAAAAACTAACCAATCTTTTGGTTGCAACTGGCATGATCAAACTTCAGCAGCACAACACGATTAGGCTACTCTGTAATGGAGACTGCACACATCAGATGCTAGTGCTACATGTTGTTCTCTTGTGTTCTGTCCCTGATGTTATGCTAGCACGATCCTTTGAGTGTATATAACAGTGGCCACAGATTTAAGTGATATTACATTTTAGAGGTCTCAGAGAACCACCGTGAATAAAAAGGGAACAGCCACGGTATTATCAATCAATAAGTATTTGTATCATTTCCAGTGAATCATTTCTTATTAACTGGAAGCATCTTTGTTTGAAATGTTTTTGCCCTATCCCATGTACAGTCACTTGTATTCAGATAGTCTGAAATGACTGTTTTAAATATTACAGTTACAGAAGTGAGTCCCACACAATCTAAGATTGCAATCGTTCGAGTTTGCAAAATTTACCGCCAACTGGATCAGCTAATTACGTTTCACTTCTGCCCCCTAGTGGCTAAAAGTCGGTTTTGCATGTTACCGCTGCTGTACTGTTTGGTCCACGTACACACCAGTGCTCCGCCATACTTGTGAGCCCTGTAGATTCGTTGAGAGGGTGCATAGTCAAAACATACGCAATGAATCTTATGAACTATAACAAGGATCAAAAACATATTCTGGCTCTTCAGGATTTTCAGACTTCAGTAAACCTGGACACATAGGAAATCAATGGGTTCGTTTCATGTTTGCGTTATATTTGGAAAAATACGTTTGTGGTCACATCAACTACCACTAGGCTTTAATGAGTCACTCTTATCATTAAACATTACAGGTGCATCTTAAAAAATTAGAATATCATGGAAAAGTTCATTTTTTTCCTAATGTAATTCAAAAAGTGAAACTTTCATATATTCTAGATGCATTACACGTAAAGTGAATTTTTTCAAGCCTTTTTGTGTATTAATTTCGATGATTACGGCTTACAGCTCATGAAAAATACAATATCTCAAAATATTAGAATATTTCATTTCGAGTTTGATTAAATTACCATTCATACGGTATAAATACCAGGTATCTGTCAGCACTCGGGCAGGGACTCAGGCGCAGATAAAGGTGGAGGATGCTCAAGGAATTTATTACAGTCCACAGGGATATTCCAGAAAACGGGGTCAAAACAGGCCATGTCCAAAACCAGAAAAGCACAGCAAACGGTACAAAGTCGGATCCGAGAATCGTGGTCGGGAAACAGGCAAGATCAACAAACAGGCAGGCAGAATAATAACAAGAGAAATTGCTGGTACCAAAACAGACAAACTGAGACGAACTGGCAACGAACTGGGAAACAGACGGGGTATAAGTACACAAGCTAACGAGCAAACGAGACACAGGTGAACACACGGGCAGGTGAAACAGATGGGTAATTAAGCCACAGGTGGAGAAACTGAGGGCGGGGCAGGCACACAAGAGCAACAAAAACAAAAGCACATGGATGGGGAAAACAAAACAAACCAGCAACTATGCCGCAGTACTGACAGCACCCCCACGGGTGCCACCGGCATCCCTGCAGGCATTCCAGGATGTCGCTGACGAAAGTCTGCAATGAGAGATGGATCAAGGATGTCACGGGCTGGGATCCTGCTCCATACCTCTGGACCGTAACCCTCCCAGTCCACCAGGTACTGGAGTCCGCGCCCCCGACACTGAACCCCCAGCAGACGGCGCACGGTGTACGCCCCTGAACCGTCGATCAGGCAGGGAGGCGGAGGAGCCCGAGGAACCGGGCTGAGCGGGCTGCAGATGACAGGCTTTACCCTGGAGACGTAGAACATCGGGTAGATGTGGCGGAGAGTGGGCGGAAGCTTGGTCTGCCTAACCCTGGGGTGGCAGGCCAGCCTGGAGGAGTGTCCCCATTGCAGGACCTGGGGACGAACAGCCTTGGGAACAAAGAGACAGTTAATAGGACAAGCACTGGGACTGGCGTCACCCTGCTGGGATGACCGAACCAGGGTCTCAATGTCCCACAGTGCTGCAGCCAGCCAACAGCGAGTGGGCCAGATAGTGCCGGGTTCTGGTGCACTTTCAGGAGAGGAGGACTGTCGGGAGAGAGCATCCGGTTTGACATTCTTAGAACCTGGACGATAGGAGAGGGTGAAATTAAACCTGGCGAAGAACAGGGACCAGCGAGCCTGATAGGGGTTAAGGCGTTTGGCCGTGCACAGGTATTCCAGGTTCTTGTGATCAGTCCACACCAGAAACAGAGTACTCGCCCCCTCCAGCCAGTGCCTCCACTCCTCCAATGCCAGCTTCACTGCCAGAAGCTCCCGGTCACCGATGTCGTAATTACGCTCGGATGCAGAGAGCTGGCGAGAGAAGAAGGCACACGGGTGAAGCTTGTTATCCTGCGAACTGCCCCCACTCCCATGTCTGAGGCGTCCACCTCCACCACGAACTGTCAGGCAGGATCAGGCTGGACGAGCACAGGAGCCGACGTAAAGTGCCTCTTGAGCTCCTGGAAAGCCTCCGCGGCGGCCGTGGACCAGGAAACGTGTCTGGCGGGGGAAGTCAGGGAGGTGAGGGGAGAGGCGACAGAACCGTAATTACGGATGAACCACTGGTAAAAGTTGGCAAACCCCAGGAACCTCTGGAGCTCACGACGGGAAGTAGGTAGTGGCCACTCCTCAACCGCCTGGACCTTGCATCGATCCTCCTGTATTCCACCGGCAGAGATAACACACCCCAGGAAGGAAAGAGTCCCGATGAAACTCACATTTCTCCACCTTAACAAACAGAAGATTCTCCTGCAATCTCTGCAACACTTGGTGGACATGAAGTGAGTGTTTGGCAGGTGACTGAGAGAAGTCGAGGATGTCGTCAAGGTACACATACACAAACCGGCCCAGCATGTCACAGAGAACGTCATTAACCAGGGCCTGGAAGACAGAAAGGGCATTAGTAAGACCGAAAGGCATAACCAGATATTCGTAGTGCCCCGGCGGAGTGTTAAATGCCGTCTTCCACTTGTCCCCCTCTCTGATGCGGACCTCGAGCTTGGTGAAGACGTTCACGCCCTGTAGAGACTGGAAAGCAGAGGACATCAGAGGAAGAGGGTAGCGGTTCTTTACCGTGATGCTGTTCAACCCTCGGTAGTCGATACAGGGTCAGAGTGTGCCATCCGACTTGCCCACGAAGAAAAAGCCCGCTCTGGCAGAAGAAGACGAGATCGATGGTACAGTCATAGATGTCATGAATCTGTCTAGGGTCAGGAGCGTGAACAAAAGGGGTGAGATGGCACTGCCGGCAAAATCAACAGCGAGACAAGGCTCGGCACATTTTAAAGTATTTATTGTACAATGACGACAGCTAAGGCTTGCAAGCTACAAAGTCTGCAACCAATGCCGGCTGTAAGTAGGTCAGTGAACAACAAGCAAGCCTCGCGTCTTAGGCTGTCAATTCAAACTCTCCTTTTAATTACGGCAAATGCGGCAGTGACGACAACAGCGGTGAGGTGTGGCTCTAATGCAGTGCATCTCCCGACAACACAGAACTACGGCCTTTTTATAGAGCGGAACTCCCAACCGTGCGCGGGAGGAGTAGCAATTTGGCGCCATTCGCCCACGGGACGTCCTGAAACATACGGGAAACACAACAGAACAGAACAAGGCAAAGCACAGGAAAAACACATGCAGGGACGTAACACCCCCACCACCAAAAATCAACATCTAATGTTGATTACCATTAGGCTACTAAGGATATGAACGGGATAAAGTGTCCGCCAAAACGTTATCCTTACCCTTTTTATATCGAATCTCTAGGTTAAATTGTTGAAGATATAAGGACCAGCACATGATATGCTGATTTGCATTTCTCATTCTAGCGAGAAAAACCAAAGGGTTATGATCTGTGAAGACCATGACAGGGATTGCAGTAGAGCCTATGTAAACTTCAAAATGTTGCAAGGCCAGCAACAGCGCTAATGCCTCCTTCTCAATGGTGCTATAGTTCAATTGATGTTTTAAGAACTTTTTCGAAAAATAACAGATGGGGTGATCAATTCCGTCTGCATCTTCCTGCAGAAGGATAGCACCAGCTCCAGTCGCGCTTGCAGCAACCTCAAGTTTAAAAGACAGATGGAAATTTGGGGCTACAAGTATGGGAGCACTGCACAATAATGCCTCAGCATTCTGAAAAGCAGTCTGGCAATCTTCCGGCCAAACAAAATCACAGCGGTCATGCAGCAAATTAGTTAGAGGCAACACAACATCAGAAAAGTTGTTGCCTCCAACGGGCGAACCTGACCTTGGTCAACTTGTTTACCCTTGTTTCCTAAAAACAGTGTGAAGTGGCTCTATGTGTTCGGGCCAGGTCGACAAATAAACGACTATGTCGTCTAAATATGCCTCACAATTAGGTACACCCACTAAAACCTTACTCATGAGGCGTTGAAAAGTTGAGGTGTGTTTCTCAATCCGAACGCCATAACGGAATATTGCATGAAACTGTCAGGTGTAACGAATGCCGAAATCTCAGCAGCTCTAGATGTTAACGGGGCTTGCCAGTAGCCTTTCAATAGGTCCAGCTTACTGACAAAGCATGCTGAGCCGACCTTGTCAACGCAATCTTCCATGCACGGCAACGGGAAAGAGTTTGGTTTGGTGATTGCATTCACCTTCCTATAGTCCATGCAGAAATGAAATGTGCCATCTGGCTTAGGAACTAAAATGCATGCTTGAACAAGCGGGACAAGAAATTTGACCTCTGATCCATCTGCATGACTTTAGGCAACCCGAATGTTGAAAAGAAACGGATCAGCGCTTTAACTATAGGCTTGGCCTTTACTGAGCGCAACGGAACAGCTTCTGGGTAACGTGTAGCAGCACACATTATAGTTAACAGGAACCGATACCCAGATTTAGTCTTTGGCAACGGCCCTACACAGTCCAGAATGATGCGTTCGAATAGCTCTCCAATAATGGGAATTGGTCGAAGTGGGGCGGGCGGAATAACTTGGATGGGTTTCCCTGCTATTTGGCAACGGTGGTATGAACGGCAGTGCTTCACCACGTCTGATTTCAGACCAGGCCAAAAGAAATAACGCAAGATGCGATAGTAAGTTTTCATTATCCCTAAATGATGTGCAAAATCGTGATCCTGCCCCAGAGATAGAACTTGCAGCCTAAATTTAGTAGGAACCACCAATTGGTAGACTGTATTCCAGCCCAAATCTCTGCTATGTGGTGGAGTCCACTTTCGCATCAGCAAACCATCTTCCCAGTAGTATTCCACAGAATTACTAACTACACCTCCCTTCCCCACAGCTGTAGCATGACACCTAGCCAGAGAGGGGTCTGTTTTCTGCTCACGCCCGATCAGCATTTCATCGATGGACAGCTTTGAGTCGACAAGTTCAGCACCACCAGACGTAGACAGCGACTCCGGTGCGTTGCTCGCGGACAACTGGGATGGAGATAATATGGGCGAACTCTCGAAACACATGAACGTGACGTACAAATCAACAGTCTGGCCTAACTTGCGTGCTTGGGCCCTGGTAACCACACATGCTGGAAAAACCTGAACGAGAATAGAGTCCAAATCAATGCTTGACTCGGACAATGGATTCAGAACTACCTCTGGAAGAGGAAGAACTTTTCCGCCAGCTAAATTGTTACCTAAAATAAAGGCAACGCCTTTTACAGGTAGCTGTGGATGAACGGCCACTTTGACAAACCCGGAGACCAACTCACTAATTATATGCACAAGGTGCATTGGGACTTTTGCAATTCCCAACTCAATTCCTTGCGCCAACACATCAGAGCCACAGTATGTTTCAATGGAGAATGGAAGAGCAGAAGCAAGAATAAAAGATTGTGCAGACCAGTGTCTCTCAACATTTTAATAGGGATATGGTCCTCGTCACGGTCAGTGAGTGAGACCATTCCTTTTAAAATGAATGGATCGTAAACTGAATCAATGTCACTGTCCAATTTATCCACACTCGAAGCACGCACACACCCAACACTCTTTGGTGTCGGTCTTTTCGGAGGCTGATTCTTCCGCTTCAAAACAGGGCAAACCGCGATAAGATGACCCATCTCATGACAATAATAACATTCACGAGGTTGGCTTTTCAAACTTCGAATGTCTCCAGCTTCGCCTCAGGCTGGAAGGCAGAGCTGGATCACGGTGAGGAGAGGACGAAACAAAGGTACTCTTATGCATTAGCACAAACTTGTCAGCACACACTGCAGCCTGTGCTAATGTTGTTACCTTCTGGTCGTTCAGATAAGTCACGACGGACTCTGGAACGCAGTTTTTAAACTCTTCCAGCAAGACCAGTTCTCGAAGCTGTTCTTTTGTTTGCACTTGCTGTGATGTGCACCATCTATCAAAAGCGCTCTCCTTCTCTCTCGCGAATTCAACATAGGTCAACCTATCACTCTTTCTGAGGCCACAGAACCTTTGCCGGTAGGCCTTAAGAACCAGCTCCTAGGCATGCAGGATGGCGGTTTTAACAATGTTGTAGTCTGAACTCTGCTCTACAATAAGTGCGGAGTACACATCCTGTGCCTCCCCTGTAAGCACACACTGCAGCAACAGAGTCCAGACCTCAACAGGCCACTTTAGCATGATGGTGACCCGTTCAAAATGGCTGAAGTATTTTTCAAACTCACGGGCATTAAATGGCGGAACCATCCGAATATTACGACCAACATCAAATGGTTGTTCTAACAATGGTAACAGAACAGGCGGAGCTGGTGGTGGAGCAGCTGGAGGGGCAACAAAGGAAGCAACTAAAGAAGCAGTCCTTGGAACAGAAGGAGAACCAACAGGAGAAGCAGGCAGTGAACTATCAAGCAGAAAAGCTGGAGGAACGCTTGGAGAGATGGTAAGCTTTCTTGAAGCCAGTTCCATCTCTACCTTTCTCAGTGTGAAGTCACACTCTTCATGTTCACGTTCGCGTTGGTATTCTCTTATGCGTTCACTCTCTCGCTCTTCTTGCTCTAACCTTTTTAGATCAAGTTCCCTCTGTATCTCTACCTTCTTCAGCTGGATTTCTTTATCAATTTCCTTTTCTTTAAAAGTCCGACTCTCACGTTCTGCTCGTAACTTAGCCGCTTCCAACTGCATTTTGCGCTCCTGAAATGAGTATTCTTTAAGCTTGAGTTCCCCCTCAGTAATATTACTCGCAGCTAAGGAGCCAGAAGTTTGAGGAGAAACAGGCTCTGCAGCTTTAGCAGCGAGAATGTTTCTATCTACTAGGCCGGCCTCCACAGCCTTGAACAGTGTCTCCTTAAGCTTTTTGTCATCACTAGTGAGACTAACCGAATAATGCTCCACGATCTGAACCAACTGCTCTTTAGTGCAGCACAACAAAAAATCCTCAGAAGGACTCTTAATAAATTCCTCCACCACAGACATTTTCACACAAATAAACCCGAGCCACTCCGACAAAAAAAACAGCCTTATTAACTAAACAAAAAGTGCCATCTCCAAAAAACAAAAACGAAAAAACTGAAGGAGCATCACTATAACTTCAAAACCAGTTGACTTAGGAATGAGAAACTCTGGGTCCTAACTACCTACTCGAACAACTAAATAAACCTTACTAGCCTTCGAAAGCTTACCAATTGAAGGCGTCTTTAAACACTGAACGTCATAAGAGCTGACTTCAGACTGAAGTCAACTAATTGACAGCGTACCCCCACCCGGAATTGCTTTCAAAAATAAGAAAGGCAAAATAACAAAACAAAACAACACAGTGCTCCGTCAGAAGGATTGCAACAACCCAGCTGGAAACACACTGACTTACCAGAGTTCCTCATTCACCAGTGTGCGCCAAAACAAAGAGCACAGAGCAAAGCACAGGCAAAACTCACGCAGGGACGTAACAACAGGGGCGATGAGGAGGCAAGGAGGCAGCGCGGGATTTACCAAAAACCCCCTTCAGGTCTGGGTACTCAGGGGGCACACCTGACAGGTCTGGAAACTCCTCCGTGAGCACCGGAACTGAGGAGACAGGAACTTGGGCGTCCTTGAGGCAGTACGACACGCAAAAGGAACTCCACTCCAGAATCTTATTCTCCATCCAGTTAACCCAAGGGTTGTGTTTGCAAAGCCAGGGGTATCCCAGAACCAGTGGTGCTTGAGGAGTGTCAATCACGTAGAGCACTATATTCTCATGATGGTTGCTGGACAGCAATAGACTCACCGGAGGAGTGACGTGGGTGATCCTGACAAGTGGCTTCCCGGTGATGGCAACAGCCTCAGCCTGGAGCGGGACCTGTGGCAGCCCGAGCTGGTGGACCAGGCTTGCTTTAATGAAGTTGCCGTCCGCTCCGGAGTCGATAAGAACATCTACCACCTGTAGTTGACCATCTATAAAGAAGGATGCTGACAGCAGAGGACGAGCAACTGGGGAACTCAGCAGAGGGGTCACGCTCACCCGCATTTCCCCGACTACGGGTGAGCACTGGCTTTTAACAGGCAAGTGGAGACAAAGTGCCCTGGTTTGCTGCAGTACATGCAGGACCAGGTCCGGATCCGTCTCTGACGCTCAGCTGGAGAAAGACATGTGCGGTCGATCTGCATAGGCTCCGACAACTGAGCTTGTAAGGCAGGCACCGAAGACACAGAAGCAGAGGACATGGGTAGCCTCAGGAATTCACCAGCTGGTCCCCGAGACTCTGCTCGCTCCCTCCGATGAGCTGACAGACGGTGGTCAATAGGGATAGCAAGGTCAACCAAGGCGTCGAAATCAGCAGGCAGGTCCCAGGTGACAAGCTCATCCTTTATCTCCTCTGACAGCCCATGAAGGATCGCATCGTAAAGGGCCTCTTGGTTCCAGCCACTGGTGGCTGCAAGGGTCCGGAAGTCGATGGTGAAGTCAGAGACCAAGCCCCCTCACTGACGGATCTGCAGCATCTCCCGGGTAGCCTCACGACCGTGTCTGGATTGATCAAACACCCGCTTCATCTCCTCACAGAAGGTGGCGTAGGAGGTGCACACAGGTGAGCGGGCATCCCACACTGCCGTTCCCCACTCTCTGGCACACCCGGTGAGCAGGATGATGACATAGGCAATCCTTGCCTGGTCTGTGGGGAAGGTGGACGGCTGAAGCTTGAACACCAGAGAACACTGCGACAAAAAGGAGCAGCAGGTTCCGGGCTCTGGAGGCGGGAGACAGGGCTCCTGTCCAGGCTGGATGTCAAGAGGCTGCGGAGCAGGTGCAGGGGGGTCCGCAGGAACGGCTCAAGCTAGCTGGAGCTGCTGTAACTGAGCAGGGAGGTCGCTCATGCTCGCTGCGAAGTGCTCCAGGGTCTTGCCAAACAACTCGAGCTGGTTCTGATGCCGGCCGAGGAGGGCACCCTGTCGGTTCAGTGCCGACTGCAGCTGGCTGCTGTCTGCTGAGTCCACACTGGCCAGTTTGTACTGTCAGGACTCGGGCAGGGACTCAGGCGCAGACAAAGGTGGAGGATGCTCAAGGAATTTATTACAGTCCACAGGGGTAGTCTGGAAAATGGGGTCAAAGCAAATGGTACAAAGTCGGATCTGAGAATCATGGTCGGGAAACAGGCAAGATCAATAAACAGGCAGGCAGAATAATAACAAGAGAAATCGCTGGTACCGAAACAGACAAACTGAGACGAACTGGCAACGAGCTGGGAAACAGACGGGGTATAAGTACAAAAGCTAACAAGCAAACGAGACACAGGTGAACACACGGGCAGGTGAAACAGATGGGTAATTAAGCCACAGGCGGAGAAACCGAGGGCGGGGCAGGCACACGAGAGCAACGAAAACAAAAGTACTTGGACGGGGAAAACAAAACAAACCAGCAACTATGCCGCAGTGCTAACAGTATCTCTTGGTCTAGTTCAGTACACGCAACCACAATCATGGGGAAGACTGCTGACTTGACAGTTGTCCAGAAGACGATCATCAACACCCTCCACAAGGAGGGTAAGCCACAGAAGGTCATCGCTGAAAGGGCTGGCTGTTTGCAGAGTTCTGTATCGAAGCATATTCATGGAAAGTTGACTGGAAGGGAAAAGTGTTGTAGGAAATGGTGCACAAGCAACAGGGATGACCGCAGCCTTGAGAAGATTGTCAAGCAAAGCCGATTCAAGAACTTGGGAGAGCTTCACAAGGAGTGGACTGAAGCTGGAGTCAGTGCATCAAGAGCCACCACGCACAGACATCTTCAGGAAATGGGCAACAACTGTCACATTCCTAGTACTAAGCCACTCCTGAACCAGGGACAACGTCAGAAGCGTCTTACCTGAGCTAAGGAGAAAAAGAACTGGACTGTTGCTCAGCGGTCCAAAGTCCTGAGTATAGAGTCTACAACAAAGACATAATGGTTATACGAAACCACATTCGCTAATCCAGTTGCTAAGGGGCATCCACCTAGAACATCCGGCTTAGACATGATGAAAATCTGAGGTTAACACTGGCACAATGGTTTCGCGGCACAGAGGGCACTGTAACATGGTGCGTTAAAACTACAACATTAACAAATGATAATTACTACTTTACCGAAAGACACAAGTGTTTGTTGTTCAAACCACCTCTAAACCGTGTGAAAGTAGGCTACTGCAAACATTCCGATCACAGCTGCGTTCTGCGCACTTGTGACGCCCTGCCGGGACATGCAAGGGTGATAATATGACTTTGCATCAGAAATGGACACTTATAAACACATACAAACACATGAATTCCCAATTAAGTGGGATAAGCTAAGTCATGGCTATTGATCAGTTGTCACAAATTCAGAGGAAATTGAAAGAAGTGGTTCTGCAAACGAATATATTTTACAGTAACACCGCTGACCCATGACCGAAAATCGGGTTGACAAAATGACGGTTAAACATAATAACTATAATTGTATATCAATAACTGTAAAAATAATAACTACAATGCACTGAATTTTTTTTCATCGCTCAGTGACAATTGCTCATCCCAAACAAGATTTTACTATTGTAATGTTATCTTTAGCCTAAAATGTTAAGAAATAGCCTTCAGACCTCTACAACTAATCCAAAATGTACCTGCACGACTTGTCTACAATCTCCCGAAATGTTGTCAAATTACTTCCCATCTGACTTCATTGGCTTCCTGTTATCACTCGCACCAAGTTCAAAACCTTGGGGCTGGCATACAGGACACTGACGGGGACAGTTCCCTCATGCCCACGACCCCTCTTCAAACCCTATGTTCCCTCAGGATCGCTGCGCTCTGCATCTACAGGGCAGTCTCGACCCGAAGGGGTGGCTCGTCTCAGACATGATCCCTATCTGTACTGGTCCCTCAGTGGTGGAATGAACTCCCCACAGGGGTTAGGACAGTGGAATCGCTGGCCATGTTCCGACGCAGACTGGAGACCCACCTCTTCAGACTACGTCTCGGTTACACTTCTATCCCCACCCTCAAATACCTGCTGCTTCTAGAATCTGATGTTAATTTTACATGTAGTACTGTGATGTATTTTGATTTTGTGATCTAGGGACTGTTGTATCGTAGTATACTTGGCTTCTGTCGGAGTGCAGTTAAGTTAACTTGTGGTAGGGCTTGAATACTGTTATGCTCATGTGACCGGTAGCATAGCTTACCATTATGCGTCTGTAGGATGACATGCAGAGACATAGCAGTGTTCGCCTCTGTGATTGCTCGGCTAATTACGTAGTTTCTATGTAAGGCGAACACTTGTAGTCCTACTGGTATGTTTTTGACTTTGTGGCCACTCCGAGCTTTCGTAGGCTTCCTTCCTGGTTCGTTAAAGGTAGGTTTAGAAACTCGTTGTGCCCATACATAGCAGTGTTTTTAAGAGTTTTGTTGTCCTATTTTCATGAACGCACCATTCTGATTGGAACAATTACTCATTCCGAGTTGCATCTACAGGTGCGTGATTATTCAGTGTTTACAAAATGTTCATCCACTACGGTTAAATGCCATCTTGTGATCTGGTTTGTTAACAGGTATCTGTAGCCAGCACACGACTTTCTGCCCTGATGTGGCGCAGGCTGAGGTATAACTCTCTTCAGCTGCAGAGGTAAACCAGGTTAGGTGGTGGTAGGATTGCCTTATGGCATCCACGTTAAGATGGGAATACCGAATGATTCTTTGTTCATATTTCTTAGCTGACGCTAGCTGCTGTTTTGCCCAGCTAAAAATGGCTTATGTTATACGTCGTGTTTTGTTTTTGTCTTGTAGTGAATCTGATTACTCACACTGAAGAAAAAGAAATGTTTCGACATTGTAGTTGGGTCTGTGTGGATAAACTAACTGGTGTTTCTTAAAATTTGTTTGCAGACTGTATTTTAGTATAATCTTGTATTTCGGGTTCCTTGCGCTAGTGGGTTAGACTATCGTTCTGGTGGGGGGTTTAGTCTGCAGTGGTTTGTCCCGTCACTCTGCATGACTGAAAGTTAATTGCACTGGGTCACATGTTTGCCACTGGTTTGTGTTTCAGAGAGGCACTGCACTTGAGGTGGTAATTCAGCACTTGTGTGGATCCCGTAGTAAGTATACCTCCCCCCAGCCGGTTGATAGCCCACTACTTGTAACAGTGATTTAGTAAATTAGGATTCTGGACATTTTTAGCTAAGTATTCTGGAAGTGGGTCAGATATTGTAAGAACCGTATTTTAAATTTCTATTTTTGTATTTGTAATAAGATTTCTTCTCTAAAGTAGTCTCATCCCTCATTGTGTTGTCAGCTTAATTAGGCAGTTGTCTGTCTTCCTGCATTTCATCCTCCCCACAGTCACTTCCAGGACTTAATATTTTTAATAAAATTGCATTTTGATACATGGAAACACGTCTCTGTCCTTTTTCAATATAAAGAACCAAGGGGTCCCTTGCTTGTAACAAAGGTGTTTGAAAAGGTTTCTTGGGTTATTGGGCATGTACTTCCTTCGGTGAGATTCCCAGGGTGGCGTGGTCTGGCTATTATTCCCGATTGCCTGCTGCCACACTCGCACTCTCTGGTCTAGGCGTGTTAGCCTGGTCTGACACTGTTGCTCGTTTAAGTTGAATGTATACACTTATGTTCTATTGTGATGGAAGTCTCTCTGGATAAGAGGGTCTGCTAAATTCATGTAATTGTAAAAGCGTAATGTGAACTTATCTTGCGGATGTAAAAATACAATTTAATAAGAAATAATGGAAAGCTGAAAACATAAGGAAGTCTTGATGCTTATCAAGAGGGAACAATCCGTATTAGATTTTCCAATTTGTCATTTGTTTAAAAAAATTTAAATTTGATTTGAAATATTAGTTTGAGATTGTGCTGTAGTTATTCGATAATGGGGTCATTTAAAAAAATAAAAACGCCAATAAATCACCTCATAAGTGAAATTTGGGAAATGTAAAAAGTGGATTATGGAAATATAATTGTGAATATTGGTAAATAAAACTGAAATATGTTTTCATGACCATGAACACAGGTCCGTGAATTGACGTGTGATTGCGTAAAATTAGGATTTCACTACGCAGCTTCATGAAGAGACTATCGACATCTTGGGTGGAGGTCAAGAAATCACCCTGTCTCCCAAGCGTTAATAAACTACGGTGAACACAGTGGAATAGTGGATATTTAAAAGCTATTCTAGACACAGCGTTATACTTACGATAATGGTATATCTACTGTGTAAATATTAGCAAACTAAGCATAAAGATATGTATATATGAGGATTAAAAACAGCTATATAAGGGTCCAGCTGGAATCTGTTGGGTTATAATATGTCAGTTTGAAATACTAAATGTAGGCTGTCCACAGTGATAAGTCAGACTGATAATGTTATTCGCTTAACGAGGTGCACTTGGGTTTCTTGGCTAAGAGCACCTAAATAGTGCTATTTGCATTGTCGTAGTGATGGGCAGACTCGGCAGGATTACGTGTGATGAAAGCTTGTTCCCGCACTGAACAGATGTAGCTATACAGCAAGTCTGTTGTGCAGACAAGCTTGAATATTCTCCGTGCGGAAAAGCGGGCGACTAGACGGACAACGCAGGCGCTGTCATATGACCTAGCAAAGATGGACAAGTATCAGATGTCCGTATAAATCATTTGCACTACTTGTTTTGTCTGTTCAGAGTTAGTTGTGACAATAGCCAACGTGGCTTACATTAATTTATGTAATGGACAAAGTGTGGGTATTTTTTTATGGATGTTTGAGATTGTGTCCAATGCATGGATCTAGGCCTAAAGGTGGCACAGAAGTTAATGTTTGCAAAGAGTTAGCCGCCAATCTCTCTTCACGGTGGTTATGTAGACCCCAAAAGGGCCTAATTAAAATAAAGGGCCTATATCGTGGTAGGTGTCATACTCGCCATACGAGGTGACTATGGTCCTAACGCTTTTCGTTAATAAAACCAGATTTTTATTTCTTAATTACCGTGCACATATTGTACATAAAGCATACATTCAAACAGGTGCTGTTTGAAAAGTAGACGTTTTCCAGACACACCACATTATACGAACAACTTCCTTTAAGTTGATTTACAATGTTTTCAACTGGTAGCATTTTAATTTCATACAAACTTATCTGGCCCTGCGTGTTCTGGGGCTTACATTGATATGACCGATACCTTTTTTACTCGATCGACCGAACTGTTTTCCACTAAACTACAAAGAGCAAGCGCAAAATTGCATCAATGTCGAAACAGCGAGTTCCTGGTCGTTTTTTACATGTCGGGTGTATATATTTCGATATACGTTGTAATTTTGTTACCGCGTATTTGCCGTGTTTCGAAGATACATTACCCACCAGCGTTTGTCACATGATAATGCCAGCGTTGTCCGTCTAGTTTCTTCCGTGCAGGAAAAGACAAAGAGAAACGTCCTGCTACGGTAGCCTTCAATCATTGGTTCTTTATGAAGGCTGTTATTATTATTGGACTCGTAATTGGTCCGTCGGTCAAATCGGAAATAATCTCTGGCTGTATAGGTAGCAACATTATGTACAGCAGCTTTAGCTAGTTGTAACGGTAAGTAGGAAGGAGATTGGTGACTGCCATTTATCGCAGATATAAAACTACATTTGTGTTTTGTGGTAAGATTTTTATTTTTACACACATGTAGAGCTAAAGTCCTGGCCTTGTTCAGTGTCCGTATGCATAGTGTTTTGAAATGTCGGTCTACCTAGCTAGCTGCCTATGTAGCTAGCAGGAGGACGTGAAACCGTAGGGACGTAGCTGCTTAGCTAGCTATCTTGCTAGCTGTTTCGAAAACATATTACTTATAATAAACGAGAACAAATTCAAAGCTAATTAGTTTGCTTAGTGTTGTAAACAAATCTAGCCGCGTAGGTAGCTACCCATTTATCCTTTTGGCCGAGCGATGCAAATAATTGAACTCGATAGCTGGAAGCTGGCTCGATGGAGCTGTTGGTCTTGTTTATACTGGATGCAGTGAAAAGCATTTCTGTAGCATTCTGAAAGACAAGCAAACTTCCCTGAACACTTGAATTCTAATCAAGAAGGTAACACAGCTACCTATCTGGCTGATTCAGGTAACGTTATCTAAAATCCTGATCCACCAATGGCAATCCCTTTGTACCTCAATAGTAGAAGGGCGGCCTAGTTGGAGAAAATCCACGTTTAATTGGATTTACCAGCTATAGCAAGCAACCGAATGTTTTAACTTTGTTCGAAGTCTGCTTATGTAGCCAAATAGATTCACATACCTAGCAAAGTGCAACATAACGATTCTCAACGTCATGCTGCTTTTTCTAACAGTCCATTAACAGAAAATACTGAAAGGTCAAGGGAACTGTAAGTGTAGATTCAGTGAAGTGTAGTTTGTGCTGTGTGTCACCTTATTTAGATTTACTGTCTTAACACTGCATTCTGGTCCTATCGATCAGTTTTTGAAACTGAAACCGCTGCACTGGTGACAGTAATCGGATATTAATCGGGCATATTTACCCCTATTGATCCCATAGTCTCTTCCTATCACTCCTTTTTAAACAGATAGCTTTTCTGGCTTTGACACAAGAGGTTGTATTTTGAATGTGTTTCGTTTTTCATAGTATAGAGGACTACAGTGGAACAGAAAGGTGTTTTGGTGGCAGTACAGTGGATAGTAATAGTGTGCACTGTAAGATACAATGTGGTGTTGAGGTGTGCTGGCAATAGTGAAGGTTTGTGACTCTGAATTTACCACTGGAGAATGACACCTGATGGGAGCTATTAAATGCGTGCCTATATGTTGATGTGAAAGCAGACAGAAGTTGGCATTAATTTCATACATTTCACCATTTAGCTGGTATGATTTAGAAAATGGTACAGGCTCACAAAAGACAACCCCCCATGGCGTTTTTCAGATTTGTCCACTTGTTCATTAAACCTTTGCAGGACCATGTTATGAATGAACTGTAGCCTGTTTTCTGAGAGGGCTTGCCCTGGAATGTGTACCACCCCCCCCTCTCCATCTGTGCATATTGTTTATGGATTAATATGGAACCAAGTGCAGTGGCACTTGGCACCAGGCCTCTGGTGCTTAGGGGTACAGAGGGGTCCAGTTGCAGCTCCATTAGTGGGTGTATTTTTTCCAGAATGCTATGGTGGCATTGTTTCTCTCAAATTAGGTCTGAGTTTTAAAATAAAGACAGGACTGTGAATGTATTCCGGTTAGTAGCAGCTTTGGCAGTGTGTTCCATTGATATGAGACCATCTACACATTTGTGTTCTGTAACATATTCCTCAATGAAGTATGCATTTGTTTTGGAGATGACAGTGCTAGAAGAGAAACAGTGTTAGAATTATAATGTTACACAATAGCCTTATGTAATTACAATTATGATTCTTAAAATCTGAGTCGGATATTAGCCTGAGTGAATGTGGCTAAATGTAAAAAAAGAACAGCAGACAATTTTATTGGGTTTACTGGAAGTTACACCATTGTTGCCTGTCATGGTTCTGAACTATAGTAATTGGAGGATCTTCATGTAAAAATCATTCAAATCACTTCATTGCTCTCTCTCTCGTTCCTGTACATCTAACATGCAAAGTGGCCCTCCCCCAGGTGAGCAAGGCAACCATGACGACGCTGGACGACAAGCTACTCGGGGAGAAGCTCCAGTACTACTACAGCAGCAGTGAGGATGAGGACAGTGAAAAGGAGGAGGAGGAAGCAGAGGACAAGACCATCCGCAACCCGGACGTCCTGGAAGTCGAGTACAGCCAGGATGGCAGCGCCATGAACACAGGTGAAACCCCCCAACCCCAGCATCTCTTAGGCAATGACCCCTTTTGCCGGCTACCCAGTCTCAAGGCCGTCTGCCTTTCGCACATAGGGGGATCCGTATCCTCATCTCTCCAGAAGCCTTTTCTGACACAGATCATCCAAGTCCCTGAAGCAGCTGACTAAATCCCACATAGATAACTGTGTAAGCAGGTTATTCAAGGCGAGATACAGGTTTAGGTCATTTCTGAGACCATACTGTTGTAGCCAATCGTTTATTTTCAGTTGAGGGCCAGTTCGGTTAGATGGGCACATTTGGGTAGGTGTTTTTGCTGAGCACGGCGATAACTCATGTATGTGACAATGGTGGGTGCTTGCAGGGCCAAAGGGTGTGATCAACGACTGGAGGAAGTACAAGCAGCTGGAGACAGAGCAGCGGCAGGAGCAGAAGAAGGAGATGGAGCGGCTCATCAAGAAGCTGTCTATGACCTGCCGCTCCCACCTGGATGAGGAGCGCGACAAGGAGAAGCAGAAGGAGTTGCAGGACAAGATCAATGGCAAGGTGAGGGAGGGGGGAGAGGTGCCAAAGTGAATCACACAGGACCATGTCACAATCGCTGCATGTGAATCAGTCATCCTTAACTAAAAAACATTGAGAATGAAATCCATTTCTGATACCTTGAAACCATTCAGTTCACCTGTTCTGCAAGCTTATGTATGTCAGTGAAAGGGCATGAATCCATTTAATAACAATTAAACATGGATTTAATTGTATTCATGCAGTCATATAGCATAGACACAAGTATTGTCATTGATATTTGTTATTTTAGACAAGGCAAAGAAAACAGGGAAATTCACACTACCACTGTATGTAACCGCAATGAAACAAAGTAGTATGAAGTATTGTGCCACTTAAGTGAAACAAAAAATGTGTTGTCTATGAAAATTACGCGTTCCCTCTGATCAGCAAATGTTTAAAACCGGCGTGTATGAGCAACCCATGTAGTCCTGCCACAGCTATTGGCTGGGGATGCCTGGGTGGCATGCTGCCCCTCTGGTGATCTGATGCATGCACACCCCTCTCCCCAGGTGACCCTGCAGGAGTACAACATGCTGCAGGAGGACGAGGACGACGAGGACTTCCTGCAGCAGTACCGCAAGCAGCGCATCGAAGAGATGCGCCAGCAGCTGTACAGCGGCAAGCGCTTCGGCCAGGTCTTGGAGCTGACAAGCGGCGAGGAGTTTCTGGAGGCCGTGGACAAGGAGGACAAGGGCACGCTGGTGATGATCCACATCTACGAGGGCGATGTTCCCGCCTGTGAGGCCATGGCTGGCTGCCTGCTGTGCCTGGCGCAGGAGTACCCACTGGTCAAGTTCTGCCGCGTGCGCAGCTCTGTCATTGGCACCAGTGCCCTGTTCACAGGCAATGCCCTGCCAGCGCTGCTGGTCTACAAGGGCGGCGAGCTCATCGGGAACTTTGTGCGCATCAGTGACCAGCTGGGTGACGACTTCTTTGCTGTGGACGTGGAGGCGCTGCTGCAGGAGTATGGCCTGCTACCAGACAAGGCAGTGGTCATCCCCACCTCCATCCGCAACGCCGCCATTGCACGCCATGCCCAGAGCGATGACGACGACAGCGACCTGGACATAGACTAGCACACCCCACATACTCCTAACACACGCACACACACTCACTCACATTCTCTGAAAGTAGATACATGCAGGGCTCCCTCCACTGTTTATTCATTATGTAGGCCCTGCGGCACCCCTGCCTGTTTTAAGTGTTTAAATGGTGTGTGTTTGGGCAGTGCCACAGTAGATGTTAGTATTTCTGTTTGTGTTCGCTTCCCTCAAAGCTCTGAGCAGGTGTGTCCCCCCGGACACACACACACTCACGATGAAATGCTCTGGAATAGGATGCATGAACTGTGGATCTCTTTTCTGCATGAATAGAAGTGCCCGCAGTTATCAGCTCAAGATGTGGTTTGTCTCAACCCTGATGTTCCATTACCTGGTGGACCACTGTGAGACGTGAGGGGCGGGACTGGTTGTGCTGCTAATGTAGATGTTCTCAAACCATTTCTCCTTTCAGATCTAGAGACTTCCAGAATTTCTGTGCCACATCAGGTCTGTCCACCAGGGAGCTCTTCTTTTGTGTGGTGAATATTGTCAATGTGAGAGCAGTCAGTAAACAGTTAAATCCACATTGCTAAATAAAAGCAGTTATGGTTTAGAATCTCATTTTTAAGAATCATTTTACAGTACTTAATTGGGTCTGGATGCACATAATTCTCATCAAGAGAATCGCTGAGTGCATTGTGGAGCCAAAGGCATTGTCAGGCCTGTTCTGACCTCAGTAGCCTCAATGGTGTTAGAGGTCAGGTTGGTCCAAATAAGTGGAACTTTAGTCAGCCTGTACATTTGAGTAAAATGCAACACAATTTAAGGAAATGGCCATTAAAACAGCAGTTATTCACTGACAGTTGTATATATTGAGTTGATGTCAGTGATGTTGTGGGTAAACAACGCCAACGCCTGGGCAGCTGCTGATGTCAACATGCGCGGATGTTAACCCGCAACATCTTCTGTTTATGACTTGACACAATTGCCCAATATTTTCATAGCCAGTGGTGTTGTAACAATTCAGCGTGTGGTCTCTTTGGTTGTTACAGTTTAACCACTCGTTGGACAAAATGCATTTCCAGATGTACCAAACTTTCTCAATTTTATTGGCAAAGCTGGGCCTCCAAGTACAGACTCTTTCAGTACTGGAAGTAAAACTTTTGGTCATAGCTTACCCATCTAAGCTCGTTCTTACTCAAGGCTCGAAACTTTGTGTGGACAAAAGCCAAAAACCCTTCTAGGACTCTTATCATTTCTAACACACATCACAGAACCCGTTTATTTCACAGTGACTTCACAGTCAAAGTTACTTGCTTGTTGAGCATGAATTAGTGAACTACTCCAGATTCCATTTGTTGTACATGTTATAATATGCAAACATTCCCCTGTAAAATGTGTTTTCAATATTATTTATTATCAAATGAATGTTGGTATCAGTCTCGGTGTGCATGTGTATTAAGATTAGTAAGTACAACAATATCATATTAGACACAAGAAGACAACTACAAAACCTTGGGACATATTTCTTAGTTTTATACATTTTCTATGTCTTTCCAGTTGGAAAACTATTGCAAATAAATTATTATTCCCACTTGGACTCTATATTCGTGTTTGTGGGGATATACAGTGGGTTATGGTGGGTAAAAAGCGAGAGATATAAGTTAATACTCACATGACCCAAATTTGTAATCTGTCTATGACATGGTTCCCCCTGCTGACAGGTAGTTATCATTTCAACAAAATATGGACATGTATCTAATCTTTATCTAATTGATTTATGTATGATCAATGAAAGATTGTGGAATTTGTTTTAAATTTGCATAATTCATAATGGCATCTTTCACACTGAGTTGCAGTTGTATAACAACATGACAATAAAACATTGCAAAATGAACATAAAACTTGACATTTGGAGTACTTTATTAATTACATCACTACTAATAATCAGTCCATTTACAACTATTATGAAGCATTGCATTTACACCACCTATAGCAATAAACCTATTTAAACACTAAAGACCACACAGTTCCTGCATTACTGTTTGAGTTGGAGCACCACAGTGCAAAAATGCAGGTGTACAAATGACTCAGGGATGAAGACCGAGACAGCATGCTGCCTATACAAATTGGGGCAGTATAAGAAATGGTTCTTTGGTGTGGCAGCCATTAATTCCCTGAAACATCCCTGAATACACAATACAAATGTCCCTGAATATGAAGGGACACAATGCTCTTGCCTCTGATGCTGCGACTTACCAACCTCTGAGGATTACAGTTACATTAGATGAATGGGCTCAAATGCCCTCTATGTCCAAAGAGATCTGATTGGGCAGTCATTATGTGGCAACCACCTGACATGTTTCATCTGTACTATTTAAAGAGTAATGTGCTCTTTGGAAAAAGGCCATTAAAAAGGTATTTCAAAATTGTAGGCATGCTTGTCTGCATACCAGTGTCAAGCTTGCAATGCATTTGTACATTTATATATGCCTATATGCCTTTATACATATGTAATCTTCTTTAGGTTAATGCTTTACTGCACGATTTTCTGTGACTATGGGTGACAGATGTCATTTGTATGCGTTCTGTGGTAAATCACACAGCAGAGGCTACTCTCCAGGTTAAAGTACATTGCATATAATGTTAATTAAAATGACAAATATACAATGTAATATCACAATTGAATAAGACATTTAAATAATAAATAAGGAAGTATGAATAATGTGAGTGTATAGGAAACTTGTTTATTGAGGTGTCTTTAGGACATGTTATTAAGGTCATTAACTGTTGGAAGACAATTTTCACAGTTAGCCACTTTGTTACATACACAGCAAGATTCTAAGTTATGCAGAATTTCAGAAAGTCTTTGCCTGCTAAAAAGGTTAAGGAAAATATTCAAAGTGCCACTGAAGAGGAAAAACATCTATGTTTGTGCTTAATAAAATATATGTATTTGAAAACAGAAATGACAAATTATACCCGTCAAATATATATTTTCAAAATAAATTACCTAAATTTATGTGCGTATTTGTTGGTAAAGACACAGGCAAGGTTCCTAAAGCTGTTTTAGCAAATAAAATTGAGAACAGGTCTCAATAAATCTCATGTTTTTTATCTTAAACAAGTTAACTTTTATTGTTCAGTTGTCATTTACACTTACTTATCTGCACCAAAATTCTACTTTTTGTCACTAAAAATGTGTACACAAATGAGAGTAAAATTATGAAATATGTATCACATTCACCTATAATATAGTAAAGCCACAAAACACCAACACAATTTGTTAAAAATCAATTTGCTGAAGAGCAAGTGTGACTTTAGAGAGCAGGTTCGATTTGCCCCATACCGTTGCCATTGTATGACAGGTGTGCCTGTGTCCTCTTTAATCTAAGTGCCATCAGAAGAGCAGAAGACCCAGACAGGTAAAGATGGTGAGCAGCATGAGAAAGGGAGTCTGGATTGTGCTGGCTGCCCCATGGAGATCATGTCCACAGAATGCATGCTCCAACAGGAGGTGCGTTTCCGCGCTTATGCCTGCAAGACAAGAGCAATCTTACTTAAAAGCCACCCATACACAATGCATGCCTGTCTGAAAATGGCATGCTGGCATGAGAATGTAGCTGAAGCTCCATTTCCATGTCAGTTCTTTAAACACATTTCCAGATAAATGACAAATAAAATAAAATTTAGGGCCATTTTATCACCATCATCTTCTTCATCATCTAAAACTCAGATAAAACTCTGCCACTCCATGCTCACAGTGAGATGGTGAAATACTAAATACCTAAAATGACTTGTAGTCATTTAGGAAGGAAACTTGGCTTATCCTCCTTTTAGCACTAGAAGATGCCTTTTATTGCTTTTTGTAGTAGGTTACTGAGATGACAAAATTATCTGCTCAACTTTATAATCAGGTGTCCATCTTTTGAGTGAATTCCTAGCCAAGGCTAATGAGATATACCTAGATCTGCCTGATGTTAGTGCCCCAGATAAATCTATCACACCTAGAAAGCAAGGTTCACCTGTGAAATCATGCAGTACAAGTTTCATTATTGACATTTTGTGAATGAGAGCAGGTGCAGGTCTCTACCCCCTTCCAGAATTCTCCTAACCCTGCTGAACTCCAGAGGATTGGGAATCAAAATCTAAGACAACAAAACTCAATTCTGACTCAGAGGTCAGTCCAGCATCAGAGCCACATAGCACTTCCTGTGCTTCTGTACCCCTGAAATTTGATAAATAAGACAGGGAAAGAAAACATACTTCACAGTGGAATGTGATTAATAGCCAAGGCCAGCACTATCCTGTGTGTGCAAAGTAACAATAACTTCCTCTTCCTCTCTCACAAAACTTTTTTTTGGTTTTAGCACTATTTAGGTCAATCCATGAGGCTGTTAATTTGTCTCAGACATCTAGCTAATACAGTCAATATTGTTGAGCTTTGGGAAATTGTATGGCACATGGGCAAACAGGCAGTAAGGATTTACCATGCTGTGTCCATTCCTCCCAGAGGTGCTGTAGGTCAGGATCATGTTCACCTCCTTTGTCTGTTCAAGGGAGAGATCTGCTGTTGATCAAATGATATTAAAAGTCTGTACAGTATAAGCATATTCTATTTATAACATGATAATACGTCACCACACCATTCATTGAATGGAAAGCAGATCCGTTACAAATGTTAATTCATAAACAGGCCAATAAACAGATCAGCCTTCAATTTCAGGACCATAAGGGTATGGATATGAACTCACCTCTGGAGTGGTTCCACAGCAGCTGTTTCAGTTCTCGGAGTGCCTGCGTCAGGTTTTCCAGCTGGTCATGCAAATGTATGTTCTCCTCTATCAGAGCATGGATGGTATCCTGAAGCTCAAACGCAAACCCCAATTTTGGAGCCATGGACACTGCCCATAATGCCAACATTAGCTGAACAAGCGACATTCTGTTGGTCTCCCTCGTGGCTGAGTGGGTAGTTCTCAAAGCACAGCAAGAGCAGCCTGAGGTTTCATTGTTTAAAAAAGTGTACCACAACAGATCCAGGTCCCAGGAAATGCTAAACTATTCTGTTAACAGAAAGTTGAAACAAACAAGCTGAATACAGACATTTGTCAACCTAATGTGTTGGTGAATCCAATTTTTTTGAGGCCAAATGTGGTCGGATGCCAGTAAGCTACATTCAAAAATCAATTCAATTCTTTTGCATGGCTGAGCCAGGCTAGTGTCAACACCCTATGGCCCTGTTATCACAGGACCTCCTCAGCCCCTTTTCCATCATGCATTGATCTTGGAATTTCACATGTTCACCACTGTAATGAAGCTCAAATCAGACATAAACCCAGTGCAGAGCAAAGACAAAGTAAACTATTCTGTGCATGTTCTTCATGAAAAATATATTTTCATAATCAATGCCTTAA
Organism: Megalops atlanticus; assembly: GCA_019176425.1. NCBI lineage: Eukaryota > Metazoa > Chordata > Actinopteri > Elopiformes > Megalopidae > Megalops > Megalops atlanticus. The sequence continues at coordinate 40,191,379 of CM032880.1, read as the reverse complement.
ATGAGCAACCAGAACTGTACATGTATACCCTGTTGACTTTTAAATTTAATTAGGCATGTCCTACTTATCCTAGACTTGCACATGTGCTGTCAGATGTAAGTTTTTTCTAGAGGCAACTAACTACATAGCTACTCAGGAAATTGATCACTTATGATCACCCCAGGTCTGTGGGGTTAGGAAGAAACAAGGATATTTGACCTCAAAATGCACAACTCAAAAGTAGATCAAAACTACTGACTTAATAAATTGACAAAACAGAACAAAGCAAGATTACAACAGCTACGCATATCATTTCTACCACTCATTCCTATATTAAACCCATCAGACTTTACAGCCCTGCACAAGCTAGAAACCTGACCTCTAAGCACTCCTGCCCCTCCATGGCCATACTTGCTAAACTCACCATGCCTCCTCACTGCACCCAACCCCAGCTGGTGGAATGAACCATGTACACACCCGCTCACTATCCTCTGATGTCTACAGGTCCTGATGAGATTTCACCTGTTCCTCCATTCTGGACACCCATGGCCTAGTAGCTAATTTAGAATAGGAAATTTAATGCATCCTAATATGATGGCACTGTAAGATGCTCTGGATAAAAATATATGCCAAATACAGAATCTTCAAATGCTAACAGATGTGTCAATATAACTTAACTGGTTTGTAATCAGGTGACAAACAGCTGAATGTGTTTAAACAACTTTATTAAGTCATTCTTAATGTAAAGTTTATGCTGTCTTTGCAGCCCTTGAGCGCTTCTTCTTCACCACCACAGGCTTCTGGCTCTTCAGGATGGCGCTGGCACGGCGCAGGGCAGCCTGTCGGCAAAAAAAGGATTAACTTTACTGTTACCCTCGATGTCCCACCTTTACTTTACAGCGTGCTTAAGTGAAAGAGGTGCACAGATATGATCCAACATTGCTAATCTTATCGCTGGTTGATTGACGCAGCTTTGGAATTCCAGCTTCAACTGTAGCTATTACAGACAAATAATTCACCAATTACATTGTTTAAAGGAAACAAAACCTTTTACAGGTTTCTTTAGAATTTGTCAACTATCACCTTGTATGTTTAATTTCATAAGCATTAAGCCGCAGTGAGTTGGCCCTGGGCAGGAATGCTTACCATGCGCAGGTCTTTCCTGTAGTTATTCTTGCGGATGATGTGGCGCAGGCTGCTCAGAGTCGCACGTGAGTTCTTGTTGATGGTTATTTTCTCATAAGATGTGGCTGGTTTGCGCTGACCTGTGAAACGGTTCGTTAAAAAGCACCACAGCATCAGATATTCATATACTTGTTAAGAGTGCATGTCTCAGCTGTGATTCAAGAGAACAAGAGCTGGGTTTACCCCTAATTAGCTCCTAATACAAGTCCATCAACCAGGCCCATGAACAATGACAGCTCATAAATGTTCAATTCCATTACATATCGTACAATGCTCTTGCGCACAAGGTACAATTAATATCTTTTGAGGAAAGCACTGTCCCATTAGAAAGCACTGTCCCATTAGAAATAAATGGCATCTGAACAGTTCTCCAGTGGCACAGATCAACACCTACCTGCACGTTTCTTCAGGACAACGACAACTCCCTTCCCATCAGCAGCTGGCTCCACTCCCACCGTCTTCCTGTGCACAAGTCCATTAAAACGGAACGAGTTCTTGGACTTCAGGTTGTTGGGTTCCTGTCAACAAAACGAGAGAGAACACCACTTGTGCTTAAACTATTACGTTTTTTCCTCCCCACACCTCCCAGTTACATAAGCCTGATAGTCAAAGTGAAATGGATCTAAGGGCTGTCATTACTTGTGGTAACCTTAATATAAGCAGAAACAATTTACCTTGTACAACACAGAGCAAAAACAAATCCAAGTATGGCAGGACTTCACTATGGCTTGACCAGCCATTGTAGAACATGAAAATTACACAATAATAAGACAGACACTGTCACAAGAGGAATTTAGTTTTCTCACAGCACAATTTGTCTGGGCAGGAAGGAATCCTGTCAATCTTCCTCACTGTACCACTGAAGGTGAGCCTACAGAACAGGCTTGGAAGGAACACCAAAGCCTCTGGCACAACATAACACCTCCACATGGGTAATTCATTTACCATTAACCATGTTACACAAATCTTCCCAGCTACCTTGCTGCCCTGCCTATCAAGCTAACTGTGTGCCAAGAACCAGACATTCTAGGATTACATTTTATAATTACTGTTAATTACTACTGTCTATCAAATTCAAAGTACATTATACAACTTTAAGTATTCTCTGTAATTCTATCTGCCCAGTGCCAACCAGAAGCAGATGGGCTCCCCCTCTGCACCAGGTTCTACTCAAGGTTTCTTCCTGTTAATTAGGGAATTTATCCTTTCCACTGTTGACTTAGGCTTGCTCTCAGGGGGGGTCTCAGGCCTGGTAACAATGTAAAGCTGCTTTGTGACAACTTGTGCTGTAAAAAGCGGTATACAAATAAAACTGAATTGAATATCTGGAATAGTCTGGGTAGATCAGCAGTATTCCAAAACATTAACATACATGCAATATGTAGTCCTCCATTGTAATTCACTTTTATCAGCAATGAGAGGACAGGTAGTGCTGCATTGTATTAACTGAAGACCAGTTAGAGTCTATTGCTAACTTCAGCTTCAAGTACTTAAAACTATTCTTTCACACAAAACTTTCACCCACAACATCCAGTTAATTGGAAGGTGATGCACTGAATTTAAGTAATAGATGAAAAACATTACACCTTTATCTAAGCTGGATTAGAAATATTGTCAAAACCCTCATGCAAAGTACTGGAGACATTTAATAGCCACATCAGTGATTAACTACTAATGTGGGTTAATGTCAGTGCACTGTGTATACCCAATCTCTGCAATGACTGAAGACATACCCCATATTGTCAAAGATCCACAAGAACTCCATTTACATATGTAACATTTCCTTTAAGAAGGTAGACACAGCATATTCCATGTCTTAAAGTCTCATCTTCTTTATAAACAGTATACATGTTTATGTCAATCAAAATACTAATGAACATTCTGAATACTAAGATAATATCAGCGAGTTTACTGTAGATTCAAAGTTGGCTGGCAGGTAGCTGTAAAACGTACGGTGCTGTAGGTTTGCCCGTTCCTCTTGAGAAGGAAGCTGGAGCAGTTCCTGATCACCATCCACTGCAGATGAGACGACATGTTTGACACACCTGGGTAAGGAAAAATGCGATCATTAATTCAGTCACAGTGCTTATTTAAAAAAACCCGTCGAAGACCACTTAAATTTGATAAACGCAAACTTGCAAGCAAAACGACAATTATTTTTGTGATGATCGGGTTTCCCCAACTCTCTAGCCAATCAGCTGACATTATTGTTCCTGTACTATTAGGTTTTAGGTACATGCATAATTTGTAACTAACTTCTGCCAACTTTCAATCAATATTGTTATCCATAGGCATCTGCGGTGCACAATACTCTGGCATTTGCTACTTTTTTCTCCCGCTAAATACGTTCTTAGGCAGCTATTGGCACCATCACATAGCGCGCACTGCTACTACGGCAAAGCTTACGGTTTTCAGATTCATATAAACAGTAATTCACATCAAGAGTGGGGCTACCTAGGATTGTTTCCAGATACACTCTTCCAATTACCTAGCTAAGTAGCACTTTCATAGCAAACCATTCTAAAACTGTAAAAGCGTCTTATAATCGCTAGCTAGCCCACTTACTAGACGGGCGAGAAAGGCCTGTCAGAAATATTCTATCTCGGGAGGCCCACGCTGGCTAATCAACTCAACACTTCAACGTTAACTAAGAACATATCTTTCATTTTAGAACAGTTGTAATCATAAAGGGGCACTCTATGTAATTCATCAACCCACTACGCCCTAAGATATGCAATACGTATAAAATTGACAAAACATCTAAAACCGACGAGGCTAAATCAACTACGGGTGCGACCACGTTACCTTTCAGCGGCAGAAAAGAGAGAGGAGAAGGAAGGAAGCCGGCTTACAGCACTTTACTACATAGATCCCTGCGCGCTCGCAAACATTTCAGCTGTTAAACTAAAAGTTCATACTATTCAAGTATAAACGATGACGTCAAAATATATACTATTAAATTATTTATCAGTCAGCATTTTGTTCTTTTGCAAAGATAAATGTTTCTATTTTTCTATTAATTTAGGCATCCCCTCGGATGGATATTTTTTGGAAAAGGACGTACTGAGGCCAGTGACGTATGTGGTTGTCGACATTGTAACACCAAACATCATCAAGATGAGCCGTGTAAGGACTGATGAGAGGTTTTGACTTCAGCTAATGTGGTGTTGCAATCTGTTTCTCTGGTTCACGAAATGAAAAATATGCATTGCACGAACCAGGCAACATTAGTTTTTGGGGAACGACAGTGATAATGTAAAGGTATACACTGTTATTTGTAGCTATATGGATATATAGTTGTTCAGTGAGATACAGCTTCAAAACATTGTCTAGCCATCTTAGTGAACGAAGTTAGTTAGGTAGCTGGTGGCAGTACCTTTTACCAAAAGCTTTAGGCTAATAAAAAGGCTTTTTTATTAAATCGATGCTACCCTGTCGTTAACGTCAAGACAAAAGAGAGATTGCAAGGTTGCCAACATTCCTGAAAGTTCAAAACCGTTTGAAAATGCCAGAAATATGGAGACAGAAAACTGACAAAGGAATACTTTAATAAATGGTGAATACATCAGTTTTTTCATGATGGACGATGAGGAGGAGCTCGAGGCGTTAGGGGAGAAGCTGTATAGTTTAATATATCCAAAGCATGCGGAAATGGCAGGGAAGCTCACAGGTAATGCACCACATCATTTCTGCTTGGAGGTAGGGGGAATCTCATCACCTTGTTAGTACACTGGTACAGTCTTTAAATTTTTATGCCATTACATTGTTTACCACATGGTAGGTCATGTGTTGTTATACAAGATGCATTTTGCTGTTGCCTGCTTCCATGTTCTGAAATGGGAACACAGTGGCAGGCAACATTATATCATAAATAAATCATGCATGCTAATTGTGTCTTTTTCTGTTCAGACTCCCCTATAACTTGTGATGTATCTGTGGTGTGTTTTGTGTCCTATTAAAAGTCTTTCTTGGGACAGTATGCTTTAAGTGATTTAACAAACAAATTATCATATTAGTATTAATATTATTATTCTTTATGTAGCCTGAACACAGGCAGAAATAATGGAAGGTCTATCTGCTGCCTGCCCTTTATTGGTTAAGGGAAAAGGTTATGTGCTGTAGCTATTTTAAACTGAAGTTTATTCATGAACAGTCCAGGCCTGTTGTTTGACACATTTCAGGCATGTTGCTGGAACTCCCAGGGTCTGTGCTGGCTCAGATACTTCAGGATGAGGCCATGTTGGCTGAGGCCCTGGATAAAGCCATAACTGCTCTCCAGCTGTGCAGGAAGACCAGGTAAGTGTGAATGTGGTCTGCTCTGATCCTCTTAAAGACTTTCAGTGTGGAACACCACAACTGATCTATTTCTATGAGCAGTTTTGGATATTCACAGATCGGTGAGATGAGCCGTGTGGCTTTAGGGTGGCAAATTTAATGGTGGGGCTTCTGGTAAATAGACATCATATGAATGTGTCACTCAGCCAGCACCTCATGCTGTTTAGTACTGAGCTCCGTGTCTTCCAAGCAGTGACATGGAGTCCCAGGGGGAGGACAAAGCATCCACATCCTCAGACTCACTGGGTGAACAGCTGTACAAGCTCGTTGACGTCTACAACACTGGCCTCACCGAGAAAATCACAGGTACGGGCACAGCAAAGGCAGTGTCCTTTTTGGGTGAATATATTCAAAACTGTGGTTGCAATACATTGTAGTAAGGAGTGGGGTTTTCACTTTTGAACTTTTCAAACAAGTCACCAGTTTTCAATTTTATTTATTTGTCAGTGGAGTTGGCAATAAGAAGTAAATATTTGTTTTGACAACATCAAAGTGACCTTGCCAGAGTGACTCTTATGGCCATATTTCCAGATATGACAAGTCTGCATAGTATGTTACAATGCTTACTACATTGTAAATAACAACATATCAACACTGCATGAAAGGTACACAAGGATGCAGCCCTTGTCCCAGAGTGGCACATTCCTGCAGATTTTGTTTTTTGAGCTCATGGTTGCCTACATTAATTTTACCTAATAATTGATCCAGTCAAGCACTTAAGAGTAGAATAGAATAGAATAGAATAGAAGCCTTTTATTGTCATTGTACAATGAATACAATGAAATTACTGCTGGCACTCTGTTGCATTTTCAACCTCAACATTAAGACTAGACACAAGATATTCACAGCCATAAAATATAAAAGACAAATATAAAAGACATTCACAGCCATAAAACATAAAATTCACCATAAAAGTATAAAAGTAAGTATTTAAAAACCTAAAAATAGTTACTAAAAATATACAATTACTGAGTGTATGCAATAAATAGTCTAAAGTGCAATATGGTGCCTAGTGCATAGCAACATAACAGCGGATCATTATGCAAGTCCACTCTTATTTAGTGTGCTGATGGCTGTGGGGAAGAAACTTTTCCTGAATCTAGTGGTTCTGGTTTTAACAGCCCTGTATCGCCTGCCAGACGGCAACAGTTCAAAGAAATGATGACCAGGGTGGGAGGGGTCTTTGAGTATGGTTTTTGCTCTGCTGATGTATCTCGAGGTGGCGAGTTCTTCCAGGGAGTGCAGGGGACAGCCAGTGATCTTTTCCGCAGATTTGATAACTCTCTGCAGGGCCTTTTTGTCTGCAGCTGTGGATCCTGCATACCACACAGAGATGCAGTATGTGATGACACTCTCTATGGTTGCCCGATAGAATGCCACCAGCAGCTCCCTCTCCACATTGCTCCTTCTAAGCACACTGAGGAAGTAGAGTCGCTGTTGGGCCCTTTTAATCATTGTGGTGATGTTAGGTGACCAGGAGAGGCCCTCAGAAACATGGACTCCCAGGAATTTAAAGGTCTTTACTCTCTCCACTCTTTCTCCATTGATGAGGAGGGGTGGAGGGTCCGAATTTTGTTTCTTCCTGAAGTCAAATATTATTTCCTTTGTTTTAGTGGTGTTAAGTGTCAGATTATTGGCTGAACACCATGTTGTCAGTCTCTGTACCTCATCTCTGTACGCTGTTTCATCCCCCTCTGAGATGAGCCCAACAATGGTTGTATCATCCGCAAATTTAATGATGGAGTTTGATGAATGGGCAGGTGAGCAATCATAAGTGTACAGAGAGTACAAAAGAGGGCTCAGCACACAGCCCCGAGGGGAGCCGGTGCTGAGAGTGATGGAAGAGGAAATGTAGGGTCCAATTTTAACTCTCGATGACCTTGAGATTGACCTTGCATCTACTGTATTAGTAATACTACTCTGCTGTTAATGATGACTATGGCTTTCTGTTTGTTTCTATAGGTATGTTGTTGGAGCAGAAGAAACAGGAAGTACAGAAACTTCTCTCAGACCCTGGTCTTTTGGAGGAGAGGGTTAACATTGCACTGAAGATGCTTGAGGAGTAAGTGTACACAGCAAACCGTGATGGGGTTTGTGTGCTTATTTGGAAACTTTTGACAGTGTTACTGTAGACACAGCTCAGGGTCAGACCATATAAAAGCTCAGATCATTAAGAATTAAGCTTTAATGTAAGATGTAAAGTATGGGATGTCATAAATTCTTTTCAGTTGAAAAACTTAGACTTCTTTCAAAATTAAATGTAAATGTTAATACTCTGGCTTATTTTAGGAGCAAAACTAGCTTGTTGAATTCAGTCTTGGACATGTGAAAACTATAGTTTTATGTTGAAATAAGGACATTTTCACAGAAATAGATTTGGACCTCATGATCACCTTGTACACTCTTCCTAAAACAGCAAATGGTTGGAAGCTGAAAAAAAAATCATTTTTCAATCAAATTTCAAGCTTCCTGTATGTGTCAGAATCACCTCAGTTATTGATGTAGGTGTATGAAATATATTGTGCAGGATTATAGATTTTGACTGGTCAGCACTAACAGGGTTGCTGATATGCCTTGGTGTGATGTCCCTCTGTCTCTACAGACAGAGTCCCGAGGAGACTGATGTCAGTGACTCCTCGGGTCCCGATGACACGGAGAAGCTGGGGGAGAGGCTGTTTGAGGTTGTGCACCAGATCGATGCAGTGAGGTGTGCCGACATCACTGGTGAGTTTGTCATTCCTGGCATTCAGGTGATACTCTTATCCAGATCCAGTTACAGTTTTTTTTTTGCAATGTTATCTATTTGTACAGCTGCTTATTTACTGAGGCACTTGTGGGGTAAGTGCCTTGCCCAATGGTACACCAGCAGTGCCCCCAGGGGAATCGAACTGGAAACCTTTTGGTTACAAGTCCTTCTCCTTAACCCCTATGCTACATTGCCGCTACACTTTCAAAAAGCTAACCCTCCGGCAGTTACATCTTGTTTGTAGCTGCCCGGTCAGGGCAGCAGTGGGATCAGTTGCTGATTCTGGATCTGACTCCTTTTTTTTCTCGCAGGCATGCTGCTGGAAATGGACCACGGGATGCTGAGGCAGGTTTTGAGTGACCGGGTCATGCTGGAGATGGCGGTTCAGAAGGCCCAGTCAGCCCTGTTGGAACACGGTGGCCACACACCTCCACGGAAAACCACCCTGTCCTCAGGAACACACTCTGAAGAGAGCAGTCAGACATGAACGCAGGCAGCTGTGCCTTAGAATAGCAGTGATCAGAAAGAATCTTGGCTTAGTAGTCACTGTTTTGAACTTTAATCTCTTATGATATAATCAGCGCATATAAAATCAATAAAAGGCAGATTAAAGGTTTGGGTTGACACAGAGAGACTGTGCAGATATGAAGAAGTATGGCCACATGACCTGGTCTTTCTGATAAACAAGGACTTTAGAATGAGGCCACAGTCATTCCAAGGCTTTAGTTTCGTGGCAAGACTTCTGTAACCAAATGCAGTGTAGTACATTGCAGTGTAAGGTTCTGTGCTGTGATAGTCCTGATACCGTAGAGATTCTCTAATGCCATTCCCTGAGAACTACCACAAGGGAAATCTTTCCTGATAGAGACACTGTTTTAATAAGATTGTTGCCATGGATGTCTGTTCTCTGCATGTTTGCAGGCAGGCATTTGGAAGGTTCTTTTTCATGTATTGCACTTAAGATTCACATCAATGATGTAACTAACTGATCAGTGATCACATTTCAAGCTTTAAAAAGACCATGTTTTCCATTTCAGTGTCATCTTATGGGTTATACAACAAACATTTCCTTTATAATGAAACAGATCTGTGACATAAGAATATTATGTATTACTTGTTCTGCATATCATGTGTTTTGACAGTGCCAGTCCCTATGATGTTATGTGAATGAGTTTTATCATTTATTTGGTAATTGGCCAACATACCCATGTAAAAGTGGTTCATCTATTTGCAGAGGATTGTATGACGTTGACTACCCTAAAAACATACTGTCAGTGGGTTACCTTAATGGGGGGATAAACATGATACTATATGCATCCATACAATATGAACACATTGCTTTATGTATATATACAGTATGGAAATATTACAAGTATAAAGGCCTTTGCACACCAAGTCCGTATTTTTTGTCCGAAATGGTCGCACGTTTAAAAATAAATACGACCTCACGTTGTGTCAATCACATTTACACACCGACTCCGAAACTTTCGTCCGTCATTAAAGTTTTCGGAACAGGTTCGATTTTCTGCGTTTTTTCGCATTCATCAAAAGCCTTTAGAGAGTTGTTTGACCACTCAGAGCCAATTGGAACAATTTAAAGGAATCCCAAGAGGGTGTAAACACTGTTCATGCACGAACCAGGAAATAAGGCAGCTCAGCCATTACGCATGACTGGATATGGGATCTCCAGCACAGCCTCGAAACACAAATACTATCAGCTCTGCCAGAAAAGTGTGATAAACAGACTGGTCACAGGACAGCTATTGACCATGATATTGTATGTTGCAGCGTTTTGAGGCTGTGCCCTGAATATCTGCAGATCCAGTCGAAAGGCTGATCAACTAGCGCGCACTTATCCGATGGCACAATGTGGATTGCCTATTGAACTCATGAAGTGTGTGTGTGTCTACCTTAGACATACTGCCAGCCACTGTTCAGGATCAATTGGATCACGGAAAGTGGTCTTCTTTTTAATGTGTGGTTCCAGTATTGCTAGCACCGTATCAAACTGGACCACTGACATCCTGAAATAGACGTGGAAGCGACTGGGATAATTCCGCAGCTCCTTAATCAGCAGATGAAACTCTCCTTCCTCTTGACGCATTCTCAGGACTGGATGGACCCAATATTTTCTTTTTCTTCTTCTACTTTCAAGAAGTGAAAGGACCACAAAATCATCCTCACTACTTGGAGACTCCATTCTGTGTCGTACTGCGAATTTTCGCAACAAATAGAGTAATATAACGCATCGGACTCAGTGTGCAAGGTTTCTGTGCGTAACGATTTTTATCGGATGACGGATTAAAAAACGCATACGAAAAATACGGACTTGGTGTGCAAAGGCCTTAACTGTCCAATCATAATTGTCTTGTTAATGTTAATGAATTAGAATTATTAAGCGGATCATACTGCCAACATGTTCTCAGTTACTGACTCAGGTTACACTAATACAGCAGAGCCACCACACACATGATACGTCAGAATAATGCTAGTGTAATTGTTAAAAATTGAACATAACCTGAGATTTGTTAGTCTCTGGTAATTTAGAAAGATGCACCAATATACCAGGTCCAAGCAGCACACACTCAGTGCTGTTGAAGCAGCTTGCCTCCTCTCTCAACAGCTTGCTGGACCAGCATGCTTTACAAGGTTCCATAGAAGCTCCAAAAATGCAAGCAAATATGTCAGTTTATTTATGATAAAATTCCTTTGCAGAAATGAGTGTTTCTCTCAATGTCTTCTGAGTGCTGACTGAAGCTCATGTGTCTTAGAATCACCACGTTCTTTGGCAAGTTCTCTTTAATCTAAAAGTGTAACATGAGGAAACAATTCTAAGTGTTGGTAACTATGGACAGAAGAATATATGAGTAAAATGTTGTGTTTGCCCTTCATATCTTCGCCCAAAACAGCAAATTTTGCCTGAAACATGCCCATGATCGTCCGCCTCGGTACTTTTAGGAGACGGGGCTCAGGGGCCTCACCTGTTTATGTTTATCACCATGGATACTTTCTTCAATTGGGCAAACGGGTTTCTGCAGGAAAAGGTAGCGTGTTAAGCTAGCTCTTGTCAAAAGTGGTAGGTAGCAGAGTCGATCTTAAAGAATAGCGAACGGTTAAAGAAAAATGTCAGGGGAGATTTTGAAACGGGCAGATTCTTTTAATGTCGGTCACGTCCCGCCTCAAATATTGACATGAAAGTGGACCAATGAAACCACACCACAGTACTGTTAGCGGTTCAGTTCCAGTTTGTCGTCCTTCCCGTATGCTATGACCCCCGGAAGTGCTCAATGTCAATTCAAGATGGCAACGCACATGGTGAGGTTCAGGACTTGGAACAGAGCGAAGAGGTAATGTTTTGTGTAAAAGAGATATATTGTACGGGATGAGCCCATGATGCTTTTTGCCACAGGTACCTAGTGAGAAGTATACTTTCTACTTCCAAAGACAACAGTTCTGTGTAGCTAGTTGGGTAATTGCCTGTTGCCTATGTAAACATGCAGCGCACCTGCTGGCTAGCTAGCTAAGAATGTCACGACACAGAACATTCGCTAGCTAGCCTGCTGTGTTTTAACAACATTAGACATACATACATAAATGACAGGAAGTTTTTTCGTAGTGAACTGTTAACTGTTCAACTTCTACACATTTGCTTCACTAGTATGTGGGATGGTTGGCTATTAGATCGATTATTTACCATTCTTTGCCTACAATTACATTTTTTTAGTATGTTTTTTGTTCATAGATATTAGAGCAATTAACTGAGTTAAACTTGGTTATTCCCAATGCAGTTTTGGCACCGCTGCGTATAGACGGTACAGCAGTGGTGGCGGATACCCGAATGTGTCGTTGTCCATACCGCTGCCCGGAATACCCAAACCGGTGTTTGCTACAGTTGATGGACGTGAGAAATACGAGACTAAAGTAACCACTCTTGAAAACGGCCTCAGAGTTGCATCGCAAAATAAATTTGGCCAGTTCTGCACAGTTGGTGGTAAGTGCTGCACTCTTTGAATGATGGTTAAACAGTAAAGATAACTGGGGGGATTTAGGGATTCGGTTAAATGACGAGTGGTTCAAAGTAATCTAACAATTCAAACTTCATTTTCACTGTCAATATAGTGCATTTGCAGTTTGTTTGATGACCTTGACAATGCTTTAAGAGTTATGGATTTTCAGTTCTAGTGAACTCTGGATCACGACATGAGGCAAAATTTCCTAGTGGAATTTCTCATTTCCTGGAGAAGCTTGCTTTTTCTGTAAGTGCTATATGAGTTGTTTGTCTTAACCCTGAATGTATTTACCAGTGAAATATAAGCTACATCACTGCTTTGAGTGACTGTTAATAGTCAGCCTGGGACCCTAAATTCAGAAAGTTGAGTTAGTCTAGATGATGTTACATTATAACAGGTCTTTCTCAGTCCACAGCCCAATATGGGAGCAAAGATGAGATTCTCCTGACCTTGGAGAAACATGGAGGCATCTGTGACTGCCAGACTTCCAGGTACCTTTCTCTGGTCATTTCCAAACACTGCCCTTCTGCCCTTGCTGTTGATGGTTCTAAAGGTAAAGGCTATGGTGTTTTCAGCAGTTTGGGTCATAATCAGTGTTGTCTAATTTGTTTGCAAAGTTGACAAAGACCTCCTTGTGTTTCTGGTGTCCATTCATCACGTCATTAATCACATCCTTCTAAACTGGAGTGCTGTTGTATAATTCACAGAGACACAACAATGTATGCCGTTTCTGCAGAGGCGAAGGGCTTGGATACGGTGGTCGGCCTTCTGGCCGATACTGTCCTGCAGCCTCGCCTGACTGGTGAGTGTGCCGCTCTGGTGGCTCATCGCCTGATCTGCTGGTCTGTGTTCTGTTGTCGGTGCTGATCTGATGGTCTGTGTTCTGCTGTCCGGGCTGATCTAATGGTCTGTGTTTTGCTGTCCGGGGTGATCTGCTGGTTTGTGTTCTGCTGTTGGTGCTGGATAACTGGTCTGTGTTCTGTGGCCGGTGCTGATTCACTGGTCTGTGTCCTGCTGTGGGTGCTGATATGTTGTGTCTGTGCAGATGAGGAGATCGAGATGACTCGCATGGCTGTGCGGTTTGAGCTGGAGGACCTCAATATGAGACCGGACCCTGAGCCTCTGCTGACAGAAATGATTCATGCGGTGAGCGACGCTTTGTGGAAAAACTGTGTGATGGTCCTGATTTGTGACTACCCTCTTATTCAGTAGAATTATTAAGCATTTTTCAAAACAAGATTTTTTTGTGATTCTTTTGGCCTTTTGAGTTATAGCTGCTGATTTTACAAAGTTTGTAGTTTGTTGTTGGTGGATGAGGTTATAATTCATAGTTTACTCAAATGCCTTACAGTTGTATGGTGAATGCCAAGATGAAGAGCAAAAGTTATTAATTTTGTAAAACTTCTTTCTGAATGCTTGCATTAACGCAGAGGCTGTAGATTTGATTCTTTAGTGGGGCAATACAGTTGTATACTTGAGCAAGGTAACCAGAATTGCTTCAGCAAATAGCCATTTGTGTAAATGAATAACACATAAGCTATTATTGTAAGCTAAGAAAGAACCCTGGGATGAAGGTATCTGCTAGTTAGTGTACACATTCTCAAGTATACTTTTTTACAACTCATAGTGGGATAGTGGGATATGGATGAAGCACAACCATAATCCCTTTCAATAGTTGGCATTTTCAGTATATATGATATTTGCAGTACTCCATAAAATGGAGTTTTACAGCAGATAGATGCGGGATCATTTTCATTTTACGCTTAGTCACTTAACTAAACTTTGCAATATTCAAAGCTCTTAACTGCTTTGTTGAGAGCAATCCATTTTTTGGTTGTCATGTTGATTATAACATTTATTCCAGGGCCAGTTTGTTTTAAAATATAAAATTTGAAAAAGCTGGAAGTGTTCTTGATACAGAGAGGGGGGTGCTACAGTGTGATCCACCACTGTTAAACAATGCCTCTCTTACAGTGTGTGTAGGCACAGTTGATTAAGTGAGCATATCCATCCACGAGAGTGTAGTATGCCTCTCCTTTCTGCTGTTTTTGAAAGATAAACTAAGTGTGATTCCAAGAAGTTAGTTTTTGTTCTGTCTAAAGGACATGAGCACACTTAGTTTACAGAAAGACACTTCTAAAATCATTTAACCGTGTGCTCATGGAAAGCTCTAGCCCAAAGTAGCAGCCATTTCAGCCAGAAATGATATCTGCAGTGTGTGCTGTGTTGAAGTAGAAGGTATGGCTTTTGGTATTCATGTTAATATCTGGATTGATCACATGTAGAGGGCTCACGGTATATGCAAATCTTCTGGCAGCAGAGATGACTGACTGGTTGAGGGAGGGGTCCGTTTGTATGTGGACAGTCCAGGCCATACAGTAATAAAATTCACTCATCTAAGGAATTATATGGAATATTTAGGAATTGTGTAGATAAGGAAAGCCATAATAATTCCTGGAGCAGTGGATTTAAAAACACAAGCAGACCTGAGATACTCAGGCTGTCGGCCTTCACACTGATGCTCACATTGTTCATTTTTTTACACATTGACAAGCGTGAAAACCACATACAGAAGCAGTCCCTGTAGTGTGTCATTTGGGGAATTTAATCTGCTAAAGCCCCTCACGCAAATGCAGTCAGCAGCCTGACGTCTCTCTCTCTTACCCGGACCCAGGCGGCCTATCGGGGGAACACGGTCGGGTTGCCCCGCTTCTGTCCCATGGACAACGTGGAGAGAATTGACCGCACGCTGCTGCACGCCTATCTGCGGAGCTACTACACCCCAGAGCGCATGGTGCTGGCGGGGGTGGGCGTGGAGCACGACCAGCTGGTGTCCTGCGCCAGGAAGTACCTCCTCGGGGTGAGGCCTGTGTGGGGGGTGGGCACGCCTAGCAGTGCCGACCAGTCTGTGGCCATCTACACTGGTGGCATCATCAAGGTGAGGGCAGCGGCATCCTTGCTCTCACTGTCAGAACTCTGACTGTGCTACAATTGGTCAAGGAAAATATTAAATCCACAAAGCATTTGGTTTGATGTGCTGTACATTTGTATGTCTGTCTGTGCATCATAGGTATACCCATCCAAATAGAGTCTAACCAGTTCATTTCCTCATACTGCTCTTTTGTGGAAAACTTAATGAACATTTGAAACTTCAAATATACACTTGTTAAAAGACAATACATAAGGAGATCTACTATCATGGATGAGATCTTTTTAACCTTTAACCTTTAGTTTGCCTCCCCGTTCCATGCTTGCCCTTGTAATAACTTACCTTATCTGTCTTTACCACAGTTTAACTTGTCCTATAAACAGCCTCATTCACCATTAAGGAAAAATAGTCCATCTTAACTTTTGGTACTCGTCTCTACAGACAGAGAAAGACATGTCAGATGTGAGTCTAGGCCCTACCCCCATCCCTGAGCTGACCCATATCATGATCGGGCTGGAGAGCTGCTCCTTCCTGGTGAGTGCACACAGCAGGGGCTCCTGGGTAATTTCTTCAGTTACTTGCACATGCCCACTCTGCCTCACCCGCACCCTGTGCTGGTTTCCTGCATTGACAGGAGGATGACTTCATTCCCTTCGCGGTCCTAAACATGTTGATGGGTGGAGGGGGGTCCTTCTCGGCCGGGGGTCCCGGGAAAGGGATGTTCACCCGTCTTTACCTCAATGTGCTCAACAGGTACACCCCCTGTCATCCAAGCCTGTCCTGTAGCAGAGCTGAAAGATTGAGTGTCTGTTGCAGTGATACAGAAAGAAATGCAGTGACACTGCTACTGGAACTTTGATTTGTATATATTTGTGATGGAATTCTGTGCTCTACAGGCATCACTGGATGTACAATGCCACTTCCTACCACCACAGCTACGAGGACAGTGGCCTGCTCTGCATCCATGCCAGTGCTGACCCCAGACAGGTATGAGCAGGAGTAAAGAGCGTTGAACCTGGACTACCCATCAGATTTTGTCAGACAACTACATTTTTAGTATAAATGCACTTTGTGTGGTATTGCCATATTGAAATTGAATATAATTTGCCATTAAGACACTTAAGTTTGCTTTCAATTTTTCTTTTAAGGTGCGAGAAATGGTGGAGATTATTACAAGGGAGTTCATTCAGATGGGCGGGACACCAGGAGAGGTGAGGGAGGCAATGCATTCCCCTGTCAGAGTAAAAGGGTTTTTAACACAGAGGTGCATCCCTAAAATGACATACACATGTTCCATGCCCCTGTCTGCAGATGGAGCTGGAGCGGGCGAAGACCCAGCTGAAGTCCATGCTGATGATGAACCTGGAGTCACGGCCTGTTATCTTTGAGGACGTGGGGCGGCAGGTGCTCGCCACCAGCAAGAGGAAGCTGCCGCACGAGCTGTGTGACCTGATAAGTGAGTAGAGCCATTACCATTAAGCTGCAGTGTTCCATGATTAGAGAATATTTATGAAAAGCTTTTACAGTTTTAGACTGTAGTAGAGTTTAGATATAACAAGAAAAATTGTGTTTTTTCCTGCATGCAACATGCATGGAAAAAGCAAGCTCAAACCAGCTGCTGCATTATTCCCAGGTTAGACTACATAAGCATTTATGAAAAGCTTTTACAAGTTTAGATTATATTAGACTTTAGAAAGGAGAATTGGGTTTCTGTTCTGACCAACATGCTTGAAGCAGCATTAACACGCTGTACCCCTGCTGCCCCACCTGTGTGTAGGCAGCGTCACCGCCAGCGACATCAAGAGGGTGACGGCAAAGATGCTGCGGAGCAAGCCCGCGGTGGCGGCGCTTGGGGACCTGACAGAGTTGCCCTCCTACGAGCACATCCAGGCTGCGCTCTCCAGCAAGGACGGCCGCCTGCCGCGCATGTACCGACTCTTCCGATAGGCCACAGGTAGCTGACCACTCGTGACCGCCTCGGAGGAGCGCACACGTCGGAGACTGAACCGCAATACTGTTCTTTCACTGGAGAGGGTGTGAAGCAATGGTGGAATGTACAGTGCTCTATACTATTAAGTAAAAATGATCCACAGGCTTAGAAGAAGGTGTTGCCTTACAAAGGTCTGTCTTAAATATTAAGTCGCTGCTATCCAAGCATAGGCCTATAGTTCAAATAGCTGTATTTATTGGTTATAAAGGTGTCAGACCATAGTAAGGGTTGGGGGGGTGTAACTTGAAGCCACATTCTGACCGACAGATTGGCTAGGCGCTGTCCTGTTATGGACATGCTGTTTTTGGACTACTGTTGTGAATTTGCGAGCATTTGGTTGTGAATCAGGATGTGCAAGTCAAGATAGATTTTGATTTTGCCAAAAGTCTGATAAGGACTGTTGGTGCTGAGAAGTAATTACACATAACAATATTTTAACCAAAACGTCTGTCAGTGGGGAGTTAAGGCTCTGTCGTTCCCATGAAGGTGGAACCTATGAATCAGTAGTTTAGGGTTTTGGAAGGTAATATGCTGAGGCCCAGTGGTTAGACTTGATAATGATAATCTGTGTTGTCAAGAGTTTCTGTTCGGTTCTGCTAAGCATGTACCCTTATTGACTGCTGAACAGTGTAACTTGAGAAAATTTTCTCCTACATGGTTTGCAGATTGCATAGGGCTACTCCATGTGAAACTGATGATGGATGGGTCATTCCTCATCTTTCCTCAATCAACATCATTGGAAATCTCTAAATATGGTTGACCGTGCGAGAAATTAATTTTGAATTGATCGACTACCAACATTTTGATGGTCACATTTTAGTCACGGACTGGCAATTATGTCAATTTCAAGATGTTCACAAGGACCACCATTGTTATTTTTTTTTACCTCGATCTCATTGTGGTAAAATAATTTTTTCCTTTTTTGTTTTGTCCATACCCTTCCCTGTTATTCCTTTATGTTGCGTTTACTGTTGTTTTAGGCATGGCAAAGACTGGACAGTGGAAAGAATGGAAACTGAATTCAGCTATTGTGAACTGTGGTGAATCCCCGAAAATAATTAATCTGGTTCAAATCAATGAACCAGTCTTCGGTTAGCGGCATATGTACAGACCGGATGTTTCAATATTTCTATTGTTTGCATTTGCTTCCATACATTTTCTTCATTTCTCTACATGACAGATGGCACCACTGCCCTTGACATATGTGGTTATCCAGACTACTGATCAGATTTGACATACTTAAATTCCACCATCCTTTGCAGAATCCAGTGTCAGTCTTCAGTATCTTTCTGGGTCTGTGACAGTGTTACATGTATAGTCTATAGTGTGTATATATGTATGGAGGCTTGTAACTCAGTCAAGCACTTTCCAGTTACTGTACAATTGATTAGTTGAATTTGGCACTGAGTGTTTTAGGATGTTTGTTTTTAACCAAGGCTGTTTGTTTCTATGCAGTCTTCATAAATACAGTGTATTAAAGAATATATTTAAGTAGTTTGTCAGTTTTTTCATTTTGTATGTGGCAGATGTGAATTACTGTTTGTGCTGCAGATGATTAGATATGACATTTTACTAAATCTGATGAGAAATTGAGACTACGGTGAGTCATTGTCACTTCACATCCGTGTTACATATTGACACAAAACAAATGTATTCTTGCTCTCCTGCATCTTTACTGACTTTATACAGCATAAAATCTCTTCCCAGACTGTATAAAAAAATCAGTCCAATATGCTATGTTTTTTTTCCCTGAATAGTGTTCACAAATATGCATGTGCAGAACAAAGAATTCCAGGAGGCAATGGAGAATAATAGGCAGGTGTCAGGAGTGTTCAGTGAAAGGAAGGTAATGCATGGAACACTTAATATGATGGGTGGGTGATTTTACAGCTGTCTTGGCTGGAATATCCAGTCTCTTCCATTTCAAATGTGTGCTTGTAGGTCAGTACATAGGCACAAGAGTTTGGTAGCAGACATGTTGGCAATTACCAACATGTCAGACTTGAATGTTTGATTCAGCCTCCCATTTACAATCCCCTCTTGACTTGTGCAAACTGTAGGATATCTCTATAAAATCCAGACAGTCTGACACTACTCCTTTGATAATCAAGTCAATGCCTGTTGACAGAAGCTGTGATTTGGAGATGCAAGTATATGCTTTGCTTGCCATTCAGAGGAAGGAAATGGAGGATGCAAAGTTTAGACTTCTCACACAGTGGGCAAGGACTGGACTAGCAATACAGCAGAAAAACAGACTGTTTCCAGAATCAAACTGCAGTGTTTGTATCGCTGTGAACGATTTAAACAGACCTGGGAGCAGCCCACTTCTCTGCTTCAAATATTTAAGGATGTGTTAATTCAATTGTCACTGATCACCATGTGCCCAGAATGGTTAAAAAGACTGGTGGATCTGCAGGGTGCCTTGCTCTTATAACTGATGTCCACAAGCAAGCAGATAGCATCTTCTGTTGACCAGTCAGCTTGCCTTGTGACTTCATGCCCAGGATTTGGGATGTGGTTTCCTGCCATCAGTGCAGTGAAGAAGTTTCCTCCTTCAATAAAAAGGTCTCATGTTGTGTTTATTTAACCACCTTGCTGTGTCATTTCACTCTCTGAACATTGTGTGGTATAGAAAAGCCCTTTACATGCCATCGTCTTCCCAAAAAGTGACATATTCTATTCTTTCCCATATGCTATATCCAAGGTATGAACGTTGACATCAAGTGACTTTGGTACAATATTTTCCCAAGCTGAATCTCACCTGAAGGCCATATTTTAAGGCAATGAAGAACATGATAACAATCGCTCTTCACTTCCATGAATAAAACAATCCATTGAGTCTGAAATTAAACACAAAATATGATTTCCCATGAACAAATATCCTCTGACACCATACTGAATATTAGGAAGGTAAAGCATTTGTTAAAACAAAGACAATAAAGGTAAAATAGTACTGCATTTTCCCGTACGCAACCTGTGTATATACAGCAATGGTTGGTAAATGCAAATATACAAAATAATAATTAGAAATATTTGCATTTTATATAATGCATTATATAAATAGATATGAAATATTGGGTCATTAAGGAAGTCATTTATATGGGAAGTCATCTGTGGCTACACCAGCGAAACCCCCATCAGTTGTGGAGGCAGGTATAGACCATGTGTAGGGAGAAAGACTGGGCTCAGCTCTGTCAGTCCCTGTGGTCTTTAGAGCTGTTCTGTCCCTGTGGTTCCTCTCGGCTCCCTCTTCATGCCCATGAATCAGGAGATGGAGCAGACACTGCTGTTCTTCTGATTCTTCATTGCCTCCTTCCACTTTAGCTCCCGGGTAATTCTCCTTCGGATCCCCTCCAGATACAAGTCCCTGTCAAACTGGCCTGCCCCCAGAGGGATGCTGGAAAACACATCACAATGGTTCAACGAGCCATGTCACCTCAACCATTCTTCTTTCCCAGTGTTGTACAGTCACCACATTCACTCTTCCTTGCATTATACGTTCAGGTGCCTCAGTTCACTCCAATACATATTTTAATTCATTACAATCATGGTAATCAATGGTTTTACTGTTAGCTTTGCTCAAACCTCAAGCTGTTGTCAGTGGCGGGGCTAATGACAGCTGTCACTCACTTGTCCCTCCCGGGCTGGAGTTTGACCTGAAATATGCCGATTACAGGCCGGTGGTCTGACGTCTTGACGGATGAGCAGCAGGAGTACCTGACTACTTTGATGTCGTCCTTCTGACGGCTCCTATACAGTATCCGGTCCTGTGCCACATCAGGGTGAGAAACACCCAATCAACAGGAGAAGCAGACACATTTCAAAGCATCAAAGTCAGCTTTTGCAAGGTCAACTCTGTGTTGTTGTTCCTTTTTATTCCAACCTTTTTGTAAAAATTAGTTATATTTCAGAGTCAGCTCAAACACTTCGGAGTATGCAATTACTCTTGCACTGTATATGTATCACAAAAACTGGTTGGATTAAAACCTGCAGAGCATACAGGTTCTCATTAATTTAAACACTTAATTCATATCAATGCTGCACTTCCTCACTGTATATGATGGAGTTCTCTGCTTTGACGTGGTGTCGTACACGTCATAGCCAATGTCAAACTTGTACGTAGGGAGGAAGTGTATGGGTGCTTCTTGGAACCCTTTGAAGATGGCACCTGTTTAAAGGAGAGTTGGAAGAGATGGATGATTCCATACTTATGCTGTATTTTTCTTAGTTCATATTCACCCAATGCAGTAATACGCAGAATCATCTCTGCAGTGAAATCTAAACAGTTTAACAGCTGAACATTAGTATTACCATTTACAAACCTACCAACAGCCTTATCCAAGCTTACTTTCCCATATCTACTACATGGCTCTGCCTTAGCCAGGATTTGTTTACTGTATCTGCCCTGTACTTGTGTTACATGAATTGAACCTACCATCCTTCATCTCCTTGGAGAGTTGATCATACTGCAGCAGAGGGCCCATGTCTGACCCCAGCTCATCTTTCAGGATGACCTCCACTCCTGCCCGGTCTTTACTCAGACGGAAGTTGAAGTCCCCGAACCAGAACACCTCATCAAACCGGGTCGTCACGTCGGCTGGAGTTGCACAGAAAGGAAGGGTCAACAGCAGTGTAAACATGGAGCTAATGGAAAGTATGTTTCACGGACAGCGGGAGGTGGCACTCACAGGCGACAGAGCGGTAAGGGTTGGTGTCCGGCAGCATTCTGGGAAGAGTCAGTGCCTCAATGATCTTGTTGTAGTCTAGAATACGCTCATATACTTTGTTTTCTCCAGCTGTAAAAAACAAGAATGTGCACTGAGGGAGACCACTTAAACCAGCTCAATCTCTACAAGCTCAGTCCCTACACTTTCCAATCCAGTCTATTAAGGATAACTCTCCTGTGCTTTTGAGTGATCTCAGCTGACTAACCTAGGAGGCAGTAGATTTTTAGAGGAATATGAGAACTATGTTCAACCTAAAGTCTATTTAAATATGTATGACAACATGACTTCTCACAAATATTCTTCTTATCATGACCTATTATTAAGATCTGTGTGCCTTGCACGCACAGCTGAAGCTGTCATTGTTGAAGCTACACATGTTGCAACCTGCTGGCTGGTTATATAAATTTTTAAAGATGATATGGTCTAAACCACAACATCCATGGCTAGTGTATGAAAGCAGACCAGAACCTCTTGTTTCCAATAGTAATGTTCTGAATGGAGGACAGATGGAGTGGAGGAGTAGTTAGGTCATGATAAAGAGAATATCTGTGCCGTTCTCTCTGACTAACAGGATGACATCATGATGATGTCACACTCACAGGTGAAGTGGGAGGTGATGAAGAGGAAGGAGGTGCCGAAGAAGGTGAAGCTGACCCCCACTGCACCTTTGGTCTTGATCTGCGAGATGATGCGTGTTGTGACGGTGGCATGTTCCACTTCTGCTGAGGGAAAACAGGGATACTACCATTACAGTCAGAAATATCAATATGGAGGTGGACACATGGGGTTCATCTCGATTTGAGGCAGGACTGGTGTCCCCCCATTCTACTACTCCTGTCCCAGATCCACATGCTAATATGCGGTAGTGTGATAAAGACTCATAACCAAAGGGTTGCAGGTTCGCCTCGCTGCTAGGGCACTGCTGCTGTACCCTTGGGCAAGGTACTTAACTCAATATTGCCTAAGTAAGTATCCAGCTGTTTAAATGGATAACATGTAAAACTGTAACCTATGTAAGTCACTCGGGATTAGAGTGTCTGTTACATGACAATAATGTAATGTAATGCAATGTCATAGGGGTCTGGGGACACTCACCTGAACAGAACCAGATAAGGTCTCTCCTGATGAAGACACTGAGGTACAGCACGCCATGAGCTGCAGCATAAAGCATTACATAATATGGCCCCAGAGTCTCCTGTAGGCGGATCTCCCACTCTCTCCTGTGAGGGGTACATTCAAGCCAACATACAATTTTGTAATAAAACCAAATATGTCTGTCATTCAGCTTGTTCAATTAATAGGGGTGTGCAAAAATATCTTTTTTTTTAATTTGTCCGATTTGATATCGATCTGTAAACTTTATGGATCGATCTTTTAGGCTAATATGCATTTTTTCCAGTTTTCTAGGCTCATTTCCGCAATGGTTAAACATAGCCACAGAATTAAATAGACGGGCTCTGACATAACCTAACTGTCGTATTAAAGGCAATTACTAGTCCCCCCCATTGGATGTCGCTCTCTCGTTTAACTTTTAATGTTTAATGACCTGCGAATGCATAGTGGAAAACCTGTTACATCAATTTTTTTTTACTGTGATGCAACCTCTCAGTGTTCATCATGGCTAACCCTACGGTCACACGGACGACACAGGAGAGACACAAATCGACCGACTGCCATTCATTTTCAATGAGAGTTGGCGATTTACAGCGACGAGACAAGTGACCGTTGCAAAGCCAACTAGGTGGGGCTAAAATAGACTAGACTTGAGGTCTGTTTTATGCAAACACTGAGCGATGCGACACGGCGACTACCAATGGGAGTGAAGGCAGCGTGACACACGTTGCTGAAACAAATGATCCAACATTTTGGTTCCAGTCAAACATGGAGAAGAAGCTTATCGTGTCGGGTTTCCCCATACTCTACAAATTGTCTCTTGATACGTCCAGAGATATAAATTTAAAAAATGATGCGTGGAGATGCCTGGTATACATGGTGGAAATGCCTGGTATACATATTCATATATATGTGCACAGCTTTTTAGCTTTAACTTTAATACAGTGCACAACCACTACCTAGCTACCTAACTAGCTAGCTAGCTAGCTAAACTGAACAGCAACACTTGCTCACGAATACAATGTAATTTAGCGCAATTCAAGAGAAAGGTAGTTGTTCATGTTTGTTTGCTAGGTAGCTAGCTAGCTAGTTGTTCATATTAGGTTAGCAAGAAAACGTTCACAAATGAGCTAACTAATGCAAACACATTGCTGCCTCGTGTCATTAATAAGTAGGCAATGATACAGGTTGGTTTTGTTTTAAAGGAACTATACCCATGTGTTCCACAAATAAAAAGATTTTGGTATACAAGCCTTTGGCCTTTTCTTTAGTGGTTTTCACAATTTGTTTCCAGTGACTCTGCATTTGTAAATTTGTGTTCCCTTTAGAGCTTTTTAAACATCTCTCCAACTATGGAAAGCTGTTATATAGTATTTCATATCTCATTCCTATCGAATCAATATCGAATTGGAATTGAATCGAATTGGATTGAATCGAATCGTTAGCTTGTAAATCATAATCGAATCAAATCGGGGCATCTGTGCCAATATCCAGCCCTATCAATTAAGCAGCCTTCCTTCTGACCTCCTGGTAAAGACTGTTGTGGAAATATTGCTCCAGTTCTTTATAGTGGCTGTGTGTATTTGAGGATCTGACCACCCACCTGTCTGCACAGCCCTCCTGGACTCCAATGATGTACAAATCTTGTGCAATTTCAGCATCCAGCGGCAGCAAAAGGTCATCCAGGTTGGAGGGAAAGTCCTGTGGGTCCAACATTTTCATACACCTCAGGAGACATTTTACTGATGCTTTATCCTATCATGTCAACAAAGTGACGAGAGTGGAGGCTTATCCACTATTGAATGAAACCACAGGACACTCCGGTTCACCTTCTCTCCTTGCATGTTCCACGTGACGATGTAAACTCCTGCACGTCTCTCAGGAAAGTACCGGTCGAGTTCACCCGCCCCAAGCAGCGCGCCATGTCCCAGGACACTGCCCTCCAGGAAGCTCCTGAACCACCACACGACCAGGGGGTGACACACATGTAGGAGTGGCAATGTTAAGGAGGCACATCGAGGGATGAGGCTGAAAAGTAATTCTCTAGCCACTCGTAATACAGGTGCATTGTGGGTCGCAAGGAATGTGAACATCAAATTTAAGGATAACACATGCACTTTCCTCCCACATTAGCATCGTTTAATCCTTACTGTCAAAATTTTCTCTTGAGAGTCACTCGTTTCCACTGGCATTCCAGTCAAAGATTTCAGTGCATCTTGTGACATGACTGAACCATTGTATCAACTAACATACCACTTCTTGGAGTGATGATTGCTTTCCTGAAAACTGGCTACATCATGAATATTTGTATGAGGCTGTTCCTCACTGTCTACTCAGTCAAAGAAGAGTAACCATTTCTTCTAGTTTCTTTCTCATTTCCTTACTTATTACTGTCAGTAACCAAAAATTGAAATATGGCATGGCACTGTACTACAATCAACAAGCCAACTAGCTAATTAATCAAGTAATCAGAGTATCTGTATGTTCTTGCATCCCTATCCTCGTTCTGCACATTCTCTCCAAATGGTTGCTGACAGCTGAGAACTTAATATCTCACCGTCTGACAACTTGTTTCTGGGACCCAGTCCCCTCTTCCCCTTTGCAATCTAACCTGACCCTCTGCCATTCATAAACCCCCTGACTACCAGTTGTGTTGTTCCGGTTTCAGGCAGGCCCATGTCACACTCCCGTTCAAAAAACAAACTATGGACTCCCCTGCTGTGCAGAACTATTGCCTGGTCTCTTCAAAACCCTTGAGTGTGTTTGTAATCAACTGTACCATTTTATCACTCAGAATGACCAGCATTACCCCAACCACTCTGGCCACAAGGGTGGCCACTTTACCAAATTGGCTCTTGCACCAAAAAATGCCCAGACCAAAAAAAAAAACAACTATCTTCAATTCTAATTAAAGAGGAGAGCGACTGATGTTAACACTGTTACTTGTTACCTTTACAGAAAGCAAGTTTCTTCAAAAGATGGGAATATGCCAAACCATTCTCACTTTTGAGTTCACCATTCTGCTTTGCACACATGGGCTCAGGTACAGCAATGACAGCACCCTCCTCAACACCATACATGAGCGGGCTACAGTGGATATAAAAAGTCTACACACCCTTATGAAATTGCAGATTTTTAAAATGTAAAGACCGAAAATTATTAGGAAAAATTAAAAACACCCTGATTGCATAAGTCTGCACACCCCACCCAACTACTGCTTTGTGGAAGCACCTTTTGCATTTATTACAGCAGCAAGTCTTTGTGAATAAGTCCCTATTAACTTTGCACATCTAGACTTTGGAATTTCATCCCACTCTTCTTTGCAAAAAAGTTCAAGTTCCTTCAAATTGCGAGAGGATCTCCTGTGTACAGCTCTCTTTAGGTCATTCCACAGGTTTTCGATGGGATTGAGGTCTGGGTTCTGACTGGGCCATTCCAAGACTTTGATTTGTTGGAATGTGAAATTCCTCTTCATCTTCAGCTTTCTGACAGAGGCCAGCAGGTTTTGTGCCAAAATATCTTGATATTTGGAGCTATTCATTATCCCATCTATCTTGACAAGAGCCCCTGACCCAGCTGAAGAGAAGCAGCCCAAAAGCTGATGCTACCTCCACCATGCTTCAAAGTCGGTATGGTGTTCCTTGGATGATGAGCTTTATTGGCTTTGCGCCAAACATATCTTTTACAATTTAGGCCGAAAAGTTCAACCTTTGTCTCGTCAGACCATAGCACATTTTCCCACATGGTTTGGGGTGACTGAATGAATCTTTTGGCATAATTTAGGCAGGCTTGGATGTTCCTTTTTGTAAGAAAGGGTTTCCGCCTTGCCACCCTACCCCATAGCCCAGACATGTGCAGAATACGAGAGATGGTGGTCACATGCAAGGAGTGACCGATACCTGCCAGAAATTCCTGTAGCTCCTTCAGTGTTGCTGTTGGCCTCTTGGTAGCCTCCCTGATAAGTTTTCTCCTCGTCCTCTCATCAACTTTGGAGGGTCGTCCTGATCTTTGCAATGTCTCTGTGGTGCCACATTTTCTCCACTTATTGATGATGGTTTTGACAGTGCTCCATGGTACAGCCAGTGCCTTCAATATTCTTTTTTATCACTCTTCTGATTGATACTTCTCAACAATTAGCTCTCGCAGTTTCTTTGGAAACTCTTTGCGGACCATGGCTCTCCCAGTAGGATGCAACCCTAAACATTCAAGAAAATCCTACACCAAACAGATGACTTTAATCTGGGTTTAATCAGAATCACTTTCATTGATGGCAGGTGTATGCTATTTATCCACAGGCATGATTTTGAATGTGATTGGTTAACGCTGAACACAGCTAGAGCCCCCATTATGAAAGGGTGTGCAGACTTATGCAATCGGGGTGTTGTAGTTTTTTTTTATTTAAAATGTTCCTAATAATTAACTATTTGTTTTTTGCTGGATTTTTGTTTGGTGGAAGATCACTGTTGAAATTCTTGTTATTTCTGTCTTTACATTTCAAAAACCTGCAATTTCATCAGGGTGTGTAGACTTATTATATATCCACTGTACATCAGTGCCTCAGTTACTTATATTATTTGGATATAAAACCTTAGAATCATTTGAGATTCATTGCTTATTCTATATCATCCGATTAGTCTAACCTCAATACGAACCACATAAACTTAATGAAAATTTAAGGTGAGATGTTGTCACCCTATAGTGAAGACTGTAATTAATCCTGCCTGCGGACCGGACTCTCCGACTTCCCTCTTCCCTCTGATCCCCCTTGGCGTTTCCTCTCTCTGCTGTCGTTCTCTCATCTCCTTCAGCCCAATTCTCAAACCCTTTTCACATAGCTCCTCCTCCCTGCAGGGCCTCCCCCCTTGCTGCTCCCACTAATCTCACCTTACTCTCCTCTCCACGTTGTCTTCCTTCCCTATACTCTAAAGACACAGCACAGAGTCACACACCAACAAAAAGAATAGTAGCCTATGTAACACAGCATAGCTACTTTCAATATACACATGCTCTACGGAACAAAGCCTTTACTGTGCAATCCTCTCACCAAGCCTATTTTAAGATACTGGAGTTCAAAGTGTGACTCTTTAAAGGACTATACAGTGTATATATATACAACGCACATAAAATACACGGCAAAACAGTAAAATGTATGCCTGAACAACGGTACTTTTCTAAATCTTTTATGAGAATCACATACCTTGGTCATTTTATTAATCTTAATACAGCATTCTGCCCACTGACCCCAGATACACAAAAGAACACCTTTACAGATAACATTAAAGTTTAATAAATGCTGTAAAGGTATTACACTTGAATGCATGAAGTGTAATGCCTTATACAGATGAGGAAGATCTGATCTGCGGGAGAGCTGAAGTCAGCCTGGGACCAGATATACCACACCTGACAAAAGGAAGAGGCCCTTACCTGTTCCTTGCGTCCCTGGGTCGAATAGGGTTGAGCACACTGAAGGTGGACTTCATGGAGTTGAGGGAGGTGTTGTCAGACACCATGGTCTCCGACAGCCGGCTGTCACAGTGGTTACTGTGCAGGTGTTCCGACCCCACTCTACCGGCTGCTTCATAATCCTCACAATCCCGGTCAATCTGATTAGATGTCTTTAAAGACGTGGACGCAGCGCAGAGCTCCGCTGCAGGAGAGGGACCAGAGGGCTGCAGGGGAGGGAGTTGGATCTTTGCACGGCACACCGTGGGGTCGTACAGATTGGTGTTCTTTCCCTCGGGGTCGGACAGTCCACCCTCCTGATCCCCCGAGGTGGAGACGTCCCTTCCGCTGTCGCTGAGTGCGCTGTCCGCAGCATTCTGTCCATTCTGGAGCACGTCAGTGCTGCTGATCGGAGGCCAACTCGCGCCGTCGCCCTGAAGGGAGTCTGTGGAAGACCAGGGCCCCATAGGATCAGTCAGATTCTCCTGATTGGCCTTCAGCTTTCTCCTCCTCACTCTCGCTGAGGAGATCGTTTTGGTCGTCATTACGTCAGGAGGTTTAGGAAGGTGGGGGTGTTCTGCGCAATACGAACTTAAAACCTCCCTTTGGTCCATCTCCTCAGTTCTGAGTCTCAGGGTGTCCTTAAGTACCTTGTTGCTGTTGTCCTCTTCTGCATCGCTGCACTCCTTCCTCTCTCTCAGCCTGCCAGTAGAGTCCTTGGCTGCGGTTTCCACGGACAACACCGAGTTCACAGGCTGAGAACAGATTCCGTTCTGGGTGTTCATTGTTACCTCTCATCTCCAGTACCTTGTAATCTCCACCTGAATTCTTTCAGCCACTACATCACATCCTCTACCTCTGGAAGGTAAACGGCAGAGCGGTGAATTATTGATGAAATTACATTAATCATGAATCGCTTTTGATCTCCAATTATTTTATTAAGTTTACAGAGTTTATAATTTACAGAGTTGACAAGGGGTTTGCGTTTCAGAAATGCCAAAAACATTAATAGCTCGAAGCTTTAAAGCTTAGATATATGTATCGGAATTTGCTCCACCTCAGACAATAACACCGAAATACTAGTATTTCCGTCACCTAAAAAGCAAACTACATCTTCCTTCGCAGGTATTAAACTACTTTAAGTTTATTTAAGTTTATTTTGCTATCTGTGGTCTTCTTAGCAAACAGTAGGTCAGTAAAACTGTGTAAAAATGGAGATTTATCAATATTGAGATCATAGTAAATATTACGTTAAACGACGCAGAAGCAGCTAATTTAACGGATTATTTTTTTATTGACAATCTAAGTAGCGACCATGTTTGTTAATTAGCTAACGTTAGCTAACTGGCAACAGACATTACTTAGCTAACGTTAACTAGCTACCCATCGTTAGCTAGGAAAAGAGTGCATCGTTGCCTGGCGAATGCAATCATTAGTTTAGGTCGTTACCTGGCTACGTCTATCTGTTGCTAATACTTATTACGTTCTCTTTACATGTCTCTCGTAGTGTTAGTCAAATAAACTCAATACATTACGCATTAGCTAACGTTAGATACCTTGTTTTGGCTCCGCAAACAGTTCGTGTAGTGCAGCGCGGATTCGCTACTTTTGTGATACGTGGATAGATAGCACTTGAAGGCACAGACGAACGAATACACTATCCACATGATACTAGATTTGCGAATATGTACATCATGGAAGACGACTTTCTACATCACTTCCTTACCAACGCAGCGCATAGTTACCAAGGATGTGACCTGGAAGAATTTTCCTGGAACCACAACAGCGCCCTCACCCTTCTCAAGGAAATGCGAAATCTCGTAATGCCCATGAATTACATGGCGTTGAGAAGTTTCAGATAGGTAACTTCACTTGGCGCTCCCCGTTTTGCTCGGCTTGTGAGTTTCTTTGAAAAGTGAACCAATACGGAGGTGGTACGGGGCAAAGCAATACTGTGCATGCACTACAAATTAACTGAAATCTACAAGAGTTCTTTCCCCATGGTGATAATTTTCGTAAGCAGTTTTGAAAATTCAGCCAGCTTACCAATAAAACTATTGTATAATGTGCTACCTTTGTAAAATACATTATTACATAAATAAAAACTGAACTCAAGAGACAGGACCAGGCACCTTTGACCTCTGACCAGGCAGTCTTACAGAAATCAGGGAATCTAACTAAAGTCCATAAAAACTGCATCATTGTGTGTGTGTGTGTGTGTGTGTGCGTGCGTGCGTGGGGGGGGGGCACAACCAGTATCACACACCAATGAAAATGTATAAATACTTAAAGCATAATGGTTACACACATATAGACCACATCCTTTCAAAGTGCTTAAGAGCGCAAAAATATTTTTATTATCATTTGTTTTAGGTTTTGCTTTTCGTCAAGAACTTTACAATGTCAATTCTAAACACTTAGGAAAATCAAGAGCTTCCTTCAAATAAAGGAAACTATTTGAATTAAAAGTATTCAGCAGTCTACAAGGAAACTCGACTTCAGAAACTACATTGAAGGATTCTGGGTACACTGAAGATGACACGGAAAATAAATCACAACAGTAAGCAAAAGAAAAAAAGTGGGAGACTGGGGTTAGAGCAAAATCATTCATGTCCTTTCACTCAACATGTTTTCATGATATTTCATACACTGAAGCGTTTGATACAAATGATCAGGATGTAAATGTTCAGATTAACTGCATTTCATGGTTAACTTAGAAATATTAGTTGCTTTGCACACTTTGACTACAGGTCATAAATACAATCTGAATCAGATATACAAATACTTGGATAAATTCATGACAATTAAAATTGGTGTTCAGTCCTGAAACCTGTTGTAAAAATGGTACTCACTCGTAGTTCCTCCAAGATTTTCCTTTACTCTTAGAATGGTTACGGTTTAGCTTGATTAAGACCATGGCCAATAACGGGCAGCCAATGCAATAAATATTTCAAATGAAAAAGATTCCAACACTCCAAAAGGATTAACATTCAAGGCTACTGTACTATGGAAGCCTTGCTTATGCCTTATGTTATTTGAACTGTGCCATTCCCCCTCTAGAAAACATACTTGAAAATAGGTGGGGGGAAAAAAGTGATATTGCACTTAAATTCACACAGTTCCATGCTCTGACAGGCCTAGCCTGCTCTCCCCTCCTTCAGGAGCATGTACAGGGACACCAAAGGAACTACATAGGTACAGAGGCTTACAAACAAAGTAATCAGATTTGCAAGAGGTTCAATCAGGCGTTATCTGATGAGTCCTCTCATCACCGCTTCAGAGGAGTGGGGAGGAACGGGAGGCAGTTTTCCCAAGACACTCGGCTGGCACTGAGATGAAACCTTGCATTCACTTAAAAATCAGAGGAAAAGCACTAAAAAGAAACCATCCATTCCTGGTTACCAAGTGGTGGATGGGGATCAGATGAAATCCATGGTTCTGGTGCGTTCAGCAGACTGTCAGTAAAGTGAAACTCACAGACAGACCGCATAAGCTGTCCTTAAAATGTGCCCTGGTAATATAACAAAACTTACTGCTTTTTTTAGACCTTACAGAAGATTATCTTTATTAAATATTGAAGTTCATGAGTAGGACTCGAATATCTGCAGAGCTTTTGATGGAATATCATTGATCAATATGTAAAATTAATCTCTCGTTTAATATTCACCACAATTAAGAGACAAGGTCTATTTTTACAGTATAAATGGTTTACTCCAGCTTTACTGTGTCATCACCAGACACTGCATGACAGGCACCTAAGATCCTTGTGTGTGGGATGACCACTGCAAAGCTTGAGCTGCATATTCTACACTGCACTAAAGAACCATATAGGTTCAAAGAGATCTGAGGAATACCAGCAGAAACTGAGTGCACATATTCCAGGGGCGAAAGAAATTAAGGGAAAGGAGTAAGGTAAGGATGAAATGTTGATTTGATGAAACTTTGATCAATTGATGACATGCTGGGTGAGAATGGAGAAGCAGCTAGTTAGAACGCATCAGAAGCTACTGAATGTGCTTCTTTGGGGGCAGTGAGCGTCTCAGGGCCTAACAGACAGCTGCAAAACTGGGCCACCTCTTCAGCTGCTCCTGCCAGACTCTACTTCAGCGTCGGATACTTCCTCTGACCAAATCGGCCAGGACGGCCTGCTCCTGTGGGGGCGCTCGGCTGAAAGAGACAAAAACATCCCACCCCCCCAATCAGCATCACAACTGTCACACCTAAGTTTTCTGTTGACTGTCCACACCACTCTCTGCCTCTGCAAAAATAACCGTAGAGTTTGGACTGCAGTATACTCTACCTTTAGTGATACGGTTGGCTTAGAGTATTTGAAAATGCTTATGGAGATGTATTTGAAAAGGAGGTTTTCTTAATGGGTCTCAAAACTCTCAGAGGGGCTGGGGGGCTGGCTCTGAGGGCTGAGGGAAAAACTACTATCTACCATCACTGAGCCCCACATGCAGGCCAAGTTGTTTTTCCTCACCGGACATTCCACTATTATACCTCAAAGTGACATATAATACTGTATCACAGTTATGTCATGAATGCTGATTCTACTCACAGAAGCTCAGACAATACACATCTTGTGCCATAATATCCCAGACTTCTACTAAGAAAGAGCAGTGTAGTATCCTAATCAACACTAAGAGCAGAAGCATTGTTATGCTGTCAACTTTCCAGTAAGCTATATATTTAACCCTTTTAATGTTTGCAAATGGTAAAATTTTAGACTTTAACCCCTGCAAAAAATGTAAAACTACGTTTGCAATTTAAAATAGCTGATCTTTTGATTGCTAAAAGCACAGAATAATTACACATTTGACTCCCGCCTATGTGTGTTCACTTGTCGACTCTGGGGGCTTCAGGAGAAAGGACACGCCTTACTTGTGCAAACTGGGAGGGGTTGTAGAAAGTCACACCTCCAGTGGGTGGGCCTCCCTGGGCAGGTGGCTGAGTTGGAACCTGCAGAAAAACACCAAAGTTTTACAATGAAGGTCAAGGTTTCCCTTTTACTCCATGGGTCTACAAGGAGGATTCAACGACTTCCTTTTTAACATACAAAATGTTTCTTTCTTTAACAAGAAGCCTTTGATTTCATTGCAGTTGACATTCAGCAACACCCTCCTCCCTGTGAGCCATGGAGAAAAGGAGGAAGAGGGTTAACACCACAGGTGAGTTTGGTACACAGGTGATGCTCTAGTCTCCCCCAACAGAAGGATCATGTGACCTTGACGAGGTCCTCCCAACCCCAGCCCACAGTGGCATGAGGCACATGGCAGACTAGGCAGAAGGCATTATCCAGAGCGGGGGGACACGCCCACAATGTTAATGACAAGCATGCAGAGCGTGCAGGGTTAAATGTAGGCATGCGTACAGATGGTGTGACATCAGAGAATGGAGGGGGATGACTCTGCCTTCAGCATTGGTGGCGGGGGACATGAATGAGAACATTCTCAGACCTCAGCAAATACTCTGATTTTGATTTTGCACACTTTAAATCAGGTCTTGTGAAAGTCCAGTTAAGACAATGGCCATATTAAAGACAGAGGGGACAGATTAGAGTCAGAAGGACCATTCATTTTCACTGTGGGACACCTCAAACTCATCGACTCAACCCACTCTGTGAATCTGATCCTAGAGTGAGCCATAAAGTGCAGACAGAAAGCCCCTCCAAGCACTGATCCTGCATTAGTTGAGTTTCAGATTAGGGTTTCTTTAACTGATGCAAGGTCAGTGCTCAGAGACGCCATCTTAACAGTACTATCTATACTAGTGAATCTGAAGAGCACTGTAACGCTGCTCGTCTTTCACCAAATCGGACGGCTGATGGTGCAGATTAGGCGGGTCAACGCTGCGCTGCTGTGGAGATGCATGCTAGGGCACGTCGTGCTGGAGGCAGAGGGTGAGAACGTGCGCTGCGTGGCGTGTACGGGGCCAGGGGGAGGCGTGACGCATAGGGCATGACGGATGAGCAGCGGGGGGTAATGGGGTCGGGCTACAGGAGCCCAGCTGGATGTACCTGGTTTAAATGCTGACTCACTTCGCGTGATAAAGAGCTCATTGAGCTAGAGCGCGAGAGCTGAAAACGGCAGGAATACACGAACAAACAACAACCACAAACCAAAAATTAATACATGCAACATCTCAGCCCAAAGCTTCCACTCTGAGCCAGGTTTTCATGATCCAAGTTTCATAAGGAGTTTTAAGTGCCAGGAGCAGAGATGGAACCCACTGCCTGTGAGACCAATGCTGACAAACAGTTTCTCATTAGAAGTCAGGGATATGTTAATATGTAGCCAACTGAATATTAAATAAAGGTAGCACAACACTAGTTTATTTGCCCAGGCACTTAAATTAATAATTATGCTCCTAGAAATAAATTGAGGATTTGATTGGATCAAGCTGAAATGTTTTCACACACACATTCTCTCATTCACACACAACAGACACAAACACACACCCAAGACATGCAATGTGACCCTAACCCTGCTGGGTGAGTCCACACCTCTGATCAGATTTACATTTGAGGGCCTAAATAGTATCATTGCCCTTCTTCTGTGTTAATGGACAGCCAGGGGTTAAGGGTGGGTACTTGCACACGAGGCCCTAAGGGGATGTAGCCTGGATGACTGGATGCTCTGAGAATTTGACTGAGAGTCAGACTCCATGTTGCAATGGGGCATGGGTATAGGATGGCAGGATGAGCAGCCCCTTGGATCAAAGACTTCTGTAAACGGAGGCTAGAAGTGTCTCTCACCTCCCCAGACTGAGTCCCATCCATGACTGGTGCCCCCTCGGGGCCAGGAGGGTACAGTGTTGGGTTGAACATCTGGGGTGGGTGGGGGACAAAGAAAATATAATTCAAATATGAGCAAGAGTTACTTACCAGACTGATATATTTACATTTAGTCACTGGGTAGACACTTTTATCCTGAGTGACTTACAAAAGTGTATTCAATAGGGTTAGACAATTAACTGTGCAGTTAATAAGACATTAGTGAAACATCCTTGCAATGTAGTACCATTGTGGGAAACAACTATTACCACCTCTCTATGTATGACAACATGGCCGTACACAAAAAAAGCAAAATAATAGCTTTCCAGCAGCACTCAGGGCACTATGCCCACACAGGCTATCAGTAGGGCTCTGTATGCTCCTTTTTGCCCCCATCCTGAGGTGGGGGGGGGGGGGTCTCACCTGGGGTGCCACACTTGAGGCAGGGTGGCCCTGTTCCGGGTTCTCACCAGCCTCCGGGACATTCCCCTCCGTAGGCTGCTGCTCGTCTGTGGCTGCAGACAGAACACAGATCATTTTCCACCATTCCCCACCCTCTCACACACTCACAGGGCATCACTCTGTCCCTATCCAGTCTGCCAGCACACTCAAGTATGCTTTATGTTACTCAGCAAAAAAAAAAAACAAACAAACAAAAAAAACAAACAAACCCTGACTCTTCACCAGAATAAGGAATGCATTTTAGAAGAGGAGATCGTACCCGCGCCCGGCACAAAGAGGTTGGCAGGTATGGGCATGGGGGCCAGGGGTCCGAAGAGATGAGCCGGGGCCGGGGCTAAGCTGGCGGGCTTGGTGCTGGTGCTACCCGGGTTCAGGACATCTACGTATCGGGCCTTTGTGCCTGCAGCAGGTGAAACATTCTCAGGTAAGAGAGAGGAAATGCAGGCCTCACCACTTGCACACACAAAGGAAAGAGTCGTTCTTTCCCCCCCACCAGAAACTCTACTGCTATGTGTCACAGCATGTAGGATTGGTGCAGACACTCAACAGTGAAGCATGATTGGCCACAGATGAAGAGAAGATGTGACCCGTATCTGTGCCTGTGCCCCTGCTTTATGTGTAGTGGAGAGAGAGAGCGTGCCTCACCTGCTTTCCTGGAGAACATGTTTACCGGTGGCCCCCCACCAGGCAGCCCCCCTGGACCCATCTGTGGGCCCATTTTTGGGAAATTTGAGGGTGGAGGTGGAGGAGGCTTGTTCTGGGGGGCAAAAACAGTCCCATAGGTCACAATGATAGTAACAGGATGTATTACTGATAATGCGCACATACACAGAATTGAGATTAATGAATAAATTAAATACCTCTTCCTCTGGTTCATCCAAGTTAATCCATCTCTGTTTATTCTCATCCCAAACAATCTGATGAGATAACAATCATGGCCATAAATTCAGGATGGTACAAAAGGAGCTAAGACATACATAAACATGAACAAGCCACACACAATCAGTCTGTGTACAATCTGACTGTGACTACATTTTAACAAAAATGTCCCGAAATAAATAACCCTGAGGTGATAGGTGTGCTCACACCTTTCCAAGAACTTAATTTCCGTCTGAGCAGATTTCTCACCGATTTGTTCTTGTCATCAGGCAGGTGAGCTTCATTCTTCCCCTTGCGATAGAGCCAATTCAGCCAGCCACCTCGACCTCCCTGAGACTGACAGAGTCATTAAGTACAGACAGAGACAGACTGGTGCAGTACAGACAGAGAAAACGATACAATAATTCAGTATTGACAGAGATGGACACAGACTGGTTCAGTACATAAACACAGAGATGGAAAGACACATCCCATACACACAGACAGAAATGGACACAGACTCAGTCAGTGCAGCTACACAGACAGATTCATTAAAAAAAAGAGACAGAGACAAATTCAATACAAACAGAGAGATGCAGATGGAAGTGCACCATGTGCTAGTCATGGCGAGACAGCGAAAAGCACACATACTACAGCCAGAGAGAGATGGCTTGCTGTGAAATTCTAGACACAGCAGAAAAATAGCGCCAGCAGGCATCTCATCCATTTTCTCTTAACTCTAGAAAGTACACATTACATGCAGCATGATTATCTCCTGTAGAAAAACCCCAGATAAATAGGTTCAGAAAATAATGGTTGATTTGTCATAGAAATGCACTCCACCCTGCAATTAACTATACTTGGACACAGGCCAAAACTCTTTGATTCAGATGTTGTGTGCACTTTGAGTGATGAATACGCACTGATTAGTAAAGGTATTGATTTTATATCTGCTGTCTGCAATAATGAGTCCCTGTACTGGCACTGACTGTAACTCCTCCCTGAACAACACAGTGACCACAGAGAACGGATACCATTTAGCTAAAATAGTTCAAGTCTCATAGTGTTAGGAAATCCCAAACTAATGTTTACCTTCCATTTTTAACATGGTATAAAGAATTGAACTGATATATTTACTTTTGCATGCAAACAAGAACAAGTGCCATTCAATGCAACCACTTCCAGCCACGGTCACCGTTTATGAAGCTGAAATGAAGCTGACATCTAAAAATACTGCTGACCATTTTTCTTATTATATATGTTTACTTTTGTTAACAGCAAAGCTGATTTGGAACATTTCAATATTTCTCACAAATGAGCCTGCTGATCTTCATGTTAAT
This sequence comes from Megalops atlanticus, assembly GCA_019176425.1. Lineage (NCBI taxonomy): Eukaryota > Metazoa > Chordata > Actinopteri > Elopiformes > Megalopidae > Megalops > Megalops atlanticus. The sequence goes on along the minus strand of CM032880.1, from coordinate 40,153,488 downwards.
GTGTACTTTGTTAATCATTGGCCTTCTGGAGACGGCTGATTTGATGTTTCGGCTAATAAAATTTCTGCACTCAATTATAATGCAAGATGAAATTAAGATTCTTACGTAAGAGGAGAATATGAACATTGCGGCTCTGTTACACACAAGTCTGCCCACCTTTTTGGGGGAGTCCTTCTTCTGTGTCTTGGGCTCCTCCTGGCGGGTGGGCTGCTCAGGGATGGGAGGGGGAAGGGGCGAGGACTGCTTTGCCACTGAATTGCTCCGCTCCCGCCCCGCAGAGTGGGTGGAGGACTCGGAGGTGGTGCGGGACCGCCTGCCTGGGACCTGTGATCAAAAGAGCGTGAGTCGGGGGGAGCGGTGTGCACACACACGCATGGGACACTCCGGCCCGGCCGCTCAAGAGAGAGCCAACATACACTGCCCCTGCGATACACGGCACAGATGGCAGAAAAATTCAGCATCATCTCCAGATCACAGGAAGACAAGTGAAGCCCTGCAAGTCCCCAGATTATGAGGAAACACACTGGAGGATGATTCTGTGCATCGGAGGAGCTGAGGAATGGAGGGGGAGGGTGGAACAGCTGGCGGAGTGATATACAGAGGTGTGAGACTGAGCCCTACCGTGTGTACCGAAGACTGTGAAGTCGTTCTTGACCTCCTTCCTGGACCCTGGTAAGATGAAGCCACACACATCCCCTGGTTAACCATCGATAAAGCAGGTGCCGCCTCATTTCAGAAAGCCAAACGTTTCAGGAGACCGTAACAAGGGCAAAACGTGCTCCAGTTCACCCTCGTCCCAGCGTGAGGAACTCACCGCATTTGTCATATGCGCCATCTGGTCGTAGAAGTCCATCTGAGGGGTGAAGGCGTTTCGAGAGGGGGAGGAGGGCTGGGAGCCGTGGAGCTGCTGCTGCTCAGGTGGTACTGGAAGGGGCTCCACAGGGGGCATCTGGGGGGGCATCTGTGAAGCCATTGGGGGCGCAGGGTACATTTCGGACTGCTCGGGCTGATAGGACGGGGCGTAACTCACCCCGGGTGGGGGGAACACTGGCGCCTGTCCATCTGGGATGGGTACAGGGCCAGTCATCAGACCGGGCTGGGAAGGTGGGACCGGATAGAAGGGGACTCCTTCAGTGGGCAGAACCTGGGGCATGGTGGGCACGCCATTCTCCAGCATGGTGGTAGGTGCTGGGATAAAGGAACGAGCCACATGTAGTTACAGAAAGCAGACAGTTTTTTCAATCACACACAGACACGCAGACAGACAGTATGGACATGCACACACATTGCACAGAAGCTGCATACCTGGGGGCATGAGCTGGACACCAGGCAGGGGCGGTCCTGGGTTTGGCATCAGGGAGGACATGAGAGGGTTTTCTGGGGCAGGCCCCCCAATGTCCTGAGGCATCCCCATTGGGTCCTGGGGGCTCGTCTGGTCAAACTCAGAACTGGGGGTGCTGCAGACATACTGCTGGGGTGTGGCCCTGTCTGCACTGTAAGATATTACCCCTTCCTGCAGGTTGGCAGAAGAAACAAGAGGATAGCAATATTATCCATGCATAATCTCTAAGCATCTACTGTCTATATCTTCTGCACAATGTCTTTTGACTGAAAATAAGTCACAACTGAAAGATTTGCAGGGAGCAACTAACAAAAAACAACAGCAAAGACTTTATATCAATTTCCTCAGGTAGGGCTACCTACTTTTATAAAATAAAATTAAAAAAGCAATTTCCCTTTTCTAATTCATTGTCCAAATTCATTGTCCAAATCAATTAGCTACAGTGGATGACAGTCTGTACACGAATATTTTCAGCACATGGGGAATACTAAGTCCTATGTGCACATGGTGAATACACTCAGCACATGGTTAACAGTTGTTGTTTTGTCTTTCTCACCCTGATCTGGCTGTCCAGCTGGCGCAGCCGAAGCAGCCAGTCGGGCTCAACGAAAAGCTCCTGTTCTGGCTTCTCCTTCAGCTGGGGGTCGAAGAAGCGCAGCTTTGCAGACATCTGCAAAACACACAGACACAGCCTGATCACATACAGCTACCAGGGCTGCAAGAGTTAGGCAAGGACAGGTCACAAAACAAACCAAATTACACACAGGATATCTGAAAAAGCACTTCCCAAAACTGCAGCTTCACACAATCTTCACCAGCAAATGCATCATTCTGCAGACCATCTGGATAGGAAAGACTTACATAGCTAATATGCTGTAATATGCTAAATAAGCACAGAATCTATCATCAATCTTATTTTAGAGATGTAATGAGACTGACACTGAACAGCACTGCACCCTGGGAAAAGCCCAGCTCAGTCCTGCGTGTGTGTGTGCGCTTGTGTGTAAGAGAGGGGTCGAACCTGGATGAGCTGGCTGATGAACACGGGAGAGTGGTAGGAGGGGAAGGACAGTAGTGCTCTGGACACCACCTCGCAGTAATGGAAGGCTTGGGCTGACAGCCCTGCCTCAGCCAGCCTACAAGCGTAGATGAACTTGAAGACCTGCAGCACAAGAACAGCAGAGTGGCTCACATCAGACACCTATCCAATCACAAATCATCTCATCCTCTCAGCTTTAAGGGGGCCCGATGTTCGGTTGGACATTCCAAACAGTCAGAATTTTAAGGTTCAACTTTCAATCAAACACTTTCTAAGACTTCAGATGTTCTGATCAGGTGTCAAGAAAAAGCCCAGAGGTTCATGGGGGGGCAGAGAAGCGAGCAGATGAGATGAGAAGAGATGCACCAACCTGGAAGTTTGGGAGTGAGCAGGGCTGGGAGCCCAGGGACTGGGCGTACTCGTAGGCCTCGGTCCGCTGGATTGCTTCATTAGAGGCAAACTTGAAGAAGGACAAACTGGGAGGAGGGCAGAGCAAGCACTAAATCAGCTAATGAGTATGTTCACCACTTATCTTTCTTAAAGGCAGTGCAGGCATGAATGTATGCAAGTGTACGCAAGAACGCAAGATGGACAGACATATTAAACAGGATAAAATCAGCTCCTTGGTCTTTTAACCATGATAGGAGTCACTCTGATTCTAAATTTTATTTTGTTATTACTTATGTGCAGGTGCAGCCAGGACAATGTTTCACACTGTTCTGTTTGAATTGCATGCAAGCTATTCAATCAAACCAGTGGCATTTATGTATGTTGTGTAGTGTACTCAAGAGAAAATGAGCCTGTTCACCTGTGGTTGGCCCCAATCAGCACCATCTTTGTGCTCTTCTTGGTGTAGACGCCCAGTCCCACCTGAGCCATCATATAGCAGAAGTGGGCTGCGTCGATCAGTCCCTTGGAAGCTGGAGGACAGACAGTCAAGGTTAGCACCCAACAGAGGTGAAAAGTCTGCTCTTTAAAATGGTTTGTGGAGAGAAGTTAAAGTGTTAAATTGTTCATAAACACCTGTAAAAAGTACAACAGCTAATCAGTGAAGCCATTGGCCCAACATCTTCCTTGCACTGCAGCTGATCTCCATGCTGCTTTATCAGCTCCTGTGCCCCTGCCAAAATCTAGATGCTTTCTGCCTCTGCTGCTACTGCAAGCTGTAGGGTGTGGGTTTATTAAATTTCACCCAGGCAGCCAAACATTTTAATCAGCATATTACAGAACCTTAACGACTATTTTTGGAATGTAATCCAGAGCCAGTATGTGTGTGGGCGTCCGCGTGAGAGTGTGTGCGTGTGTGCGTGTGTGTGTGCGTGTGCGTGAGAGAGAGAAAGAGAACATTTTTAGTTCAACATGAACCTTCAACAGTATCTACTTCTCTTACATGAGATGCCACCTTACACTATAGAATCTTTTGCGAGGTTCCAGATGAACTTGCTGAAAGAGAAACCTAGGTAATACTAATTGCTAAGCCCTTTCTAACAGGGGTGGGAGCTGGGTGGATGTATTAGCCAGTGAGTGACCATACCCAGGGTGTCTCCCATGGTGGTGATGGTTCGCGTGTCCAGGTCCAGGGTGTGTGTGAGGTTGGACAGCACCATGGCCAGGTGGGGGCGCCAGTCGCCCCACTTCTCGTCCCCGCAGCACTAAAGCCGGAAGTGGGAGGAACAAGCAGGTATCAGAAAAAGTCTGCGTCTGTTGCGATGTACAGTTACAGACACGTGCACACGGAGTCTGTTGCACTCACAGTGGCGGCAGCGGGCATCCTTCCAGACATCAGCTGGTACACGGTCTGCAGGGGGTCGTTGATGGGCAGACTGTTGGCAAACCTGAGCAGCAGGGAGGGGGTGAAGATTACCCTTTTGTTCACCTCATTTTAGCACCTTTCAGTTTCAGAAGCTCTTCACTTGAGGCAGAACACCCCTGCTTAAACGTTTAAAACAGTCCGAGCCCTCGAAGGACAGGCGACCTCGGGGAGGTGCCCTCACCTGGTCATGACACGTGCGTGCGTCCTGTTGTCCATCTTGCTGGCCAGCAGCAGGGCATGTCCCCAGAGGCCATTCTTCATGGCTGACTCCAGGGCGTCCTGAAGAATAGGGCAGGACACACTACTGAACATGCCACAAGCGCAAAGCACACTTTCAAACACCACTGCTGGAGGATATTCACATATTCAGAGATGGAGGAAAGGGACTAACAAACACTTGCTACACAATTTGTGACGGCATACCATAACTGGAGGGACAGCACCTGACCACTCTCCATTCTCCACTCGGATTGTCAGGGTAACTAAACAGTATTATTGTTGTATTTTTTATTCTTCTTCTCTTCCTCATTAATTACTGATCTGTTTATATATGTTGTATGTTAAGAGTAACTGCCTTGGCAATATTGTTATTACTGAAAGTTATGCTAATAAACCATCTCAATTTGAATTTGAATATGAGAGGAGGCGTGCCTTTTTGCGGCCGAACAGCAGAAGCTCCCGGAAGCGCTCCGTCTCCTTGCCGATGTTCTCAGGGATGGTCATGAAGGTGTCGGAGAGCAGGGAGAGCGGACCCGAGCCAGGCTCCTCCTCGGCCCTCTCAATGGGCTCATTGTTGAAGTCAATCAGGTTTGCCTCGTTTGGCGATTTCCCCGGCAGCCACACGGACTTATGCTCACGCAGCAAAAGGTCAGCGATGTCCGTCCCCACCACAGTCTGCAGTGCAGGGACAGGAGGCAGGACTGATACATGCAAGAGTACAGTAACACCCACCCTGAGGAGACTCCGGAGGGGGGGGGGGTCAACGGCTAAGGTATCAACCACGATTTTGGCCAGCTTAAGACCATGACTTTTTTCATGGCATTACTCAAACAAAACAGCCCAGTTACAAGGAATTAGTTGTAATATCCCACAGATTATACAACCACACAAACCTGTGAGTTACAACATGGTGTGAACAACACACTGTGAGGGATTCTGTTTCCACAGAGATCCACAGAGGACGCCCCGGCTCACTCACCCCATTCTGCCGGCACAGCAGCACAATGAACTCCCAGATGAGGCAGGCAGAGTCCTTGTCAATCAGGTTGTCGTTCCGCAGGCATTCCAAGGACTTGTTCTGGGAGAACTTGATCACATCCACCTTGTGAGTCTCCCCTCTGGAAGAGGGAGGACGTGTTGGACACACCATGCCGTGGACACTGGCTGCTACAGTCTAGCGAGTGGTATTACAGGGCCAGCACACGGATTCTGACACCAGGCTCTAACGTTGATACTCATTCATTTGTACTCCAGGCAGGAGACCACTGCTGTACCCTTGAGCACAATACTACACCTGAACTGCTCCAGTGAAAACCAGGATATGTATACAGCTAACTGTGAGGCACAGTAAGGACCCCTGGATAGGACTTCCTGCTGCCCTTGTAAATAATATTAAGCTGAGAATGGTCAGTAGACAGGGTCACTGTGCAAGAGGCAATGACCATCAGAAAGCGAGGCCCAAACTGTTACGGGCATGAAGTAACAATACATACAATTAACTACAGACCAAGAGTAAGGAAGGGCATGGCAGCCTCGCATCTTTTAGATGTGTCACAACTTTTTCTGACCTTCCTAAAACTAAAACTGTCTGCTTGTGAAGTGCATTATGAGAGTCAAGGAGGACGAAGTGCTTGTAAAGAATTTAATGGATGTAGCACGGGGATCTGTGAAAGAAGAGCTTACTTCACCAGAGGCCCGGGGAAGGTACGCAGCTCCTGCTGTTCCCGAGTGTCCTGCAGCATCGTCTGTGAGCCGAGGGAGAGCATGCTTTTAACACGCATTTCTACCACATCAATTCAATCCCTCAGTCATTCCAGAGGAAAAACCTAAATATGGTTTGTGAACACAGGGAAACCATCCCGTGGCATTTGTTTGTAATAACTCAGTAAAGAGCCGGTTTGCAAAAGAACAAATAAAAAAAAAATATACAAAAAAGACGGTGGAAAAACAGTTGCTGATCTTGATACTGTTTCAGGTGGAACTTTTTCTCTTGATTAATAAATGAATGAAATGATGTCTGCAACAGGCTTCAAGAGTAATGCCAATAAGCAAGGTCTCTGTCACTGACAAGTCAGTCAACTGCAGTTCCCTGATGAGTCACTAGGAAGCACTGATACAGCAGTGACCTGAGGATCCCTGGCTGATGCGGGCCATGCCTACCACAGCAGGACAAAGCCAAATGTGCCCTGAGGCTCACTGGCTGCAGACAAAGCCCTGACTCAGACTATAGGTGCCTGGGTATATAGCACTGACTGTACTCTAAGAGCGAGCCAATGCTGACCAAGTCACATAAGGAGGGCTGTGCTGAAGAGCATGAACCTACACTTTGAACCATGAAGGCAGATCAATTTCACCATTAATCTCTGGCAGGACAGGCTCCAGAGAAAAACTATGTGGTGAACACAATGAAAACATAATCCTCCATTCAATCTCTAATCCCTAAATTCTTACTCACTCATTTCAGACCTTAAATGAACTTAAGGTACTGTACTTGCCTGAAAAGCCTGCATATGAGCATGAATGTGAGTGAAGTGAAATTACTTTACATCAGTATGAACCAAGAGGCAGAATACAGATGCTTGGACATTGAACCGAACCTCCATGCTGTGGATCTCAACCAGAGCAGGCTGCCCAGCTGATGGCAGGTTTGGCAACACCTGGATCAGCTGTCCGCCGGGTCCGAACCTGGCACACCGGTGTGGAACCGAGTACTTCTCTGGTGTCATGGGCCGTGGTGGCACTGGGGATGAGAGGAGAGACAATCAGGAGTGAAGACAAGCAGCTTTAAGGAGCATCTTCTCACGTAAACATGATCTGTACTGCAGCCTGCAACCACAGTCTTGATGTCTTCATTATTGGTCTGTTCTGGACTAGTGTTTGCCTTTACACCCTGGAGAGTCAAAGGGAGTTGGGGAGAGGTTGTGGACATAGCTCAGGATGTTACAAACAGATCCCTCTCCAACAATAAACACACATTCTGAGCCTGTTTCAGGTATGGTGATCAAATCATCAATTTCCATCTCTTCATAGCTGCCAACCTAGGGCGGTTCACAGACCGATGTTTATGCTCTAAACCTAGTAAAAACTGTGACACACATCTTGGAATTATTCACATCCCTTGTTTTTGTAATGCCTACTTTTTAAAGTGCTTTGATCAAGGACAAAATAGCTATACCCTGATGTAGCGAAGGGCGAGAACAGTCACCCCACCCGGCCTTGAACCCGGGTCTATGCGGTACCAAACATGTGACTTTGACCGCGACGCCAAAGAGCCAGGCTCGTTGGTATGGCGGTCAAAGTACTCAACATGCACTGTCACACTGCCCTCCCTTCGGGAAGCGCGCCCATTGACAGGCGTCCCTCACGCATTCCCCTGCCGTACTTCTCCCAAAGAGCCAGGCTTCACCCATCTCTGGGGTCCCTCACACCGTGCTTCACCCATCTCTGGGGCAGTCAAAGTCACTAACCTGGGGTCCCTACGGCTCACACACGGGCACGCCTCCGATGGCCTCGCAGTCAGCCATCCCACTTCTGACACACCTGAACCCTGCCTTGAAAACCAACATGTGACTTTGTGGATGGTATGGCAGTCAAAGCACTTGCTCACCTGAACTCATTAAAACCAACAGTGTGAGTCATTTGTGACTGCGCTGGTACACAGAGCCAATTCCCCTAGGAAGAGCAGGAATGTCGGTCTAACCTTGTTCCGCAGCTGGCCACTGCTCAGATGAGTAGCCCGTTTGGTACGCAAAGTCTGTAAAAGTCCGACTCGCGTCCGCATCGGGGTATGGGTAGTGGACCATGAGGGAGGAGTTCTGGCCGGGCGGCTCGTAACCGGCAGAAATGAGGTCTGGCTGACTCCTGCACATTTGACTCTGAAAGACAGACAGGTAATAGGTGTGATTTACACAGACCAACAAAAGAGCAAACAAGGGGCAGAGCTACCAGACACTACACACAAACGTGTAAAGGTAGACAGGTAAAAAGGACATTTGATTCTGCCCATGTAAGAATGAGCACTGGGACGGACACACCACAGATGCACCCACAGACAGACACATATGGTCAACATGGCCATAGGTCAGATAGCCTGATAATGGAGATATAATACCCGAGAGACTGTGATGAATCACAGCATAATACTTGACATTTGATACATTTACATTTATTCATTTCGCAGGCACTTTTATCCAAAGTGACTTACAAGTGAGGCAAAGTGCAACACAAGCAAAAAGCCATTTACTTAAAGCTAAAGTTCTCTTTACTGCTTACAACTTCAACAGCATTACTTTTTACTGAAAGAAAAAAAAAAAAAAAAAAATTTTTTGGTTTCCACAAAGATGTAAACCATAATAAGGTTTAATAAAACAAAATTAATGAAAGTACATCTGCAATGATTTGCATCTCAGTCGTCTGGTTTTTGTCCACTGAAGCATGAACTTCCTGTTGTGTTTGCCCAAATCCCCAAAAGTTAGGTTCCCATGGTTATCAAATCAATACAGTTCAAAGGTCATCTAAGTTGCAAACTAAGTGGCCAGCATAAGAGTTTTTTGATAAATCACTGTTATTATACTGTTAGCAACACTCCATGCCAAAATAATCAACTACCTGTTACATTACACTAAAAACTTTAGTATTAACCAAAAATGAATTTCACACAGACAGCTTGACAGACAAATGTAGACATATTCAGACATAGGCAGAGAGACAGAGACATTCACAGATGCAGAGATGCAGACAGAAGACACAGACAGAAAAAACACATTAACATCCAGAGAGACGCAGACATAGAGCAAAACAGAGACGGTGATACAGACATATAGACAGAAAGACGCAGGCATAAGCAAACACAGAGACAAACGGACAGTGAGACAGTCAAAGGCACACCGACAGATACAAACACAGACAGAGACACAGGTACACACAGACAGAGACAATGCAAGAAATACAGACAGACACAGACGCAAAGCAGCACACGTAGACACATTCACAAACAGACACACAAAGACAGAGATACAGGCACAGACACAGAGAGACAAAGAAACACGGGTACACACGGACAGAGACAAATACAGGCACAGACATATGGACAGTGACACACAGGCACAGACACATGCAGACGCAGACACAGAAACAGACAGACAGGCAGAAAGACACAGAAACAGACAGACAGGCAGAACAACAGATGGACGGACCTGCTGCGAGCGCGAGCTGAAGCTGCTGCGGCGGCTGTGCTGGCTACGGGAGCTGTGGACACTGTGGGCCGACTGCTCGCTGTGCACACTGCGCCGGTCAAAGTCGTCACCGTAGTGCTCCGGCTGCCGTCGCGACTCCTCATCAAAGCTGGCATCATACCGCGGGTCATACCGCCACCAGTCGTCATAACCCATCCCCCTGCACACACAACAGCCACAGCACCCCATCACATCACTGAAATTCAACAGGGGTGTGCATTCCCTGATACGAGTCCAGCTTGCAAAAGGGGCCACTTCTTTCAGTCAGAGTGACCTGTCCCCAGCCACACCCTGCGGTACTGTTAACTTCACCTCATCTCATGTTTGTAGACAAATAACAACCAGTGCAACTACGAGCTAGCAGGTTACATTTATATTGAGTTGTTTAGCAGGTGCTCTTATCCAGAGTAACACAGGTTACAATTCCTACATGTCTTCTATTTATACAGCTGGATATTGACTGAGGCAATTCTGGGTTAAGTATGTTGCCAAAAGGTACAACAGCCCCAGTGGGGGAAGCAAACAAGGAACCTTTGGCTTACAAGCCCTGCTCTTTCCCGCTTCATCACAGTACTGCCACCTCTGAAGAAGAAAAAAAAATCAGCAACTACTAGCAACTATCTGGAAGGTTTTTACAGCCTCACTTCAGGCCATAAGCGGAGAGCCTTTTTTGGCATGCCCACCGTCTTGGTGAGTGTGGCAAATGGAGACGAGCTAACCATGTTGAGAACGTGTCTGGGCAAAGTCATGATAGGGAAGACTGTAAAAGTCACGATAATGTCCCTACCTGCTGGAATACTGCTGGCCATAGTAGGGGTCTCTGCCCCCGTAGGCCTCTGGGTTGTAGTACCAGTATGACGGATCGTAGTAGCTCCTGTATCGGGGATCATAGGCGGTGGCATCATAGTGCTCCCACCTGCTCCGATCTGGAAAACCAAGGAGAATAAATGTGATTAGAAAGCTTTGTTCGCTCATCAAGAGACAAGGACACATCAGCATAAAACGGTAACCTAGTGCTGTGACCCTTACCTCCGTAGTCATATGGTTTCTTATAGCTGTCTGCATAATAATCATTATAGGCACTTCGGCTGGCTCTTGAAAAATCTTCAGGATAGCCTTGTCTGCCAGGAGGAATGAAGAAATAAATCTGATATTCCAATCCCAGCGCTCTGTGTAAACAGGGAAGGACTCAAACACATCTTTATTAAACCAACACCTGAAGGTGCTCCTTTGCTGCAACACCATCTTCATTGGTTAACACTGTCACATTCAACTTGAGTGTCTTCCCTCCTTCCCTCGAGTATCCCCTGTAGTTTTGCCCCAGAGAGCGATGCTGTTGTATATTAGATATGCTGTAGACACATTGTGTGTGTGTATTATATATTATACATACACAGATGCATAAACATATATTTTTTATGTACACACACATTAGATATATATATACACATATATATATATATATTAGGGATGCACGATAACTGTTTTTTACAACCGATATCGATAACCGATAAATTCCTGCTTCTCATAACCAATACCAATACCGATAACATTTTTTATAGTTTATATACACACTTCAGTGTAGGGATGCACGATATAGCCATTGCGATGTATCGCACAGCTATTTTTAGCGCAATAACAGCTATCCCCGGTATGTGGCGTTAGGTTTTTTCCCGTATGTTTTTCAGTGGCTGCGGGTGAGCTGGAAACAGGGGAAGCGGAAACACTACCTTTAAATCTATCATTACTTTCGGCCTGTTCCCCTTCATCCTCCTTGATTAACAATAAAACAAATAATTCACAGAATAATTGACACCAATCGTAAATAAATGATTATGCTCGCGAAACAGCGCAGATTGTCTGTAGTTTGTGTGCTTGCGAAAGCGACAACGTGAGATTGTATAATTAACAAGGATGGCATTAACACATCACAGCTTTTGTGAGGTCTGTGTTCTAAACGTTATTGTTCATTGCACTCAACCTAACCTAAAAGTTTATTCCCAGTAATTTAAATCTATTTAACTAAATTTAGCTCCGTTTTGTAATTTGAATTGTTTAACACAAGAAAGCTATAATTTGAAACATTTAAGAGAAAGCTTTGGGATTACTTGCCACTTAATTATTCAAATTGCCATCCTTGTTATTTTGAGCATTTAAAGTAATTTAAATCGATAAATGCCATCCTTGTTAATTATACAATCTCACGTTGTCGCTTTCGCAAGCACACAAACTACAGACAATATACGCTGTTTCGCGAGCATAATCATTTATTTACGATTGGTTGGTCACTCAAAGAAACTCTTCACTTTTTCCTCAAAATATTCATATTCGTTTTTCAATTGTTCAGAATTTTTTTTAAGATAAAACATGAAAATAGGTCTAACACTTGCAAACTAATTCAACACAGAACACCAGAAGCCATCGCTGCCCTCAAGGTGGACCTAAGGAAACAAAACTGGACTGAAGTTTATGTAAATGATGATCCTAACAAAGCCTATGAGGCTTTTTTTATCCACATTAATTGTGCTATATGACAAAAACTGTCCCTTAAAAAAACTCACAAGGAAGCGCAAATATGAAGACAAGCCATGGATTACCAAGGGGATAGAGAACACATGTAAAAAGAAAAAGGTATTATATAGAAGATATTTAAAACATGGAACTAAAGAAGCAGAAAACAAATACAAGATATATAAAAATAAACTAATAAGTATTATGAGATCTGTTAAGAAGGAACATTATCACAAACTTTTGGAGCAGTATAGGAGTAACACTCAAGGAACATGGAGTGCTCAACAGCATAATTAAAAAGGGTACTGGAAGCGTAGACAAAGCGTAGCTTTGTAAAAGATAACAATACAATTATAAACAAAACAAAAGACATTGCCAATGAATTTAATAATTACCTTGTAAATGTTGGATACAATCTAGCAAATGAGATTGTTGAGTCAAGAAATAAAGATGGTGTAGATGAAGATATTGTTCATAAAAACTCCTACTCCATCTTTATTAGGGTTGTTGAGGAAGAGGAAATACTTGATATTGTTAAAAATTTAAAGAATAAAAAAAATCCACTGATTGGACTGAAATTGATATGTCATTAGTTAAAAATATTATAGAATGTATAGTGAAACCATTGACACATATTTGCAACCAATCCTTCCAAACAGGTATATTTCCCAGCAAAATGAAAACAGCAAAAGTCATTCCTATTTATAAAAGTGGAGATAGACATCTATTCTCCAATTAAAGACCAATTTCTCTGCTTTCCCAATTCTCAAAAATTTTAGAAAAACTATTTGTGCAAAGGTTTGATAATTTTTTAGAAAAACAATTTATTGAGTGACCATCAGTATGGCTTTAGAGCCAATAGGTCCACTTCAATGGCAGTGACGGAACTTGTAGAAGAGATCTCTACTGCAATGGACAACAAGGAATATACTCTGGGGGTGTTTATAGACTTAAAAAAAGCATTCAATACTATTGATCATGACTTACTGAAGAAACTGGAAAGATATGGTATAAGAGGGATTGCATATTCATAGCTAAAAAGTTACCTTGATGACAGGTATCAATATGTCCAAATAAATAATGTCAAATCTGATTTGCTGAAGGTTACTTGTGGGGTTCCACAAGGCTCAGTGCTAGGACCTAAACTGCTTATATTGTATGTAAACGATATTTGTAAAGTGTCTAAATTGTTAAAATGTGTTTCATTTGCTGATGACACTACCTTATATTGCTCTGGGAAAAGTTTGGAACGACTTCTGAATACAGTGGAAACGGAATTGAAAGAAGTCTTAAAGAAAACGTTTGATATTAACAAGTTATCACTGAATTTAAGTAAAACAAAGTTTATAATATTTGGTAATCGGCAAATCAATTATCAAGCTAAAATTAGGATCAGTTTTGTAAAAAGGGTAGGTATAATAAGCTACAGCTTCAGCCTACACCTTTTTGGTCAATATTTGTTGTTTTTTTGTTTTGTTTTTTATTTTCCCTTTTAATTTAATGCCTTATTGTTATTTATTTCTATGTGCATTCATTTTGTATAATTGTTAATAAGGACCGAAATAAAATAGTAATAGTAGTAATAGTAATTTATCTGAATGTACTGGTCTGTCCTAAAAATGCTGTTCATTGAAAAGACCTGATATGAGGAATTCCTGTAAATGCTACATACATGTGCTTACATCACACAGCAGAGGCTAACGTGATGCTGGTGTGACACGGTCCACTCTAGAAGATGTTTGGGACAAACTGACCTGGAGGAAGGTCGGTCTGAGTACTGGCTGGATCTTGAACTGGGTCGCTCTGGCTGCTCTCTGTAATGGTACCGTTCTCCTTCCCTGTAGCCTGGGTTAGGTCCTTCATGTCGACTATAGCGGGGATCATACCTTCTGTAGGGATCCTCCTATGCACAGTAACCAGGGCCACTGCATTAAAAGCATCACTAAAAAGCACAGCATAGTATAGCATAGCATTTCAACTTCAACAGCTTTTTCCCATGTGGGGGAAGGAGAGATGACAATCATCCTTAGGAATGTATTGTTTCTCTTCCCTCAGAAAGGACAGCATTTTAAACAAAACATAAGTCAGTCAGTCACCTTGAAAAGCTACACATTGTAAATGATGGTTTGCATGAGAAGCTGAAGTGAAAGTTCTACCTGGTAGTATGGAGGAGCGTACGGTGGTCTTCCATCCGGATATTCAGGATAGGCACCCCCGTAGTATCCGCCGTACCCAGGTCCTGGCATGGGGGGCAGGCCCATGTAGCCCTGCTGGCTGCCCAGCGAAGATGGCGGCCTGTGTGGGTCTGCAGCGGGCGGCTGGGAGGAGCTCCATGGCTGCGGGGGCTGGGGTCCAGCAGGCGCGGGAGGGGGGGCGCCTGCCTCAGGCAGGCCCTGTCCCACAGGCAGAGGGGGAGGATGCTGATTGTTTGAAAGAGGTGCTTGGTTGTATGATGGCAGAGGGGCCCCTCCTTGTCCCTGAAGGCCAGGCTGAGCCTCGGGCATCTGGGCAGGCTTCTGGCTGCCAGCAGCCACCAACGGGGCTGCCTCAGCCAACTGCTGGGCCTGCGGTTCGCTCTCCCCCCTCCCTCTCTGCTGCGCCTCTTTGGTCACCTGCAGGTAGAACCCTGTCGTGTTATTGGCTGGAATTCCTGGCTTCGCTCCTCGCACTGGGGGCGGCGCTTGCTGAGGTGCAACAGAAGGCACATGACTAGCCGGATTAGGAGCTTGGTTTTGGTTGCTCTGCGGGTGGTGCATAGTAAAATCAAGGAGCTCATAATTTGTGGGTTGCGTTTGACTGGGAGCAGCAGATGGAGCCTGGGAATTCACAGGCGGCACAGATTGGCTCTGACTGCCCGCAGAATCGGCATGCAGGGGTCTACCTGTGGAAGCCAGAGGGTTGTTCTCTGGTTTCATGATTTGCCTACTCTCTGATGCCAGATTGAGGGGTCCTGGATTTGTAGCAGATGCACCACTGAAGGTTCCGGAAGAATTTAATGGCGGAGCAACAAAATGCTGCTGAAGATTAGAATTTTTTGAAGGCCCAGGCGGCACTGTGTTTGCAGCAAGCACCGCAGAAGGCAGATGCAGAGGTAACGCACTGCCATCTGCACCTGGGTTCTGCATTACTTCCCCGGGCATCATTTGATGGGTTGTATTCGCCGGATTATTGTCGGAAATCATGCTGTAATTTGTAGAAGGAGGTGCAATCAAGACAGGCTGATTTTGGAATGATTCTGCAGCTGGAGAAGGAACCAGCAAGGAGGCATAGCCTAGACTTGCCTGAGGATTCTTCAGGTCACCCTCGCTCACTTTGGGAGGGTTCTCCAGGTTCTCCAATAAGTTGTCGGGCTTCTGGGGCTGGTGAGGCACCTGCAGGTTGAGGGGGCCATCCTCAGGGGGCTGGATCACCTCCGTGCTGGGCTGTTTCACAGGGCCATGCACCGGGGGGGCTGCAGGGGCCAGAAGGATGTTGGCCCCCAAGATGGGCATTTCATTCTGGGCCCAGAGCGTGGTGGCGGGGCTCTCGCACATCAGACGTGCCCCATGGGCACGGGAGGAGGGCCTTCTTTCTGGCAGGCCCACATCTGGGTGCTGCAGTGATGGTGTGAAAATGTTTTCCAGGTTGTCCGGCGGCTGCTCCAGGTTGCCGGGGGAAACATCCATGGTGGCCATCCCGTGAGGCCCATGGCTGTTCTTCTCCATGACCATCCGGGCTTGGTCAACTTCCGCAGTTCTGACACCCACGCTGTGGGAGCGCACAGGCTCAAAGGAGCTGTTGGCGCTGGCCTGGAAGATCCCAGTTGGCTTTGGCGGGCTAGGGGTAGGAGGCTGGGACAGCTGGGTGTGGTACATCCTGCCAGACGTGGCATGAGGCCTCGACTCTCCTGCTGGGGACGTGTCAATCTGCTCAAAGTATCCTGCCGCGGAGTCCTCTTGAGGCTTGGCCGTCTCCTGCTGTATAAAGGTGGCCACCATGTTCTGAGGTCTCCTTGAGCCGGACGTGCTCCCATGACTCACATTGCTGTAGCTTGACGACACGCTCTCCGACCTGATGGGCTGAGGCACCGAATCTGGGGTCTCTAAATTGGGCCCTCCTTCAAAGTGGTCACCTCCATGGGCTGCAGGGCTGCCCTGTGCAGGTCCCAGGTGTTCAGTGGTGTTTTGGGGCACCGAGGGGATCTTCTGTGGCTCACTGGGTAAAACCTCTTGGTTGGGGACACATTCCAGGTTTTCAACATGATCAAACTGGCCCCCTACGTGTTTTGGGGTGCCACTGACAAATCCACTGTCATTCATGTACAATGCATCTCCTTCACCCATGGGCGGTGCATGAGAGCGACCAGTCACGTTCACACTTCCTCTCTGGGCGGCCTCGGCTCCTGGGAGGGGCTTTGGAGATGGCAGCTGATGGTTGGGAAATGAGGGGTTTGAGCACGCTTGTCCAGTGCCCCCGGCAACTCCATTCACCGCATTCCTCTCTCCTGAGAGTGTTTCTTCATTCTCAACATCATTCCCTTTGAAAAACATTGAAATGGTACCAGGATCTGTGATATAAGGGACATGCCCACCTTGAGCTGGGGGGGTACTGTGTTGGGAATTCATGGAGTCGGATTGTCTATTACCCAGATCCCCACCCATCTGGTGGTAGAAGTGCTCCTGGCAAGGCTGGCTTAACCAGGGATCAGATGTCACGCAGTTCTGAGCAAAATTAGCCTGAAAATGGGAATTCTGGTGCTGGAGGGTTCTGGCACTCCCTTCAAGCCCCTGCTGCCCTGCTGCATCTGAGCCAGGGGTCGTGCTGTGTGGACCGCTTAGGCCTTGTTGAGCCGAGTGGATCTGGTTCTGGGGGGGCAACTGGTGGGGTGTGTGTTGAGACTGGGCAGGCTGGGGTAAATGAGGTGAGGGGGCTGGTGGAGGAGCAGGAGCAGGCAGGGGGACCGGAGGGGGAGCAGTTAAATACTGGGGTGGATCACTGGTAGGCTGGAAGTAGTTCTGAACTGAAGGTGGACGACTCCCGTGGTCAGGCAACCACTGAGAGGCTGGGGGCAGTGGCATAGTCTGAGGTTGGGAGGGCACTGTGCTAGGTGCTGCGGGGGTATATGGGGCAGGGTCCCCCCTAAAGTCCAGCCCAAAAGGAGGTCTGTTTAGCATGGAGTCTGAACCATACAGAGAGGCTCCAGGTGTTACGTAGGGAGCATTTTCCCCAAAACTGGAAGGACCTTGTTCTGTGCTCTGAGGATTTGACCCTTTCAAATTCTGAGGGCCGGGAAATTGCCCAGGCAGAGGAGCTGAAGACATCGCACTGTTGGGGGGGAAGATGTTTACCCCCAGGGTGGGACCAGGTAAAGATGAGGGGGGTGGGACATGGTGGGGGCCTAATCCACCTTCTAGTGGCTGTGGAGGTACTCCATGCTCCTGGATTTGGGCATTTGGGAGGAATCCTGCAGGTGGTGGTGTTTGCATAGGAAGGGGGCTGCTTTTGGGGGATGGTGGATGGGTCCCTGTGGCCATGGCTTGCCGGCCAAACGCAAAGGGGTCAGTCATAGGTGGAACTGGAATACCAGGTCCTGACATCATTGCTGTATTCCCTGGCTGCTTGTGAGGCCTTGTCCTTCTAAATGCATTAGGAATCCCCCCAGTCAGTGGTGGGCCAGAAGACCCTGGTGGAGCAGTTCGTGGAGGGGGCTGCATCTCCAATATTCCAGTCACAATAAATAACACTCCAGAATTAGGATGTTTTAGCGTTTGAGCTTTAATTCAGCTGAAAGAGAGAGAGAAGAAACAAACTTGTCAAGCAGCTCCACAAGACTCAGTCAAGCCTAATAATCTGAATTGATTTATAACTTGCAATATTCTACCTATTGTATGATGCAACTAAAAACAGAAGATCTTTTGCTAGTTCCATGAAGTGTAACTTAGTCACTTTCACAAACACGGGAATTTCGAAGTAGATTAAGGATTTATTTATAATTCCCATAAATTCGGCCTTCCAAATCATTCACTATGACACCATGGCATATTATCAACATTAAAAACTCCATTTTGACATGAAAGCACATAAAGGGCAATCAACTTGGTTGGTCTGTCACCGTGTTGCAAAAAACAACCTCCTGCCAACACTAGCTCAATGCTAGGTACATTATATTGCATTACATCATTTATCAGACGCTCTTACCCAGGGCGACTTCCAAATAAGTGTATAAGTGTATCACTATGCTAAGAGTAAATATCGAGAAGTATTACAGGAGATCAGTAAGATACTGAGTTAAGTGCTAAACAAGAGTAGAGTGTTTTTTTAATAAATAGGGATAGACAGAGATAGAGAGGATGGTAGACTAGAGATAGACCTTGAAAGGTAGGTCTTACTCCACAAGGAAATGAGAGACTACCAATACCTCTAGATACGAATTTCAGATGCTGTGGACGTTCACCTGCTGTTCTTATTGTAAATATTTCTCTAACGTCTATAAATTCTTGGCCAAGGAAGATTCATTTTTGGGTCTTTCGTCTTATACTTCCCACTAAAGAAAACGCAAACGAGTGAGCAAGCAACCAAGCAGGCAAGCATTTTTTTAAAGTTAACGACAGCAGCTAACGTTAAATAGCTTGCCAGCTAGTACTCCTTCAGGTTGCAATACCAACGGCAAGACAAACATGTGAAGACTTTTCTCGTAAAAAAATGGCCCTCTTGCAAAATTACCTTAGCTAGTATTCGAAGCAAACAGTAGCTGACATCTCATCTACCTAGTTATATTCTTCGGTGACGATGAGGGGATTTCTAGGCAAACTTTTCTGTTGAACCAAATGCTTAAGCAGCGTGGCTAGCTTGTTGCGTGTGAGTAATGCGGGGTTAGCTAGCTATTTAAACTTTAAACCGCTGTCAGGTGTCATCGATTAACACAACCCGAAATGAGTTAACTACGCCATCGGAAACAGGAACAAAGACAACTGTACTGACAGCAACTTTACCTAGCTAGTTACTCAAACTAGAATCAAGAGATACAGCACATCAGTTGGCAGGTAGCCGATTAATGTATCAGGCTATGAAGCAACTTACACTACGAATAGCATAAAAAGCAACCCGGTGGACGGTGGCTATAGCCATCGAGTTCGCTAACGTATCAGTCATGACGATTTGATAAGACTACTTCGATCGTCAAAGCTGTTAATTAACACAAGTGTGACACGAATCCGGTTTCTCAATGGGACATTTCTGACATATCACACTGTGGCTAACCATAATACGTTAGCCAGCAATCCTGCTACCTAGCTAGCCAACACTCAGGCGGGGAAAACGCTGTTTGGCTGCTCAACGAGCAAAACACTTATGATCTGTTTTTAAAACCCGCAATAGTGAAAGCTTACTGGATCCCGACCCATCTTACCTCTTACCTCCGACAAAGCACAGCGTGATATGAAGGGGGATTAAATATGAATTCTTACAAAACTGCGGTACTGCGATGTAGACACACAGCCGCCATCATACGCAAGCATATCCTGCTAGGCGACGTGTACCTTAACGTCACAAGCCCAAACACTAGTTCCCCATCTGATTTAAAAAATTATTCTCTTGCTTATATTTTTATTTTTGTTGCGCTTATGTTTCAAAATGTAAAGGCTTTGTTTAAAATAAAATACAATTTTGTATTTTGTGAACTACAGGTGAATTTTGACCGGAAATTGGCACGCTCCGTAAAAGAGTGCCCCCTTGTGTCTCCGACAGCAGTGTTCTCGGATAACAACTAACGTGTAAGTAAGGTGAGCGCATTTCTGCTGCGACATAGGCTCCTAGTATCGCGAATATTTAATGGTGCCGGTAATATATTTTAAACGGGAGATACATATTAAACTTCGTCAACAAACTTTGCATGCATGCGAGAGCAGTTTTCACATCATACATTTATCATAATAATACCATAAGTATTTTGTTGTAAATGTGTACTTGAACAGTCGCCTACACCAATATCCATTATGTAAATTGCACAATCAGCAAAAAACAACGTTTTGACCAATTCAATCTCAATAATGCAGACCTACTCAATTCACAGGCCAGATCCACACCTTTTCATGACTTCTCAAAAACTTTGGGTGATTCTACTTTGCACTCCTTCCAAACTGTGAAAAACCTCAGTGTCACCCACCGCAACAAGCTCTTTTTCACAGAGAACAATACTTTAAATGACTAAAATGCACCTGTTCAAACTTCACTTTTATTCCCAGAACTTGGCCATGTTCTACATATTACAGTTGCACTCTGTCATTTACCATCAAGTCCTTACATGAAAGGACATGATTGCTGACTATGTCAAAAGCCACAGAAAGATCTAGAAGAACAGTCAGGACAGTGAGGCTACTCTTGTTGAGTGAAGTGCATCTGTGATGCAGAGAAGAGCCATTTCAGAACAGTGGCCACCCTCATAGCCAGACTGGTTGGGGTTATGCAGGTCATTCTGAGTGATAAAATGGGACAATTGATACACTCAAGGGTTTTGGATAGATAAGGGAGAGGGGAAACCAGACTGTAGTTCTGTACAGCAGAGAGGGCCATAGCTGATTAATTAAGCATTAAGCAATTAAGCATCTTTTCTGAAACACAGTTCTTATTATTTTCAATTTGAATACAGCATCATGTTATATGTTAGCTCATGACAGTTACTGGTCAATGCAGATGTAAAACATCTGCATGGCTGTTTGCCAACTACAAAGTTTCATTTGCACATTAAAAAAGGCCGCATGCTAACCAGTTTGCCATCTACCTCCCCACTAGTTAGATAGCTACCATTTTATGTCCAGGCAACTACATTGCTAGACAGCTATCTAACTGGCTAACGAGTGTATTTTTATTTAGCTAACTAGTTTACTTAATAACTTGCTGGCTAGTTAGCTACATCCCCAACTGTTGCTGCAGCTAGATAATGGTAGTTAATAAGAGGTAAACACAACATTAAACCACACTAGCTTGCTAGTTACTCCCAGACTCTGAGTTCAGCAACCTAGCTAAGTAGCCAATATAACTAATGTGATTTTAATGCTAATTGGTGATTCTGCTTGTGAATTCAGACAAAACATTACTTTTGTGTTGCATTATTGAAATATTACAAATGTATTGATAATTATTGTATAGCCTATGCTAAGGTAACTTTAACTTTAAAGTAACTTTAAAAAACTTTAAAAAAAAACCTTCTGTACTAACCTTGTCTCTATGTTGCAGGTTTTGTTTGCAGATTTCTGTTTTATTGTTGCAGGATATACAGGAGCATGGTACTGTAAATGATTAATTTGCATTCCTACTGCGATCCTTTGCTTATGAAGTAGTTAGCTAAACCTGATTGATGCACTAATTGTAAGTCGCTTTGGTTTAAAAGCGTCTGTGAAATACCAAATTGTAAATTGTAACTAGCTACTTATTATTCCAAACACCTGGAAGACTTAACTTCGAGAAGGCAGCGGTTGAGAAGGCAACGGAATTGTGTGGATTATTTGTAACCTGTAAAAATTCTATCTGCATGTGCTGTAGACATGGCTCAAAAATAGTTTTTCAAAGATTAATGAAAATTTTAATGAATAAATAATTGATGAAAAAATACATAGTTTGGAATACTATAACACATAACACCTTAAATTGGATATAGTAATGTAACTTTTTGAAGTTTGGAACATATTGTGCAAAAGCTGTAGGAGGAGAAAGCATACAATTCTGTGTGACATACAGAGATCTCAATGTATTTGCCATGTTACCCATTCAGACTAAAATCGGTAAAGCATTTCACAGCATGTCTGGGTTCAGTGGACTAGGTGCAAAGACTATTCCAAAAAGAATCGGGTTACAGCCTATTCATATACTGTACCCCCACCCCCATGCGCCTTTTCCTGCACCCACTTGATTTCAATCTGTACATCACAACAGCAAAAAGCATAGACCCACCTAGATTTGGCAAATTGCACAAACTCAAAATATTGATTAAAAAATAAGTCTCACATCTCAGTAGGATTAAGTTACTGTATTACTATGGTAAACTAAATGTAGTAAAATGAACTTTTGGAAATTGATAGGATTGTAAAGCTTGCTTTGATGTAAAAGTTGGCATTCTAATAACTGTTTAAACTTGCCTCAGATGTCAGTACTCCGGCCCCCTAGCTGTTGTTTTGGTGTTCTCCCTGTCTGTCTATGTGTTCCATGTGCTTTTGTTTACTGTTTCCTTGTGTTCCAGCCCTGCCCTGCTCTCTGCCCTGTCCCCGCCCACCTGATTACCTGATCACCTCCTTTTTGTTAGGTTTTTTTTGTGTTGCTGCTTGTAGGAAGGTGTTCAGCAGCAACGCCTGTTCTGTAAATGTGTGTATGTGCAAGCGCTCCCGGTGTCAGCCTGCGACCCCCACATGAGCAGCTCCGTTGCGGGACTGGGTCACCCCGGCCAGAGGGAGGCGCCAACTGCAGCTTGTGAGGGGAAATTGCAGTGCTTGCTTCCTGGCGGAGTGTGAAGTTGTGAGGGGACCTCTGTGTGCTGTGGATTTGGAGTGTGCACACTTACGTGGGGTGGGGGGGCTACGGTTCCGCCGGGGCTTACAAGGGGAAGAGTAGGCAAAGGGGGTGACTCCAGGGTGTGCTGTCATTGAGTCTTATCCACCTTATTCCTAGCTCCCATGATACCTTGCGTGAATTATGGGCGCGACTTCCGCTTTGTTACACCACTGAACCAGAACCGGCGTTTGTGAGCGATAGCAAAATAACAAATCGTAGGGATGCACCGATTGTGAAATTCTGGGCCGATACCAATGTTTAAAATAACAATTTGGCCGATACCGATGTTAAAGACCTGGCGCACTTAGCTAGCTAGCTAACTATAATGTTAATTTGGTAGCTAGCTAACAGTTCTAAAGTTGTCAGAACAGGTTGCTTGCAGTGTCTGTGGTAAAATTAACTTTGGTCAGAAAAGACGTGATAAGGCTTTATTAGTTTGATAACTAGCTAGCTCTTAGTAATATGACAGCTGAGCAAGTGCGTGAAAGCCAAATTAGCTAGGAAGCTATCTAGCATTTTACGTTGTTTTTATTGTAGCGAGCTAGCTATGTGTTTGTTTGCAAGGTGATATTTGTATTTGTCAGCGGAATGTGATAGTAACTAGCTAGTTGCGTTTGTTTTGTTTGTATTCTAGCTAGCTACTTTGGCTTTCACGCACTTTGCCAGCTATCAAGCCAATACAGCTTCATCATGTCTCTTATGAACAAATAGTCAATTTTAACATTCGTACTGCAAGCCAAGGTATTGACTTCTGATCTTAAGTACCGTTTGTTAGCTAGCTAGCAACTTAACGTTAGTTAGTTAACTAGCTAGCGTTAAGTGCGCCAGGTCATTCATTCATTAGTGGATATAACTTTAAATTCAGCAACTGTATCGCTTTTGAATTCTTTTAGGGATCTTTGCAGACCCATCTGGCCATTTTTGTCTTATTTCTTCAAAAGGTTGATACAGACACACGTCAAACTTTTGGTCCACTTTGTCATAGATGACAGACTCATTTTCATTGTTAGAAACATTGTTTTTATTGTACTATGAATTAGACATATATATTAAATATATTTATATCAACCTGGTGGTCGTTCGTAGCCCAACCACAAAGTAGGATATGGGTTTGCCTCCGTTGGTTTCTTGTCAACAAAGTGACATGAACATACATAAGGCGTTTTCGGTGGTGTCTTTAAGTTTAGGTTGGTCAGCCAATATCGTCTCGATTCATCATCTTTTGGCAGGCGATGGAAAGTGTACAACTGGTGACAGCTACAGTCCCTCTTTGTTTTTGGCACATGATCAAAGCATTGTTGAAGCCACACATTTAGCTTATAGCTTGGTTATTAGTACAGCCGCGAACGGCGCAACATGTACCTGAGCTCCGTAATGCCATTTCAGGCAACGCTAATGACACAGAAAGAAATATATTCCTCCCCAAAAGCAATATATGTAACACTGTATACCGTAAACCTTCCAATAATAGCCGAGTCTCCAATAAACGCAGGCCTCTTGTAATCGCGGGTATGCGCGACCCTTTCAGTGAGCCTGCCTCAAATAAAAAGCCGGGGAAAATTATATTTATTTTTCGTGACTATAAAACGAAAGAGCAGTGGGTTAAAATGCTTACAGTAGTCCTATTTATTTTTTGTGGCTAAAAATCAAAATAACACAATTTTTAAAATTAGGGTGAATGAGGTTGTTTTAGTGAATTCAATTTGCCTTATGCATGTTAATCTGCTGTCTTTCGGATCACGGTAGCCTAAATTCACAGTGATACTGCTATTCTTACAGACTGTGCTCTCCCATCATAGGTTGCAATGAAAATGTTTAACTTGCTTTATTAGTGATTCCTGTTTGAGTCGCTACCAAAAAGCGCTGTATTAATGTTTAAGTTACTTGGGGAAAAAAACATGGTGAATTTTCCTGGTCAGTTCAGCTACCAATAACTTGCAGAAGCCTGAGGGTTTTACGTGAAATAAACGCAGGTCTCTTATTATCGCCGAGTCTCCAACAAACGCCGGCAAAGTTAAGTAATTAAAGCAAATAAACTCCTCGGCGTTTATTGGAAGTTTTACAGGATGTTCCACGCGTTCGAACGGACCGCAATGGGTGGCTAGCCACTCGGAAGCACAATAAGTTGTTGCCGCTTACGGCTACTTCCGCAGCTTCACCGGAAGTTCCACCCATAATCGTTTCCACAGTAGCGCCAGAGCGGTAGAGAAAACATCTCTCTATATGGCACTGAGTAGCGCTCCCAGGAATCAGGTGGATAAATGTAAGTGGGTTTTTTTTTTTTTTTTTTTTAAACCCCAGCTTGTTGAAATAAAGGCTGATTTTGCTATCTACGTAATCTCGCGTTGTGGTGGGCTGACAGTGGTCGGGGCAGTTCAGTGTCTGGGTCTGCTAACCCGTGACACTTGCATACAAAAAAATGACTTCACTTAGTATACAAGTTGTAATCAGAAATTAATACGATTAGAATATAGACCAATTGAGGGGAAATTGACAAGCCTCATCACACAGTAGCTGATGAAGTTGGTCCAATATTTATTTATCGGTTTCATACATTTATTTTTTGACCCACTTATTTGCAGAGCCCTTTAAATCCCTGAAAATAAAAATAAATGGGTGCGTGACATGATGCCTGATTTTACTGTAATCAAATAAAAATATTAAGATGTGTTTTTCCTCTGAAACTTATGTCAGCAATGCAATATAGAATGTTTTAACTCTTAGATGAAAGATGTGCTTTGTTTTTTTTATTTTAAGGTAAACATGCAAAAAGTCCTGTGGTGTGACGGTAATATAAATGAAGTATGAAATATAAACATTTATAAAATAAATCGGTAACACCTGGAACTGTTTATAAAGGCTTTTGGCATTGTTTTATACATATTTACTTTACCAATATAAGGTTTTAAAATGCACAAGACTCTTATAATAATCACAGTAAATTAAATTTTGTAATGAAAATGCTGTCCTGCGGTGTGATATGGAAGATCGGGTTTTTTAAATGGGGAGTTTCATGGACAACTATAGGGGTGCTTTTATCAAGCGTTAACCAGAAGTCCCCCAGATATTTGACTGTGATGTGAAGGTTGGAAGGTGAGTGTTAGTCTCTTATTAATTTAACAAATTTCATACTTTCTGTAAAACGATTAATGTGTCCATTTTTGTTAGTCCTGTGGTGTGAGGGCTCTACTTTGAGAAAATTAAAATATTTATTTTTAAAAATCACTTAAGGTTAAAAACAGTATATTTATATTTATTTATTTAAATATATATATATATATATATTATATATATATTTATTTTAGTTAGCAAAACGCTCAAGGTCAGTTACCTAGGGCAAGGATTCAAAATGGCCACAATGGCGTAAATGTCCTGTTGTGTGACAGTACTGTCCTGCTGTGTGACATACATGCATACATACATACAAGTCAGTTGTATTACTAGTTACATGCCTGTTGTTTTTAAAATGTAGGCTGCATAAGGCATTTTCCCCCTTGTTTCATCATTGTTTGTTGTGTATAAAATGTCAACAGTCACTGAGAATTGTTTTGAAAGTGTTTTTTGGTCAGTTTTTAGGAATGAGCAAAGAAAAGGACAAGGAGGTACCGGGAAAGGTTAAATCAGGATGAAGCCAGGCGTGAGGAGATTCTTAGGGAAAGAAGAAGAAAGTAAATAAGCTGTTACAGGGAGAGGCAGTTAGTGAGGCCTTCTTTAATTCCGAAAATAATAATAAATGTTCATCTCATGGTTTTAAAACCAGTGTTTCACAGTGTCCAAACATGTGTCCCAAGCTGATTAAAGTATCAGTTGTTTTAAAAATGTACTTAAAATGTTGTTTAAAATGTCTTCATGACAGTCCTAGATCTGTTGAGTTAAAAACGTCGGGGCAATTGCTCTGTCGTTAGCTTCGCTGCGGTTTAGAGTTTAACACGGTTTTAAACGCGCATGTTACGGGAAAAGTCACGTGGCTTCTTAAGCCCCATTGCTGCGTCATCGGTGCCTCTGTTTTAACCTACTGCTGAGGTTTAGCTTGATCTCAGTTGCTGTGTCGTCAAGAAATCTCATATCAGCCACTAGAGGTCACTTTTTGTGCGTATTTGCTTAAACCTGATACTGAGGTGGTTTAAGGAGAGCTAAACCATTTTATCTGCAGAATGAGGCCTACATCACGTTCTACACACAAACTGCAGTAATATTTTGTTAGCCTGATGTCTGCCCCCATGTAGGCCTATGTCGTCACTTACTTTGACTGTGTGAAATAAAAGCTATATAGGCATATCTCTTTATATAGTCCTATAATTAAGGTTTGCGGAGATAACGTTCTAAATCTTTGAAAAATTGTACTGTTTTTTTCTAATCACAAAAACAGACAATCTTAATCTAAATTGTGCTTAATCTAAATAGTGCATTCTTTATTCCTCACCAGGATTTTTGCTCCGTGTGGCACCGTCAATTTTCAACAATTATATATATATATATATATATATATATATATATATATATATATATATATATATATATATATATATATATATATATGTATATATATATATATATATGTATATATATATATACACACCAAACAATTTAGCGATCGAACACATTTACTTATTTCACAGCCTCTTATCCAAAACAAATGTCTATGCATGTCCCTGAGTAATGATAATCATTCAAACACGATCCAGACCAAAATGCTTATAAATAGAGGGTTACAGTAAAGTCGTAACTTCAGTTCCCTTTCAGACACCGTCAGTCAATGACGACAGGATCCAGCAAGGGTCTTATTTATTGTAGGGAAATAAACTTTATTTTTGGCGGATGTGAAGTCAATTGTATAAGATATAAGCCTAAAGCTGCGTTTTAACCGAACGCGAAGCCAAATTTACGAGCGATGTGAATGCATGAAAAGTCAATGGCAGGAGGTGAATGGGTGTAGGTAATCGCGGCGAAACTGCGAGCGACGCGAAACGGGCGAAATTCGCTTGTTCATTTTTCAGGAAAGCGATCAAACCCGCGCGAGGAAAGCGAAACGAAATTTCGCTTCGCGTTCGGTAAAAAAGCATCTTAAAAATTACAATAGCGTATAATATTTATATTACATAGAGGATCCAACTCGCAAAGATTCCTAAATTATGTCATTAAGTGGCATTCTTGTTAACTCTTCGTTCTGGCAGAAAATATCTCCATAGACTGGCTCTGGTTAGGGGTAGATCTCCAACTTCCGGTTTCCAGACAGTTTAACTGCGAATCAGCTGAACCGGTGCGTGTTGTTACACAGCAATCACGAGTTCAGTTTAACTCAGATGCGCGTTAAACTCGTGATACTTCCCTTTTAAGTAGTACAGTTCTAATCCGCAGCTAAGCTAGCTGACAGAGCAATTGCCCCATTGTGTCCAAAATGTCATGAATTACAGTGTGTCTTGTTTATGGCCACGGATCTGATGTGATAAAAGTGATGTCTCCAAAACGTTAACTTTTAATCAATGTCTTGTTCACAAACATGAAGTTTTTTTGTTCAAATTCATATACTGAGAACCAAGATTATAATGAGATTTTAATATTTTGTCCGCAAATGAATTTCATTGTTTTAAAGGCACTTCATAAAATTTTAATAAATAATTTCGTCCTGTGGTGTGACATCATGTCATGTGGTGTGACATCACTTCAAATAAAATTAAGTGGCTTTTATTAAGGTTCAGTTAATCCAATCCTCATGTGTTTTTTAAAACACTGCATAATTTAACTTTAAAAAGAAATCAGCATTTTCATCAGAATGTTATCATTTTATAAGATAGTTCCACTACTGTGAGCGATAAAAGAGGCTACAAGTAAAGAATGCAATTGAAAAACAGTTATGAATAATATACATATACAGAGTATTAATGATGGTTTGCAGGAAGGGATTCTTAAACTTTGAATGCAACTGATCTATACTTAAAATTATTATTATTTTAATTTTACTGTAGTGTGATGTCACACTGCAGGACAATTTATGTCCGGGGCTGTGAGAAAAGCTTTTAAAATGGTGGAAAAAGAAAAAATATCTGGCAAACACTTGCAGTTAAGGAAAATTCAGACTTTGAACATTAGAATTTCCTAAAATCCTTATGAAAATGAGTACTTTGTTAAAAAAAATAGTTTCACCTCCATCTGTCAAGTACCCAAATGCAGAGGATTTTTGGTGAATCTATGTAAAGTTAAGAGAGCAATATACTCTCAAGAGATTTATCAATAGCTAAAAAAGACACCATTACACCGCATACTTACTAATTCATATATTTCTTGTGTCAGTTGGAATGACAGATATACCAATGACAAACTTATTTGAAGAGGCTGTGTACCTTAGGCTAAGGCCACATGTTATTTTTTATCCGCAGGTGTTTCCTTCTTTTCTTCTACCATGAAGCATGTCTGTGCCGTGTAAAACCATCTTTTGCAGGTAAAGTTG
This sequence comes from Megalops atlanticus, assembly GCA_019176425.1. Lineage (NCBI taxonomy): Eukaryota > Metazoa > Chordata > Actinopteri > Elopiformes > Megalopidae > Megalops > Megalops atlanticus. Next base: position 40,124,361 of record CM032880.1, on the reverse strand, counting down.
ATTCCAATGCAACATTTGCTCCCAGGAACATTGGGTGACAGCAGACAACTGCATACACAGGAAACAGTAGGAGAAAGGTCAAAGAAGAAGACACGCTTGACCATGCAGTGATGGAGCCACTGTATCATGTTATTAACACATTAGGCTGCGAAGGAAATTAAAAACATGTTGCTGTGGAAGGTTCTGGAACTGACAGAAGGAATTCTGCACTCTGTAATGTGCTTTGGCAGGAAATCAGGAAAAAGTCACTGATTTAGGAGTGGTCCACAGACCGTTCTACAGTTTCTTTCTCATGTTTGCAGGGTGGTCCCATGAATATTCATCCCAAAATGCAACATGACCACTTACTGCAGCTGTCTGCAGTAATATTCTGTCCTTGCTGGCAACATAGGCCAGAAGTTGGAAGCGATGTCCACAATCATCTGGAACATGGGAGCCGACCGCTTTGGGATGGAGCAGAGGAAGACCAAGGGCCCACAGCAAGCTGCAGCAAACCGACAAGTAAGGGAGATCGCAAACCTGCGAGGTGACCTGAAAAGGCTGAGGAAGGCCTTCTTCCAGGCATCAGAGAGCCATCAGAAGCCAGCCCTTACAGAGATGCGGGACCACCTGAGGGAGCGAATTAAGACTTTGCGCTGAGCCGAGTGTAAGCGTAGGGACAGAAGGCGACGGGCAAAGGAAAAAACCAAATTTAACCAAGACCCCTTCACGTGCCTGTCAAGGCTCCTTGGGGATCAAAGATCAGGGGTGCTAAAGGCATCAAAGGAGGAGATAGAGGAGCACCTCCACAGTATGCACAGCGACCCAAGGCGGGAGAAAGAGCTTGAGTTGGGAGACAAGCTGTGCTGCCTAGAAGAACCAGCTATATCCTTTGATGACGCAGAACCCAGATGTCAGGAGGTCAATGAACTCATCCAGAAGGCCAGAGGAAGGTCTGCACCAGGGCCTAATGGCATCCCGTACAGAGTGTACAAGAGCTGTGAGAGGCTGAGGAGGCGTTTGTGGAAACTGCTGAAGGTTGTATGGAGGAAGAACTACCTGCCAGAGAGCTGGCTCGTTGCTTAGGGTTGCTTCATTCCCAAAGAGGAGAATTCCATCGGTATGAAACAGTTCCGCACAGTCTCGTTACTGAATGTGGAGGGGAAAGTTTTTTTCGGCATCTTGGAGAAGAGGCTGACCCAGTTCTTGCTGAGCAACAAGTACATTGACATCTCTGTGCAGAAAGGTGGAGTCCCTGGGATGCCTGGCTGCATCAAGCACAACAGCGTTGTCTCCAAGATCATCGAGGACACAAAGAGGAATCAGGGAGACCTGGCAGTTCTGTGGTTGGATTTGACCAACGCTTATGGGACAATACCACACAAGCTGGTCGAAACCACATTGAAAGCCTACCATGTCCCTGGAAAATTTCAGCAGCTTCTCCAGGACTACTTTGGCTGCGTCAAGATGCGCTTCACCTCTGGCAACTTCACCACCGGCAACTTCACCACCAACTGGCAGTGACTGGAGGTCGGCATTGTCACCGGCTGCACCATCTCGGTGATTTTGTTTACAGCAGCAATGAACCTCCTTGTGAAGTCTGTGGAGAAACCTAGACGGGGAGCAGTACTTGCAAGTGGAATCCAACAGGCCCCGATCAGGGCCTTTATGGATGACCTTACGATCACGGCGAGATCAGTCCCAGAGGGCAGATGGATTTTGGAAGATCTGGTAGAGCTTATCAAAGCAGCCAGAATGAAATTCAAGCCATCCAAATCCAGAAGCCTAGTCCTGAAGCAGGGCCGTGTCCAGGACCGCTTTCGGTTTAGAATAGGTAAAGAGGTCATTCCAACTGTCACGGAGAAGCCTGTGAAGAGTCTGGGGAGGTGGTACAGAGCTGAACTGAATGACAAGGCAAGTGTGAAGGAGATGCTCAATCAAGCAGAGGGGTGGATGAGAGCCCTGGAGAAGAGCAGTCTTCCAGGGATGGGGTCCTTCCAAGACTTCTGTGGCCACTGCTTGTTTACGAGGTTCCCTTGTCAACGGTAGAGGCATTGGAGAGGAAAATCAACAACTCTCTGAGGAGATGGCTGTCTGTGCCCAGAAGTTTTTGCTCGATCGGCTTGTACAGTTCAGGGAGTAAGCTGCAACTGCCATTGACATCAGTTGTCGAGGAGTTTAAGACGACAAAGGTGCGGTTGGTTATGATGCTGCGCGACAGTGAGGACAAGGCAGTTCGACAGGCGGACATCAGCATCCGGACAGGATGCAAGTGGACGGCTAGCAGAGCACTGAGAGAGGCAGAGGAGCGCCTGCAACACAGTGACATCGTGGGGACAGTGAACCAGGGGAGGCTGGGGCTTGGTTGTATTACCAGAGCAAGTTGGAAGGAGGCAAACCAAAATGAGCGGCGAGGCATGGTGCAGAAAGAGGTTCCGGCGGCAGAGAAAGAGTTCAGGCTAGCTAGGGCGGTGGCCATGAAGCAGCAGGGCAGCTGGACGCGGTGGGACAGTGTACAAGGAAGGTCTCTGGAATGGAGGGACATCTGGAACATGGAACATCAAGGAACATCAGATTAAGTTTTTGCTCTGCTCTGTCTATGATGTCCTACCCACACCAACGAACCTTCAAAGGTGGAGACTGACTGAGAATCCCTGCTGTTCGCTGTGCGGGGAACCAGCTAACCTGGAACACATCTTGTCAGCATGCCAAACTAGCCTGACAGATGGGAGGTTTAGATGGCAGCATGACCAGGTGTTGGCCCAGCTGGCCGAGGGATTGGAGAGAGAGAGGAAGAAAAAGAGCACCAAGCTTCATGCCAAAGGCCCCCACTTTATCAGCTTCTTTAGGCCAGGAGAGACGGCAGGCAAGGAGGTTGGGGGCACAGGGATCCTTGCCACAGCAGATGACTGGGAAATGAGAGTTGACCTTGGAAAGCAACTCAAATTCCCAGAAGAAATTGTAGACACCAATCTCCAACCTGACATTGTGCTCTGGTGAAAGAGAACCAGGCAGGTAGCTCTTCTGGAAATGACGGTACCCTGGGAGGAAAGGATTGAGAAGGCACACAAGCGCAAGCGTGGAAAATATCAGCCCCTCATCCTTGAAATCCAGCAGAGGGGTTGGAGAGCCTGGAACCTCCCGGTGGAAGTTGGCTGTAGGGGCTTCCCAGGGCAATCACTGTGGAGAGCATTGGGAGTCCTTGGAGTAAGAGGGCCAGCCCGTAAGAGGCTGATTATGACCATCACCAGGCAGGCGGAGACAGCGTCAAGATGGATCTGGTTGAAGACGGCTGAACAATGGCGCAACCCAGCTGACAGAGGAAAGGGAGTGCAGAGCCAAGTGGAGAAGACCTGAGGGACAGAGGAGGTGGTTCCAGGATGCTGGCTCCACCGTCGAGCCCCTCCGAGGTGTCGTGGGCCAATCGACGAAACACCGGTGAAGGGGGGTGCCCACCTGAAGACCTATGAAGTCCCAAAGGTCTGATCCACAAGGCTCTGCCCTCGGAGAATGGAACGAACGAAGGGAGCGATTTCAAGCCAGCCGCCCCACATAAGGAGCAAGAGATAATACCTGCCAGGTGTGGCGGCTGCGATGCAACATCGTTTTACAGATATATGCAGAGATATTCTACAATTGCAAGTACATTTTTGAACCAGGTGAGGGCACCAAAGGGTAGTGGAAGTGCATTTCCAAGAATGTCTGAGTTCTGCCTCTGGTTTGTGCTGGTGGGTGCTCTTGCAGAATCTCCCTCTGACTGAAGGAAAACCTCCTCCAGGTGGGTTTCATACTCTGACAGCAATTACCATCTTCTTAAATATTCTTTAAATACCCTTGGATTGATGGTATGTAGGCTCCTCCCTTGACAAATAAAAGGCAATCAAGACAGAGACATTAAAGTAATGGGAAGATTTGCATGTAAACTTTCCCTCAGTTCAGAAACCCTCAAGTGCATTTAAGTCTACCTGAGAGGGCACACCCAGGTGCCGTGCATCTCACCAGCTTGTGAACCTGTAATAGAAACTCTGAATCACGGTGCGCAATCAGCGTCATTGTTTATGATGTTCAATGAAAAGAAGGGGGTGTGTGTTTGGTTACTTATTGTGTCATGAGTTGGGAATCCACCCAATCTCCTATAGGTGAGTGTATCTCAGTATTTAAACAGGTGCAGTCTTAATTAAGTCTAAATACTTGCTTTCCTTGCTGCCGCTCAAATCTCTATACTGCTTGTTTTCTTTGAACACCTCTCAGTTTAAAAGGGAGGGAGCAGGGCAGTGCATGAAGGGTTCTTACATGTTGTATTTACATTTACAACATGTCATAAGTGCACATGCTCCAGATTCTCTTGACATTCTTTTTTCATGGAAAAAATCATATTAACATAAGAATGTTTATGTTGGTTATTCTTATTTTTGTAATGTAAGAAAAAGAACTTGTCTCTTTTTCTCTCTCTTTACATTTTTGGAATGAAACAGTCAAATAAAGCAAACAACATGTTTCATATATTTCAAATTATTGATTAAGGAAGTATTATTTCAATTCAGGTTTTATCAATGAAGCAGATTTTTTCCCCATACTGGGGCTACTTCCAACTGTAAAAAAAAAACTTGAAAAACCCAAAAAACACTTTTCAAAATGAGTGCAGGTATGCTGACATTTGTCTGTGATGTGGGCCTTTTTGTTAAGGTTTATAAAAAATAGTGACATAGTTTATTAGATGATACTACTACTACTAACAGTAATAATCGTAAACAATCTTTTATGTGTAATGTATGTGTCAGCCAGACAATTGATATCATTTCTGCTTGCATTTATTGGGGGTACTTTGCTACAGCTACAATGAAAGTTAAATTGACATTAAAAAAGAAAAGGATTCACAAGACAATTTGCTAATCAAAGTGTATCCATAAACATCACATGACATGGTTCCTCATGCTAGTTTCACAAGAAATATTTAGTACTATTCCCTGGTGTTAAGTGCTTCTACAAGACAAGAATGCTGAAGTGAACTTCTTGTGAAAGCCTTGCACAAGCAAGTTTCCCCTTTTTTTTAACTGCTGCTTCCTGATAGTCTATTTCTCTTTGGGCAGCAGTGGGAAGAAGTGGTTAGGACACTTCACTCTTGGGCCAAGGATTCAGATCCTGTGTGGCCAGTGTAGCAGGGCACTTTACTTCAACAGCTGCAGAGAAGATGCAGCGGTAGAGAGGGATTACAGAACTGGCAAGATGTAAAATTGTGAGCCTCTCCTGGGTAAATGCATCTATTAAAAAGTCTTCTGAATTATTGATACTACTTCTAAATAAAGCAAGAGTAGCCAGAGTTCAAATAAGGAGATTTACTACCACTGAGCCAGGTCTGCAAACTGATGCAGACAATGACTGGAACAATAGAGCATTTGGAACAATGAGGCATTTGAAAGGGGTAGTTATGGCTTCACAACCTGAGGATACGGGATGTCCTCTCTCCCACAGAAAATACCATGTCTCTATTTGCTGGACCTTCCGAGCCACCACACCAACAGTGTGTCTGCTGTGTATCTCTTCATTTCAACTTCCCAGAGTTCTGCTGTAAACACAGAGACTGTGATAACAGATAATGATACAGTGCCGCGCTGCTTTAGACAAACACTGACGATATAATCAATTGTTGGTGCTTTCCGAACCAAATGGAAAAAGACATGATTTGCACAGCCCTGGCTTCAATCTCATGGGGTCTATAGATGATTTAAAGCAGACTCTACCACCTGCCGGGTGTCGATTTCCTCAACTATCCTGGACACCCACGACCTCCTTCAAGTGTGAACACTCACTGCACCCATCATTAGAGACATGAGTACCATGGATCCATTGTGAGGTTCAGTGCAAGGGCTTGGAACACAGTACACAACACACAGCATGGGGTGGATAAGTCTTTTCACTGTTTGTTGTACCGCAAGCCAAAGTCAGCACTACATAATGACTGACAAAGAATGGACTATTATTATAAATTCCTTTGTTTCCAGACGTAAAGGTACATTGTATTTGTTTATGCAGGATTATGGCCTTAAAGAGGAATGTGTTTGTTTGCCTTTCCCAGGATGTGCCGATAATCTTATCCTCAGTTAGTGCAGGTTTGCAAGGATTTCTGTGTGTGGATCAGAACCTGACAGTTTGCCACAGTAGACTTAGTAGTAGATGGATTCAGGCCTGCTTTACCATGGGTCCCCACAGCCCACAGTTCTATTCCAGGTGTGATTGATGTTATCTTATGAGCTGATGGCAACTTGCCTGAGCCACATCAATTCATGCACCCAAGGATTACAGGTAGTATTACCTCTTACTCTGTGTAGGAAAATGAGCTCAGGTGATTGAAAAAAAACAACAATCATACTTACATAAGGCTTTCATATGGCTCTGCATCTGCTGTGTGTATATTCAGTGTGTTCAGTGTGTTTTCACTGGTTCCGTTTCCCTTACCTAATATCAATCCTGAAACTGCTGGCTTAGTAAAACCATAAGCATGTTCATTAGAAAATGGAAACATCTTTAACAGGAGCTAGAAAGCAAATCACCCTCTCCAACATGGCCTCTCTGAGCTGTTATGTTTAGTAACGTTAAAGTCAGATGTGCTTATGTCCCGGAATTTATAAGGCCACTCATATCTGTCCACTGACTATTGGAGAAATAACACTGAAGTAGTACGATACAGCTCCAACTGTAGTATTGGTATTACAGTGCTGCATAAATAACACAGACAAATGCGTCAATACTGGGGTGCTGCAGTAGCTAAAAAGACTGGGGCACCAGTATTGGGGTTACTTTAGTATACCCAACACACACTAGTACACCAGTACTTACAGCTTGGGGAAGCAATGTAGAACCTGGAGTAGTTGAACTGGCCAATCAGACAGCATGTTTCTCAGTCAAAAGCTTCCTCTTACTTCCTGTCCCACACAGAGATGTAAAATAGATTTACTCTGGTCTAGACTTACTAGTCTTACCTGTTCCATTTTGGAAAACCTTTGGTCTGTTCTGTGTTACGAGAACAAATTTAACTGTGCTTTACTTGGGGGATGGGCACAGTAAAACAGTCACATCTGCGAAGTAAAGAATAGCACACATCTAGACATACAACTGGTTTCTATGCTTCAGGCCTAGAAAACTAATAATAATAACAAATATACACATTTACACTTACAGTCTTGTGTATCCACCGCAGACATACACTATATGGACAAAAGTATTCGGACGCCTGACCATTACACCAACAGGGACTGTAATGACATTGTATTCAAATACATATACTTTAATATGGAGTTGGTCCCCCTTTTGCAGCTATAACAGCTTCCACTCTTCTTGGAAGGTTTTCCACTGGATTTTGGAGTGTTTCTGTGGGAATTTGTGCCCATTCATTCTGTAGAGCATTTATGAGGTCAGGCACTGATGTTGGACGAGAAGGCCTGGCTCGCAATCTCCGTTCCAGTTCATCCCAAAGGTGCTCGATGGGGTTGAGGTCAGGGCTTTGTGCGGGCCAGTCAAGTTCTTCCACACCAAACTCATCAAACCATGTCTTTATAGTCCTTGCTTTGTGCACTGGGGCACAGACTGCATGGCTAGGTGCTTGATTTCATACACCTGTGGCAACGGGTCTGATCGAAACACCTGAAATCAATAATTAACAGATGTGGCCAAATACTTTTGTCCATATAGTGTATATGACAAGGAAGGTTTAAGGTGTTACAAATGATAGGCCTCCAGCATGGGAGACTCCAGATCTTACAGATCACTCCAGGAATGATGTCACTGTCCCTAACAAGCTCATTATGCCAATTCTACCGGAGAACCGTGACTTACAGCATGTCATACAGTATATGTACTTTCCAACCAACTGACATTCAGCTGGTAGTGAATTTCTGGCTCTTGGGTTGGCTGAGAGAGCACAGATGCTTTTTGAAAGCATATAGCTGCTGTAGTGAGGTGACTGTTAACTGATAACTGTTTCTCACAGGTTCAGGTAGAGTTGTGCACATCTGGCTCCTTGTTTGTTAGTCTCTGTTGCGAGTGGCACTCCACACCATGCCGAATAACAGCAGTCTAGCCTCATGTTCCGCTGTCTACCTTACTGTGTGGTGTGCATTCTGCAGCAGATCACACACTTCACAAACACTCCTGAGCCCCATGGTCTCTTCAAGCAAGTCCATCCACCCCTGAATATCATATGAACACTACATGTCTACCCAGACATGTAGTGTTTTTCTACTATGTGAGGAAATTGGTCATGGTGTGGTGCTAGATGAAGTTGTTGATGGCCAATGTTTGTGCCAGCACCAATCCTGTCCTCCTGCTTTCTGTTTTCTACAGGCCAGAACAGGCCAGGGGAGCACGGGAGACCTTCCCTAATTAGTACGCACTTGGCCAATGCCCATTTCCCATTGGCGCTCAGAAGGACACCGTTCCAACCTGCCCCATGCCCTTGGGGCTCAAAACACACTCCGCCAACCTGGCTGGTTTCGGTCAACATGTTGGGGCAGGTCCTTGAGAGGGCCCAGCGTGGGAATGGGAAAGAGCTGAATACACATGAACAAGAGCCTCAGCCCCTCACCTGTGGGATCTGCTGCCTGCTCCAGTGTGGCAATCTTCCAGCACGGGTGAGGAGGTGCTGAAAGGCAGCCACTTGCCGTTCACACCCCCAGCACCCGCACAGGACCGGGCAGAACATTACACAGTTCACGCTAGACGAACGTCGAGCGCTTTATCTGCTTCTCGCAGGGAGAGTTCACAAAACACAAGGCTGCAGATAATATCATTTATCATTCTTCGTGGAGCCATGTTAAGGGATGGCGATCTACAGGCGCTATTGTGGAAGTTTACATTGTGATAGGTGAGATATTTCAAAACCGAAATCTAACCCACTAGGACTAAACGGCTGGGAGATCCAATTCCCCTAACATGTATTTCACATAATTTAAAAAAGTTTACACAAAACCAAGAGGAAACTAATGCCAAAATATTTTTAGCAAACAAGCAAAAAATGTTCTGTGTATTTTTGGTTACAAAATTTAAAAAAGCAAAAACGTCATGTCTGCGATTTAACGTAACTATTTCCTTAAATCTGCCTCGCTCGCAGTCAGCTTTCTCTGCAAATGTAACAGGCGTTTCCCATCCTAAAATGTCCTGGCCATCCTAGGGCCTCCGTGATAATCTCTAGCATATTTTTATGAGCGCAGGAATTTCTACGATTCACTCCCACCATTGTGCTTGACTCAGAGGTGTTAAAACCGCCATCGGTGTTTGCTTAACTGCTATCTAAACTCCACGATAGGCTGTAAATATTGACTTTGGAAATGCAGGGCCGGTGCCTGCTCCTGGACCGCACACTTCCTCCCCTTTTCTCTCTCTGGAAACAATAGCGGGAGACCTCGGTCCCGTAAACGTGCCGGCGCGCCAACCCTCCGCACTCACGAGCAGATGTCTGTCTTTACAGATAAAGGTTTTATGGTCAAACGCACAGTTAGTTGGAGAGCCATGACAGTAAGAAATGCTCCAATTGTTTTGCACAACAGTGCATTGTTATCAGGTGTACCTAACAAAATATGCATGCCTAATTACATGAAATAAATTACGATATCTGTAAAAATGCATTAGAAAATATCAACAATGAATAACTGCTACTGTTACAAAGTGCAATTATATGCATATGCTGAAGCATTTGTTTTATGATTTTTTTAATTGCACAGCATATTCTCCAATATAGGAAGCTATATATCATAGCGTGAATAACTTAAAATACAGATTCTAAAATACTAGGCCTACTTTTCAAAAAGGTAAGTTTGTGGCCCACTTAAATTTTTCTTATTTTCATCAATCAGAGAGTGATCCATCCCCCTTGCCCTGCGTCAGGCCTGGGAGGGAGGGAGCGAGAGGGAATCAACGTGCAGATACGAGGAGCGGCCTAATGAGGATCAAAAACATCTTAATAAAGGAATCTAATCCCAGCATAATCCCTCATTACTACCAAATTCTCCATTTTCTGCTCCTGCTTCCGGAGTGACGCCACACTTATCCCTGTACCCTAGTGACACTGGAGATCTGTTCTCGCACAGAGATCAGTGCACATTCCCAATCCATTGTTATGCCTCTTATAATTGTATAAAAACAGGCTGGAACAGTCTTTGTTCTGTGTCAACTGTATTAGGTCTCCTCATCAGACTTTAGAAGAGATCAAGATCTATTTTATGGGCGGTTGTGTAATGTAAGAAATGGATTTAAGCCATATGCCAGAAGTAATAAGAACCCATGTATACCGTCAATAGAGATAGCCTGTTTTTGCAGAACACGCAGTGTTCTTTCAGAGTATTTAAAGTTATATAAATATGTGTGTACAGAAATGCACAAGAAAAAATTGAGAAGAGCTTGTGTAAAGTAAGATGACTTTGAAGACGTAGCACTTAAAAGTGCTCATTCAGTGTTTACCTGGATCTTGGTTGTCCTGAACGTCCTCACTGCATCGATTGCGTGCAGCTAAATGTGTCTGTATCCCAGACAGGCTCACACTGCGCCGGCTAACATGGGACAGCCGCCTATGAATTTCACAATAAGGTGTCTGCACTGTAGACTTGCTGGCAGCTTTTCCAGTGCCCCTGTGTGGTCAGACCTGGGTCGGCAGAGAGGAGTGTCACATACATACCAGCGAACAGAGCCTGGTGTCTTGGCCCCCTTCTCAGACAGCTGAAGCTGCAGGGTACGATTAGCGCAAAGGTGATGAACATCCTGACTAAGAATAGAAATGGATAGTACATGAGAGCTAAGGCATCAACACAAGGAGACTCCCCCAGGAAGGCACACTCCAATTTATACAAGTGTAGAAGGTTAATGCCGAATTGTGTGGGGAGAGAACAAAGCACTTTCTTTTGCTGGCTGAATAAGCAATCAATGTGTGAAGGAGCTAATTAGCCCCACATAGGTGTACAGATGGGTAATTTTAGACCACGGGATGATCAGGCATCATATAAATACTATTTGATTATGTTTTGTGCAAATTGCAAATTAGTGTGTCTGTGCTGTGCAGTGTGTGTGTGCCTGTGTGTGTGTGTGTTTGTTTGTGCGTGGGTGGGTGGGTCACTACAAAATACTCAACCACAAAAAGGTACTCTAAGAAAGCAGGTTCATTTTTTTTAATTAATTGAGATGGGTCTGAGTCATTGGTATTCCATGTGTGGATATGGTAAGAGATCAAAGGGAAGTGTGGCTCATTGTATCCTGACCTGAGGGGGAATATTGGGCAAGAAAATCAACATCAGGATCCAATTTTTCTGTTAGTTAATGATCCCTTTCAACAGGCCCTTGTCAATCTTTGCTCCTTTAAAATTCACCTTCTAAATGAACACAACATCAAAAGAATTTTTGTCATGATTAATGGTGATTTCTTTTTCCAAACAAAAAATATATTAAAACCTTTGAATAATTGAGGTGTATCCTGGAAAGTGTTAATAAACCACAAAATGACATATGGAGTTAAAGGAATCAGCAAAGTGTAAGTGTGATAGATAAGTTATACCTGATAATGTGAGTCATCAAGTTTGTCAAAGACACCCATCAGTTCATCAGCTATAAAATGAACATGTCATTCTGCAGAAACTATGAGGTGGACAGCCTCTGTGTAAATGGGCTTGAGTAAGGGATATACCTCCATTTTGTCTCTGTCTCTCTCTGTCTCTCATCTGTGCAGTATTTCCTCTGGGTGGGCAGAGTGGCAGGCAGGTGTGGTGAAAGTGAGTGTGTAACCATGCAGGCTGGGTGTGGCGTCCGTCCCTCCTGTGCTCTCTGTGTTTACAGTAACCACACGTGATACCATTTCCCCCATCCCACAGGCGCATGTTAGCGCCCAGGGCTGTGACCCGTCGGGCCAGTGACGGGGAAACGTACGTTTTGGCCCGGGGCCTGCTCTGCTCTTGGCAGGCGCTGACGACCCCCGCCCTTGCTTATCGCATGTGTGCATCTTGCCAGTTTGAAAAAAACACTGGGTCCCACAACCTGCGGCGGCTCTCTGTACACCTGCGCATTCCTGTCTGACTGCACTGATGGGGTGGGAAAGGGGTAGGAATGGGATAGCTGCGTGCGCAGATGCTCTCCTGCCTGCTCTGCCAAAGCCGGTGCTCCTTGACTAGAGCAAATTGTTCACAGATGCATCTCTTTTCTGTGAAGTTAAGATTCCTTAACAGCGTTTCTCACTCTCACTCAATTCTAACAGTGGTAAACATGCTCATCAGCAAAATTTAAATGTTCCCCATTTTAATGTCATTTACCCTTCATCTGGATGTTTCTCTTATTCCATTACTGATGTGTAGAGGACAGAAGAGCAAAGACTCAGACTTCAGAGTTCAGTTCATCTTTCCCAAGCAGAAGACTCATATTCTACATGTGTTGACTATTTGGATTTCCCCAGGAACCCTTGCATGAAAACAGCCTTTTCTCCTATTTTGTTTTTCAGCTGTGGGTTAATAGTTTTTATCTTCTTCTGAGAACCCATTAGAGTCGGAAGAACCATATGGGGGGGCAAAGGAAACTTTAGCTGGGGAAAATGATATCCTCCAAATACTCACGGTTCTGGCAACTCTGGAATGTTACCATGACGGTGACATTATGAAACACCTCTCAACGTGATACCCATGTCAGCAGATTATCGGGCAAGTACACTTACAATGAAATATTTTCACAAGGTTGTTTGCATTATTTTCACTGCAGGGTCAGAAAAAATAGGGAGAATTTTTATCCTGAAAGTATTTTTCCCTTTAGAGCAAAGAAGGATTGGGCTTCCGTTATGGTTTCCCAGAATCAGCAGATGCTGACCTTGAAGAGAATTATTACAGGGATATCGCTGCAGAAATGGAATTACCAGGACAGTCTGAATCTTTACAGTCAAAGATATGCTAATCGTTGCATATATTTCTGCTTTGGTAGACACCGTTGTGACTCTAGCATCTAAGAAAGCTATGCCAAGTGTATACATGCAGTCAGGATGTAGTGTTGAGTAGGATGCTTTTAATACAAATCAAACAAAACTTTGGACCTATCTAGTAATTTTATATCTGTGTTTACCACCTTGCTGTCTCTAACTGGACACCCCAGGAAGGTGTTGTGCCCCACCCTTCTTATACACCCTACAGTGAGCAGGACTGAATGTCCCGATTATTTCCCGCGCTTGCGCCAAAGAATCCGCCGGATCATGAATCCCCTGCATGTTTGTCAGTGCATCACAGAGTTGATGGCCATCCAGCCGTGATGTGCCGCCAGTCCACTCATCTGTAAGCAAAGAGAGAGAGACAGGGAAAGGGACAGGGAGAGAGAGAGAGAGAGAGGGAGAGAGAAATGGGGAGAAATGGTCAGAATGGGCAAAAATGGCAGAACAGGGGCTGCAGGAGGGGGAAGGAGAGCCAGTGTAGGAGAAAATTTTGTCTCGTCCCCCCTCTTCTACTTCACCTATAAAGTCAGTGCCAATTGATAAATCACAGTGGGTTCAAAAATTAGGCAGACGGAACATAACACTACACAATAATGACAGAGGCCAAAAACTTTTATTGCAGATCTGCAGGAGACAGTCTCATAGATGTGCACTCGGCAGCATCAGGGAGAGTATCTCAAAAATGATATGACACTAAGCAGTCTTTTGTATAGCAGTCTTTTGTATAGTCTTTTATATAGTCCAATTCTTTTTTATCTTACACTCACGGTCCATCTTATGGGCAGTGTCCGGACAGTGCCTAAGTCCCATTTTCCTCCCCAACAACAGGCCTTACTTTGTAACGTACGGCACACATGTAGAATTGTTCTCTCCTCTACTCCCTCTTATCTCACAGCTGCATACCTTCCCACCGTCTCCTGTACACTTCTGACCCTTCTTTTTTAGTTTCTGCTCACATGAATACAAAGTATAAAAGGATGTATATATATTGTTTAAGGCTAACATATTGGATTGCCTGGTTCCCTTATACACTTCCAGACCTCCACATGCACAGTAGAGATAGAGTAAATGGCTGATATATCAATAACTTCAGTTAATATGTCAATAACTGTGGTTAATATAACAGTAATCATTATTAATATGATTATGAATATGATTATATGATTATATATGATTAACTGTGATTAGTATATAAAAACATTAAAAGGGGTCAAATTACCTCAACACGTGGGAGCAAGTGCTGTGTCCTCTGCAGTCAGATGCTTATTGGCAGAGGTTGCTGAACACTCCCTCGGCATGCAGGTGCAGTGGTGATGAGCACTGCTGAAATATGGAGGCAGTGGCGTTGTGCAGCCAGGTCAGGGACATACTTTCCTCTGTCTGCCTTTTTTTCACTTTCCTTTGTTTGCTGTAGCCATAGACCTTGGGAAAGAAACAGCTGGTGAAATTCCATGCGCCCAGAGCCAAAGTTCCCAGGAAGCAGTAAAAACAGAGAGGCCAGGCTGAGAGCAGTGTTAAAAAGCCCACTGCATCCTGTGAGGAGATACAGCTCAGATCAGCCTCTGCCACCACCTCGCAGTCTTACTGCATGCAGAGCAAAGGGTATGGTTACCACAGCACAACCTCCAAGTGTGGTAAAATAAAGGTAGAATTAAATATGGCAAATTTTCTGTTGTCATGAGGAGAAAAACAATAGAAAGGAACTCCCTCTCAAGTAAAAGTCCACATTTTTATAAGATTTTTGTGCCAGTATTACCCTTTGAAGGTAGCTTAGCAATAGCAGGTAACCAAATTAGTGTATGTGCTTCAGGCATGTTTTTAATGACAGTGTTTTAATGAAACTCCAAATGCAAGCACATTGATGGGCCTTTGGTGACCCCCAAGCCCTTGATCAGGTGCCTGCAAGATCAGCACTCCCACGTGTTTCACTAAAGGCTGTGGCGCTGAGCTCCAATTGGAGGCTACTGCCCCTGGGAGCTGGCAGGGGGAGACCAGGGGAGGCAGGTCATCTGCTGGGCAGCAGGTGCTTTTATTAAGACCCACAGCGCTTTGATCAGCAGCAATGCGGCATCTAGGATGTCTCTGGGAACCAGTGAAAGGAGAAGCCATATTGCTTCAGTGAAAATGCAGTTTGGACCATCCCAGCAAGAAGGTGTGAGTACAGCATGTTGATAAAAACAGGTAGCATGCGTGTCATTCCCCCCCAACTCCACGCAGGGCGAGGGAGAGGGTGGAGGCGTCTGGAAAGCTGGCAGCCAACAGGTGGAGAGGGCTGCTGGTTGTGGTTCTGATGATCCCTGTTGAACTCTCAAATGCTGAGAGGTCAGAGGTCAGGACCAAGGCTCTTCCTCCCCCTCCCAGTGGCTCCAGTCCACCCTCCCTGTTTTCGCAGCTGCAAGGCTGAATCCGAGGCCAGAGTCAGGACACGGCGTGCATTTGGCACCTTCTCAAGGAAAAACACACTGAAAAAGATATGTGAAAAATGGGAAAATAAGCAGTGTATCCACAACCAGTCGCTCATTCTGTTTTCCTAAGGTTCACTGTCCCTGCGTTGGGTGTGTGTGTGTGTGTGTGTGTGTGTGTGTGTGTGTGTGTGTGTGTGTGTGTGTGTGTGTGTGTGTGTGTGTGTGTGTGTGTGTGTGTGTGTGTGTGTGTATGTGTGTGTACATGGGTGGAATGCATTGGGGTCTAATTTTCCTGTTACCCTTCCATCGGTTTAGGCCCTCCTCTGTCCCTCTGCTCAGTGTGTTCTGTGTTCAGGTCCCACACTCCCCTGTTCCTGTATTATTGTCTACTCTCTGTCCTTTGAGGCTTGAACTCCAAGCATTTACCCTCCATGTAACAGCTCCAGTTGTTACATTTGCAAATGATTATCAGTATTATTGTTAATTAAACATGTTTGACATTTGGCAGCAGAAGCGCCTGTAGATGTAGACACAAGAATTACATGACTTTATCTTTTTCATCTCTGTAATCTAATCTTTCTAGAGAGCAAATAATTGAAATAGGTTAGCTGTGCATAGCCAAAATAAACAGTGAAAGGGGCCTCCAAGTGACAGAAAATCCTGGTCAGTTACATGAAACTATTAGCCTGCTGGTGGGGTGCTGCATCAGTTGGTGGGACAGAAGCAGGATAAGCCATTTTAATAAAGGGCTGGGGGGGGTATGCAGCCTGGGTGTGCTGGCCCTGTTCCTTTCGCCAGAGGCTGTGGAGAGGAACATGAGTTTTCATAGTGAGGGGATTACTTGATTACAGTTCTCGTGCCTCCCTTGGAAAGCCCTGAATCAGGGGGTCTCCTTTCTGAGCTTGGGAAAGTGTCAAACAGATCTCTGAGGGAAATGAGGTGTTTTGTCCTGAACTGGAACAGACAACATAAAACAAGGCTGCATTAGGAGAAGGAGGTTCAGAGGATATTTAGATTCGCACCTTCTCAAGTCAGAGGAGACAGGCTGCACAGATGTCATTGTGAATTGCTTTTACGCGGAAAAAAACTTGTACAAAGAGCAACTCTGAGATTAAACATTCTTCCTCAGCCTGAGGAAGGACGACGACAAGTGAGGCCTGGTTAGCCTACACCAGTAGGGGGCGCTGTTGATATTGCTAAGTGGAGGGTGGTGTTCTGGTGAAATCTTGCTGTCCATCTGCACTTTTCAGCTGTGAGGTGTATTGTAGATAGAACACAGGGGGACACTGCCCAGCGTTAGTTAAGATGGAGATGAAAAAGGAGGCATTCCGTGCAGTAAGGTGACCTGTCCTATAGGAGTTTAGAATGCAGCACATTTTGCTCTCTGTTGCCAGGGGGCAGGGAAGGGGACATGGAAACCTGATGCGATGGGTGTATTGAAAGGATGCGACGGTGGTGTTGCTGCCTTTGTTTCCCCTCTCTCTGTGACACAGCTGTTTGCCGCGCTCCTGCTTTGTGCCTCCAGGGGTGTGGAAGGTGGCCATTGGCTGTGGCGTCAAGTTACGGTCTGCAGGGAGAACCATAGAAAATATACCAATCATGACCACCGAGGCTCCTGCCTCTCTGCTTTAGGAAACCCAAGGATGGCTTTGTGAAAGAGAGGGAGGTACTGTGGAGCTGACTTCCCCTGCTGCAGTGTTATGGTGGCCTGGCCTTCCCTTAGGGGGCTGTGATGGACACATTGAACCTCCTGATTGGTCACAATGAGGAAAACCTTTTCTGTGATTCTCAAGAAACACTCAACCCCTATACACACTCCCTGATTCTCCTGGATGTCTGCCAATGTCTTGTCCTGAGCGTGTGTGCATGTTCTCCCTTGTAGCAATATAGATAATATTTCTCATAAATCCACTGTATTGTGTTCTTTTGAGGTAGAACTGTGATTAATCAGCTCATAGATAAGCAGGATCAAAAAAGCAGGTTTAGCACACATTACCAAAATGAATGTCACTGATCTCCTTATAAAATGAAGTATCAAACAAGAGGAAATATAATTTGGAATATACAATATATTTCCCATATATTTTGGGTGTGCCTTAAGTTGTATATATTGCTTTGCACTTACATCACTTACAGCTCAATCTAGGCACACATTTGTGATCTCAGCACTATGTTTGGCACTGATGTTTGTGCATGTGTGGATAGTGGTGTCCTGTTTTGCAACTCTTCATGCCACTTTATCAGATGCTCTGAATGAGAGCGTCTGCCAAATGACAATAACGTAATGTAATGTAATATAATATGCCATGTATTAGAAATATATCAGTTCCTGGGGATTTCTTATATGTGAAAGTATATACATATATTGTAGCATGGAGTATATAACAAAGGAACAATGTATTTTACTGAGTCTGGAGCCTATTGTAAGATTATGTCAAGTGTAAACAAATGGTCCCCTGGAAAACAACATGATCTTGATCAGATTTCATTCAGGGAAATCCATTCAACAAGATTCTTTTCACGCCTGGATAACAGGGGTTTCAAGTGGTGAAATAAAAAGCATAGACGAAAGCATAAAGTTAAGGGAAAAGCATAAAGAATGGAAAATTAACATGGGTATAAAGGAAATAAAGCAAAATCACTCCATGGTAAAATAAAAGACAGTCAAAGAACCCAGAGGGTGTCTTTTCAGAGTGCAATCGCAGAGAAGCACAGTGTGCCCACTTAACAAAAACAAAAAGCATAAAAACAAGAGATAAGACATTAGGAGTTAGTCTTCCGAAGTCCTGACACCCTTCTAGTCAACCAACCAAAACACTTTCTGCCATTTTAAACCTTCAAAACGTAAACCAAAGCAATGTAGTGTCTTAAAGTTCCTGTTTGATAGCACGTTGATGATGTCACATTTCAGGTCATCACAATCCCAAATTATGACCCTAACTCTTTCACTATACATAGAATGTTCCATGTTAAAGTAACAACGAATTATATGTTTTCAGTCTGACATGTGGGAGTCCTCCATTGTCACCCACATTATTGCACAGGCCCATGCAAAGAGGCCCTTTTTTTTCTTTAAGTTGTCTGATATGGTTGATAATTACCAGGCTATATCAGTCAACCTAAGGTGTCTTTGAGACAATGTGAGCTTTGTTAGTGAACATGAATAAGGTTGTCTAAGGAAAAACAGCATGCTATATTTGAAACCACAGATATGAGGAATGCATATCAATGGATGTAAAAATATACTCCATATATCAGAAACATACAACACTAAATGGATATGTTACAACAACATATAACAATATATATTTTAGCAATAGCATATTAAAATTTTAATATTATAAAATGTTTTCATACTGTTGCATATTTAAAAGCAACCATGAAACATTTTATAATAGATGCTGTATGTTTTCATGCAGAGTATATATGTATATTTCTTGTGTTTTGGAATTCATATTTTACAAAGCTGGTGTTTTTTGAATTAATATTTGGTATGTGCAGTATTCCTGAAATACAAATGAGATCAAAGACATTTTGAGATAAAGAGAAGCAGGGCCTTCTGTCTGTGTTATAGCAATATGCTCAGCAGAGGAGAGCTAAGGTTGACCCTGTGCCAGCATTGTAACTGTAAAGTCATATGACAGAGTTGGAGTAGGGTGTCTTATGAATTTGAGGAAAGGTCTTTCACCTTTAGGAATGAACACTGTGCTTGTCTTCCCAAACAGAAGTGTAAAGATCATCTGCAGAAAGGATACACAAGGCGGGGCGATCTGTTTCTGGTGTGAAGCTTCTCATGTGAACTTTCCTTCTATTATTAATTATTTAACTGGCCCAATCATTTACTCAATCTGACATTTAAGTTAAAACTGTGAGTGACAATTATGCTTGTGTCATTGACATTGTTAAGATATTGTACTATACCTTCATGTAGCACTGAATGGTTTGTGGAGTGTATAGCTAATTAGCAGCTTAAGCCAGGGAAAAGTTTTGGAACAAAATCCAGCCTGCATGCTGGAACTCCAGAAACTGAGTTGTGTACCACTGATCTAAAGAAGACTGAATGCCATTTCCAGCCATTCCTTTAAGCCAAGGTCCAATTAGAGACTACTGACATCTCTAACAAGATTTTATCATCATCAGACATTTGGAATGCTTATTTTTGAGTATGATTTTTAAAATAAACAAGAACAGACTGTGAGGTTCCTCAGAAATGCCTGTGTGTCCATATTCCTGGATTCCCCTGTGGAGGACAGTTTTGCTGCTGTTCTGATGGATGTGGACAGACTGCCTCTGGGCTTTAAAGTGATGATGATTGTTGTTACAGATGTGTGATGGGTGCATGGCCCCAATGTCTTTAGAACAGGATCCCCTGAAGATCCTTCTCATCTTTGAACAGCGGGACAGAGTGTTTTTTCTTGGCAGGCTAAGCAACATAGTTCACACAGTTCATTATGTGATGAAGGCCCTTCTTCATAGTCTTCCTTTCGGCGCAAGGAATTATCCCAGCAGCTCTGACATGGGTTCGCTCCTGTCTAAGGTGTGTGTGTGTGAGTGTGTGTGTGCATGCACATGCATGTTTTACACATGCATGCGTTACAGTGATTCACAGTGATCTTTCCTATATATGCTTTCCTTGTGAAAAGTTCATGGATAAAAAAAATCTTTTATTGTGTTCAGAGCTTTCTGAGCCTCATTTTGGGTGCACGTTCCTAATTTTATTCTGATAAAATGGCAGCAGTTGATATTAATCATGAGAAGATGTAAGGGATCCCCTGGAATATGACCAGCAGGATGAGTGGTTACCATGAGAGTGATTTGAATGAGTGTGTATGTGCATGTGTGTGTGTGTCTTTGTGAGTACGGCTTTGTGCGTGTACATGTGAGAGCGTGTGTTTGTTTGCATAGATGGGTGTGTGTAAGTATGTGTGTGTCTGTGTACATGCATGCATGCATGTGTTCATGCATGTTTCTGTTTATGTGTGTGTGTGTGTAGGTGGCTGAAGGGGTCTTGGATCCTCTGAAGGTGATGGATTGGATACTCCCTCTTTCCACTAAGCGCAGGCTGTCAGTCCTGGAGGCAGAAGGCAGGGCAGGGGCCCAGACGTCACATCTGCCACCACCATTCCCCTGAGGCCCCCAGGGCATGGGAACCTGCCTCCCCCTCCAGCCTGGGACCTCACTCCCTCCCTCCCACCGTCACTCTCTCTCCCTGTCTCTCTGTCCCATTCCCACTCCTGCTCTCACACTCCCTCTCCTCCTCTGGAACCCCCCTGTCTCTATCTCTCGTCATCTTTCTCTCCACCACCCACTGCCTACGTACTGCTCTCCAGAGCAGTCCTGTTTTGTCCCCAACAGGAGATGCATTAAAAAAGTGATGTCATTTAGGCCTGGCACAAGGCTTGCTGCATAGTCAGTGTTGGCATATGGCTCATTTCCCCTGATCGTCCCTGGTGGGCATGGCTGATAATTGTTTGGCTTCTGAGCGCTCTCTAATCTCAGTGTGATTAACTCTCTCCTCCTTATGGGCTGGATCTGTCCTTCTTCTCATGGCTGAAAGGGAATATTACGACTTTCGGTGGCACCGCTGATACCAGCACAGCTCCAAGAGTTGGTGTTCCAAATGCCAGAAATGAAATATCAGAGAAATTGGACTTTGGTGCTTTTGAGCCTAATAAAGGCATAAGAAGTAGAAAATAAAATCCTTGCTGCCAGGTCAGGATCATTGTTTAACCACCATGTATGTGGAAGTGACTAATACATTCATTGTCTGGAAAATTTAACTCTTATATTCTTCTATTCTAAAAAAAGTACTTCAAAAGTAACACTTTAATACTTAATAATACAGTAATAATTCTAATACACAGTGCAGATTATTTGAAAAGTATTCAATAAAATCAAGTATTTTTATCTATTTCAAGAAGTTCAAACAAGTCAGTGATTGACAGCAAATGGTAGCTCCACCCATTATGTGGTTCACCACTAAATTAGGGCACCATTGGACCAATGAGCATGAGCACTGATTTGATTTGGTAAAAACCAGTTAAAGAGTGTCTGATCCACACATATTTTTGGGGCTGGTCTGTGGGTTGGTCTGTGAGGCGACTGATGGATTCTTCCCCTAATAGAGTAGAAATCTTTAAGTGCCAGAACTGAAATTGTACCAAGTTGGGCTTTGTTACAGGAAGGAAAAACTCACGTGGCAACAATGAGGAGGGTCTGGAGAACTGTTTGAACATAATGCAATTAAACTGGACTGTATTTCAACCCTGTGAAAATAAGATAGAACTTTATTATTGATCCCACAGCGGGGAAATTCACGTCACAGCCGCATTTAGACAGAGGTAGAAAGAGTGGCAAAGTGCAAAAGTGCAATAACGTAAAAAATACAAAAACACAAAGGAATACAGAAGAAGAAAACAAACAAAAATATATACATATATATATATATATAAACAGAACCAATAAAATAGTAAATAAGTGTACATTAAGAATAAAAAAACAAACAGAAAAATAAGAAAAACCACAGATGTGCAAAAACTAGAGATGTGCAAAACCAAGTGTATTTAGAGTGGTGGGGTTTATTTATTATTAAACAGTCTGACCACAGTTGGGATGAATGACCTGCGGTAGCGCTCCTTCTTACACCATGGGTGAAGCAGTCTCTCACTGAAGGAGCTGCTCAGGGCCACCACAGACTCACGCAGGGGGTGGGAGGTGTTGTCCATGATGGAAGCCAGTTTGGCTAGCATCCTCCTCTCACCCACCTCCTCCACAGAGTCCAGTGGAGAGTCCAGGACAGAGTTTGCTCTCCTGATCAGCTTGTCCAGTCTCTTCCTGTCCCTGTCCGTACAGCCCCCTCCCCAGCAGACCACGGCGTAAAAGATGGCTGAGGCCACCACCATGTCGTAGAAGGAAATCACCCATCATGTTATACATGAGCAACAATACTTCATCTGGATGGGCACATTTCTGAGTGAATAATCAGTTAGGGGGGTATTCTCCCATGCGCGTAAGTCAAAAAAGCGCGCAGCTACGCACTTTTCATCTTACGCATATTTTCCCCTTGACTTAAATCTATGATTTGCGCGCCATGAAGGCAGTTACGCGCTTCGGGCGGGGCAACCCCAAAATCTGGGCGTTTCTTATGTAAACACCCTTTACGCGTATTGCCTTGACTTACGCGCTTTTCAGCTACGCGCTTCTGAGAGCTGTATTAAGTCAAGCTTCACTACATGGCGAAACATCATATTGCCTTTTAAGTCGACGATAGGCCTACTTTTAACATTATTATACATTTACAAATAAAGTTCAAAATTTACGATATTTGTGTGTCATTATTGCACCTTTTCCTCAATAGTACGTGTTTATTAACCCTTTCGCGCGTACGGTCACACCGATGTGATTAGCCGTTTAGCGCGTATGCTAAAACCGGTGCGATTAGAAAACTAGATTGGAAAATTATACCTAATTTTAGCTTTGATGAAACAGCGATTTAACATCTAAAAATATAGCAAATGCTAACTGAAAACTATGAGAAGCTTAATAATGCTAATGAAAACATAACGAACCGTGTAACGTAAGACGCGTGCTACATAGCATAAAAAATAAGTTACGTGCGAAAGGGTTAATGAATCTCCACACGTCAAATATGTCTTTATACATAGGCCCAGCACATGTGTCGTTTGGTATATTTACTTTATTTTTGGGTTCATGTCATACATAGAAACAAATGCTTTCCTTTGAGGCGATAATATAATATAGCTCGTAATATAGCTCTCCCTTTGCATTTATTTTCAGAATCAGAGTCTTGTTTATGGTTGGCATGAATTTCAATGACATTCACATGGTAAATGCGTTCCACGTTTTCCCGACAGCCAAAATAAACGAGGTTGTGACTACGTCTATTTTAAGTAAATCACGCCTCTTTCATGAGCCCGCCTTCTGAAGTTAAGTGCTGTGGGCGTGACAGGAGCGCATAGGGGAGAATACGCGTAACTGAAATGCGCGTAACTGGAGGCGCGCAAAAAAGGATTTCCGCGCGAATGGGAGAATACCCCCTTAGTGCATAAAGGAAACTAAGTACAATAATATACCCAACCCATTTTCTCAAAGCTTTTTATGTCAAATAAAATCTTAGGCCCTGTTCACACCTGGCATTAGAATGCGTCTCCACATGCGTCTCGAGTGACCACTTGCGATCGGATCTCACTTCCCCGCTCTATATGCAAATAAACACGTACATCATTTCCGTTTGCAAATGTAAGTTTACGCATCATTTAAAGGTCTGTTTGAACGAATCTTGTTATGATTGTCACTATGAAATAATGCGTGTTGTATCTGGAAATGAAAACCTAGTTGACTAGCAAGCCAGATTCCGTTTAGCACTGAAATTAAATACCCTTAACTCAGCTGCAGATGATCTTTTGTTAAATCCTGTTTATCATTGGGAAAAACAGAAACACCAGATTAGAACATTTTGAACTTCACCGTATTTGTCTGGCACCTTGCCAATATGGTTGCATTAAATAGGCTAAGCAAGATGTTATGTTTCCAAAGTTTCTTACGTTATTCACTGCAATGAAAATGTTTCATAATGTAGTTTAATATCAAAGGGTGTTTGTTGGTTTGCTAGTATTGTGAATACATTTATGAATTAGGTCTACTTTTCGCGCGCTTGTTATGGAAGAAGGGACATTCTAAAACACTTAACGTGAAAAGGCTTAACGTGGCTTAATGTTCCAAAACAGCTATCAATGATCACCAAATCTCTCTCGGACATCTCTTGTCATAAACACTTCCACCTGTCAAAAAATCAAAACCGACATCCTATGAGTATAAGTCCTATGAGTATTAAGCGTTTTCCTCTCCATTGACGCCCATTATAATGAAAAGGCTTAACGTGGCTTAATGTTCCAAAACAGCGTCCAATGATCACCAAATTTCTCTCGGACATCTCTTGTCATAAACACGTCCATCTGTCAAAAAAAAAAAATCAAAACTGAAATCCTGTGAGTGTGGACGTTATCTTACATTAAGTGTTTTCCTCTCCTTTGACACCCATTATGAGGAAAAGGCTTAACATAAGATAACGACCATATTCCTTGAATTTCGGTTTTGATTTTTTGATATGTGAAAGTGTTTATGACATGTGAGATGTCAGAAAAATTTGGTGATCATTGATCGCTGTTTTGGGACATTAAGCCAGAGGACGTCAGTTGAGTAGGCGGTCCTTCAATGTGGCCCAGGACACATTTGCTTACACACTGCTAAAACAATGTGGCCATATGCGGCCCAGACTACCTCCGAATGTGGTCTGAGCAATCGGATCTCAATGCGTCCTGGGTGCATTCACACCTGTACTTAGAGCTGTCCACTTGTGATCGGATCACCCAAGACACATGTTAATGCCAGGTGTGAACAGGGCCTAATCTGAAGGCTTTGCTCTCCACAGAGAGCAAGTGTGCTTGGCTCAAATCAGTGAGTCACTCATAATACAGTACCAGTCATAGGTTTGAACAAACTTTTCTTTTTTTATTTCTACCATTTTCCACATTTTAGAATAATAGTAAAGACATCAAAACTATGAAACAACACAAATGGAATTGTGTTATAAACAAATCAAAAATATCTTTTCTTTTAGGCTCTTCAAAAGAGCCAGAAAACAAAATTTTAAATTATTTTTTTGGGAAAGAAATTCATACATAGGCATCAACTTCATGATTTATATTTGCCTGAGACAAAAAAGCATTTAAGCATAAGTCTTGAGATCAAAATGTCTGAATGCATGTTTCCCATTATCTTAATCAGGTGTGTCCAAACTTTTGACCAGTACTGTATATGGTGGCCCACCCTGCCGTTTATGGTTCATGAAGCCTCGCTCTGCCATAACTGTCCTAATGCTGGTACCCACAATCCAACGGTTTCACTGCTTCCTCAGTTTATCACCACTGTACCTCAACACTTGAATTCATTCAAGGCAATGTGGCCTGAGAAGGGTCCTTCCATTTTTCAGAAGCTCTGGCTTCTCTGACTGTTGAGGCAAATAAACAGACACCACTGGGCAACAATAATGTACGTTTGGAGCTCAGGTCCACCAAAAGCACCACAGGGGTATAAAATAGAGGAAAAGGGTCTGCAGTTATTCACAGGGATCTCCTTTCTGAGCTGCTTGTGTCAGAGAGAATCGAGTTTCCATTGACATGCTCATCCTTTCACCCCACAGATTCCAAACACACACTAATGGGTCATTTCGTGGGTGTCGACTTACCTCTCTCCACACCGTCAGCTGGTTGACCTGTTTAGCTCCTGCCGGTCACTGGCATGCGCAGACCGAGGCGGTGGGGTTAATGTTTCACTCACGGCAGCTGTCTCCACCATGTGCGCCCACAGGGCACTGGTCACAGACACGCCAAGCAATGCTCACAAAACCCCAGAGACCGCCAGCTTCTCCTCACACTCTTCAGGCCAAGGGCTTTGAGCCCTTGTCAAATTGTCTGCCTCCCTTTCTTCAACTCTACTTCAGTCATTATGCATGAGACAGTGGGGCTGTGTGCCTCAGCTCCCCATGGTTACTACGAGAGTGTGACCATGCTACCCTCTCATTGATCTATTTTTTCATTGATCTATCTTGTGTGCTTATGACACTGGAGCGCTGGTGGTGGCCTGCTCCTGTCAGAATGACCTGGTAGACGAAAAAAGAAAGAAGGCGGGGAAAGAAACAGAGACAAAGAGATATGGTGAGCATTCTGGAAGGTGTGAAAGGAAAACATCTGAAATTTTGGGCTGATGCCTGAAGCAGGATTCCTGCTGGTTTGTCCAGACGGGGTAGCCCATTGGCTGCTCTCCTCAGGCTTCAGATCCCGGTTTCCCAGTGCATGGCCCTTATACAGTAAATCCATCACCATTACCTCAAACTCACTTGCCTCTTAATGGCATGCCCATGTATTGCATTTAATGATGGTCTAGGATCACTGCAAATATACCATGCACCAGATCTACTGACATGAAATACAGCAGCCAGCTTTAGTAACACATTACAGGAGTCTAATCTCCAGCAAACCTTCAGAGGGGTTTGCTACTGGTATTACCTAATTTTGGCACAATCACAGTGTCTGTCTATGATTGAAGAGCAGCAGAGAGGAAGCCAAACCCAGACTATGTTGTTGGAAAGATTACAAGTTGGGTCACCCTCCCCAAATTGCTACCCCCCACTTTGTACAGGGTGTGGCATGGTTCTTGGGGGACGAAGGGGGCAAAGCAGTCAGTGAAGCAGTTGTCCGACCTGGGTGCCACCGAAGGGAAAGTGATACTGGGGACAGCTGAGACTGCTGTAGGTCATGACAGTCTAAATTAAATCAATGAGAGAACGATGACAATCATCCAGCCAGCTCAGGTTTCGCAAACAAAAGTGGACCCTGCAACGGCTGCGGTGTGCCTGTGGCCACAGATCACAAACTGATCCGTCAGCAGGGGCTTGCCTGCAGTCCTGTAGATGCAGTGGGAAAATTCGCAGTATGCTCACTGTTGGGGGTCGCGATCCCCGAACACATGGCAACTCCTCACAAACCGTTTCCCATGTCTGACATTCATGTCATTCCCTTCTGTATGACAACAACGAGACTGCACAGCTGCAGGGACTGGAAAGTGAAAAGAAGACTTACAGTGGCATGCAAAAGTTTGGGCACCCATGGTCAAAATTTCTGTTACTGTGAATAGTTAAGTGAGTAGAAGATGAACTAATTTCCAAAAGGCAGAAAGTTAAAGATGAAACATTCTTTTCAACATTTTAAGCAAGATTAGTGTATTATTTTTGTTTTGTACAATTTTAGAGTGAAAAAAGGAAAGGAGCGTCATGCAAAAGTTTGGGCACCCCAAGAGATTTGAGCTCTCAGATAACTTTTACCAAGGTCTCAGACCTTAATTAGCTTGTTAGGGCTATGGCTTGTTCACAGTCATAATTAGGAAAGGCCAGGTTCTGGAAATTTCAAAGCTTTATAAATACTCTGACTCCTCAAACCTTGTCCCAACAATCAGCGGCCATGGGCTCCTCTAAGCAGCTGTCTAGCACTCTGAAAATTAAAATAATTGATACCCACAAAGCAGGAGAAGGCTATAAGAAGATAGCAAAGCGTTTTCAGGTAGCCGTTTCCTCAGTTCATAATGTAATTAAGAAATGGCAGTTAACAGGAACGGTGGAGGTCAAGTTGAGGTCTGGAAGACCAAGAAAACTTTCCGAGAGAACTGCTCGTAGGATTGCTAGAAAGGCAAATCAAAACCTCCGTTTGACTGCAAAAGACCTTCAGGAAGATTTAGCAGACTCTGGAGTGGTGGTGCACTGTTCTACTGTGCAGCGACACCTGCACAGATATGACCTTCATGGAAGAGTCATCAGAAGAAAACCTTTCCTGCGTCCTCACCACAAAATTCAGCATCAGAAGAACATCTAAACAAGCCTGATGCATTTTGGAAACAAGTCCTGTGGACTGATGAAGTTAAAATAGAACTTTTTGGCCGCAATGAGCAAAGGTATGTTTGGAGAAAAAAGGGTGCAGAATTTCATGAAAAGAACACCTCTCCAACTGTTAAGCACGGGGGTGGATCGATCATGCTTTGGGCTTCTGTTGCAGCCAGTGGCACAGGGAACATTTCACTGGTAGAGGGAAGAATGGATTCAATTAAATACCAGCATTATGGAAGCAAACATCACACTGTCTGTAAAAAAGCTGAAGATGAAAAGAGGATGGCTTCTACAACAGGATAATCCACAAATCCACAATGGACTACCTCAAGAGGCGCAAACTGAAGGTTTTGCCATGGCCCTCACAGTCCCCTGATCTAAACATCATCGAAAATCTGTGGATAGACCTCAAAAGAGACATCCTGAGAATCTCACAGAACTAGAAGCCTTTTGCAAGGAAGAATGGGTGAAAATCCCCCAAACAAGAATTGAAAGACTCTTAGCTGCAAAAAGCATTTACAAGCTGTGATACTTGCCAAAGGGGGTGTTACTAAGTACCGACCATGCAGGGTGCCCAAACTTTTGCTTTGGGCCCTTTTCCTTTTTTGTTACTTTGAAACTGTAAAAAATGGAAATAAAAAATTAATCTTGCTTAAAATATTAAAGAAATGTGTCATCATTAACTTCATGCCTTTTGGAAATCAGGTCATCTTTGACTTGCTTAGCTATTCACAGTAACAGAAATTTTGACCAGGGGTGCCCAAACTTTTGCATGCCATTGTACATTATAGGGGAGCATTATTCTATATAGAAAATACATTATAGAGCAGTGCACCTTCAGTTATAGTTTAGAGACCTTGTGCTCTCTTACGTCACCAGTGTTGGGACCAAAGTTTTATTTTAATAATACAGCAATGTAATGTATTGTTTATTAAAATTACCTTTCATCAGCACTGTGATTAATACAGTTCCACAGTGTGGTGACTCAGCTTGCAGCTCTAGACAGTGTAAGAGCCAGGAGCAGTGAACTACTGCATATCGACAGACACTTAATATGCAGCAGAGTGCAGCAAAACACTGTTCCAATACATCAATGTGCCACTATTAGGTGTTACTAGGCAGATATTCCAATCATTAAAGAGTGTGGAGTTTAAACAGGTATTGCTTGTGGTTGTTTTTTATTGACAGTTGCCCTTACTTTGGTAAGATGCCTCTAAAAATAGTAAAATGTGAACTTGAAATTTTTACATTAAAAATAAAATCTATTATAAGGTTCAGTGGATTGGACAAATCAGTGTCTTCATACACCACTGGGCAGATCTACATGACATTTATTTGTGTGGATTCAAATATATATATTGCTGGGCAGACCTCTTGAAATTATTGATTTCAAACAATTCATTTGGAGAATGGATTGTCAGTGGTTTGAATTGACTTTCCTTCTGCTATGGTGTTTGTGTTGCACATGTCTGGCTGTGCTGCATATGTCTGTGTGCCGTACAGTGGACTTAGTCATAAAGACAACATCTACCAGGAAATGTTTATGAAACATTTCTTATATTATTTCCAATTAATCAAATACTTGGAATCAGTGTTTAAGAAGAAGATACAGTCCATAGTCAGCTCAGAGTGCAACTTACCAAAAAATTCTGATGACATCATACTGAAATTTGTCAGCATACCGCAGCTCTTACTGAGGATATTTCTGTTTCATAACATTGAAAGCCATGCTGCATTATGGCCGAAGCATGGGCTCAGTGAAAATGAAAGTTATGTGATAGGGTGAGAAGTCACGAGAATAAAAAAAAAGTTGACCCCTTGTCAGTATGTGAGCTCCTGTCAAAATGTGCCTTTTAGTCTGACATCACAGTTGTAGGTTTCTGGTTGCGTCACCATAATTACCAAAAGGCTCTCCAAAAAATATGAGAAAAGAGGTGTGGTGGAATGAATGAGAGGCAAAAAAAAAAATGAGGTCAGAAGGTTTGATGAGGTGATGGTGTTTTATTTCTCCCAAGCCGTGATGGGTGAAAGTAACAACAAATAATAATAAATTAACAATGATGAAAAACAAAGAACAACAAAAACAAACATAATGCAAACAATAATTGCCTAAGCAGGCAAAAAGAGAACACATCAATTACACTGATTCTCCTACTACACTCTTTGCCAGCTCCTACCGACTGAAAGTTGCTGTTATAAAGGCAATCAGCCATCTTGGACTAAACTAATCAACATGGAAGAAATCAATTAACTCAACAAAAGCCTTAATCCAGTAAATACTGGCATATTAATATCGCCCTACAACATCTAAAATGTTGCATGGGTATTTTTGCTCTTTACAACCCAACTCCCCCACAGTCACCTCCCATGTTGGTCAGCTCCATTTGTCTGCACTCTCCCAAACCTACAAGTCCCATCAGCCCCCAGCCCTTGGGTCCTTTGGCTGATGGAGTCTGTCCTGCTGGTGCCCTTGGTTGCACAGGTAGGCCCTGTTCCCCCCCAAACCACAAACATTTCCTTAACTGTAAAAAGAGGTGCAATTGATAAAAAATTATCCAATACTAGAAATGCTTAATCATTCTATTGGCCACCCTGCATGTTATGACATTCTGCCTGTCCTTGTTTGTTTATAAAGTCAGTGGTTTGGGTGTGTTTGTGAGGAGGCAAACAAAGGAGCTGGTAAAATAAAATGGGGGTGGTAGATGGTACCATGGTATGTTTGCCCTGGATCTTTCTGCTTAGTTAACCTAGGCCCATGTAAAGGACATGCACCCTGTTACAAGGCGGCAGCTTCTTTATGGCTTCAGTGTTTGTTACCTCTGTTTTCTTTTCTTAAGGGTGTTTACAATGACATCAGCCTGGATTTCCTCTGAGCAAGGGCCAGGCTCAATTGATGGAAAACATTCATCTTTCCGTGGATTCAAACCTCCCGTGGCAGAGAGTCAAGCTAATTACAGCTTATCGTCTGGAGAACAATGCACCCATTCAGAAATAACTAGCATTGGCAAAATCTGCTTGGCTGGACAATGCAAGGACAAGCATATGCACTGGGTAAACAGCTCAGCTGATAGTCAGAGATCATCAATTTACAACCAGCCCTATTTGTGATAAGGTGCACATTTGAACTGACTGGAATCTTTGTGACTGATGTGTTATATCATTGGCTAGCATTGTCAGCGTTTAGGTGCAGAAATAGCCCAGCATTTCATTGTGTGTATCTGTTGTTGCATGTGTGCCTTGTATTGAAAGACATTGACTTTGTTCTTGAGGAAAGTACCTTTATGTAACCTCAGAATAATTTGACCATGTGATCAATGGATAGCTGACGATGTCAACATGCAGTGGTAACACAAGCACCTCTATTTTACGGGGGGACGGGTGTGCCTCATCCCCCATCAGCCCCTGCTCTGTGATACAGTCCAGGTTTCCACTGACAGTGTGCTATCAGGCCAACCACTGAAAAAAATTCCTGCCCCCAGAAAAGTCTCTCAGCCCCCAACTGTGTGCATATGTGTGATATGTTTGAAAGTGTGTCTGTTAGCATGTGTGTTTGTGTTCAAACAAGACTCTTTGGTAATAAACCCAACTCCAGACTGATTGTCTGCTGCCAGCTGTGAGTCATGGAGAATGCTGAGGAATATCTTTGCCCCTCTGCAACCTTCCTCATTGGATATGAAGAAAAACAGAATCAAACTAAATGTGATTAGATGTCTTCTGGTGATGATTTTGAAAATGCAAAGTTCAGGCGTTAAGGGATGTTGGAGGAGCCAGTTCTGCTGCAAGCAAATCATAAACAGCTCGCGTCCCTCTGAGTGTACTAGTCATTCCAGTCTTCTTGGGTGATGTCTGGGGCAGTTTCCCAGGGCCTGAGCATACACCACTTCCTGCTCCATTCCCACACACTCTATCTGGACTCTGTGGCTCCACAGACATCTTTCTCATAGAAAAGCCTCAAACATGACAGACACCTGCCCAGGACTTGCTGGACTCACAAGTTCTCATTGCCAAAGGTACGAGCAATTAGACCTTACAGATGGAGGTGTTTGAGCTCATGTATTTTTGCACCTGTCCAGCACCTTCACAGTACATTGGAATGGCAAATTTGGAGTCATCAATGCATTCAAAAAGCACATTGAGACAGAATCTTTGACTATAAGTAAGATGCGAGCTGTTGGCTCCCCTCTCCCCTGCAACCACACACCATATTTCCAGTCTGATATAACTGCATGTCTATTTTTCTTAGAACAGGGGAGTTCACTGGTATATGCCCTGTAGTTGACTGACATCATTGGCTGCTGCATCTTGCTGACTTTTGACTTAATGCTCTACTGCAAAGGACAGCTGTCACTCAGGAGACCTTCTGGCACCACACATATCTAATTCACAGTTTTTATTTATTCAAAAATTAAGCACAGCAGCATAAATGAAGCATAATTTATATTGAGATTTTACAATCAATTGCGACCCTTGAGAATTTAGCTGTCATGGTTTCTTTTTTGCAACAATTTCAGTTTCCAGGTCTCTCTCAAAGCATCTCGAGTCTTCACTGCATAACCTGCTTTTTATGATCTAAGATATCTTAATGATTACCTCTAATGATGACTTAAAGGTTACCTCCAAGGCACACCATCCTATAGTTCTTATGATACACATTACCATGAGGCAACCTTAGCCCCTAGCACCTACTCAGTGCCTGGAAGCACAACTGGATCTCCTGCATGCAACACAGCTGTTCCCCCCAGAAACTCAGGGGTAGAAGGCCACATCTCTGGGAACCTGTGATGCCACTTGGAACACTTAGAGCATACTTTATTCTGTGTCTGGGCTTATGTAAGACCCCTGAACTTTTGTTACCCTCATGTCAAGCTACGCCAAGGGTCTTGTGGACATTTTGTTCTCTGCAATTTTGGCTCATTCCACTCTATATTAATTGCCTGTTCCAAAAATGCATGATATGGCTCAATGCAAATTTTCCTGTGTTATGCCATGGCAACACTAGTCTAATACTTCAAGGCATGTGTGGGAATGATGGATGTACCTCTTGTGTGCTGTCACTGGTGGGACAAATAATTCCATGTAGACAACAATGCAAATTATTTCCATTTGTCAAATATTATTTGATATTACAAACTTAACAAATACGCTGTCACTGACTACACTAGTGCTTCACAGTGTTCATTTCACAGAAACAATTATCATGAATACAACTTCAGACTCAGATAAAAGATGTTCTAGTAATGACAGATTATAATAAAATATATCACTTAAAGTCATAGTAGAAGATAGTATAAGCTATATAAGTTGATGAGATATAATTCAAACTGTGCTTGATCGAAGATGTTATCTGAAGGGACCACTGTACAGTTATATATAGTAAGCAATAGATTTGTTCTTTATAGGCCAAAAGGGCATCAAACAACCTTACATTTTGCTAAATCTGTTATTTTCCCTTAAATTTGTATAGAAAATGATTTTGTAAACTGATAAGCTGATACTATTTCTGAAGAGTAAACTATGTCTGTAAGTAGCACATATCTCGCATAGAGCTCTACAAACCCTCTACAAACTATGACATCCCACCTGCTTCTGCTTTTGGTCACAAAATTCAAATGCATCCCATTTGTCATGACACAAGGCACACTATTAGCCTCCCAATGGTCTCAACCTCATCTGGTTGCATTGAGACATAAGGTTAATACAGTTTATTCATAAAGCTCCTCTCACAAACTCGAGGTGTTGAACAGCACTAACCAGTAATAAAACAGCATTATTGTATAATGCATTATGTATTGTGTTCATACATAAAGATTAACATAACATGTTAAAAAGTAAAAGATACAATAAATAAGAAGGGACACAATTATATCAAGCAGAGATGGGAAAAGATACATCAAAATGTATCTTGTTACAAAATACAAAATACCCCTCAAATAAATGTATCATAATAAAATACAAAATACTGGTGCCAGAAAATGTGTCAAGATAAAATACATGTATTTTGTATTTTCAAAATACAGGAAAATACATTTGTAACATTGGGCATTCTGAATTTGTACAAAATGGCAGAACATTCAGATTTTTATAATGTACACAAGGCTCTGGTGAGAGTTTGAACCCTACAGGAAGGAAGAACAGGAAGTAGAATGCTACTGTATCTAAGCAAAACTGTAAAAAAAAAAACAACAACAAAAATACTGAAAATAGTATGTCTTGTACAGTATGTAGAAACTTGCTCTCTGTCCAATTCAAAGACATGGCAGTTGAGACCCAACCACCTCAATTAGTAGCCCATTTAGTTGCCTTTAAGAACAACTATATAACAACAACTATATGGCCAAAAGTATGTGGACACCACTCCTAATTATTGAGTTCAGGTGTTTCAGCCACACCGATTGTTACCAGGTACATAAAATCAAGCACATAGCCATGCAATCTCCATAGACAAAACTTGGAAGTAGAATGGGTCGTACTGGAGAGCTCAGTGACTTTAAACGTGGCACTGTCATAGGGTGCCATCTTTGCCCCAAGTCAGTTTGTGAAATCTCATCCCTGCTAGATCTGCCCCGGTCAACTGTAAGTGCTATTATTGTCAAGTGGAAGCATCTAGGAGCCACAACAGCTCAGCCACGAAGCGGTAGACCACGCAAACTTACAGAGCGGGGCCGTCAAGTGCTGAAGCACGTAGCACGTAAAAACCGCCTATCCTCTGTTGAATCACTCACTACAGAGTTCCAAACTGTCTCTAGCTGCAACATCAGCACAAGAACTGTGCGTCAGGAGCTTCATGAAATGGATTTCCATGGCCGAGCAGCTGCACACAAGCCCAACATCACTATGCGCAATGCCAAGCGACGGCTGGAGTGGTGCAAAGCATGCCGCCACTGGACTCTGGAGCAGTGGAAACGCATTCTCTGGAGTGATGAATCACACTTCACTATCTGGCAGTCTGATGGACGAATCTGGGTTTGGCGGATGCCAGGAGAGCACTACCTACCAGAATGCACAGTGCCTACTGTAAAGTTTGGTGGAGGAGGGATAATGATCTGGGGCTGTTTTTCAGGGTTTGGGCTGGGCCCCTTAGTTCCAGTGAAGGGTAACATTAATGCTACAGCATACAAAGACATTTTAGACAATTGTATGCTTCCAATTTTGTGGCAACAGTTTGGGGAAGGCCTTTTCCTGTTCCAGCATGACTGTGCCCCTGTGCACAAAGCAACCTCCATAAAGATGGTTTGATGAGCTTGGTGTGGAGGAACTCCAGCGGCCTGCACAGAGCCCTGACCTCAACCCCATTGAACACCTTTGGGATGTATTAGAGCGCCGATTGTGAGCCAGGCCTTCTCGTCCAACATCAGTGCCTGACCTCACAAATGCTCTTTTGGCTGAATGGGCACAAATCCCCACAGACACACTCCAAAATCTTGTAGAAAGCCTTCCCAGAAGAGTGGAGGCTGTTATAGCTGCAAAGGGGGGGGGCAACTCCATATTAATGCCCATGGTTTTGGAATGGGATGTCCAATAAGCTCATATAGGTGTGATGGTCAGGTGTCCACATACTTTTGGCCATATAGTGTATTTCTGGCGTTAACCGCCTCCTGTGCGGATGGAGTATTATTCCTGCCAATGAGAACAGCCTCTCAACCGGTGCTGAAGAGGGGAGGGTTGTGTTAGCATCGCTAGCTTGATATATTATAATGTTAACCACCATGTACCATGTAATATGTAGCCAGAAATAAATTATACATCTAGCTCACACTTGCTGGCTACCCATGGCTAACCAGTCTTCCATGCTCGTCGAGCTGTTTCATGTTGTTAACTATCCAAGCCAACTTGTAGCACTAATTAATAGCTAGCTTGCTGGCTCACTCACTTCTTTAGCCACCGGGCCACATGTATCACTCGTTTTTATCTTTAGCCTTTACCTATGGCATTCAACATGTGTACATTCTAAAAAGTAAGATATATTTTATATAGTTATTGCAGTTCAGATAAAATGTTTACCCTGACGGACAGTCCACTGCACTGGTTGAGGCAGGAAGCATGTGCTGGCTTGCTTGGGGGGGCGAACTTCACAGAAGATGGAGTAGTGTGGGCTTACAAAATCACTGTGTGTGAGTGTGTCTAAGTGTATTGTTCTTCATTTTAGGATGTATTTACATGAATTTGTTTATGTTTTATGAATCATGGAGAAAGTATTTTGAGTATTTTGAAAATACAAAATTACTCCACTCTAAAGTATCTTGTTACAAATTACATTTGAATTTTTTCAGCCCTGTCTAATACAAATTACAAAATACTCAAAAGTAATTGAAATACGTCTTTCAAATACAAGTAACAGAAATACTGCCCATCTCTACAAGAACATAAAGACAGAAGTAGGGAAAATGACCTATTTAATTCCTATACAAGACAGAGCCTTGTAGGCTGGCAGCCCGCTGCTGTCAGCCTGAATTTGAAGATTGGAGGGAATGGCCACGAGGGTGGGATTAAAGGACACTGACTTGGACACTGCCAATGTATCTAAATTGGCTCTTCAAGGAGTAAGGTGTATGTGGAGAGAAACAGTGACCCAGAAACAGAGCTGATTGGTACATTTTTCACTCTTGTGAAAGATTGGAGGGAACCTGTTAATTCTATAGACAGTAAAACTTGTCTGATAGGTGTGATTTGAGCCACAGGTGCACAACAGCAACATAGAAAACAGTGTGAAAATTAACAATTAATGAAAGGCAAAGATAAAAACAACTTATAAAAAGGAGAGATTAAACATACAGGACAAAAACATCAAGGATGGACAAATCAAGTTCCATTACATATATGTGGAGTGTATCTGTGTAGGCAGTTGGGAGGTACCTTTGTATGGTCGTGTTTGTTCTCATTGTGTGTAGCTTGGCTTTGGCTGTATGAGTCTGTAATGTATGAACAACCACTTTAACAGTACTGTATAAATTGCCTGCAGGGTCTATCTGTTCCCTTGTACCAGGGCTGTGTGACCTCTGCAATGCTGCCAATCACTTGGACACGTCCATCCAAGACCACTGACCCAGGCATACTTGAGCAGATTAATTTATGTAATCCCCAGGTCCCTTGAGCAGTAAAGTCAGCTACAGCATGGAGACTTGCACACACAGCGCCTCTGTCAGAATCCCCAGTAGTGGCCACAGTTGACCAAGCAGATGCTTGCAAAAGAGCCACTGAGGCTACTAAGGCTACAGGCTAATGCACTGAATTGTTATGCTCAGATTTCTGTATTGTGAATATGTGTGAAAAATGTAATGTAATGTAAAAAAGTGAAAAGTGTGAATACTGTCATGTATTTAGGAAAAAACATATATATTACCAGCTCTGACACCATGAGCCATTTCTGGGTGTAGCTGCCATGGCATTGGGAGGCTAATGAAATATTCCAAGCCTCCAAGAGGACACCTCCAGAGACAAAGTGTGTATGGTGGGTAGAGAAAGGAGGATGAGAAAGGAGAGAGTGACAGAAAGAGGGGAGAGAGAGAGAGAGTGAAACAGTGAGAACCCCCCTCCCCCCTCCCCTCCCCACACTCCTGACATGTGTCCCCTAATCTCTCGGCCTGGGAGTGCAAGCCCGGACATGTGGCTGACAGGTGCCTCAGAGTCGCCTTCCATGCCGATCCTGGCCTGCGTGCTGCCCCTGCTGACAGGATGAATTATGGATGAGTGCCGAGAGGAGGGAAGGAGCAAATGAACAACAGCCCTGACTCAAGTCATATTTTTCTTTGTGTCCACCGACTCGGCACCCTTTTTGTTTACACCCCCCAACCCCACTCCCCAAACTGAATCTTGCCCACCAACCCGTAGGCTGTACAAATATCTTTACTCTCCATGGCCACTCTCATTTACAGTTGAACACTCACAGAGACAGATGGGGGGAAGGAGTAATGGAGCGGCAGTGTAGCATAGTGGTTAAGGAGCAGGACCCTTAACCGAAAGGTTACCGCTTCGATCCCTGCTGGAGACACTGCTGCTGTACCCTTGGGCAAGGTACTTAACCCACAATTGCCTTGGTAAATATCCAGTTGTATAAATGGATAACATTGTAAGGAACAGTAACCTATGTAAGTTGCTTTGGATAAAAGCGTCTGCAAAAAGAATAAATGTAAATGAGTAATGCCTGGCTGCCCAGGATCACAAACAATGGGAGAGTGAGTAATCCCAAGCAAAACTATTATAGACAAGTGAAGCTTTGTGAACCTCTTAATCAGCATACCTATCATGTGCTGTGCTGTGGCAAACACAGTTGTGATTGGTGCAAATGGCTGAATGACAGCTCGTGTCAGGAAGGCTCACCAATCCAACAGTATAAAGCAACCACAGAGCATGGTGCTTTCAAGAAGTTTGCTTAGCTTTTGCCTGGAACGATCTCTGTCTGCTTTGGTTCTTGTAGTGTTGGTTGATTTGGACGTGTGCGGCAGGCTGTTTGGACTCACGGCATGAACTTTGCCTACACAAACACCAGACAGAGCCAGAGCCTCCAGGGCATGGCCTACCCTCTGCTTGGACAAACATCGCTTTGATTACTCAGTAGAAGAAAAAAAGACAGATAAAGAGAAAGAGAGAATAGGCCTTAGATAAAGCCTTGATTCAGTCCTCCTTGAGTTCCTGGCCATGTTGTACGTTGGCAGGGGTCCAGTTCCTAATGAGCGCTGGTGGCTGCAGTTGGCCGCTCTCTCTCTCTCTTACTCTCTCTCTTTCTCGTGCAGCTTTACAGAGCAGCTCATTTAATGAAAAGGCACAAATCAGACATTTTTTGCTCTCCCCATTGAAACTGCCTCACTATAATAGGCGAGGAGCTGAATTTAATGGCATTGGTCAGGCAGGAACCAATTGCTTGAGCGGCGCACTAGAGCCCAAGGGGTGTGTGGGGGTTGAAGCGAGCCCCAGATCACTGGGGACAAAAAAGCCTTTGTTCCCCACAGGCCCTGTCTGCTGGACTCAGAGGAGATGAATGAGCCTCTCTCTGGTGGCATTTCACTGGCAGGAGTGCGGTGCAGTGTCGGCCTGCTTTGAGAGCCCGCTGGCCGGAAAATTAGCATGCAGCAGTGCACAGTCTTGGGGGGGTCTTGGGGGGTTGGCTGTGTGATAAGGACACGAAAGGCCTGTGCACCCCTGGAGATGAGCCCTGCAGCCCCTCCCCCTGTCCTCCTCACAGGACTGGAGCCTGGAACTCCTCTTAGGTCCCCCCAACTGACCTCAGAACAGGCACCAACTGCCTCTGAACTTTACACACCTCATGGATTCATACATTTTGTCACAGAGGCCTCTTTAAATCTATTCTACATTAAGGGCAAATCTGTTCAGAATTATTTGCACCTGTCTGAATGACGCTTTAGTCCAGTCCCCTTCTACACCATGGAGGCTGATGACTGCAGATATAGGTAGAGATTCACATTCTTAAGCTGAACTTTACAAACCCCAGAACAAACAGGAGATAGCAAAAGCAAGGACAGAGGAGACGATGAAATGCGTGATGTATTGACAGCTCACATCACAGGAGAACACGGAGAAAATGTTTTTTTACTCTTCAGCCTGTTCTCTGACACAATGTAAACATTTACTTTGCAAGTATTGAAAATCTAGAAATACCCTGGAAAGGTTACCTAAGGATGTTATGAACTTTTGGCCCCTTTCCAGTTTTTACATTCACACATAAAACCATAAGTAAAAAAGCTTTGCATGAAAAAAATCACATTAAAAGCAAAACTATAGACAAGTAGTCATTTGCATCTGGCTTTGTAATGCTGATAAAAAATGTGTGAGACTAACTAAAATATGCAAAACTCAAATGCTCAGTTTTGAAGTTACGCAAATTCTTGTTGACACTTCAGACTTCAGTCCGTCATATGGTTGAAATATGCCTGTGAATAAAAACTTACCAGTATGTCAGTTGTTACAACAGGAAGTGGCAATGGCATGTATGTCTGCCTAATGTGAAATCATGAGCAAAGTCTAAACTTTCTTGCATTTTTGTCAATTTGACCATAGCCTATCAATAATTTTTCAATGTGACGGCACTTGTGGTCACTCTTTAAGTGATTTGCATCACATGAAAAATACCCGTACCCCAATAAAAAGGTACTTCTAGGTAAAAAAAATTGTTTGATCTGAGCATATGTTCTTCAGCCCAAAGAGACAGTGACCTTACCATAGGCCCCACAACATCAAGGACAGTGAATCTCAAGCCTGGCACCCCTTCTGCAAAGATATATTTGTCTATTCTTGTCAAACAAGTTTGGCCCTTTCAATGTAAGTGTGTGACAGCTATTAACAGCTATGCTAACAACATCTATCACAGAAAGCCTGCATTGCTCCACCCTTATATGAAGGTAAATATGTTGCAAAATGTGAGAGCTTGTAAATGTCATAAGTTTAAATTTTCACTTGCAGAAAAAATGTGAACTTGTATGTTGAAATTAACAAATGTGTAGATTGATATTTACATAAACACAATGACAGCTGCAAACTTGAGCCCCTTTCAGACATGCACTGCAACCCTGAACTTATCTCGACATCACCCGGAGGAGCTGTATGTGAGAACGCAAATGTCCGAATCAGTTGGACCGGACATTAAATGGACTTCACCCTGCAAGCTCCCCAGTACAAAGTCCGTGTAATGTCAGATTGAGTCCATGTGTGAATAGAGCAGGTCATTGTCTGGAGAATTCACAGCGAGCGAGTGGGCGTGTTGATGACGTTTCTATCATGTGACTGGCGCGAAACTGGAAGAATACAAACGTCTGCTTTGTACTCTTTTCTGCTTGCCTGTATATTGCTTTCCACTCTTTCATTGATATTGCGGATACGTCCAAATACATGTTATTTTGAGTCCAAAGATCGTTAAAGAGAAACTTGTCTCTCACGATGATTAATAACGTTGGTTAGTAGTTTATTATCTGGTTTGTAGCTAGCTAAGCTGTAGCTAAGTAATAGTGATAGGTAGTGGTGGCGAGATGAAGCTTCATGAAGCCTTGAATCTTTCCAGCCAGATGTGTTGAAAAGTGGTTCATTTTTTGAGGCTTCGAATGCACTCTAGGGACACCTGCTGGTCAATGAAAATATGGTGCAGGAAAAATTCTCAGGACAGTGACCCTGCCAAAATGTGTGTTACGCATGGTCCGCAAAGGCCTGATACATTAACATCCATACACATAAAAGTATGGTCAAATAAATAAAGTAGTTCATTTTAAGTATTTATGCTCAGTGTTATTTCATAATGAAATCGAAACCGTTGATTCATGATCTAGCCATTAGTCTTTTCATAGAAATTAATGCAAGAGTGTATATGTATATATTGATATAGCATGTCATCTGAACAGTGAGTCTTTGTCTGGGTAGTGTATGCCATTCTGACATTGAAGGAGTGAAAATGACCGGAAGAACAGAGGGCAGTGAAAGTGCTTTTGTAACTGGTCAGTGCTTTTGTAAAACAGAGGGCAGTGATGGGGTTTTTCAGACTGGATAAAGGGGAGTGGAAGTGATTTTGTTGGACTGGACAGAGGGCAGTGGATGTGCTTGTGTAACGTGAGGGGGAAACCTTAATTATTTTTATTTAATAACAATATCTGCTCCACCATTGTCGGGCTTAAACGGTTCCTTTTCTTCGACAATATCTCTCCAGCCTTAGAAAACGTCTGCCAAATGAATAAATGTAAATGTAAATGTAAAACACCCGCTCACAAGGAACGGATGATGCTGGCGTACACAAAAATTTCTGTGCAAGCATATAGAGGTTTGGGTATGGAGCTTTATGTGTTGCCCAGCGTTGTAATGGATTATCTGATCTTGGAATATGCCACTCAGCCAAGTACCACTGGACCTCCACCATGGCATCTGCAGTGGAACTCTTGTGTTTTTTTTTTTGTCTGCTGGACACTGGCATCTAAATGACACCACAGTTTACCCATTAAACCCATTAAACTAAAGGTAAATCAGAATATACTGTATAGAAAACGTGTGGAAAGGTCTAAAAACAAACAAACAAACTGATCTGTGACAACATGAAATAACATAATTAGGCATGTTACATGTCAGGGAAATCATACAAGCTACAGATACTTTACTGGGGGAAATCAAATCAAAGTACTCCCAAGCGGGTGAAAAGTTTCTCTTTCTAGCTGGCTCCATCTCAATCCATGTACTAGTAATAGCAAAATCAAAATCTCCAGCTACCGCACAATCTCCAACCACTGACAGTAGTGTCTAAAAGTGAACTCCTACTCGAAGCAGTGGACTCAAACGAGGCTTCAAGCGTCACTGCTGACGTCATTTCCCCAAAACAATACAAGCCTCGATACGGAGCTCAGACGGGAAGTGCTTGACGTTCTTGACACAAGCTTCGAAGCCTTGGTATCAAGGGTAACATCACTAGTGATAGGTATGGTGAGAACTGGTGACCTAACATTACATAGCGAACAACAAAAACTTACCTT
Source organism: Megalops atlanticus (assembly GCA_019176425.1). Taxonomy (NCBI): domain Eukaryota; kingdom Metazoa; phylum Chordata; class Actinopteri; order Elopiformes; family Megalopidae; genus Megalops; species Megalops atlanticus. The sequence continues at coordinate 40,082,124 of CM032880.1, read as the reverse complement.
CCTGTTATAATAAATGTATAATTAATAATAAATTATGTGTACCGGTAGCACCATTTGGATGGCTATGTGTGATATTTTTATAGGCTACCCAAAAGTACAATAGGTATGTTCGCCTTCTCCTCCTCCGTGCCACATTATATGCCCGTACCACCGAAAAGTAAGACATTGAAAAGAAAAAACCTGAAAATACTTCAACTCGCGAATACTTTTCGTGAACTCGTCAATACTTTTCCCTCGTGAGAATGCAAGTGCCGTATAACTGGAAAATAAGAGGGAATCTGGACGTTTCTAAACTCGCAATGATTTCGCGCGACAATGTATCATACTACAAATGTAATCATTAATGGTCGCATACTGGGTTTTGTATCATCGCGTTTAATGCAGCTAGCTAGCTAGCTAGGTACAACTTGGACATCAGTGGTCCTGAAGTTCCCTTTAACCCGCTAGGTAGCCAGCTCGCAGCTGCCTTGATAACGGCACACAGCTAACATTGAAATCTTGTCTCGTTTTATTTAATTAAAAAAACAGCAATGCAATATTTTACTTAGGTTAGATGAGCGCGAGACAGACAAGGCCGGTAAAAACTATGGATTTTTTGACGGTCCACCGGCCCACCGATGCGGCGGCCCACTGGGACTTCTCCCGGTATGCCCGATGGCCAGTACAGTGCTGCCCTGGCCTGGTGTGCCATAGCAGATCTAATTATGCAGATGCGGAGGACAGCAAAGCAAAAGAGTCATGAAAAGAGCGCTTCGTCTTCTGATTTCTGATTGGTTCAACCCCCGCCCCCTGTTTCAACGTTCTGCTCTCTCACTTCCGGAGCTACAAGTGCAAATTGGTTTTGCAACACATTTATTGCAAGTGTTGCAAGAGTCAAGGCGCGCAGATTTGGGGTTGTAGGGACCAATTCTGATTGGTTCACCCCCCGGCCCCCTGCTGCAAGCTCTGCTCTCACTTCCGGAGCTAAGAAGCGTTGCAAAAGTCAAGGCGGGCAGATTAGAAGTTGTCGGGACCGATTCGGGTTGTGGTTGTAATCAGCGAGTTGTGGTTGTACTGGAAAATGGACTCAAGTAAAAAAAAAATACGAGTAAATGTTGGATTACAAGTTTGCAGCTGTCATTGTATTTATGTAAATATCAATCTACACATTTGTGAATTTCAGCATACAAGTTCACATTTTTTTCTGCAAGTGAAAATTTAAACATACAAGTTCAGATTTTTGTTCTACAAGTTCTCAAAATCAAGTCTACAAGCTCTCACATTTTGCAACATATTTACCTTCATACCTTACAAGGATTCATACAATATAGCTAGCTAAGGAGCGTTATCTGAAGAATGAAAACTCATGAATTCCACAAACAAGTTTTAGAGTCAGTGGTGATATTTGCTCCTTCTTCTGTTTAAAATAATGTGAAGCGCTTCACAGCACTGCAATGGAAAACTTGGTGAGGCTTGCCAGCTGGTGTGGGCTGGGCTCCAGCAGGGCTGGGCATGGCATGCTTCCATCTGTGGAAAAGGGCTAAGAGAGTGAAGCCCCTCTGCACCGGAAGGTCTGCTGGGACCCCAAAGCTGCCAGCCAGGGCTGGGAAACCTGCGGCATTATGTAACTCCACAAGGCTCCGTCCTGAGGCAGACACTATGGAACATAAACATGAGGGCTGAGTCTGTGAACACGTCCCACTCTTTTGCAGGCATGGAACATTCTGATCGGGAGGTCACAGCGAGATCCTGAGAGAGAGCGAGTCAGAGTCAGGCCTGGAATAAACTCTCAGAGGAAGGCATGGGGTGTGAGTGAAGGCATGCTCTATAGGCTGCATGTTCTTATTGTATATCCAGACACTTTCATTTACATTTGTATTACATTTTCCTTGTGTAGTATACTTAATTCAGCTTTTTTCTTTTTCATCCTTATTTTGCTTCACGCTTTCTCTTTGCAGTCTTACATGTACATTGTGCATTCATATTGGTTAGGCAGTGCAGATCTCATCAACATACCCTCTCATAGGAGCTCTGTTGTTAATGGAGTCGTTGTGAGATAGACGCTTTCTGCTTTCTGATGGGGGCAATTGCTGAGATCCTGCATGTCTCTGGAAACACGAAACTGTAAACACAGGAAGACACGGCTCTGAGCTGTTTTCCCAGGCTCTCGAAGAGCTTGTGCTGCTGATTAGCCAATCCAAGTGAGTGAAGCATGAGTTATCAGTCAAAAGAATCAGCCAGCCTCCCAGCCCTTGCCTTTGTGGTAATGGTGAGGGGTGGGGGTGTCCGTTGTGGTGGAGCAGGTCGGCAGGTGTGAGATAGGTGAAATCTGACTCTCATGTCACACCTCAAGAACAGTAAAATTGGCAGCTTTTCAGCAGGGAAAACTGTTTCCCCAGATCAAAGGCTGTTCTCTCTGCTGCTATGTGAACGAGAGAGAGAGGAGGTGGGAGATTTTAGTAGCAGCAGTCTTTGCTAAACCCAGACGAATCTCCAGAATTAGCATCAAGGACAAGAGGACTTTGCTCATGGAGAACATGGTGCCCTCACCTCCGAGGTGTGGATCCTAGCTTTGCATGCAACAGAACTGTGTTTGCGTTATTTTCCATGTAACCTTCCTTTTTATCTGTACTGCCGTTTGCTTAAGTAATCTTACGAGTCAAGTATATTACTGAAAGAAACATTATGTGAATGCCTTAAAAGGGTGGAGATATGGCATTATCTTTTTTTCTTACATGCTATGTCTTACATTGTGTGTCCAATGAGCTTTGGCAATGAAACGTCATATTTATCAGACCGGTAAAGCCACCTGAATTTATCACAGTGTCTCTCACAGCTGTGCTCTCTGCCACACTGCTGTGAATTGGGGACCATTTCCTGGTGAGAGGAGCCAAGGTGACAGTTTTCCCACCGGAACCACACTGAGACACAATGGTGTCAACTCATTGGGTGTGTGTGTGAGAGTGAGAGAGTGTGTGAGTATGTGTTTACCTGTGCGTGTAGTATGTGTGAGTGTCTGTGTGTGTGGGCATGTGTACATTTTTATAGGTGTCTTTTTTGTTGTACTTTCCTGTATGAGTATGTGTGTTTGTGTTAGCGTGTGTGTATGTCTGTATGTGCTTGTGTGTGCTAGTTGTGTGAGTGCATGTTTATATGTGTGTTACTGTGTTTGTTGTGCCTGTTTGTCTATACTTGTCAGTGTTAGCATGTCTGTGCTCGTTGTGTGTATGTGTTTGTAGGTGTGTGTTTGCATGTTTGTTGTGCATGCCTGTGTGTGTGTTTATAGGTGCGTGTGTGTGTTTGCGTGTTTGTTGTGCGTGCCTGTGTCAGCGTCCCCTAATGGCCCATAGAGTGGTGCCGGGGCAGTGTGGAGCCATGTCCTTCCTGAGGTCCATTGTGCTGCTGCGGCTCATTGTGCCTCAGCCGAACCCCTGTGAAGGGTAGACCTGTTGCAGCCTGGGGGCTGAGCACAATGGGCTCCAGCAAGAGGGATCCGTGCAAGGAAGCGGTGACTGAAGTCCTGGATCACATCACTTCGTACCAATTGTTCAGAAAATAAAGGAAATCTGTAACCCCCCCTTCCCCACTCCCCAACACAGGGGCAGCTGGGGGCTATTTTAGTTCTCTTGCGGTTGGTCAAAATCTGGTGTCAGTTGCGGTTAGCCCTCAGCAATGGAACACTATGGGGCCATCCTTAGAGTTGGTTCCCAAGACTGGGATGAAGGCACGATAGGGTCACCATGCTTCCCAGCGGAACCGCAGAGCTGCCCCCACCTCCCACAGGGGTCCGATAAAATCCAAGCTGTGACCCACACCCTGCACCGTTCCCTCTGGAGAAGAGCCAAGTGCACTCTAGCATGGAAACAACCCGTCATTAGTAACACAGTTAGAAGAGATGATTTACGGATGGGCCAGAATATTTCCAGCTGATCTGTGTGTTTTGCTTCAGCACAGCAAGATCTGCCAGTTTCTTTCAGTGTAAAAAAAAACAAAACAGGGAGACTGACAGGAGGACTCAGAAAGCAGATGTACTGTACAAGGCACATTTAAAATGCTGAAGTGAATGTCGAGCATGTGAAGCACAGTCTGCAAAACACAGTATAATTTTTTTGCCCATTGTAGGCCAAATTATTGTGAGTCTGTTTGTCCCACAATAAAAGCTGGCTCAGGTTTTTTTTTCTCTGAGGTTATTGGAGCTGGGACTGAGATACAATTTACGTTTTGAAATCAGGCCGTGCCCACAATGGCTCTGTCAGATAAACAGTGGATGAAATAATAGTCAAATAACTGAATAATTATAGTATTCAGCTGCAGTCAGGTTGTGTTTTTGCCTTGGTACTTGTACTGCCCCTGTGTCTCTCTCATTCTGTGGCTCTCTGTCATTGTTGTAGTTCTGCAGGAAACAACTTGCTGCCATTTCAGGATATTCTGCTTCAAGGACAAAGTGCTGCACATGTCATCAAAGACAAAACCAGCCATGGTACTGCTAAATGTTAGAGAACATTAAACAGCTTTGTGTCAAAGGCTAAGCAATAGATCCTGAGAGGGGTTAAGTTAAATGGTGGTGGTTCCACTTAAGCTAGGTGGCAATATTTAACACTTGGAATTTGATTTAGATTGAACTGGCAGAATTAGATTTAACAGTGTTACGCAAAGGGACCTAACTGAATTTCATTTATCAAGGTAGTACACTAGCCTCCTCAGAAGGACTAAAGAAGCATGTTTTAGCCCTCTGTGCTGAACTGCAAACCACTCTACTTTCATTTAAGCAATGGACATCAATTCCAAATTTACTTCCGAAACAGAACAAGAATGTAATCTTGTAAATTAAACTTTAATGTATTCTTATCAAGAGTTGTAACGTTAGGCTGACATTTTTTCTGCTAAATGCAAAATCTGATTAGACATACTTCTTGCTTATGGATTTCACTGCTTGCCTGATGCCTTCAGCATTGTGAATCAACTCTCTGGGCCTTATTTTGCAAATGTGTATGTTGCTGTTTATGCTATTGTAATAATGAAGCTCTTTCATTAATTGAGTAATCTGTGACTAATCTCTAGACTACCATTAACAACAAGTAGGTATACCTTAAAGCAAATTCAGGGAATAGGACAGATACATTCAGTATCAATGCCTGTGGGTTTAAAATGAGTTACATTGTTTTTTTTCGTCCTTGTGGCTTAATGAGAACAAGGTGCAATGTGTATGGATACATAGATTCAGATGGAGAGGAATAAGGGTCTCATCTGTAGATCCAGAGGAGTCAACTTGTTGTGTTGGGGGTTATTAAATGCTTGTGTTCATCAATGGGTGGAAAAAGAGGACTCATCTCATTGCCAATTAGATGTGATAGAAGTGCCTCTTTGTTTTTGCGGTCCTTTTTCCTCAAAGCTCAGGCAGTGTCCATAGATTGATGCAATTTCCATGGGCCAATGGGGATGTAGGACAGATTTCAGATGATTGACTCCTAACCAATGGGAAGGCCAGACTGGCACCAGCTGTCCATCTGCTGTGAGGCAAGACTGGTCCCTGTCCATGGCTGGTAGGGAACTCTGCACCAGCTGTCTGTCCTTTGCCGGGAGCTGTATAGCATCGGGGGAGGGGCCAGCTGGCTGCGCTGTGGGGGCTGGGGTCCCAGATCACTTGTGGACACTGATGTGGTAATGAAACTATGGGGAGAGACGGGGCCATAATAAAGAGATTCCTTATCTGCTCCTCGACCTTCTGGCACACTCCAGCGCTCCCCCCTCCCACTGCCACTCAAGGTGCGCTTTAATCTCGTGACCCCACGCCAGCTCAACAGAGAGGATTTTGTCAACTACTCCACTGGACCTCACTGTGAGTTTAGTTGTGGAAGCACACCTCAAACAGCCTCTGAGGGGTGTTTCCTACACAGATTTCTTTACCAGAGTTGTTGGAATGAGAACAGAGTAACACAACAAATCATTGATCTACCTTCATGCAAGCAGGGAAAATTAGAAAGAAAAGTGCAGCTGTTTAAAATAAACTCAGGGCTGTTTTCTGAAAAAAAAATCTGTACCTGATTTTTTTTACATTTATTACTGTGGATCTGGAGCTTCTGGAGGTTTTCTAGAAGTAGTCAATAAGTATTTGAGGATCAAACCCACAGAAACCCACACACCAAACAAAAGGGCCTTACAAAGAAGACTTATAAATACTGAAAGAGGACATTCAAGTAAACACTGTCCCTGGGTTTTATTTTCTTACAGAACTGCCCTAGTTGTCACTGGGAGGAGGAGGCTTCAGAGCAAATGGTGCGTTTGATGTGTATTTGAAATATGGCAGCAGAAAGAACCCAATGATGATCTCTCAGGAGCAAACACTTCCAGAGCAAATTCCTATAGCACATGCATGCTGCTCCTAGTGATCGTAAGGCATAATATTTTACACCTTGGATTCATTGTGTGTGGAGGAAGTGATGGTTGAGGGCCTGGCCTCGTGAAATAGGAGTAATCTGTGAGCAAAAGAGGAGCGCATTTAAAACGTGATTATTTGGGATTTCTGGCACCCCTGGAAAGGTTGTCTCCAACCACACGCTTGTGTGGAGATTACAGCTTTTTGTGCCTCTCATCCAGAGTGTTTGTTCATCACCAGAGTGAAGACCCAGGACCGCCCCACCTCGCAGCCTTCCAAAGCACGCACTGCAATCTTTATCTCCATGCAGGAGTTTCTCTCCATTGTCCCAGAGATTAAGTCTATAGTATCCAAATCCCGGTACTGGTCTGGTCCAAACAGGAGACAAATGGCTGCATGATTATTCAGTCAGAGGGAATAAAACAAACCTTGCCTCTCCGTCTTTACAAATGCTAATAGAGCTAGGGACACAAAAGGGGGAAGCCAAAGACAGATGTGGCTTGGAGGCATGCGTAGACTTGTCTACAACCTTATAGAGGAATCAATGGCTGCCTTTCCATTTATCCATCAATCTGTGAAAGTGATTTAATGAGATTTGTGGATTTGTGCCACTGTCATTTCATTTGAATCCTGAGCAGCTTTGTTTCAGGTTTTTATTAAAGGCATCTTCGATGCATTTTGTGGTGATGACATCTTAATTCAAGATTTTGCAGTCACAATGAGCCGCTGGTGTTGTCACATTAGATCAAATCGATACCAAGCTGACAAAATGGTTATGCACCAACACCACATTAAAGAGCTGCTGCCCCTTTAAAATAGTCCTAGTCCTAACTGGAGAGTGCTTACATGATCACTGCACTTTTTTGGAAGTTGCTTTTTTGTTTAAATTTACATTTCAGGAGTGTCTGAAATAAAAAAAAAACAGCATAAGAAAACCAAATACTTTCACCAACAATTTCATATATTTTTCACTCCAACTAAAGTACAAAGTACATTTCCACCTGACTGAATCCGGGCTAAGGTTTGTCATTAAACAAACTGCAATATATTTGGGATCCTTCCCACTCACTTCTGGACCTTAGAACGCTTGTCGATTGTTGGTGATTAGGAAGATAAATAAAGTGACACAGTCCTGGGAAGAGCTGCTTCCTGCATTGCCTGTGGAGTGGACAGTCTGATGTTCACATGGAAAACAATTGGAGAAATCCGGAAGTGCCGTCAGAAACATAGCTATAAATACTCAGGAATCCAGGCCTGCCCAGAATTATTTACGTCAGGAACTGCAACAGAGGCGGCATGGGTGTAAGCCAAACTTGGACCACGCTGTAAGCCGCAGATACTGTTCCCCCAACGCTAAAAGCAGGCAGCTCTCATGTTTCAGGTCCATAGATAAAAGTCTACAGGATCAATCACCCTGGTTTTAAACCCCGGTACCTCCTGATTCACCCCTCTGTCTTACCCCTTTAGCACTAATAAATCAGTCCCAGCCTCCTCGAAGTAGTGAAGAGCTGCCTCTATATATGTAACATTCAACATTTATTATGTAACAAAACATATATAAGAGAAATGAAATTCAGTCCTGATGATTATCCTGTGTGCTAGAAAGTATGTTTTGACATTAGAAGAGGTTGTTATATGCCTCATGGCTTCTGAAAAATATCATGTTTTCAATCCAAATATCCAAGGTACTCATTTTGGATGAACCACCTACTAACCAATCAGCCACGACTGGCACACAATCACAACACTCCATTTATTGTTGTAGTAAGGCCCGCTGCCAAAATGTGTTTACCTTATGTCTGAACCACCATGTCCTCCAAAGAGCATGATTTCAGAGATTTCAATCCCCAAGGAGCTCCTGCATACATGTTTTGACCATCATGGGAGAGTGTCTATGATGCCTTACATAAAAGATGTGTGCACATAGAATGCCTGCCACATTTATTACCAATGAATAAATACGAATGAAAATGATTTAGCAGAAAAATGGACTTACTGGCATTTTTTCTTGTTATAGTTTTACATAGAGTCAAGTCATATTCTTCACAAATAATGAGGTTTATTCCAGAAATATGTAGCTATTTTTAAATCTTTCTTCAACCATTCTATACATGTCATAGTAGACACAAAAAATAAAAATAACAGTTTATACATGCTAATTTGTAATCCAGTTCAAAATAGTGCTCTGAACGAACATGCATTTAGCCTTAGCAATATTCCCTGAACCCATGGAAAACACGGTTCTCATACACTAATGACACGGTTTCTCCAGTTGTAAGCAATGGCCTCTGAACAACAAAAGAGAACATTCAATTATGTCTACTATAATGTTCCCACAGCTGTAGAAAAAAAAGACAGGCATGAACATTCATTAAGGCTATTAAGGGCCTTTATATTTTGGTAATCCCTCTGAATGGCTTTTTTTGCAGAAGTTTATCAGCATTCCCACCCCATGCATGTTTTGAACTTTCTCAGATGCCCTTTTCATTCACATTTCAATGACATAATTCTTTTAGTTTTTGGGAGTTGGAATGTTTGTTTAGGAGTATGCACAACATGGATATTGAAAAACTTGTGATGGAATATACATTAGGTTTATTGATTTATGAGCCAATGCAAGAAGAAAAACATGGGTGGCAGTGTAGCATAGTGGTTAAGGAGCAGGGCTCGTAACCAAAAGGTTGCTGGTTTGATTCCCCACAGGGGTGCTGCTTCTGTACCCTTAGGCAAGGTACTTAACCTGCACTAAATATCCAGCTGTATAAATGAATAACCCGTAATTGATGTAAGTCACTCTGGATAAAAGTGTCTGCTAAATGCCACTAATGTTTCTTACATTTGGACATTCTGGTCATTTATAAGAAGCATGTTTAGCATTGTTGCATTACTTTCATGTAAATAAACCCGTGTGATGCTAAAAGTCCAGTTCTATCAAGAACATTTCAGTGTACATCTGGGAGATATCAGCAGTACATCTTTGTTGCCACAGACAATTATTAAGGGAAGCTGTTCTGGAGGAGATTTCTGTCACAGGAACTATAGCATTCCCCTTTACCACCTCCTCCCCTTCACACCCCTCTCCCCATCTCATCAGCTACAAACTACTGTCAACAACCGTTTGTCAATGGCCCCATCTTATCTTTGCTCACCTCTCATCTTAATATCAGTTTCAGTCTGATAGTCCCCCTGCTGTGCAGTGACAGACCTTCCATCCACCTGGCTCCTGTTTCCTCTTTACACACATTCGGTGCCACTCTCCCTGCACACCCCACGGTGTTAATTCTTCACACCCTGTGCCCCTGAAGTGCTGCTGTCCCATCAAGGGGACTCCTTGGAGCAGTGACAACCGTGTTGTGTCATCACCCTGGCAACAACCCTCTGCCCCCACCCGTGCAAACGGGGCTCATGCACGCCCCAGCCACATCAAAGGGCCTCAGAGGTGTCAAGCAATTACACGCTTCTATCTGAGCTTCCCGCCAAAGCAACACTCCACCCCCACCCCCCTCAGTGCTTGCCCCACTCAAAGCGAGTCCTCTGAGGATCAAGGTGTTATACATTTGCTGTCAGGCTTGGTAATCATAATGAGTATTGACTTTAACACCAGCCCCAGATGTCGCCTCTGTTAATTACACATGTTTCAGACACATAGAGGTTGACTTCAGCCAGGCTTTGGTCCCTTTTAACTCGGTCACCTGCCTATTCCACACCTCAGAGTTGTCTGACAGACAAGTGGGTTTAGAAAATGTGCAAGAAGGCAAAGTGCAAGCTTGAACCTCACCGTCTTAACTCTCAGCATGATTCCACATCTGATGCTGGTTCTACCCTTTGCTGTTTTTTTTTTAAACAAAAATCTTTAATATGCAATCATTTTTCTTTATTTACTATGTTTGTGCAAAATGTTCTCCTTGTAAGTAACTTCATAAGCATTGCAGACTTAACAAGGAATATGTCATCTGTAAATTCTGAGCTTAACACTCACCCAAACGAATACCGTCTTTTTGCCTATAAATGACCACAGCGTCCTTTGCGACGAAAACATTTGCAAAAGAGAGTACAACAGAAGTGGAATCAGTTGGCTGTCTCTGGGCTATAAGGGCTTATTCATGTTATTCAGTCCTAACAGACACATATCCTTTCATTTAAAACAGACTCCATTCCAAGCTTACCAAAAACCCAATGTTGGGTCATTTCAGAAAAGAAAAAAATGACCCACAAATAAACCCAAGGAACAATACAGTTGGAAAAAAAACTTAAATTAGTATATAACGATTACAATGTGGTAAAACAATAACGGACTCATGGCAGTGAATTACATATACAGTAAATGGCTCACAGAAAAAAGTGCTGAAAAATAAATGCTTAAGTAGTGAGGAAAACATGATGCTCTAGAAAATAAAGATTTGGGAAAATAATATATAAGCTAGTCATCTTGAAGATGCTGTTCATTAAAACCGGCCTGGCATTTTGCGGATGCTTTTGTCTCAGAATCTTGTTGTCCTTAGAGAACAGTGATGTTTCATCAGCATGGATTTAAACCCCCTGAGATGAATGCGACCACAAGTTTCTGAGGACATGCACGTAAGTTAAAAACCATAAAACAGAAATGACATTTTTTAAAAAAGATAAGAAAGAGGTGTATATACATATACCTCTTTCTGATTGCTCTACAACTAAATTGTCTTGAAAACCAAGGGACAGCATTATTGGGCATATCAAGAACTTAATTTAGATTAATGCAATCTTTAGTATTGCATTGTGTTATTATCATATAATCAATACAATATTTTGTGATTATTTTTTCATTATATTCTGTATATCTCAGTGCTCAAACAAGCACATATTCATGTCTTGTTTATAGCTGAGCAGTATCATCTGCTATGCCATTATTGTTGCTTGCACCACCCCACTTGCACTTTATGTATATTTTTGTCTTTTATATTATCTGTACATTGCTTGTATATTGTGTATTTTGTTCTGTAAATAAGATGTACATTGTCTCTGTATATTGTCTTTGTATATTCTGTATATTGTCTGTACTACTGAGAGATACCAACAGCCGGAACCAAATTCCTTGTGTGTGCTAACATACTTGGCCAATAAAGCCTATTCTGATTCTGATTCTGATTGTTTACTGTCACTTTTATATCCCAAACAAAATTGGAGCTAAGGGACAAGAAGTAAATAAATAGAACATTAAAAACAGCCACAGTGGAAACACCGCTTAGTTTGCACCTCATCTTTAATCCAATTACATTATGAATGTCCGAAAGATGTATTACTGAAAAATACACAAGAGAGCATTCATCAGGCTGAGATCTGTGTCATGCCGGAGCCGTCTGCCACTGAAATTTTTCTCTGTTATTTTTGAATTGACCCTTGACCCATGAGAAAAGGGAACAAAGTAGAAGCAAAGCTGTCCATTGAGCCATTGGGAGGGTAAAAGGGGCAGACGGAACTCTGGCTCACAGGGCTGGGGGAAAAACACAGCCTGATACATCATCAGTCTACCCCCTTTCCTGGGCCTGTTCCCAGGAAGCCAGTAAAAACCAGCACATTCACATGGCACAGAAACATCTCCATAGCAGCCATGTTGCAGGTTACTCTAATCTGCTTGGTGTCTCCTAGACTCTGCCCTTGATGGATTCTACCTCATTTTCCCTGTACTGTGTGAACTAGCGGCCACTGGTTTATGGTCCATTCTCTTGCATTGCTAGTATCCGTGGTGACTGGACTGCACCCAGAGGACTCCTTGCCTACAGTGCACTACGAAGGAGCCATCCATTCCCTCACTGCTGTCATAAACAGTCAGAGGTCAGATAGTTAATCACTAGAGTAGGAATGAGCAATCCCTTATTATGACTGACATGTAAATTTCAAACATGCTGTGTGCCACACAGGGTAAGGAACCAAGACATTGAGAGAGTACTGGGATCATATCATGAGCAAGGGATGTTACAGAGGATATTGTGCCCTCAACAGAACAGTGGGTCATGTTTGTGGGTCTTGACACAGCAGTCTGCAACCTTAGTCAAATGCCTCATACACACTTGAATGCTGAAGTTTAAAACCAACATAATTATCATGCATTTGCTTTGAAAAGAGTGAAAAGGTATTTTACATCCATTTTTAATGCAAGCGTGTACAAGGTCCAAGATTTGATTCAGCATTTTACACTGAGACGTCCTTATTGGATCAAAACTGATCTGGTCCATTGGTTAAATCTACTCGTAAAAACATACCTGTTCAGTGGCGAAAGCAAGGCACCTCTGCATACACTGTGTATTGTAAAACATATGCCAGTCCTCACTAACACAAAATGGGCTGACAGTGGCACTGTCTGCAGCCATAGGAGATCAAGGTCACTTGATAAGGGATGGCTTGGACCATGAGCCCCTGGGCAGGAAGTGCCTTTGGGCTAGCCCCAAAGCAGTTTCCTCCTTTTGTTTCTGGAATTGCACAGGTTTTGTAGTGTGCAATTCCTACAGCGGTCAGCATGGGCACAGTCCCGTGGGATTGACTGAACTGTAGAGGCTGGTGTGCTGTACCATGTGTTATATGGATCAACGCTATTACATTCTGTGTTTTTAATGTTTGTCATAATCAAGAAACAATTGCTGTTTCTTGAACTTCATATCCCATTTTAATGTATGTATTTCATCACTACATCCACTTAAAATTATTCTCAAGACCACTGCTGTTGTCTTCACACTCATTATTTGATATCAGACAGGATCTGAGAGGATAGAAGGTATGTAAATCTATTTTCAGATTAATTTAACACACTGCCACAGATCCCAAGCTATCCTGTGCTATAAACAGCAACAGCCACACAGGAAAGGGTTATTTCTACCCCCCTCCAAAAGGTGGTGAAAAGTACAGGTAAAATGCTGAATATAGCAGAGACACAACAGGTGGTGGTTCTCTTTGTGAGGAGGGCCAGTCTGGGGGAAGCATGAGGAGGAAGACCATTGTGGAAGAATCCATCCTGCAGCGCACAGATGTGGGGTTAGCCAAATGCTGCCAGCAGGCTGCTGGGCCCTCGCTGCGGAGAGCAGACACTGCGCGCGGTACAGGGGTGCGCCCGAGGACCCTCCCTGCTTCCCATCTGAGGCTTTATGCCTGCTCCTCCAACCCTGTGGCTTCTTCACTTGATTATTCATACTAAATGCATCATTACTGGGGATTCCCACTACATAGTTTTGTTTTTACATGCCAAAAAGAGGTTGCCAAAGAGAACAGTTTGCATATGCTCGTTTGTGTCTGCAATTCTGGTGATGAAAGGTTCAGGCAGGTTATATATAGCTTTCTCTAGTGTACCTTGAGATGAGTTTTAGATACCTACACATATGACCTTATGTGGTGTACAAAATACTCCCAGTTCATTTGTTTGAATGTTATTGGGTCCATAGTGGATCGTTGTTCCTGTGAAAGGGATGAGAACATCTGGAAATGCATTTTTGTTCTCTTCCAAAGAAGGGAGTTATATTTTTGTGATGAGTTTCGTGATATTTTGAGCTTGAGTCTGTTCAACAGCGAATCTGAAATGCTCCTCAGAGGGTCTGACCTCCTCCAGTTTGCACATGTCCTCTTGATATCTACCCCACAACACGATCGGGGTCACGGATGCAGGCCATAGGCAGAAGTCCAGAAATAAGTTCTTGGCACACAAGAAAGGGAGCTTGACCCATTTCCAGAGGGTTGTGGGTTCAAACGTCACTGGACAGGTTGAGAGCTCTTTCTGTGCTAGAGATAAACTCATGTGAGAGACTCACCTCTCACCCCCACCCCGAAGTAACATTAGTCAGCAAATGGATGGAGCCATTCTTTGTTAAAAGCATGTCTTTGTTCTTTACAGAAGCTGAGTCCATTACCTTCTGATAAGCTTTCTGTGCTGTTGCATCTCTTACTCAGGCCTTTTGTAAATATCATGTGATCCTTTTGTGTTACAGAAAAGCTCTGTAATTTAGTGTGCTGTTGAATGGTTGAGTTCACTAACACCTGAGCTGTATGGGTGAAGGGAACACAACCACACCGACTCTTCTGTTCACTCTGTCTCAATCACTGAAGATATACTCTTCACACTGTACTCTGGAAAGAGCAACTGCTAAATGACAATAATGTAATGCTCACTTCAGAATACATTCAGATGTTATATTTCATTTGTTATTGGTGTGATTGCTTTGCAAACACACTATTGCAAAAGTGTGTTTGCAAAGCAATCACACTATTGTTATCCGATAGTTTTATTAGTGGGATTGCAATGTGAAGCAGTGCAAGCAAACTATTGTTAGCCGATAGTTTTACTCTTCTTCTTCTTCTTCTTCTTCTTCTTCTTCTTCTACTTCTTCCTCTTCTTCTTCTTCTTATTCCACCAAATTTTGGACCGCTTCTCCTCCCACAGTTTTCGAGATATCCACCCCAAACCAACTGTAACCCGTCCGGTCTGACCCCAATCGGGTTGCTTGTATACAGCTAAGCCGTACCCGCACTCGTTCTCCGGTTTTTGTCATTTTTCATCCCTTTTTTCCCATAGACTCCCATTCATTTTCAAAATCACCCCCGTCACACTTCATGGCCTTCCCACTCGCTCACTTTCCACCCCAGAGCCACCATACCTCACATGTTGCCTTGGGACAAATCACCCAACACTCATCCAAGACCGTCTTCACCCGCACTCGTCTTTTTGTCATTTTTTTAATCAGTTTTTTTAACTCATTTATTCATCCCTCCATCGTGCCATTGACTTCAATTCATTTTTCAAAGTCTTACCGCGCGATCACCTTTTGGCCTACGGTCACAGTACCTCATGCTGGCTCAGGTCATGTTACTCATGCTGCCTCAGGTCAAATCACCCAACACTCACTGAAACCCATACTGACCTGCACTTGTCTTTTACTCGTTTATTCATCCCTCCATCCTCCCATTGACTTCAATTCATTTTTCAAAGTCTTACCGCTCAATCCCCTTTCGGCCTACGGTCACAGTACCTCACATGCTGGCTCAGGTCATGCCACCCAACACTCATTGAAAGCCATACTGACCTGCACTCGTCTTTCTGTTGTTCACTTATCCCTCCATCCTCCCATTGACTTCAGTTCATTTTTCAAAGTCTTACCGCGCGGTCACCTTTCGGCCTACGGTCACAGTACCACACGTGTTGCCTCAGGTCATGCCACCCATCACTCATTGAAAGCCATACTGACCCGCACTCATCTTTTACTCGTTTATTCATCCCTCCATCCTCCCATTCACTTCATTTCATTTTTCAAAGTCTTACCACTTGGTCACCATTTGACCAATAGCCACGAGACCTGATATGCTGCTTTGGGTCATGTGACCCAACACTCACCAAAGGTGGGTGTGTCCCTAGCAACCATATTGTTTACCTTAGCAATAGCCTAGCAACCACTTAGCAACACCCTAGCAACCTGCCTAGCAACACCCTAGAACCACCTAGCAACCAGTTGGCAACACCCTGGCAACCACCCAGCAATGCCCTAGCAGCACCCAGCGACCATATTGTTTACCCTAGCAACCAGTTAGCAACACCCTGGCAACCACCCAGCAATGCCCTAGCAATGCCCCAGCGACCATATTGTTTACCCTAGCAACCACCTAGCAACAACCTAGCAACCACCTAGCAACCACTTAGCAACACCCTGGCAACCACCTGATATACCTTAGTAACCATCTAGCAACACCCTAGCAACCACCTGGCAACAGGTTAGCCACCACCTAGCAACACCCTAGCACCACCTTATATACCTTAGCAACCACCTAGCAACCACCTAGTAACGCACTGGCAACCACCTAGCAACAACCTAGTGACCACCTAGCAACAACCTAGCAACCAATTAGCCACATCCTAGCGATCGTCTCATTTACTTTAGCACATTTTCGCTGCCGGGCCGCAATCACACTCTACAATTTCTTCAGGAAACACACTTTATTAGTTATTTCCTATTTCTTTAATTGACTAATGAATGTACATTGCACTTGGCTTTTAAGAAATACAGATTAAAAAAACAACTGTATATAGCAAAAACACTGTGACAGATTCATTCCGACACTAGCTCTGCTTATAAGAATCAATTTGGGTTTACCTGCAAAAAGTAATATGGTACTCAATGGGGTACAATAGCACATAATTTATGACAAAAGCTGTTTGAATATGACTACAGAGTATATCTTATCTTCCCCTAACTAACACAAGCACATAAAATATTTTTGAAAAAAAAAGAAAAGAGCAGATTCTGATCAACAATCCAATCATTATGTCATCATATTCATAATCTAACATACACTTTATTTCCCATACACTGCAATGACTGATGTATCGTCATAGCTGGAAATCATTTAAGACTGTTACGAGATACGTTTGTTGGAGAACATAAAGTTCCATCATACTGAAGCCTCAATTACTCAGTACAATTGCAGTGTATTATGTGTGAAGGAAGGAAGGGAGTTCGAGAAAGTGTGAATTATTGTTGGCTGTGACTCAGCCCTCTCCTTCTTGAGGGCTGTGGAGTTGTTGGGGTGGGGTCTCAGGTCTGTCGTGGGCTAACTGTGCACTTGGGAAGGTACTGTACTGTGATAATAAGGCTAGGGTGGATGCTGATGTGTTAGCTAGAAAGAGAGGGGTGGAGCTGTGCACAGAAAGTAATTAATTCAAAATTCATGCCTTTATTTCTACTCAATCTATTTCCATTGCTCCAAAAAACAGACACAACTGTGGAGGCATCTCCACCTACGAAAAAGCTTTTTCAATAGGATAGAAAACAGGACAGGACAGAATCTTCCCAAGTTATTGGCAGAAGAGAAAAACAGGACAGAAAAAACTTTTCCAAGTTATTGGTTGCATTGTTTTTTTTTCAATCCAAAGGAATGAAATGAGGAACTGCAGGGCACACACCCAAATTTGGCAGGCTAACTGATAACTGTCTGTAAGAAAAAGACAAGTCATACACTCCCTTGCTCCAAAGCCTGTTCGTATTTATTGATGATTAAGAACTCACTGTCTGGCAAGCCCACCGTCTTCGTTCAAGTGTTCACAGATTAACAAATGCACAGAAAATTTGCAGTTTTAGATCATGGCTTCTCTCTTCCAGTCCTATTTAACATCCATCTTAAAAACATGGTAAGGGTTGAGCAAGTGACAAATAACACTACCTCAAAGGGGAAGTCCAGTTCAAAAGACTCTCTTGTCTGTGGTGTTCGTGGATGTCTAAATCACAGATTGCATCTGATGGGAATGTGTCATCAGCTTTGATGACAGACGACATTGGCCCCCAAAACAAGTCCTTGTGTATGATATACTTATATATTTTTTGGTCATTGTAGTGTCTCACCATACTCAGTAGACATTATGTTTTTTATATCAAGACTGCTATAAATCTCAGCATGAGCAGGATACTGACTCTTATTCTAGTTTTGATTGGCTAATGGGAGACATAATCCACCTTTCATGGATACTTGGAGACATATATCTCTGAGTAAAAGCCTTTATACAACATCAAAACATATCAAATGACTTCTTATTTCATGTTATTACCATTGTTTAAAATGATTAGGCTTCCTTTTAAATATCTTTCTTGACTTTGTGGTTGACTGACGTTTCCCCTTAACATGATTATGTTTAACATAAAGGACTACTTATTCTAAAGCAGAGAATGTAAAATTGGTGTAAAGCAATTAGTTTGCTGGCAAATTCCAGCTGTGGACATTTTCCATCTTTATTTTTTAAAAGGTCAGAAATCGAAAGCATAAAATCCGGCAAGGGCCCAATATGACATGTAGCTCACAAATACAACTGCTGATGGTGTTTATGTTGAGTTCAGCCTTCAGCCTCTGTGACTTTCCAGATGTCTTTATTTTCTCACATCACTTTTAAAAGGGCGATGTAAGGGGAATTCCTCTAAATTTAGTGTGAACTTTCCACTCCTGAATTTCCATGGCTGTCTCACACACAAGTGGTAGTGTGGCTCACAGCTACATTGTAAGCTCACTGGTTAATAGTAAGTATGCCAATTCAAAGCAGATCAATGTGACTTTTAGTGCCCTGTTTCTACAGTCCTGAAGCACAAATATTCCTTTACTGCTTCATGAATACATTAACACAAGTAAACGTTTTGGCAAGT
Organism: Megalops atlanticus; assembly: GCA_019176425.1. Taxonomy (NCBI): domain Eukaryota; kingdom Metazoa; phylum Chordata; class Actinopteri; order Elopiformes; family Megalopidae; genus Megalops; species Megalops atlanticus. Next base: position 40,063,632 of record CM032880.1, on the reverse strand, counting down.
CTCTGAACTGTAATATAGCTATTGTTAATCAGAAAGGCCTTAGACCAACATAGCAACATATTACAGCTGTAAACCACAGCCACACTTACAGTATATTTGACCATGGTATGGAAACAGCAAATGAAATTTCACATTTCAATAACATTAAGGCCAATGTTTCTGTAAGTGAAACTAACCAGGAGAAGATGACTTAAAATGCTAGAAGTCTGGTGTATGCAGGAGACACAAAAATATGAAGACTGGAAACCTGCCCCTGCTTCCTGCACTGTCGGTGAAGATAGTGGGCCCACACTGTTGCTGCAGGTGATGTGACAGGCATGATGGATGGTGCTGTCTGCTCTGCGTGGTGGAGTACCCCGTGGAGGTTGTGGCGGTGGTACCGCACGGGGGTCTGTTTCCTGCTGCAAGAAGTGCACAGCTGAGGCCCCCCTCTCTTACTTGTTATTAAATAGCAGGTTAGGGTTTCTTTTTTCTCCACCTCTGTTTCCTCTCATTTTACTGCTCCAGGATCATAAAATACACTCCTTAAAGTGTGAAACAACAATGTCAGTACTACCCATACATTTCTCTTCGGTGCTTCTCCTTTGTCTCATCTGCTGAATCTATTCTGAAGGAAATTTAATGAAACACAACACAGATTACTAAGCCGCACAGCTACCTGCCAGTGGAGCCACTTTAGTTATTCTCTATCCTCTTTTTTCCAGCAAAACAGTCTGTTGCTTTAAAAAAGTATGCTTTCTTAAAAATGTCTCTGCAAATGTAATATTTGGAGGGACTTTCCATGTCCTTATAGTACTTTCCTCCTGTACCCTTTAGATTTCAACCTCTGTGAATCGCTTTCAGCACATTTTCTCATGTCCCTGAGTTTTAAACAAACAAACATGTATTGAAAGTTAGCAAACAAAACAGCTGCTGTTCACAGACTGCTCAAATGTCGGGTGGTTAACAACATTAACAATGCTAGTGGTAGGCGTTAACACATTTCAGACCTGTTTTAATTACAGCATATAATTGTTGACTCTTTATTTAAATGTCGTTGATGAAAATTTCTTTCTGTAGCATAAAATGACAGTGTCATGGCTGAAAAACAACAAGGCTGTGAGAAAGATAGAGAGGAGGAATGAAAGACAACCTTGTTCATTTATTCAACCCATCAGCTGGACTTGTTTTTATAGGCCTCATGCAAACTTTTTAGACACCAATTCAGGCTTACTATCTGGCCTGATGTTGAGAGGATATGCTTTTTACGTTATCAAAAAAATATTTCATATGATGAGCAGACATACCGTGCTAATAAAATGCAGACATGTGGAGGCTGAAACAAATCCAGCAATACATGTATTTTATTGAAGAAATAAAATAAAATAAAACTGCCACCTACACCTACACTTTGGAACCCTAATTCTGGCAAATATGCTGCTACCTATTCGGTGATCTGAAACACTAAGTCAAAATACCTGTGAAGCAGAGCTTCTAAGATTGTTCAAAGATCTCATCAGGTCTTGAAACGCTGATGGAAATTTTCCCCTGTCAAAACAGGATGCACAGTAAAAGCACAAAATCTGCAAACTCGTCATTGATGAATATCCATTCAGGTGCTTCATCAAATGCTCTGCAATTAAAATAATGTGCAGCATGCCCAGCAAGATTGTTAAAAGGACTTAAGAGGTTCTTTGTGTTGTTCAGGAAATATGTTAAACATTTCTTCTTTGTTATTTATGTGGTACTGTTACTGCCAAGTTTATCCACGAATGATGCCCATTCCCCACAGCCTGGGACAAGTGTTCTGTAAAGCTGTTATAGGGCAAATATGGAACAAAAAGAATGATTTAACAATCATATGAAATGACATCATTACAATGGAGTTACTGACAGAAGTGTGCATTTATTCACATCCACACACAAGACAAACATGTATAGATGGAAAGTTGAACTCCCTCAGTTTTATTTATAATTTAATTTTAAATAAATGCCTTTAAAATGTTTAATTTACCAGCCATACAGTTATTCTATAGTGATACAAGGAACACGTGGAACACGTACAGATTTTAGATTAGTAAGAATGTCTATTAGCAGCTACAGCTCTGTTGGCAAGAAATGCACAAAGTAGTTCATACAGCATTTTGAGTTCAAAAAGATTGTTTTTAAATATAGCTATGACTGACACCATCTAGTTTTGACACCCCACTTTTACAGTTCAGAGCACAGACAAATAGTATTGAACTATACAGTATATGCCCTATGAGTTGACAGTGTTTAAAGCACATGAGCTCAGAGACATAACGTGCATTTTTAGTGTAAAACAAGCCAGGCCTGTGACAAGTAAAAGCAGATAATGAGTAACAAAAACACAAAGATATCCAGAAACATCACACACAGACAAACATGCATGCACACACATGAGCACACGCACTGTGCTGGAGCACAGAAGTAAACGTGGGCTCTTGATGCCGGAGTAGGAGAGATCTGGTCTCTCAGAGTGTGGAAGAGGAGAAATCTCCCAACAGACACATGAGAGAGTTCTGAGTGCTCATATACAATCTGTTCCAGACCATCAGTTTCACACCACACCCCAATATTGTACAATACAAAATAAAAAGGATATTTTGCATAAATTGGCATTGTTGCAACTTCCACCTACAGTACGTTTTTAAATATTCTCTTTCCTCCAGTCTTTTCTCTCCCTGTTAGTGTGAGGTGGATGAATCCACATTCATTTTACTTTTTTGTTTAGTGGACTCTCTCATCCAGAGTGACTTACATAGATTACAGTTCTTACAAGTATCCATCCGTACAGATGGATGTTTACTAAGGCAATTGGGATTAAGTATCTAACCTAACTGTAAAGAATCTAACCGGCAACCTTTTGGGTAGCAATCCCTGTTCCTTACCCACGATGCCACACTGTTATTCAGAGACAAGGGCCAACAGTGTCATCTTTTACAGCCATCAGACTCAAAGACCAAAATCTGTTGACGCGTATCTTATCACAGTGCTGATAGCCAAAGTTTTACATCAAAGTAATGTGATGTAAGCACAGAAGAGCAGAAACTTCAACCTGTAAGGTTGATATGGAAAGCTGACTTTGCCAGTTCACGTCCTTTGAAACAGTAGTCAGGAAGTCGCAAGCGAAAAACTATGGTTTGAAATTTTAAAAGGCAAGATGCTGCCATCATGCCCTTGAGCTATCAAACTGTAAGTGTTTATATTAGCCCTGAATCAGTCATACCCGAACATGCCCATGATTTTTTTGGTAATTAAATACACACATAAATAAATAAATGACACCTGGGGAGGTGTATGCAAATGCATTAGGCCCTAAAATTCACCTTCCATGTCTCAGTAGCCTTCAAGCCACTGAAGGGGGGGGGGGTTAACCCCTAATGCTGAGTGCAGGGATCTGGGATCATGTATACTTGTGGTAATTTTAAAAAATGCAAACAGCCACTATGAGTGGCCCGGAGTTGACCCAGAACGGGCCAGGCACACTTTAATGTGGTCAGCGGGAACGCAGTGTGAGCAGGCAGCGGGTGAAACATAAGAGCTGAAAGTGTGAGGGCGTGCGCTCGCCTAAGCGTGAAGGGTAATAGCTGTGCAGTGCCAGAGCGTTTGACAGTTCTCACACTCGGCACGCGGTGCCAGTTATGAGTGTGGGCTGTCGTAGCATGCCTGCACACAGCTCTCATTGTCTCCTTTATCGTCACCGCCTCCCCTGCAGTTACTTTTTTCTGTGGCCTGCGGGGTCAGAGATTCCCCCTCTGAGACGTTCCCACGCGGCTCTTACCTGTGCTCTCACGGCACGTGGTTCATCCTGCTGTCAAACGAAAATATAGATATGTAAAATTAATCTGTGCCTGCAGGCGCAGAAACTGTGAGTTCCAGTTTGCCAGTCAATCTCACCAGAGAAAAAGAAATTAACTGTGTAAACACTTGCTGATGGTTTTGCAGTGACTGAAACGAAATCTCAGAAACCTGACATAGTTAATTTAAGGAGTAAGATCCATTTTACTTTAAAATAAACTTTAATTGGACATGTTTCAGTGGACCAGGCTTTAACACATACTGGTCCTTGTTACATCAGATACTTTACTGATAAGACATTAGTATAAGTATAAACTTAAGTACTAAGTTATTTTAAGCATAAGTATAAACTTATTTTAGGTCATCTTCTGGAATAGTTACAAATATTACTAGTATTTAAAATATATAATAACGAGTGCATTTTAATTAATGTTTGTTATTATGGGATGGTTCCTATTTCTAAAGCCTCAGTGGGAATTTAGTGATCATCTCTTCAGAAAGGTGGTGACAGACTGGCATGTTCCTCCAACAGTCAATTTGGTAGATAAACAGCGCTTTTTTAGGATCCTTTGTGTCAACATTGGATTTGGTGGGACAGACACAAGGAAGAAGAAACTGACTTTGCTGATTTGCTGATGCACTGTAAGTTGAGTATTTGGTCAGTTATTGTCAGGTATTTTTCTGGTGGGGGTGGGGGGACTGACGTGTGTGTGTGTTCCCCGGGGGGGTGGTGAGACACTGCATTTTTTGTCAGTTTTCCATGCTGGTGATGAACTGTAAGACTTTTTTATCAGTGTTGACTGTTGCAGTCTTAAACTGTGGCGATGAGATGAGTGATGAGAACTTGGGCTCATCTATAAAAAAAAAACAGATGGGATCTGAGAAAAGCTTTCACTGACACAAACACTAACATGTTGTAACACTCACATTATTTTCTCCTGTTTTTTCATCTTAGGCCTCACAACTGTGGAAAACTTACAAGTTCTCTACAAAGGCAAATTTTCATTGGTAAAAAACAACATGCCAATGTTAATATGAAAATTCAACATAAACAACAGACACAGACTATTAGTTGGAATCTTTGAAGCTGTAACTGGTTTAGCCTCAATTAATTGATCAAATGTAACAGCAACCAAAACTTCTCATGTGACAAGCAGGACTTTGTCTCTCCTGAATCATTTGATAGCTGAAAAATTTACTTGGGATATTTGTTTCTCATTATTCACAGCAACATTATGTTTACACCATAAGGTTTATGCATTCCGCTACATGCAGAATGTCTCATTGACATGGAATGTTTCCATTGCTCTCATAAAATTGTTTCTTTTTAAATTTATTTTATATATTGTCAATTCAGTTTTTCCCTTTCTCAGTTTTAATGGTTGGGGACATCTAAGAACATTCAGCCTTAATTCTTGGATCTTTACAAAATGTGGTAAAGGAGCATACTTAATATGGTTGTTGTTGAACACTTTATCCAAGTTGTTTTTAGAAAAATAAGCTAAAGCTACAGCGGTGTTTAGACTCCTTCCACCGTTTGCTTCTCAAAAACACATAAATGGGGAGTTTCTCCAACCGAAACAAGAACAAAGACCCCCTACAACTAGCGTCAACGTCAAGCTGCTACCCCAAGCTTTCAATTGATTTGTAAATTAGGCAAGAACTTTCTGAGCCGCGCACTGGGGCAAAAGTAGTGCTTTGCCGCTAGTCCCAAACTTAAAAACCTGTCCATAACACACCAACCGTCGTTCAGCTCTTTCATTTCAAACTCATGTTTTGAAAACAAATGCTAGATTTACCGAATGGGTGTGTTTTTCCCACTGTAATTTGAGAAAGTGCTTTAGGACAGAGTGTTTGAGCGAGTTGTACCTGCGCGGAAGGATAACGCCCCTGGACGAGAAGTGGGAATTGCGGAGTTGAACGCAAGAAGTCATTCAGAACTGAGGAGCAGACGCGACAGCATCTCGTACACGAGTTCGCACAGGGACATTGCTCGCACCACTGAGATTTCGTTGGATCTGTTGGTCGAGGATATTTATTTTGTTTTTGAACTTCTTCTGGAAGAAAAAAAGAAACATTGGATCTATGCTAACCCTACGTGGAGTTATACGCCAGCTTTAAAGCAGAAGAGAAGGAATGCATCATTTCTTTGTGAAACTAACATTTCTGTTATCAGTGATTGATTCAACACGAGGTAAGTTACGTAGTTCGCCTAGTATTTATTTGAGACAGATAGGGAGCAGAGGTGAACTTATTCTGTAATGTTACTTTTTATCAAAGTATTGACCATATATTAAATCGGTGTATGTACATTTAAATATGCACATATATACATTCGTATCTATAAAAATGAAGCGATGCTTTGACTATTATTGTGTCTAACGTGGGGTCTTTCGAAGTACCTTCATAATGACACTTGTTGCGTTTAGCTTTAGCTAGCTAAGGTCTGTATTTTGTTAACGCTGTAATATACGTTGGATTTGTTTAGCGATTGGTAAAGAAACAGGGTGATTAGATCGAAAACGTTCTCGTTCATTGATAACAGCGTCAACAGCACAGAAACTGTAGTGATGTTAGGTATTTTGAGCACAGAAACAGTGGTGATGTTAGGTATGTTCTTTTGAGCGCAGAAACGGTAGTGATGTTAGGTATGTTCTTGCCATTGCCATGGTTTCGTTTCTCTACATGGTTTCACTTTAACATTTTTTATCCTTTGAAAATATCAGCACATATTGTACAGTCTGTTGTAAGTGTAAGTGTTGTAAGTCGCAAAAATACTGTAGTTTTTTTGCGTAACAGATGGAAGAAGTCTGCACGTTCCTGTCAAGCGGAAGACTAACGTTAACATAATGCTTGAAGTATTTTTGTGTTGTAAGGAAGTCTTGTTCGAAGGATGGCAGTTGTTTTCACTATACTCTGATTTGACTTTGAGATATTGTTTTGTTAGCGTGAGCGCATGTTGTAGCGACTGCGTTGAAATTTCTATCTGTTTTAAAGAAGTGTGTCTGTCGGTAGTTTTCTTTGTCAGCAGCCAGTAAAGTAGCATAATAGTCGTATGTATGTACAGTTGTATGTATAAATTACGTTCTGAGTTCTGTTCCGTATAATACGACATTTGTGAGATCAGTGCGATAACCTGCTGGTAGTCTGGCTGTGGTTTGGGGGGGCGGGGGGTACTAGCAGAAGTTTGAGTGGGGAGTGTATGGAGCAAGGCTATTATTCCCTCCCCGCAGTAAACAGTGCAACAGGAGGGTGTAGGAGGGAGTGGAGGGTGTACAGTGGTGGACTCTGATTTCTTTTGTTCGCACATCTGAGCTTCACAGCTGTTGCGCTCTGCCAGCATGCTCGTGATCGCAAGCCGTGCACTGCGCACTAAGTTCCAACTTCATTAACACGCAAATACAAAGAATCGACAACACCAACAAACCCAGACACTTATACAAATAAAAAACTGCATTTCACTGACAAGCACACCCACAAGGTCAGCTTTGGCAATTGTAAATTCAGATTTATATATATAAATAATATGTATAAAAAACGGGTTCGTGACAGACGTCAGGTCTGTATGTGTCTGTGCTGTTTCTTTAATTTTGTGGTTAAAAATTTTAGTGATATTCACTTAAACAAAAAACAAAGTTTTTCATTACTTCACATAGGCTGCTCGGTTTGTTCTGAGCATATTCCCGTAGTGACTGTTTTGTTTTTGCAGGTCTAAGATGCTCCCTGCCCACTGAATCATGCTTGAACGGTGGGAGGTGTGAAGCCTCCCCAGATGGAAATGGAGTATGCAAGTGAGTATACCAATCTGTTCACTCTTTCAGTAAACACTGTACTCCAGAGTCAAAGACACAGGGGAAGTGGATGTGTTCACAGTGCGTGACATAGGAGCCCAAACCCCTCGGTGCTTTAGCACTACTTGTTGCTGCTCGTAACATGGGGTGTTTGGAAAGGCCGGCTTCATTGGGGGCCCGGGACCAGAGAAGCCTCATTCCTGCTTTTGATCTGAGGCCTCACTTGGCAACAGGCGGCATTGCATTTCCTCTTTGCTGCCTTTGTTTTTTTAGAGTTACTCTTGTAGCCTCAGTGTTGTCCCAGCACATACACATTCTTGGAAAGAAAAGGGGGGAAAAAAACCTTTTTTCCAGCAAGTGGGTGAATTGGGCACAGGGGAGATTGGGGGGGACAAAGGCTGCCCCCCCTCTCTGTCTCTCATAGCCTGTCACTAATGAATGCAAGACACTTCTCCAGCAGAAGTCCCAGAGACGCACGGAGCTCTAAATCTTGTTTTTCATTTCTTTTATGGAGCGACAGCTGGGGTTCGCCCGAAGCTCGACAGCTATTGTTCCCCAGTCAGATTAATGCTGTGTGACTAATCGGTGCGGAGCTTCCCAGAATGCACCCCCACCCTACGCCTACCCTCTGGTTTTGTCCCCTCCGCTTTGAATGGCCATTCTCCCTGTGTAATTTACATTAGAAGGACAGATGGCAGTAAAATGTAATTAGATTGGATGTAATTGTAATTCAACGGAATTCAGAGGGGGAAAAGAAAGGAAAAATGCAAGCAAGCAAGTGAGACAAGATCAGTATCTGACTGTCAAAACTTCATTCAACATACAGTTTGGAGCAAATTAGTTGCCTGTTTGTAATTGGCTGAGCGTTTGCCATCCCCACTCCCTGCTTTTATCTTTAAACAAAGGCTGCTGGTGAAGAGGGCAGTCTTAGACTGGATCCCAGCACACTGATGTCTTCTTTCTGATTATCCCATTTGGAGATCTCTGTGGTAAACTGCAGCGGTGGGTTGAAGTGGGCCAGGTTGGTTCTTGGCACCCCTGAGAAGACCCTGAACACAGTGACCCACGCTGGCCCTGGGCCACGTCTTAATTCTGTCTGGCAGCCATTCTCACCCAGCTACAAAGCTGCCATTGTGCTGCTCCATCCTCAGACTCCTCCAATTAAAACAGCGAAATGCAGTGAGCACTATAAATGAGTCCTGCCCACATGAACGGGACAGTAGTTGCCTTCCTCTTTTTACTAATTACTTCTCTTCAGCAACTACACTGACCATCCATCATGTTACACTTTAGGCACTTTCAGGTCAAGACAGAGGTCAGAGTTCAGCTTGGATTTTCTGGGGTCTGAACAAAAACTGTTGAGTGACTATTAAATGATGCTATCAGGGAAAAAACAATGTAAGATTATATATTGTATGGCCTATTGTGCACACAGAGATCTCTCTGTGGAAGTGTATTCACGCTTTGTCATATCTTGTGCTTACGACAATCTTTGATGAGGTATTGGTAGAAATGTGTCCAATTTAGAATCTGTGGGTGGCACAGGGCAAGTTTTTTGTTCCAGTTGTTTTAAGATAGCTACCGCCTGTGGAAACAAGGCCTCTGTGTGGCTAGATAGTGAGGGCTCAGGATGAAGCCTCTCCAGATTGTGTCTTCTGCTGCTTCCCACAGGACAGGTCCTTTGGCTCCCAGCGACTCTGTAAACAGGAAGGACTTTAGGAAAAATCTGCCATGTTTTTAGTCCGCCGGTGCCTAAAATAGGCGTATTATTTAAAAAGCCCTCTCTGAAATGCTTGAATCCATTTCATCTCATCACAAAGACAAAGCAGAGCTGGCCCTGTTTTTTTTGTTGATTTTCTGCAGGATTTGTTTGTCCCTAATCAGCCCTGTGTCTGAGAAGACATCCCTGGGCTTCGTCTGAACGTTTCCCCTTTGTTTCCTGCTGCAGCGTAAAGCCTTGTCTGAATTAGCCAGCCATGGGGGATGGGAGGCGGGTATTGTGAGAAAATGGGATATGTGTGAAATTGCGGCACAAACTCAGGAAGCTGACGTTAGGAATGTGAGACCCAGACCCCAAGGGCATTACTGAACTTAAGTGGCTGTAGTGGAAACAAGTGTCTTTCAGAGAGCCTGGTGATCCCAAAGGTCTACCAGCAATTCCCACATACTCCATACTACCACTATGAGAAGCCATAATAATAAAAGGGACGGGGCTCCCATTATCCTGTGTGTATTAAACAGTTTGTGGTTTGTAGCCTCTGCGTGGGGGTGAGGGAACGAGAATCATGGGAGTTTAGCATGGAATGGTATGGGATTCAGTAAAAGGCGGTAGTTACATGTGCACAGTACAGGCTGCTAAACATGGCACAGTAGATCACCGAAACCCAAATAAGGTGGCATTCCTCAGAGGTATGTAGCCATGCCAGCAAGGTTGGGCTAACCCTGGCTCCCACACACAAAGAACCAGTGGGAACAGAAGCAAGGTTCCTTTTACAGGCTTTGTGAGGTATGTATCCATTTTCCTGCTGAGTGGGGCCTGTGTGCCTCCTTCTGGACTGGAAAAGATGTGTACTGACTCTGATAAAGGTACATTAAAGCCTGCTAAAGTACATTAAGAAGTGCTGTCTGACTGCAGGATTGTTTATCCTCACTTAATGTACAATAGGATATATCGTAATTATTGTTCTTACTATAACTACAGTCATTTTTGTGTAACGTTTCTCATGCCCCAAGATTCTTAGGTTAAGCTTTTTCCCATAACAACCCCTGTACAGGGAACAAAATCTCATTTCAGAGAGATGATTGTTGAGATAAAAAAAATGACACGGTCACTGTTGCTGAAGAATAATACATTTTACACATTGATATTTTTGAAAATATGGTTTTCAGAAATGCCTTTAGCCTTTTCACCTTTGTGTTTTTCCTGTGTGCATGGCAGCGTGGCTTCCCCCTCTGCTTGTTGGTGTGGGGCAGCCTGTGTGAACTCTTAGAGCTGCTTACTTGAGAAAGGAGGGGGAGTTTTGTCAGCATGTTTGTTTGTGTAAAGATATTCCTGATCCTGTTAATTTTGGACTCCAATCAAATGGCCCATTTTCTGATCCATATCAGGGCCTGTGCATCAAATGAAAGACTTCCTGTCAAGCCCCTGTTCACTCCTGTGGATGGCACCAGTCACATGGTGGAGGAGCAGTATCGCCAACAGTGGAGTTTCCTGGTGTTGTACAGAGAGGAGTCATTCATGCCCACGGTCACAGCGTGATCATTTCATCAGCCTCTACTGTTGGGGAAGTCACCGTCCCACTTGTCTGTGGTTGGAGCTGCACCTCCTTCGCAGTCCCAGCTTGATAGCAATGAAATATTTGGCAGACTGCCGTCATTTGAGTAAAATTTGTATGTCAAATGGAGGGCAGGATGGAGAGGAGTGTCCTTTGCTTACCGTGCCTTGTTCACATGCCCGGAATACTTCTGTGGGGATGTACATGGTTTTGAAGAGTACTCTAGAAATTACTAGCCTCTTTTGTTTGAATTCAATTTTAATTCAGGGCTGAGCAGGTCCTTCCTGTTGAATAAGTGTGAGTGAGTTTCGCAGTTTGTTGCCACAACCCTTTCATGTTCTGAACAAATTCATCACCACATTGAGATGAGTCCAGGGGCCTTGATTAAGAACTCTGCTTAAACAGCTCAGAAAGCCCGGGAAACATTAAACACTTAGATGTGGGATGGACTTAATTATCCCCAAGAAATGGATGGGGGTAGGAGAATCTTAGACGATCTGGCTGCTGTTTGTTTAAAATGAAAAGAAATCAACTGAAAAAATGAGAACTGTGCTTTTTAGCTGTTGGGTCCACAGTTCACAGGTTTCAGAATCTGGTTCTAAGCATATGTATGTGGTGCAGGTCTGGATACACCACCATTTGAAGCTGACACACTCTATTGCACTTATCTCTCTCTCGCTGTCTGTAGGCTGCGCTTTTGGTTTAACCACTTCCTTGAATAGCAAGCTGTCTCATCTCATATCTGTCAGTTGGCTTCTTATAAAAGCTCTCAGGATTTTTTCAGTGGGTCACTGTGAGTGCAGTTAGAAGCTCTTTGTGAAAAGTGGGTTTGTGGAAAAATTTTTTTTTAAAGCAAGGATGCGACGCAGCACTGTCTGCAGTGAGTGTGAGCCCGTTATCAAGGTGACTGCACTTAGGCGACCATAGAAACTTCCAGGTCGTGCCCTTGGGCATTGGACTTTGTGCATCAACCAATTGATGCTTTACCATGAAACTCCTTCTGCTGCTGAAAATTTTTCTTTTTTCATTTTTGTTTTCATTTTTTATGAGCTTTTTTATATTTTTTGGTCACGTAAAAACACGGGTTTCAGCCCTGAAAGGTTTGAAGTTGTTATAGGCTTCATCTTTAGCAGGAGTGTGGGAGTGGTGAGTCATTTGGGTTTTATGAGGTACGAGAGGGATATGGCAGCCATCCTCTGTGTCATGCCATAAATACCTTAAGTATTAGATAGGGGGATCGGAGAAGTGGTTATCTCTGGGCCTGTAAAAAGCAGCCGCACGTCTGCCTGGGCTGGTGCTAACGGAAAGCAGCACAGGAAAACTTGCCTGGGCTCCGAATTCCCCCATGGCTGAGGGGCTCGGGGCTGGCTACCATCAAAGGGCCCAAGCCCCAGACAGGGAGATAAGGGACGCGAGGCTGGAGAGGGTGCTGAAGGTTCACATGCACCAGAACAGACTGTCCTGCTTAATCAGGCTGGCCTTTCTGACAGTCCACTGATAGAGTGGATCGTGTGGCCCGCTATGCCTGTGAGCATAGTGAAATCCAGCTCTGAGAAAGGGGATTTGGGAGTGCTGTTTGTGAAGCTGAGATAGGGGGGCAGGTCAGTGTCTGCATTGGGGAGGGAGTTGGGGGGGGTGTTATGCAGGAAAACTCTCACTGATCCATCCTATCAGGTTCACTCACTTTCCCCTTCATCCTGAGGATAGTACACTACCCAGGCGGTACAGTATATCAGGTCTGCTTACAGTAAATGAAGCTCTGGTAACAAGAGAGTCCTGGCTCGGAGATGGCATCCACTTCTGGGCCTTATGAGGTGGGACACCACTCGGGTGTTGATGTTATAGCTGGCCCTCTGTCCTGTGGGCAGAAATAAACCAAGCTCCGAAAGTAAAAGGTGTATTACAGTCCCAATCCAGCATTTGGGGCACAGTATACTTGGAACTGGTCTCAAGCCATCAATGGTAGGAGTGTTGAAGTCTCATCTTGGAGTCTTGGTGGCACAGATGGGATCGCAAACATATGGAGAGGAGGGGGGTATAATGAATGGGCTTGTGAAAAAGTGATAATTCAGAGGAGTGTGCGGCCGCCGCTCCACACTGGGGCTGTGTGAGGGCTCGCCAGTCCCCAGGAGGGAGCCTCAATGCAGCCACTGTTCGCTACAGGCGTTCTGGGTTCCTGTTGGCTCCCCTTTCATTCAGGCACAGGAAGAGTCCTCTTGGAGCTGGGGAAGAATAGGCGCTGTCTCTTCATTGCATCGCCACTTGGACTGATGTGCCTTTCCACAGCCTGGGAGATCAGATTTCTCCTGGGCCGAGCTTAAGAGGACATCGCCATAGATCTGACGGAGCGAGGGGGTCTCGCGGCTAACTGAAGTCCGACGAAAAAGCCATCCTTCATTTCCTAATCGTAGAAACACGATCTCCTCCCTCACAGTGCCACCCCCCGTCGACCCTTCAATGGCTTTTTTTGGGAACACTTCCAGCAGCTCGAGCTTTGCGTGAAGCGTGAAGACAGAGCAGACTTGGCAGTGACACTGCACGCCGCTAGACTAGGGAAGGAGTGCTTAACGTTCAACATTCGTCTTTTTTTTCTGTCTGCCATGTTTGCTTCCAGAGCTGAACCATCTGTTCATAGGAACTCATCAGCAAACAGGCAAGCAGGTGATGCAATCTGGGATGTGGCCACAGCCTTCTCTTTCGTACCCATGAGCACCTGCAGTTTGCCAGCAATCTCTGAACATAATGCCTATTTGTTTCTGTGGCAGGTGCTGTATATTAAAATGCCCTGCTTTCAAGAGGGGGTAAGAAAACAAAACCATTCTTTTTGTCATAGGCAAACATGGCTTTTAACAGCACTGCTATGTATAAAGACTTGACTGGAAAAACAGTTGGAGTTTGAAAACTCCACTAGAGGCATCTGCTGGAGGGGAAAAATGTCCCTCTCCTTTGATTTGCCTTTGTTGCTGGCATCCTGAATCCAGCATACCCTTAACCCCTTTAAAAGGTTTTAGGTGGCTATAGACACTACTCATTAACAGCCAGAGCCATTAGTCCCTCCTCCCTGCACCATTCACAGGAGAGGAGCTCTTTCCCATGGTCTCTGTGGGTCATACAGATAAATAAGCACAGACCTAATTGACTGTAACAGATGTGGGCCTGGAGGGTCAGGACTTGAGTAATGATTAGAGAGGCAGAAGAGTTTACCGAGGCTCTAATGCAGAGATCAGAAAGAGGTTTTATTAACTCAGGCCCTAAACCGCAGGAAATGAGGAATGGGAGGCCTCTGCAGATCCAAACCTCTGCTGCTGTTTATGGCTTTAAAAACTCCTCAGAGGATGTCAAGTGTTCAGGGGTGAAGCCTCAATAATTCATCCTCTCTGTCACAAAAATTTTGATCATACTATGAGTCCACAGATTGTGACATTGTTCAGCCAGCAGCATCTGCTGGCTACGCTCTCTTTGTCCCACAGCACGTGTGCCGCGCTCTCCATATTGCCCGGCCATCAAAGACATTTCCAGAGTTTCAGCATTTTGGCATGCAGTCAGTGCAGGTTTCACTTTTTTTTTGTCCATCAGCCTTTTTTTGTGCGTGTCCCCAAAGTGGCAGATGGCAGATTGGCTCAATAGGGGGTAAACTCCTGAGCAGCAAATGGGCCGGGGTTAGAGGTCAGGAAAACATCTGCTCCGGCCCCGGGGGGAAGTCACTTCACTGGGAGGAACCTGTTGCCAAGGGCTAAGGAGCCCAAGCACAGAGGACAAAGGGATCCTTGGCAGGAACAATGGCACAGGGATAGATTACAGTATCATCCCAACAACAGAAATCGCTCAATACCTTCAGCCTCTTTGTGCGACCTCCATCAGAGCCTTTTATCTGGTCATGGAACACCAAACAAATGGTGGTATTTGCACAGCTTCAAACTTTCCGTCTTTAGCTTTTATTTTGTAGGACTTTGTTTTCCCAGCTTTAATGTTTACCTGCTGCAGTTCCAACCCCTTGATTTGAGACGATGAAGGAGGTTTGCTTGCTTCTGGCATCTGCTGCTAGATTTTTAGATTAACCATACAGGAGAGCGGGGACAAAAGAGCACTCTTGGAGTTTCTGGGACAGAATAGCTGGTGGAAAAAGCAGAGTGTTTCCTTCCCCTCAGTGACTGGAGGTAAGGCAGCGTGTGGCTGTTATGCATAGCGCACTCACCCGGTGCTGACGGTGTATTTGACAGCCTCTTGCCAAGTCAAACAGTGGCAAACCGGTGGCATTCTTGGGCTGGGGGGGGTCCACTCCGCGGCCCTCCTAATGTAACCAGCGCGCGTTCCTCCTACAGGAGCCCCGTGGAAGGAGCTGATGGGAGTGGGCTTTGTGTTTTTCTTTTGTGTCCCCACGAGAAGTGGAACTTTGAGTTTGGTGGGGAGAGGGGTATATGGAGGGGGGTGAGGGTGAGGGGTTCGCTGTGACATTTCAAAGCAGACGGGTTTTTCACAGGGTCCTGCGAAGTGCGGTTTCCAGGGTCGCCCGCTGAGGCGCGCTGTCGCAGGACACGGGGGCAGATCTGGACATCAGAGTAAATGCCAACATTCCTCACTAACCAGAGCCCGCCCTACCCTGCCCCCCTTGACCAAAGAGTAAACCATAAACCAGCACTCCAATTTCCGCTTTGTTCACAAGGGCTTTGTTTGGCTCTGTTATTGTGTGCTTTTTGGTGCATGCTAACATTTCTTCTTTAGAACTCCCACTAAACTTGTTTTTCATAACTGCCCCGTGGTGTGAGTAAGCCCCCACTTCTGGGGTGGGGCAGCACAGGGGCAGCATGTTGAAATTCAGATTTTGTAGCGCCATGCTCTCACACAAGTGTGAAGTCTGGGAAAGGAGCTGAAAAAGTTGCACCGCAAAGAGAAAAAGGAGAGGGAGAGAAAAGGAAGGATTGAGGGTGAGAGGGAGGGAGGGAGGCTGAGGGGAGAGGCATTGCGTGAAAGGGCTGGGAGGCAGCGGGGAGAGGACGGAGGGAGTGAACGGACAGAAAGAAAGAAAGGGAACAGAGGGCAGTGGGGAGAGAGGGGAGGCTTAACAGCTGAATGCACACTCTCCCAGTGTGGAGGCGCCGGTCCCGGTCAGCCCTGAATGATGGGGGAACAATGGGTCCACTCATCCCACCGCCCGCTCCTGCCCCGCAGCGGGGCGGCCATTCAGCCACCCGCGGCCCCCAGCCCCTCTCGTCTCCTGGGGACGGGGGAGGGGGGTGGGGGGAGGCACACGGTGGCCAGCAGCTGCTGTCCCCTCATTAACATGCGCACCTGCCCCTGTGGTGTTTCTGGGAGGCCAACAGATGCCCAACTCTATTATCCCCCAACACCCCCCCTCTCTTCTTGCTCTCTTCAACCCACCCCCACCATTTTTAACTACTTGCTTCAGAGGTTCAGGAATCTATATATATTCAAACTCTAAAAAGGCTTTTGACTTTTATTTTTACAGAATTTTTGGCAGCTGCCTCACAAATACAGAGGGTATTTTTCAGCTTCCTCGGATAAATGAGAGAGGATTTCAGTGTTCATTAACCCATCTTGATGTTAAGGGAGGCTGACAGTGTGCCTAATGAAATCTGGGGGGTGGGTTGGAATCGGCATGTGCTGAGAAAGCATGCGTGCCCTCCGTCCCTGGATGTACGGTTTTGCCCAGGCTCCTGTTAGCTCCCCTACCTGATTGTGAGATGTGGGGGCTGTGTATTTTGGAGCGAAGGGACCTGAATGTGGCGCTCTGCGTCTTAGCCAAGGGAGGCTGCTCCATGCTCCCCTTGATCTCCAGAGACGTGCCGCGATGGGAGCGGACAGCGTGGGGAAAGGTAGATGGGAAAGGGTGGTGTGCAGGGCTTTCCCAAAATGTGTTATTGTGAAGTCCAGGCATCCAGCGGGATGTTTTCTTTCCATGGCAAAAGTTTTTAGGCACTGTAATCCCAGGAGACACCCTGTAAAAACAGTACCCCGCCCCGCCTCATTCTCCCCCAGAGGGCCTCTGCGGTCCCTGCCCAGGGGGAAAGCGTGGGGATGTTTGGTCTCCCTCCTGGATCTTCAGCTTTTCCGGCAGTTTGGTGCTCTTTTGGTATTGTCATGCAGGGAAAAATAGCATCTCTGTATCACCGGGGGAAATTGTAGGGTCTTATTCTTAAGCTGTTTCATGATAAACCTGGTTATGAAATCTATGGCTCTCTTCACGAAGTTGGAAGGCCAGTCTTTTGTCTGTCCCCCTGAGTTCTGATTGATGAAGGAGAGGGCTGCTCTGCTAAGAGAATACAAGGTATTTAGGTGGAGAATACAGCTTTGAAGTCTGATAATGCATGCTCCGAGTTCAAAGGCTCTTGGATAGACAGTACTTTGTCTTTTGACAGAATGAGCGTAGAAGAAAAGACCGAAGCGAGCAATTTCACCCTAAGAGCTGCTGACATGCACTTGTCTGCTTCCTTTTTATTTCTCTTCTTCCCTATTTGAAACCAGCTTATGATTGTTTAAAGCAATCTGGAGTTTTTTGTTGTGAATTTGGAGATATTGTATGAATGTCCTCTACAGTATGCTGGCCTGTGTGAAGTCAGCCAGGCCAGAATGTGATTGGTTGTTTGAAGGCTAACTGACCCCAAGTTGATCCTGGGGACAGTTTGTAACTGACAACTGTCTTATACTTTTGTTTAAAGCATTGCTCCTTTTGTCTCGGGCCTTTGTGCTGAAGGGACACTTTAGCATGCGTTTGCCACCCCTGGTCAGCACTGTGTGTGTCTGTGTATGTGTGACTGTGTGCTCGCATGTGTATGTATGAGCTGGCTGGTCATCCTTGACCCTGGTGAAAATGGTTTAATGTTTACTGCTAGGGGTCACTTAATGGTTTCCTCAGGGCGGTGGTATGACAAGTGATGGTAAAAGAAGATTGAGACACCTCATTCATTGTGGCTTTATTGACCTGCCCTCACAGGTGTCCTGACGAGTTTTCAGGAGACCGGTGTCAGATTGCAGGCGACCCCTGCCACCCGTCCAAATGCCGGAATGGCGGGACATGCCACGTGGTCATGCGCAATGGCAAGAAGGACTTCACCTGCGCATGCCGTCTCGGCTTCTCTGACCGCCTGTGCCTGACACCCACCAACCACGTGTGCCTGAGCTCCCCCTGCAGGAATGGAGGAACGTGCAACCTGGTCAGCGTGACGGAGTACAAGTGCAGCTGCCCCCCGGGCTGGTCAGGTATGGACACACTGTAGTAACTGTAATCATGTCAGCGTGGCCACCACATAAACCATAGCCATGGGAGCTGTGTGGACCTGCATGGTACTCATGACTCAAGCTATTCATCTAAGCACCAGGTGAGAAACTGCTGTCTGCTGCTTGAGAAAGGTATTGGTGGAGTCCTGTACTGCCTTGATCACAATTTACAAGGTACAAACGCATCATCTCTATCAGTAGAATATACAGAAACAGCCACTTGCTGTATATATCGGTGAGGCAAATAAATACAACCTAGTATTGCTCATTGTGTGTGCTCAGTATGTATGAAGTGTGTGAAGGTGTAACTGATTGACCCTGTTTGCCGTTCCTGCCAGGTAAAACATGTCAGCAGGCTGACCCCTGCGCCTCCAACCCTTGCGCCAATGGTGGCCAGTGCACCCCCTTCGAGTCCCACTACATCTGCGCCTGCACCCCGTCCTTCTCAGGCCAGAACTGCAAGCAGGACGTCAATGAGTGTGCCCTGAGCCCATCGCCTTGTAAGAACGGCGGCGTGTGCATCAACGAGGTGGGCTCCTACCACTGCCGCTGCCCACAGGAGTACACCGGCAAGCACTGTGAGGCCCTCTATGTGCCCTGCAACCCCTCGCCCTGCCACAATGGGGGCACCTGTGTGCAGAAGGGGGACACCTCCTACGAGTGCACTTGCCTGCCAGGTATGCCCACCTTCTTCCTCTCAGCATCACTGTTACCGCACCGCCAAGCGGAGGCTCTCTGCCACTAGCGAGACTCAGAGCGGAGTGTGTGGCTTAGGGTGTTTTCAGTTAGTCTGGCAACATCACAAGCAATACAGCAAAATACAGGGATCTGTAGGCGCTTCGTCAGTTTGTACTGTGTCAGACAAATGCCGAAGCCTCTGCCAAGTTGGGCCATAAATACTGGCAAAGTTTTGAAATGGCTGTGAGCCTTCTTTCCCTGAAAAAGGGTTAAGTGTCAGTCTAACTGTTAAGTGTCAGCTGCCGTGGTGTAAGCAAGGGTCCTGGATCAAACCATGGGTGCATGCACGGACATGCTCACATGTGTGCATGTACGTGTATGCGCGTGCACGTACGTGTGTGTGTGCGTGTGAGAATGCAGCAGAGCAGGAAGACACTGAGCCTTATCAGGAGGAAACGCCTGAGCAACAACATCCTCCCATCAGAGTCCACTGGCAGACAAGGCAGGGGCCAAGACCTGCGCCCGCTGAGCGGGGCGTTGTGCGGACTGCATCCCCAAACCCGGGCCCCTCCCGGACCTGTTGTGAGGGTGTCTGCTGTCATGGAGCCCAGCTCAGCCTGGCTCTCTGGCTCATTCTGCCGCTGTGAGAAACAGAGCAGAGTTACTTTCCCCCAGTTTGTAGCTGGTACTTTGGGGTGGGTGAAGTCGGTTATTGTTAAATCCAGCATCAATTGTTTTCTGCTTCTTCGTTTTGAAGTGGAACTCTTGCTTTGTTGAGATCAGCAGAGATTTCAGAGATTACACAAACCTAAACAGCACAACGAACACTCCATTACACATTACTGTACCTCAGTTTTGAAGCATAATTTTTTTTACAGTCATATAAAATACCTGTAAAAATACATGTAAAATACCCTTTGCGTTAAACATCTTTTTTCTTCTTTTTCTAGTGTCTTTTTTGCTGTAGTGTGTAATTTTCAGGGTAGATTACAGTCATTAAAATAGAGAAAACTTTATGGCGGTTTTTGCTGCTATTTTATCACAAGTCTCTGGAAGGGCACAGCAGAAACCATTGTGTTTTTACTGTGTTGTAAATTCTCCTCTCTCTGTCTGATGGCTCAGAAGTACTGTGTCATGCAGCGAGATACGCCAGCAGGGCAGGTGGTTGATTAGAAACACGACCGGGCTGATATCAGTCACACCCTGTTGATAAGCGCTATCAAGGTGTCGGCAGTGTTCAAGGGTCAGAGCTGTCCCAGCCCCTCTAGATGAGCCCTTTGAAGTGTTGTGACTAAACTGAGCTTGCCCCCGACGGGAGTTTCAAAATGATTTTCACACACCGAAAACTGCCACTGTTCAGTGTATGTGCCATGTCTTTCCTGTTCAGTTAAAAGAGCAATACCGACCACTATCCATCCGGCACACGTGAACAATCTTGGCTGTGAAAACAACATGGTTAATCTGTGTGTGCAAAAAAATGCATAGTTAATTGGTAACCTGCCCACAGGTCTGTCTCGTGGTTGTCTGTGCTGGAATTCAGTGAGAGAGACTGCCAGGCGGTCTGGTTTGAAGATTAATCTGGAAGCAGGGAGTGAATGACACATCCCGACACACATCATTGCATTGTAGAGACATTTCCATGAACTGGAGAGAGGCCATCTTGATTGAAATAAGGTTTGGCCAGTGGGAATGCCAGTAGCAGTGATCACCACTTCATGCATGGTGTCTTGCAGGCCAGAGGGATGGGACTGTCTCTGTAGGGAGGTATGGGGTCCTGAATGTGGTGCTCTGGTCCACGTTTTGTGGGCACAGAGGTGAGTAACGGGGGGGGGTCCTCTGTGTGGCATTTCTCCCCAGGTTTCACTGGCCAGAACTGTGAGCACAACATCGATGACTGCCCTGACCACCGCTGTCAGAATGGGGGCACATGCGTGGATGGCGTTAACACCTACAACTGCCAGTGCCGTCCGGATTGGACAGGTAGCCTGCGACCCCTCTGCCTCCTCCCAAAGTCGACATTATTCTTCACCAAAGGCCTGCCGTTTTTTAATTACTTAACCCTTTCCGTGATGGTGTCCTCCTGTGCCCCCTCCAGGCCAGTTCTGCACGGAGGATGTAGACGAGTGCCAGCTGATGCCCAACGCATGCCAGAACGGCGGCACATGCCACAACACGCATGGCGGCTACCACTGTGTCTGTGTCAACGGCTGGACAGGCGACGACTGCAGTGAGAACATCGATGACTGTGCCAGTGCTGCCTGCTACCCGGGTGCTATCTGCCATGACCGCGTCGCCTCCTTCTTCTGCGAGTGTCCCCACGGCCGCACGGGTGAGGGGCTCTGTCTCTTCGCCTTCAGAGATGCCAAAGAGCAAATCACATAGCTGTCTGAAAAATTAGCTTTTGTTTTCCTTTAGCTTCACCATGTAACATGAATATGTATTGGGCGTTCTTTGTTTGTTGGAGACATTCATTGTTGGAACAAATGCACTTGACAGTGAACTCAAAGGAAGACATATAGTATTGGACCAAAATTAGTGGCCTGTATTGGGCAGACTTATGAACACTAGGCACTAACCTCATCAGTGTAAAAGAGGAATACACTTTATGCTGATCTCTGATTGGTTCAACCCATTTCAGGTCTGCTCTGTCACCTTGATGATGCCTGCATCAGCAACCCTTGCCAGAAGGGCTCCAACTGCGACACAAACCCTGTCAATGGCAAAGCCATCTGCACCTGCCCGCCCGGGTACACGGGGTCTGCCTGCAACCAGGACATCGACGAGTGCTCTCTGGGTGAGTGCCAGGATGTGGCAGTACCCTGTGATGCTTGGGCTAATCAACGTGCCAGTACTGTAAATTGTGCATGCCATTTACATGGTATCTGACCCCCTGGAGGGTGGATGGGAAAATGCACTGCGCCTCTTTGTTTCAGGTGCGAACCCATGCGAGCACGGAGGGCGGTGCCTGAACACCAAAGGCTCCTTCCAGTGCAGATGCCTGCAGGGTTACACTGGGCCCCGCTGTGAGCTGGACGTCAATGAGTGCATGTCCAACCCCTGCATGAATGACGCCACCTGTCTGGACCAGATTGGAGGATTCCACTGCATCTGTATGCCAGGTGAGTTCAGCCCATGGACCATACCACTGTCAGCAGATGGGGGGTGTTGGATGCATTGTCAATACTGTAGCACTTTTTATAGAGCCAGGAGCCTTTATCTTTTTTGGCTGCAACTAAACATGCCTAGAGACAGCAGTGCCGCACACATAATATTGTCAGCATGTACAGTTCCTGATAAGTAGCAGCAGTACGTTGTTCTACCACTTGATGGTACATGCCCTAATAAGGAATGAGGCATCATGATCCTCATTGGTACAGCTATGCTGTCAACCACTGGCTGATATGAACCCAACAAGACTTTGCTCATCAAATCAGCAAGTCACTGATTTGGGCTTTGTGAAGCTTCACTCTCCTACCTCTACCAGGAAGAGGACCCACTAGTCTAGTCACAGCCCATGAACTGTTGTCTCACTCTTGTTTCTGTCTTTGAGCTTTATGTCAAATGTGGACAGAAGATTCTGAGGTTTCCTGTCAGTGCATCATGTTCATGTCATTGTGTACAGCTTAGAAGTCTTGTAATCTTTGCTGAGGGTGAGCTAGACCAAAGGGTGCTGGCCTCTCTGAGTAACGCTGAATACTGTGTCTCAATGGTCAGGTTACGAGGGAGTGTTCTGTCAGATCAACATAGATGAGTGTGCCAACATGCCCTGCCTGAACAATGGAAAGTGCATCGACCGGATCAACGCCTTCCACTGCGAGTGTCCCACAGGTGAGGGGGTCGATTATGCCACCCGACAGACATGGCTGAGGGAGGCTGTAATCCCCACTCAGACTGGCTCTGAATTGGTGGAAAATCCATTCCTTGAGTGATTCAAACAACAGTGTTAGTAAGTGAGCAAAGTTAGAGATTTTAAGATCTTATGTGTGTATGTGTGCACAGTGTAAGAATGGCCCCCAATAACCTCCGTGCAGGAAGCGGCTGTTTTTTTTAACCACCTCCATTTAACAATGTGTAATTCAGAGGGTTTCTAAAGAGACATGATTTTGAATTCTTTCTGGGTGAGCACAGAGACATTTGTTTTCCTGGGAAAGAAAATGTAGGCAAAGGGCTGGAGAGAGGAGAATTGTACTTCTTAATCTTTTCTTGTTTTCGTCTGCATTGGCATGCCAGTGGAGCAAAATTATTTGCCAGGAAAAATAGTTGGAGGCTTCCAAAGGAGGATCAAAGGTGGATGAGAGGGAGTGGGAGGCCTCTTCCTGTTGATGGACTTGAATCAGGATCCTGGGACATTAATGCAGCAGGCATGGCAGTGAGCACAAGGCCTTAGCTCCTAAAAGGTCCCCCACTTTTAGAATGGGGGGTGGGCGCCCTGAATGGGGTGACTGTGGAGCTGCGGCAGCGCTGAGCACACAGACAGTTAATCTCTGTGTGCAGGCTTTGGGGGGGCAGGTTGGCGGTGGGGCTCGGGGGGTCTCCCTCTCCACTGCTTGAGATGGAAATGAGCTGCTCTGAGAGCCGGCCCAAGCTGCCCTGCCATTCAGTCGCGTACGCCCCATATCCATGGAAACGCACAGTGTGGCCTTGGAAATGTCAGATCCCAGAGGCCCCCGAGGAAAATCCCTCGCCGCTCAACTGGGAGGCAGTTTGAGCAGGAGTGACCATTTGCCACTGAGACTGCATCTGGCTCGTAGCTTTACATCCACTTGAATAGCAGGCGAATATGAAAAGACGCCACTGTGAGGAGAGCGTTCCCAAAGTCTTCCGGGATTCATTTATGTTGGGGGAAAAATCATTAAGTTGCTTGTAAATTAAATGCACTCCCAGAGCTGCCTTGTGTAAATCGTAGCCAGCATGTGCTGGTCTGCTCTAAGTAGGAGGACTGTACCTTTAAGTACTAGACTCCCAATTAAGAAGAAAGATAAGAACAACTAATGAAAAGGGAAAGCCTGCTGGTTGATTTTGAAAGACAGTTTGAATGGCAGGGGTCAGAGGTCAAGCTGCGCTTTTCTATAGGGCATTCCGTGCGAGGGGCGGGAGAGTGTATATTGTGATGGAAAAATTTGGGGGGACAAAGAGGGAAAGCGACTCATCTCTCCGTTGGTTTGAAAAGACAGTTCTCCCTTTGTCCAGTGCTCCCAGTTATGAGGCTGGAAGTTTTTTCCCCTGTTTTTTCTGTAGTCTCTTTTTTAACTTAGGTCTGAGACTCCCCCTCAGTGGCTTGCTGTTCTTTGAAGAGTAAATGAAAACTCTTGGGATGGGACTGAATGACTGAAGATGCCTCGGCCATCCCAGAAGTTTCCATTTTCCCTTCTACTCTTTACCAACCTTACTCTTTACCAACCCGTTCACTTTCCCAGGTTTCTCTGGGAACCTGTGTCAGGTGGACATCGATGAGTGCGCCAGCACGCCTTGCAAGAATGGAGCCAAGTGCACAGACGGACCCAACAAGTACACCTGTGAATGTGCTGAAGGTACAGGGAACACGGACACACGTGCACACACACACAGGGGGCCCACCTCTCCTCCGATTATGAGTGTGACCATCACATCTCCATCCCCTTCCTTCACCCCGTTTCCCCTCAGGCTACACCGGCCCCCACTGCGAGACAGACATAGATGAGTGTTACTCGGATCCCTGCCACTACGGGACCTGCAAGGATGGTCTGGCCACCTTCACCTGCTACTGCAGACCGGGCTACACTGGCCGCCTCTGTGAGACCAATATCAATGAGTGCCAGAGCCAGCCATGCCAGAATGGGGGCACCTGCCAGGACCGGGAAAACTCCTACATCTGTACCTGCCCCAAGGGAACCACAGGTGAGCCATGCACCTTTATGAACCTCTCCATACTCTTACCCCTAAAAGGAGGGGCTCCTCTCTCTGACAATATGGAGTGAAATACCTACAGGTGGTAATGTTAGTGCCACAGCTCACCCTTGTCATTTTTTATGTGCTGATGTGACGCGCATCAATGTTGCTAGAACCTTACATGAACTTGAATGTTGTTTTTAGCTTTTATTTTTAGTTTTTGGCATTAATGGGTGGCAGTATAGCATAGTGGCAAGGAGCAGGTTGCTGAATGGAGAGGTTGCTGGTTCGATTCCCTGCTGGAGCACTATTAACCTTGGGTGTGGTACTCAACCCAGAAATCCCTCAGCAAATATCCATGTAAAAATTGTAACCCATCTAAGTCACTCTGGATAAGAGCGCCTGCTAAATGACAATAATTTAGTTTTATGTGAGATTTTTTTTTTTGGTAACTCCAGGTGTCAGGACAGAGATTAAAGTTGTGTGAATCTGTGCCTCCAGGTTTTAACTGCGAGGTGAATCTGGATGACTGCAAGAACAAGCCGTGCGACTACGGGAAGTGCATCGACAAAATCAATGGCTATGAGTGTGCCTGCGAGCCCGGCTACACAGGTGAGAGCCCGGGCGGGGCAGAGCCGGGGTGTCCCCGGGGGGGTGAGGTGGACAGGTGGCCAGCGGGTCTGCTCGGCAGCGGGCGGGTCTCAGCTTACTTGTGTCAAGGGAAGGAACAGTGACTCCCAGTCCCCAGTCTGGCACACAGACACGCAAGTCTGAGCTTTGTTCATTTACTGAAAAGATTTAATGATGCCTGGAGTTTAAAAAGCTTGAAAGGTGATCTTTTAAAAGTGGGGGGAAGTTGGTTGGTGCTTTAAAGACAACTGAAACTTTTTTTTTTCCAAGCCTGCCTGATAACGCAGGGCATTAAGCGAATGGTATTTCGAGTAATGCCAAATTATTTCTAGGCCACTATTCAGAAGAAAATGATGCTTTTCAAACAGGTTTTGCTGGTTGCTTGCCACAAAGGCACATATCTAGTTTATGCTTGATGGTGGATGTGGGTGGTGGTGTTATAAATTGAAATGGGTAGCTACATGATCCTCATAGGAAGTTAGGAGGGGGGGGTCTAGTTTGTTGTGTTGTTACCAAGGGTGTGTGTCTGTAAGCGTCTTCAATTATCAGATGTGAAATGAAAGGTTTCTAACTGAACCGCCAGAATACCTGAATATAAATCCCATTCAGTGATTCCCATGGGGATCGTGTTTCAGGGCCCTGTTCGACTGGTTGGTGGGATCACAGAGGATCACAGGGCGGAGGCCAAGTGGGGCAGCTTCACCTGCTTAGCATCCCCTCCTAACGGAGCACAGAGCTCAGCTTCTCCCACTGCTCCCCACTCCCATCCTCAATGGAGCCTTTCTTCAGGCACGCTGTGTAGAGTTACACCCCTCCTCCCCCCATAAACCCTTTCTCTCTCAGACCCTAGTGGGACTGGAATCTGTGACAAAAGTGCATTGTAATTTATGAAGCAGGCCCCCACTATTAGCATTTTTAATTAATAAAGATTATGGTCAGGGGTGTGGGGGTCTGGGTTAATTGCTACTCAGTCTTCTGTAAAATGAGGTCTGCCCTTCTGTCCCTGTTAACAAGCCACCGGTAAGGGACCAAACCACCCCCTTCTTTTGTCTTTGCTCCGTACGCTGCTGTGACACAAGTTTGACCTTGTGAGCACTCCCTGTACATTATCAGCTTTTTCAGCTATAAGACTTACAATTAAGGAATGCTAATAAAGAATTTGAGTTTCGGCCCAGACTGTGTGAGTGAGGTGGTGGCAGGGGCTGCCGAAGGGGCCCCGTGTTCCCCCGTTTGGAATGTTATTTCTGTTTCTGAGTGTTGCGCTGACGTTTTGTATCCTTCCCTCGCTTTCAGGAGCGATGTGTAACATCAACATTGACGAGTGCGCCTTCAACCCCTGCCACAATGGCGGCACATGCATCGACGGCATCAACAGCTTCGTCTGCGTGTGCCCAGAGGGCTACCACGACGCCACCTGCCTCTCGCAAGTCAACGAGTGCATCAGCAACCCCTGTATCCATGGCCACTGCGAGGACGAGGTCAATGGGTAAGTCTGGGTGCCTTTTAAAGGGGGGGCAGGGTGTCTCACTAAATCAGATTTAGCTAGACAAAACAAGAGTTTAGAGACATGTTTGAGTCTTGAGCAGTTCCTCATTCCCCTCCCTTAGCTACAAGTGCATCTGCGACTCTGGCTGGAGTGGCCCCAACTGTGACATTAACAACAATGAGTGCGAGTCGAACCCCTGCATGAACGGGGGCACCTGCAAGGACATGACCAGCGGATATGTGTGCACCTGTCGCGCAGGCTTCAGCGGTCAGTATGCCCCCCGTCCCATATCTGTGTGTGGCTGTGTGTGCCCTTCAAACCTCAGTCTAACCCATGTGCTCTCTGAACCCTTCTGTTGTAGGTCCTAACTGCCAAACTAATATCAACGAGTGTGCTTCCAACCCATGCCTCAATCAGGGGACCTGCATTGATGATGTTGCTGGCTATAAGTGCAACTGCTTGCTGCCTTACACTGGTATGGGTTTGTTGTTCTTTAACAGTGGTGTTTCTGTGGTGCTCACTGGGACAGGAAGTGTTGTGTGGGACGTGGGGGTGGGGGGCTTTGATATGTTTGCGTTTGGAGTGTGCGTTTTTATGTTGTTGCTGTGGCACTCTGGGTCCTGGCAACTCTTTTCGAGTCATGGGAGTGAAAGAAGAAGGAGCTATTTCAGTGAAGCCTACACTGCGAGCCTCAGCGGAAAGGCTTCCTATTAGCCCGGTGAACCTCGGAAACTTTGGATTTTCATTTGGCCTCTTTCACAGTAACAACGCCGACAAATATTTTTGTGCTCACAGTCTTTCCTGTTTCTGTTGTGAGAGAAAACACTCGTACTGTTTTGGGCAAAAGGTTTCATTTATTCTCAGTGTCATCTTCGGAAAAATCCACATGTCTGTGGGGCTGGAATAATACGCCAGCATGGGTGTCGGGTGGGAACTGCTACTCAGTCCATTTCCTGTTTGCCCGCTTCCTGATTCCGGTCTCAGAGAACAGCAAAAGCCTGCACAATGTCAGGAAATTGTGTTGCGCTTCCTGTCCGGGCTGGTTGCTGTGGAAACGGATAGTGGGGGGAGGAGTAGGATTGAAACTGAGCTCTAAAACCCAAGCAACCTTTCAGAATGAATTTGGAACCTCGCAGAGATGTCCAAGAACAACTACCATGGTGTAGTTGTCCAAAAATAGCATTTTAATTTCTCACTACTTGTAAACACGCTACTTCCATGTTGACAGTGTCAAAATGAAAATGAAAGGTCACTTTAGTGCTATTAGTTTACTTTATTAGAGTCAAGCACAGCAAATCCATAGTGTAGTTTTATTGTTTATTGTTTGTGAAATATTGGTGGGCTCATTAATAACATGCGTGATGTGTCTCTTAGGTGAGCAGTGTCAGGACCTCTTGGCTCCCTGTGGCCCAAGGCCCTGTAAGAATGGGGGTGTGTGTCAGGAGTCGGAAGACTACGAGAGCTTCTCTTGCGTGTGCCCTGAGGGATGGCAAGGTGAGGAGGCGTGGTCCTTGCCCAACTCAAACTATGTCAGCTGGGAAGCATTTCCTCCAAATGCAGTAACTGCAGTCAGCCAGCAGATAGTGTAGACTGTGCCAATAAGCAGGTTGTTAGCACTTAAGCAATTGTGTCAGTGTGCTGAAGCTCTCCTCTTCCCCCTACAGGCCAGACTTGTGAAATCGACATTAATGAGTGCGTGAAGAACCCCTGCCGCAATGGTGCCACCTGCCACAACACCATAGGCAGCTACCAGTGCAGCTGCAGGGTGGGTTTCACCGGCCCAAAGTGCGAGACGGACATTGATGACTGCAAGCCGAGTGAGTGCGAGCTCGTGGGTTTACATCACGTTACGTCACGAGTCTCTTTTCTGAGGCCACTCACCTGACAAACTCCTCCTCTTCTCCCCGCCTCAGACCCTTGCAGCAATGGAGGCCTCTGCAGAGATGAGGTGGCTGGCTTTGTCTGCACCTGCCTGCCTGGCTTCCGCGGGCTCAAGTGTGAGGAGGACATCAACGAGTGCGACAGCAACCCCTGCAAGAATGGGGCCAACTGCACCGACTGTGTCAACAGCTACACCTGCACCTGCCCGGCCGGCTTCAGCGGCATCCACTGTGAGAACAACACCCCCGACTGCACTGAGAGGTATGACCCCCTCACCCCCACATTCACACAAGAGAGTACAGTAGCATTTAAGCAGCATAGACCATGCTATTACCTGATGGACAGAGTCTCTCAATCTCTTTCTCTTTATGTATGGCTCTGTTTGTGTTTATCCTCTGCTGCCCCTTCTGGTTGAAAAGTGCATTACAGCTAGTGGCAGTTACAGGACCTTGTCTCTAACTGAGCTTATCACACACACAACCTGTTCATGGCTTACGGCTCTTGATAAACTCCTTAACAACTGATGTGACTGTGAGCACGGCATTAAAATGATTTCAACATGTTTGTTCAGTGACCTATGTCAGGCCTGCTCGTCCCTGCCTGGAGATGCTGCTGCAGATAGCTTGATGAACTTTGTCTTTGCTTGCGCTCCCAGCTCCTGCTTCAATGGCGGCACCTGTGTGGACGGCATCAACACCTTCACCTGCCTGTGCCCGGCCGGCTTTACCGGCAGCTACTGCCAGCACGACATCAACGAGTGCGACTCCAAGCCCTGCATGAATGGAGGCACATGCCAGGACAGCTACGGGACCTACAAGTGCACCTGCCCCCACGGTTACACAGGACTCAATTGCCAGGTAAAGAGCCAGCCTTGAGGCTCTCTCAGCCAACTGGCCCTCCGTGCCGTGCCTCCCTGAGGACTCAGGGGCGGATGATGCACTGACACGGCCTTGTTTCATTACAGAACCTGGTGCGCTGGTGTGACTCATCGCCTTGTAAGAATGGCGGCTCGTGCTGGCAGAAGGGGTCCTCCTACAGCTGTGAGTGCCCAGGTGGCTGGACAGGCCTGTACTGCGACGTGCCCGGTGTCTCTTGCGAGGTGGCGGCCAAGCAGCAAGGTAACATGGACCGGCCGGAGGTGTGCACGTGTGTGTGTGTGTGAAAGAGAGTAGAGAGGTTTGTACCATCCCCTTTGCTTGACCTGTGTCCTCCTGTGAGGTAACATGGGCCAACCAGAGACACGTGTGTGTGTGTGTGTGTGTGTGTGTGTGTGTGTGTGTGTGTGTGAGAGAGAGAGAGAGAAAGAGAGGTCTGTTGCAAGAAAGAGAGAGGGGCCTGTGCCATCCTTTTCACTCCTGACCAGAGTTCCAATACTGAGTTATGTTTCCCTGTCTTCTCCAGGTGTGGATGTTGTTCACCTGTGCAGGAACTCAGGCCAGTGCCTGGACGCTGGCCACACTCACTACTGCCGCTGCCAGGCAGGCTACACAGGCAGCTACTGCGAGGAGCAGGTGGACGAGTGTTCCCCCAACCCTTGCCAGAATGGAGCCACTTGCACCGACTACCTGGGAGGGTACACCTGTGAGGTAAATGGCCGCACCCTCTCTCTTGACATTGCGCTAACCAAACCAAGCCGATGTCCTTCAGCCCAGGCTTGTTAATACCAATCTCTGGTGCAGTCGTTTGCACTGAAGAGTGCTGAAACAGCCAGGTGGACAGAAATGCGTGTTTCATGTTAGCCACTGATCTCCTTTGCTCCCTCTCCCTTTCTTTCCCTTCACGTTTCTCTCCCTCCTTCCCTCTTTTTATCCCTCCCTCTCTCTCCCTTCTCCCTGTCTCTCTCAGTGCGTGCCAGGGTATCACGGGGTGAACTGCTCCCACGAGATCAACGAGTGCCTCTCCATGCCCTGTCAGCACGGAGGGACCTGCATCGACCTGATCAATACCTACAAATGCTCCTGTCCCCGGGGGACCCAAGGTCAAGCCCCCCCGCCAGCTCCACTCTGTCTCCACGCTTAATTAATTAGGGCTTAACAATACCCAGCACCTGTCTATAAATCTATCCTGGGGGATACAAGATTGATTTTTAGAAACACACAAAGAAACATTTATATTCACCTAAGTCTTTTATCTGTGGCATCTAATTTCCTTTATTTGCAAGAGTTTTAATTTTTTTCTTGAAATGTGACAGATCAAATCTAGCATTATATTATCCTATTGTCCTTTATGTTGCTCGTTTGAAGGGCACATTGCTTTATAGAGCTTTGGTGAACAGTTGTTCTGACAACGAGATTAAGGTGATAGTTGTGCTGTTGAAATGCTGACCATGTCTGCCTTGTCCAGGCGTCCACTGCGAGATCAATGTGGACGATTGCAACCCGGCCACTGACCCCGCGACACATGAGCCTAAGTGCTTCAACAACGGCAAGTGCGTGGACCGCGTTGGGGGCTACCACTGCATCTGCCCACCGGGCTATGTGGGTGAGCGCTGTGAGGGTGATGTCAATGAGTGCCTGTCGGACCCCTGTGACCCGCGCGGCACCTACAACTGCATCCAGCTCACCAACAGCTACCGCTGCGAGTGCCGCACTGGCTACACAGGTGCGGCCCCCTCGGCCAAAAGCAGCCATTTTATTTCCGTCGTTGTCTAGTTTCCACCTTAATAGTGGAATATAACATTGATTTGCATGATGTTTACTGTGCTGGTGAAGGATAAGTGAGGGTGATGGTTGATTTCTCTTCCTGTGTCACCACAGGGCAGCGCTGCGACACGATATTTGACGGCTGTAAAGAGAGGCCCTGTCGCAATGGGGGCACGTGCGCCGTGGCCAGCAACACCCCCCAGGGCTTCATCTGCAAGTGTCCACAGGTACGTTCACGGCTGCAGCACTCCACTGAAGGAATAAACAGCATCCAGTTCCTTAGAGTTTATCTGCTTGCATTAGCTTAGCGTAGCTTTGCTCTGTAAGCCACTCGTGCCCACCCCTTCCTGAAAATCCCAAAATTGAATGAGCACAGAACTGAGTGGTTCTCCTTTCCCCGTGCAGGGCTACACTGGCGCTACCTGTGAGTATGACTCGCAATCGTGTGGCAGCCTGCAGTGCCGCAATGGGGGTACTTGCGTCTCAGGCCACAAGAGCCCGCGCTGCCTTTGCCCGGACACCTACACAGGGCCCGAGTGCCAGTACCCCGTGGACAGCCCCTGCATCAGCAACCCTTGCTACAACGGGGGCACATGCGAGTACACGGCTGAGGCGCCCTTCTACCACTGCGTCTGCCCCACCAACTTCAATGGCCTGCTCTGCCACATCCTGGACTACACCTTCCCCGGCGGCTTTGGCCGCGATATCACACCGCCGCCTGAGGTGGCTGGCGTCAGCTGTGAGATTCCGCAGTGCGAGGAGCGCCGTGGCAACAAGATCTGTGACTCCCTGTGCAACAACCATGCATGTGCCTGGGACGGCGGCGACTGCTCGCTGAACTTCAACGACCCCTGGAAGAACTGCAGTGCTGCGCTGCAGTGCTGGCGCTACTTCAACGATGGCAAGTGTGATGAGCAGTGCGACAGCGCCGGCTGCCTGTATGATGGCTTTGACTGCCAGAACCTGGAAGGCCAGTGCAAGTGAGTGGCAGCCATTAATCCTGATCTGCAGCACCGCCAAAGGAGCTGTGCTTCAGTCAGTAGATTACTTTACATTATTGGCATTTAGCAGACACTCTTATCCAGAGCAGGTTACATAGGTTACAATTTTTTGCATGTCCATGTCCCTGTCTGCATAACCTCAAGTGAATGTGCACAAAAAAGAGATGCACACTACTGCAGACTCAAGCAGGAGAAATATGCCCATTTATATAGCAACTTACATAGGTTACAGTTTGATCTAATTGCTATCCATTTATACAGCTGGATATTCTGAGTTAAGTATCTTGCCCAAGGCTACAGCAGCAGTGCCTCAGCAGGGAATCAAACCAGCAACCTTTCGGTTATGAGGCCGCACTGCTATGTTACACTGCGACCATAGAGCCTGTTCCCTTATGAACTGTATCTTAAGTGGTGTTTGTGCATTTATTTTATGATCATCTGCATGGCCTTCCCTCCCTCAGCCCCCTCTATGACCAGTACTGCAAGGACCACTACGCAGATGGCCACTGCGACCAAGGCTGCAACAATGCTGAGTGCGAGTGGGACGGCCTGGACTGCGCCAACAACATGCCGGAGAAGCTGGCGGACGGGCGGCTGGTGCTGGTGGTGCACATCCTGCCAGAACAGCTGAAGAACAACTCGTTTGGCTTCCTGCGCGAGCTGAGCCGCGTGCTGCACACCAACGTGGTCTTCCGCAAGGACAGCAATGGTGAGCTCATGGTCTACCCCTACTACGGCAATGAGCAGGAGCTCAAGAAGCACAAC
The DNA here is from genome assembly GCA_019176425.1 of Megalops atlanticus. Taxonomy (NCBI): domain Eukaryota; kingdom Metazoa; phylum Chordata; class Actinopteri; order Elopiformes; family Megalopidae; genus Megalops; species Megalops atlanticus. The sequence goes on along the minus strand of CM032880.1, from coordinate 40,030,578 downwards.
ATCAAGCGCTCAGCTGACAGCTGGACCGAGATCCCCGGCAAGGTCCTGAGCAAGGTGAAGAAGAGCATGTACAGCGTGGTGAGCGCCAAACGGCGGGAGCTGGACCAGATGCAGATCAAAGGGTGGGTTTGTGCCCGGACTGGGTCTGATGGGAGACTGCTGGGGGTCCGCCTGCCTGGGGATGCTGCCTCTGGCAGACCCAGGCTGCCCCCTTTTGCCCTGACAAGCACTGTTTCTGACAGGTCAGAGGTTTTAACCTTTTCCTGTCCCTCCTCCCCCAGGTCAGTGGTGTACTTGGAGATTGACAACCGGCAGTGCTACCAGCAGTCCACGGAGTGTTTCCAGAGTGCGACAGATGTGGCCGCCTTCCTGGGGGCTCTCGCCTCCAGCGGCAACCTCAACGTCCCCTACGTCATTGAAGCTGTCACTAGTAAGTCCTCAGCTCCTATCTCAAATGTACACACGTGCCACAGCACTGTGGTCCACTAGACCCCTTCACCCCCACTCCCAACACATGCACACATGCATAAATAAAGTTCCCCCCTCACACACACACTCCTCACCCCCATCTTCTTTCAAGAATCATTCACAGTACTCTTTGAAGGTCTGTTTGATATCCAACAATACAAAAAACGCAATTAGCCTGTATATGTAATCAATCCTGGTGTTGAAAATCACTGGCTACAGGCTCCAAAACAGTTAATTGCTGTAAATAAACACAACCTTCATTCCCTCCCCCCACACACACACACACACATACGCATACACACACCTCTCTTTCCCTCAGATGAAGGAGTGCTGCAACCTTCCCCTGGTTGAGTGTAATACCAGGACTTAATGTATCTCTAAGGGTTTGGGTGGGGAGAGTTTATCATTTCAAAATCGTTAGTGGGAAAAAAAAGAAAAGGAAAAATTGATCGGGAGTGTGCTAGAAGTTGGGAGACTTTGTTATCTTGAAAATCCGAATAAATCCTTCGTCTTTACAGCTTAAAGCGTGCGCAGTAATTTGAAGTTCATTAATCCCTCCTTTTTCTCCCTTAAAGAAGAAATGGTAAAGTTGTCTCCCAGCACACTGGGCTGGAGAGGAGGAGGGGGGCGGGGTTTTTCGTGCCTCTCTTTGTGGAGAAGTGGTTAGCTATTCTGATTATTAGCGAATGAAACGACCTTGTTTTACAAACCATCTGGCCATCGCCAGTGTGAGCAAATAGGGCGATTCGCTGTGCCGGATTCAAAAAAGCTAGCAGGGTGAGGGTGCGCTCCTCTCCTGGTCTGGCTTCCCTGCTCTGCACCCCGATTGTTCGCGTCTCAGTATTTTTTTGGGGGCTCAGCGAACCCCCCGGACCCATCTGACATGCTGTCCTTCCCTCTCCCAGGCGAAAACGTGACGGAGCCCACCCAGGAGCTGTACCCCATTTATGTTGTGCTGGTGGGGTTGGCCATGCTGGCCATCGTCGGCGTCGGGGTGGTGGTGTCCCGCAAGCGGCGGCGCGAACACGGCCAGCTCTGGTTCCCCGAGGGATTCAAGGTCAGCGAGCCCAGCAAGAAGAAGAGGAGGGAGCCGGTCGGCGAGGATTCGGTGGGACTGAAGTAAGTGCACCATCTCGCCCCTTTTTCTAACCCCCACCCCCTCACTTACTCTAGTGACACTGTGCGTCTCACAGGGGTAGGGGAGGAGGGGGGGTTGTGCATGTGTTACAATGTTTAAATCATTTTACTGATGAGCACATAACAGGTTGAGGTATTGGGGCAAGCACAGTAGCTGATGTGAATGGGAATGGCCGGGAGTTCATTCATGCTTTGTCTGCAGTATGTGGTCACAATGGGGTAGGATCAAGGTAGCATTCCTTCTGCCCTGACCATGTAATTAAGAGTGTTGGGTTTTTGCCCTGTGAAACAGGCCACTGAAGAACTCCTCCGACATTTCTCTGATGGACGACAACCAGAACGAGTGGGGAGAGGAGCCGTCAGATATCAAGCGCTTCAGGGTGAGAGGGGCGGCTTTCTAAAGGAGCAGAGGGTGCTTAAGTCAGGCAGAAAGATGACTTCACATATGCTGTGTAGTAGAATCACAGATTTAGCACCAAATATTACCACACAGATTTAGCACCAAAGCAGTTAGTTTTGGGTTTTTTTGGGTGTTTTTCGGGGACAGATCTTTGGTTCCTACTTTGATGCTATGTAAATCACCGATATCCACTAAGAATGCATTTACAGTGAGGAGACATTTGGGCATTTGTGTACGCTAGCACAGTGTGGGAACTGGGTTAGCCAAGTGGCTGGGATGCAGACATGTCGGGTGGGGTCCGGTGCACGTTGGTCCACGGGCTCACGGCTTGGTTTTCCCTGTAGTTTGAGGAGCAGGCGATGCTGGACCTGGACGACCAGACAGACCGGCGGCAGTGGACCCAGCAGCACCTGGACGCAGCCGACTTGCGCATCCCCTCCATGGCTCCCACTCCCCCCCAGGGCGAAATCGACAACGACTGCATGGACGTCAATGTGCGCGGTCCAGGTACACGACATTACATTACCTTACAGGCATTTAGCTCTGAATAAGAGCTTCTGCTACGTATACAGGTTATAATTTTTACGTTACACATTTATACAGCTGGGTATCTACTGAGGCAATTGTGGGTTAAGTACCTTGCCCAGCGGCACAGCAGCAGTGCCCCAGCAGAGACTCTTACCAGCAACCTTATGGTTATGAGCCCTGCTCCTTACCACTATGCTACACCGCCACCGTGCACATTACATCCGTCCCTTTCATGTGGTCATACCGCAAGTGCGCTTGGCCAATTCATTTAAGCCAGGCCTTATTCTGTGATAGCTTCAGAAAATGCCAATGCCGCTTTACACATTACGTCCAGCGATTCATCTCCAGCGTTATCGATGTGGCAGCGTGGTGCTTTCCATTTGTCGAACAGACTGAGAGAAGCACCACCATTGCTGCCTGGTGAGCCATGTCTGAGAATGGGCTCAGGGTGTGATCACGGCTCAGCATCTGTGTTGACTTTCTGAGCTGGTTCTGAGAATTTGCGGAGTTTAGTAACTGAGCGCGTGCAGTGAGTGGGAGTAACTAATGCCCTGTAGCCCTGAGGGCGGGGAGATGCACTTCAAAGCATCATGCTGAAGGCTGGGACCCCCTGGGAGAGCTGCTACACGTTCTCAGGTTAATAATGTGCCCTCCAACGTTTCTTCCCTCCAATTCCACTTTATTAATAAAACAATATTGGTATAAACATTTTGTTAAATAAACCCCCCAGGAGTGTTTTAAAGATGGAGCTGCGGTGGATCAATGCACTGGAGTCAAAGGCGTGTGGGAGACTTGGGACGTGCCTTTCTTTTGAAGAGCCGTCAGCGTCGACAGGCCCAGCTACAGCTCCAACACAATAATTCTCTTCCTGTTTTTTTTTGGCAGCCCAGGTCTCAAAAGCCTGGACCCTACAGCCCCCTCCCCAGCTCCTGGTGTTTCTACAGCACTTAAAAAAGGATCTTGATCAGTAGCTGTTACTGGCAAGATCCCAGATGATTCACAGGGGCGAACAAATCAAACCCTCTTTGTTTTGATTGATTTGTGGAAGTTGAGCTCCTTGGCGTCGTGTCAGGTATCTGAGCCTTGACTCTTCTGTGCAGCATCTTCCTGCTGGTGCTGACGTGTGTTATCTTGCTCTCTCTCTCTCCCTCTCTCTTTCTCTGTTTGCCCTCCCCTCCCCGTAGATGGCTTCACTCCCCTCATGATAGCGTCCTGCAGCGGCGGGGGCCTCGAGACGGGCAACAGCGAGGAAGAGGAGGATGCCTCCGCCAATGTTATCTCTGACTTCATATATCAGGGCGCCAACCTGCACAACCAGACGGACCGAACAGGTGAGACAGCCCTGCACCTTGCTGCCCGCTATGCCCGCTCTGATGCCGCTAAACGCCTGCTGGAGTCCAGCGCCGATGCCAACGTCCAGGACAACATGGGCCGCACCCCACTCCACGCCGCGGTGGCAGCCGACGCGCAGGGAGTCTTTCAGGTACCGTGCTCTTGCACACCCTCCCACATGGGTGCACATAGGTCCATGACTGAACTACGGCAGATACATTGAAAATAACTGTCCCAGGGGACAAGTGCTCACTCAGAGGCTTGCACATTCACCATGGTTTGTATAGCCTTAAATGCAGCCTATGCCATGACCCTAGCCTTACGTCACGCACACATACTGTATGAGTTGTCTTTGTACAGCATAGTTCAATACATCTACATGTCATCAGCTGTGGGCAAGTCAAGCTTTTTGTATTGGTCATGAATATTTTATCGTTCTGTAGTTGTGCTGTAGTATTTCCCACACATAGAGATTTAAAATGGACATTGAAGAATGCTGTATGTACCTGTGTTGCGATTTCATGCCCTAAAAACACTTGACCATGTTCTTGACTCGGTCTTAATGCTGTCTCTGGTGTAACGTGCCTATGCCTGTTGATAATTCCTGTAGATCCTGATCCGGAACCGGGCCACAGACCTGGATGCCCGCATGCACGATGGCACCACCCCCCTGATCCTGGCAGCTCGGCTGGCTGTGGAGGGCATGGTGGAGGAGCTCATCAACTGCCATGCTGACGTCAACGCCATTGATGACTTCGGTAAGGTGGCCAGCTTGCTCAGCCTTACCCCCCAGCACAGATACAGCTTGTCAAGAGCCCTTCAAGCTTAGAGAAATGGAGCTATTTATCTTGTTAGGGTAAATGTCTGTGGTTGCTCCTCAGCTGGATGTCTAAATTTGTATTGAAATCTGACTCTTGTCTGTACAGGCAAGTCTGCCCTGCATTGGGCTGCAGCTGTGAACAATGTGGATGCTGCCATGGTGCTGCTGAAGAATGGGGCCAACAAGGACATGCAGAACAACAAGGTGAGTCCAACTCTTTCAGCACCTCTCTGACTGCAACATCATGTTATTTAACTACATATTAATATGCAGCAATATGTAGTTAACCCTTTCGTGCATTCTGTCAAATGGGTATGATCATTCTAGAGTGGTCCCTACAGCATATGGTCAAACCAGTGTGATTAGAACACTAGATTAGAACGCCTATTTACAAGTGACACAACAAAGCAACATTCGTTCTAAACCCACTGCTTTTTCCACATAAAAACATTCCTCAAATGCAGTATGATTATTTATTTTTCAATGCAGATTCACATAAGTTGAAACATAAGCAGCATAACACAGTTCTGACTCCCAAATCGGAAAAATTCTAGCTAACGTTAGCTTTGTGAAAGTGTAGAAAATGTGGCTGTGAAAACTGAGAAGCTTAATAACGTGTGAGTATTCAGTTAAAATACTGAAATCCTGTGTTTCTGGGTGTGATTAAATATTTCAATACATCAAATACCGTGGTATTCCATTTTTTTCCATGTTATACTTGCTGAGTCAACCGATCAGCACGATTGCACTGAGGTATCCACAGATGAAGTGAGATTATTCATCTCGAAAATAAAGTATACGAATATTTACTATAGGCAATTTATATCATATTATGTATTAAAGTTATATGTCAAAATAGGACAGTTCACATTTATGTATCTATATTTCTGAGTACCACAAAGCATACCCACATTCGCTGCTGTTCTGCCCACCAAGGAAAACTAACAACAGACTATCATGTGTGCATGTGTGCATATGTACAAAACCAGTTTTAGTAAAGGATATTAGTTTAGATATTAACCAACTGCATGCCTTGTTAGCTAGTATAACTAACTGGGCTGCTAGCGCTGGGCAGAAAGGCTGTTTATTATGACATCATAACCAAATTTTAGAACAGCAGGTGTGCACAAGCTAAAATAAATCACACTGGGGGCAGTTGGAAATATTTTAGAACTTATGTGTGAAAGGGTTAAATAACACATGCCGCTGCAGTGAAATCACTCATCATCCATGTTAATGATGTAGTGAATTGGATACATTTCAAATGGTTTGTTTTCCTTGGCAATATATAAAATTTTCTTAAATGTCCCCCCATGTTTACACTTAAATAAATCAAGTACATTAATTTCATAATTCTTGGTTTTGTGTTATATCATACTTCTTAAATCAGTCTCGTGCATTGTGAGTCACCCTTGGAAGTACCTCAGTTGAATGGTGGTGATAATGGAATTTCACATAGTTTGTGGGGTCTTTCTCGCTTTTCTAGGAAGAAACGCCGCTCTTCCTCGCTGCGCGGGAGGGGAGCTACGAAACAGCCAAAGTCCTCCTGGATCACTTCGCCAACCGTGAGATCACGGACCACATGGACCGGCTCCCACGTGACATCGCCCAAGAGCGCATGCACCATGACATCGTGCGCCTCCTGGACGAGTACAACCTGGTGCGGAGCCCAGCCATGCACAACGGCCACATCAGCGCCACCCTGTCGCCCCCGCTCTGCTCCCCCAACAGCTACCTGGGGAGCATGAAGCCCTCGGCCCCAGGCAAGAAGGCCCGCAAGCCCGGCTCCAAGGGCATTGCCTGCAAGGATGGCAAGGACATGAAGGCCCGCCGGAAGAAGGCCCCAGACGGGAAGGGGAGCCTGCTGGACAGCTCGGCCGTGCTCTCCCCTGTGGACTCCCTGGAGTCTCCCCATGGGTACATGTCTGACGTGGCCTCTCCACCAATGATGACCTCGCCCTTTCAGCAGTCTCCCTCCATGCCACTCAACCACCTGCAGGGCATGTCCGAGTCCCATATCGGAGTCAACCACCTGGGCATGGCCAACAAGCAGGAGCTGGGCCGGATGCAGTTTGAGGCAGTGCCACCCCGCCTGTCCCACCTGCCCGTGTCCAGCCCCAGCAGCTCGGGGTCCATGACATTAGCCATGGGGGGCGCAGGTGGGGGGATGAACGACTGGCTCCCCAGGATGCATGCTGGCATGAGCCAGCAGGGCCAGTTCAACCCCATGCGGAGCACTGCCGGGCAGGGCGGCCTACACCAGGCAAGCCCCTCCGTGCCTCATGGCATGATGACCTCACTCCACAATGGCCTGCCCACCACCACCCTCTCCCAAATGATGAGCTACCAGGGCATGCAGAACACCCGCCTGGGCACACCCTCACACCTCATGCAGGCACAGCAGATACAGCAGATGCAGCACCAGCAGAGCATGCAGCAGCAGATACACCCACAGCAGCAACAGCAGCAGCAGCCGCCGCCGCAGCAGCAGCAGAGTATTCAACTGCAGCACCAGAATTCCAACACTACCACCAGTGGCCACTCCATCGGCCAGAATTTCATTAGCACTGACCTGAGCGGGTCAGACCTGCAGCCAGGGTCTGGCAGCACCATGCCTATCCACACCATCCTCCCCCAGGAAAACCCAATCCTGCCTTCTTCACTCAACCAGACCATGCCCAGCACACAGTTCCTCACCCCGCCCTCTCAGCACAGCTACTCCGCCCCCATGGACAACACCCCCAACCACCAGCTTCAGGTGCCTGACCACCCCTTTCTAACCCCTTCCCCTGGATCACCTGACCAATGGTCAAGTTCCTCCCCACATTCCAATATGTCTGATTGGTCAGAAGGAATCTCCAGTCCTCCAACAAGCATGCAGTCTCAGATTGGACATATTCCCGACCAATTCAAGTAAGGAGGATGCAGACTTCCCTGGCCAAGTTGGACCGCTTGAGATTTTGTAATAATTTAAGAAACTCTTAAATGCCAAATCTTGAAAGCGGAGGGAGAATAAGAACAACCAGTTTGACCGAAGGACCCCTTTTTATATGATTTTATACTAACGATAAGAATTATGTTGCATTAATTTTGTATTTATTTATGTTCTTTATATTTTACTTCGGAGAAAAGAAGCTGTCTTTTTTTATTTATACTTTTCATTGTGTTGTCTGCTAAAGGAATCTTGGGGGGGCCAAAGAGCTGGGCCTGAGACCGCATGGAGGAGTAGCTTTGTAGAGGAAGAATGTAGTCTATTTCATGTTAGTGCTTTTGTCTGCAGTATAACAGAAAGATTCCTGATTATGTAAACACTGGGTATTTATTGGTGTCTTAAACTGTTACTTTATTAATTGGATTGTACACCAATTTTATTTTCTTTTTTAAGTTTGTGATACTATATAATCTTGTGTAAAAAGTGAATTTTTAAAAAAAAATTGTATATTTTACAAGTTTCAGTATTATTTAGATTTATATTTGTCTTTTAACAGAAATTAGATTTTCTTTTTTTTATTGACAGAACCGGAGTCCATAAGCTAAAGTCTTACTACTGATGTCTGTGTCAGAAAGCAGACGGTCAAAATTGTCTTAAAATGGCTGGATGGACGAAGGTTGTCATATATACTCTAGTGTTGTACCACTTCAGTTATTGAAATGATCCTCTTTATCACTTTCAAGAACAATACTTTGCCATATAGCCAGATTGTGAACTGTAGCAGTGGTCCAGAAGCTGAATTGGATATGTATGACAGGTACAGGTGGCGTTTCTCTTGCCTTGCCTCGACCTGTGTGACTCACTGAGGTTTGTCTCCTTGGTGGCATGAGAACTCTACCTGTGGGGATGCAGGGTTGAGTCACCGTTCCCAGTAAGCACACTGTGGATTCTGTTTGTGCACACAGAGAAGAGCATGGGAGCAGCTCAGAGGTGGGATCTGTATAGATTAGACTGTGAGCCCTTGAAACCCTGTTCTTTTAACTTGTAGAAAAATGGTCAAGTGGCTGAGTTATTTGAGGATATGCAGAGGCCAGTCGGATGGAATCGTCCTTCCTCTTCCTCATCTTTATCCTTGTGGATCTCCCTGTCAGTCATAGCCTGTCTGAAAGGAACAAGGTGTGACTGGTGACCGTGTAAATAGTGTGTGTTCATGAAAGCAGGATTTTGTTTCAGAAATCTTAAGTCTTAAGCATGTCATGCCAATAAGAGATGTCACAACCCCTCAAAGGATTTGTTTCATAAGTAAGTCATACATACACAGCATGTGTTTCTCAGTGTTACTGAGTTAGAGCCAAGTATAAATATATGGAAATATATAAATACAATAAATGGGAGATATTTGAAGTCCCTTACAGATAAAGAATAACAAATATTGAATCTATATAAATTCTTATTTATTAACTTGTGTTGTCATACAAGATAATCCACTGAGTATCCTTGGGGGTTTGGGATACAGAGATATGAACATGGTTGTTGAAAAGAGGGAGAGAGCTTGTTTTGTAATGTTCCAGTTTGGTGCGATGTTGTGACATCTGTAATGTTTTGCAAAGAGCATTGGACAGTGTCAGTTCTTACTGTCATGTTTTATAAACTAGGCCATAGATGAAATGTAATATGTTATCTGTAATAAAGTTACCTACCTGCAAAGTTGTAGTTTGCAAAAAAAAGTATTTTCTGTTAACTGATTTGTAAACAATTGTTTCTTGATACAATAAAGGATGCCGTTTGGCATCTAGATCTCTCTAAAAGTCACCAGAGTCTCTTCCCCCCCACCCCCACAGTGTGTTACATTTTATAAAAATGCATTCCACATGTCTGTCCATGTTCTGTTCTGTTCAACTCACACTACCATCACTATTCTGTATATGGACGTCTGGAGTGATCCAATTTAATGTTTCCTCCAGCCCTCCAGTCACCTTAACCACCACTGAAGTGTCAAGGACACCAATGGCCTTTGCATGCTGTACTGGATTGTTGTAATCATGATTCTTCAACAGTTCTGCCATCACGTAGGACCCATCTTCAACAAATGTTAATGTTTGTCAAATAATTTCCAAAATTTTACTTGTACCCACTGGCAAAATGTAGGTGTTTTTTTAAAGCTCCATGATGATGTTGAATAAATCAGCATGAGACATTTAACCTCTTTTGCTTGTTATGGCAAACAAACTCTGATTACTCCTGCCACTTTTCATCACATTCTTCACGTGCTGAAGGTGACACTATGCCGTTTCCATTTCGTGACAATTAGCAAGCCAGATAGCTTTAATATTTTATTTGCATCCGATTGCATCTATGTCTAAGACAGCGTCGTAAAAGACTGACAAACCGAAAAACCACGAACATATAATACTCTTCGTGCCTATTCTCACTAGTGACGGGGATTTACTGCCCCAGGAAACAAGATCCTGACTCTGTTGTCCAGTCAAAAGTGGGTTTGAACATTACCGTTTTTCGCCATCTGGTGGACGTGTCCATCACGCAGTTCCTCCCTCCGTCGCATTGGATGGGTATGTAGCCTACTAAAAGCGAGTGTTTTCTGTATACTGTAGCAACTAATGTATTTGCATTAGCTTATAAAATTAAACAAGTTAAAGGTGCGATTGAAATTATCTTTCTACAGGCTAGCCGAAGTGTCAAGCCAATTTAGACCTCAATATTTTAAGAATGTTTTAAAAGCGTGTTTTATTTGTTTGAATTTTGATTTATTGTAATACTACAAATATTTTCAGAAACTTACTCTATTACAATGTATATACAGCCAGCTGAGAGTTACTATGAAATGTTTGCTAGATGGCTTTTAAAAACGAGAAAAAACTACAATTCCCATAATGCAGGATGGCTTTTGATTTTAAGGTTCAGAGTTGAATCTCGTAACTCTCGCAACTAAGCGAAAATAGGGAGCTGCCTTCGTGAAAGCTAGCGAGCTGGCTAAACAAGTATCGGCGATATCGAGTTCGGCACGGAAAATAACTTCACGGTCGACTGTCATTACGGATAAATTCTATCGGACAGTCGGAGAATGATAGTCGGATAAGTGTCCACCACGACGAGTATTTTGTCTTGTTTGTTGTCGAGCTCCGGCGAGCTAAAAGCAAGCGATAGCTAGCTAGATCTCTAGCTAGCCAGTCAGCTAGCTATCATGTTTGTGCAGGAGGAAAAGATATTTGGGAAGGTACTGAAGATTCATGTCTGTACCATGGAAGGGACGGAGTGGTTGGAGGAGGTAACCGAGGATACCACCATTGAAAAACTCAAAGAGAATTGCTTAAAACATGTGAGTGTATGTATGCGGTATGTGTTTTACTTGAATTATTGTTATAACCAGTTTGGTCAGTTGATTTAATGAATTTAGACGCGCGGTAACCTTAGTAGCTGGCTAACATTAGTAAGACTGGCTAGGCTCGCTTGCTGTGGGAATCAGATATGTGCGAGGTTTCGCTGTAGGCCCCGCTGGACTAGACATTACCCGATATTTATAGAAGATCAGTCTACACATATAGCTAGCTATATCTACGACTGATTAGTAAGTGTACACGTGATAGCATGCTAATTGCAGCTTTTTGTGCGATCTGTATTTGTTTTGAGGCTGCCTGTGATAATAAATGCTAGCTACCCAACTAACGTTAGTGAACTGTAATACATTTATCCTGAGATGTCTATACCGTCTTCTTCGCTCATGCGTCAGAATAATCATTTTATAATCATGAAATACACAAGCTTCCCTACGATGGAATAAATGCCCGTATACATGGGAACTGGGGTCGGGGGTTACTTAGCAAATCATTTCTGTAGTTAACCACACTACCACGTTGTCTCCCACAGACTTAGCTTTTAAAACGTTTAGCCTGCCTGACTCTGCTGTTATATCCCAGTCTTCCCGTTGTATTCCTGTGCAATTTATGTTGTCCCCAGAGAGAGGCTGAATCTTGTTTCTGCTGACCAGGACTGTTTGCATTTGCTTGCATATTAGTTGTGATTACTTGCAACACGACATTGACTTAATTTTATTCCATTCTTTCGCTTGTAGATTCCTTCATTTATGTACTTAGTATTAATTATTGTAATTGTTCTATGGTATTGTCCTGTGCTTTGAAGGATGGCTTTCAAGGCTTTTGCAACATTACAGTATGTTGATAAAAATTATTGTACAATATCTTTGGCATATGGCGTGCAAGTGTCAGTTTTTTTTGCTAAATATAATAAACAGTAGGATAGACTAAATGTCATGTGATATTTCTGTTTGTTGTGTGTGTAATACATATACTGTAATCAATGGTATGCTTGTGGAGCTGTTTCATTTGTATGCATATAATCACCCTTCCAAGCTTCAAGTGCAAGGTTAAGTATAATGGTCATCAGTTACTTTTATATATTTATGAAACAACAACATAGCCAAATCACTGCAGTAGACTTGTGAGTTGTTGCAGATGTCTCCAGGGGAGTTTGCTGGTGCTGCCCTGTGAGTGTTTGTGGCAAACTTGCTTTTCTCTTGGCTTTAGAGTGCGCACGGAAGTCTAGAGGACCCTAAGGCTGTGACCCAGCACAAGCTCATCCATGCTGCATCAGAAAGGGTACTCACAGACACCAAAACTATGGCGGAGGAGAACATCAAAGATAAAGGTATGAGCTTTCACGTTAAAAGCAACTCCTATGGTACAGGTAAAAAGAATTGATATTTTTGGTCCCTTTACTAGTATTCCGACAAAGGCTTTTATATGACACATGTCCGATGTGAGTAGGAGGTTTATAGGTTATATAAGGTTATAGCTTTACATTTTTGGCATTCCGTAACACCTTCACACTGCAAGATTTTTCATTTTTAGTAGAGCAGACTTCATAAAGCAGTTATGAAATGCGTTGTGCTTGGGATTTGGACAAGGAACCCCCAAATTTCAGTGCTCTAACAAGTTGTTGGGTATGTTGTTATTATCTGGGATTTTTCACTGTAGCAGATTCAGACTAAGTATTGTAAGAAATAATTGAATTATTGCCAACATTTCTCAGATAGTGTAATATAATGTTTTCATGAATGTGTTCTCACTGGCCCACTTGATCTTTCTCTGCAGATGTTTTACTGTTGGTAAAGAGGAGGCCTCCTCCACCCCCTCCCAAGATGTCAGACATATCATCTGAAGAGAAGGTAATTACATTAATCTGTAGCAAAGCTTCATGTGTATATTGGATTACAGTCTGCCAAGTGGGCCAGAATTGGAGGTCTATCCTTAAATATAAAAAAACAAGAAAAAATGAAAAAACCTGAATTCTGTCATTTAATCATTGAGATGAGTCAGAAAATTTTAAGAAACAAAAGCAAGTGTCATGTTTCTGGCAGCACACAGTATCCAATGATCCAGTCATTTGCTTATTTACTCCCTCTCTACATATAAAAGGGTGAGAGTTGTTGGCCTTTGCAGCGCTGACTGTCTCTCTGCTGTGCTTATATTCCAGAAGAAGCAGGAGAACAAGGCTCCAGACAAAGAGGCCATTCTGAAGGCCACCGCGGGACTGTCCACGCGAGACACCGATCGCACGGTCGCACAGCACAACATCCGGGATGTGAGTCCCCACACTAGCCCTTCAAAATGCAGCAGTGACGTCAAAACCGTCTGTGACCCTTGGCTGTTCCCTCTGTGTGCCCAGCACCTACATAGCCGCTACTGGACAACCTTGTTAGAGAGCTCTTTTGAGGGAAGGTGTGGGGGAATGATTTCACTGCTGTTACTGTGCTGAAGTAATGGTAGAAATAGTGTTGTGCCACAACATTGCTGCACCCCTCAGCCAAACACACCTGGCTGTCAGTCAAAACCTCTGGAAAACAGACAGCAGCGTCAAAGGCGTGTAGCAAGACATTGCAGTACTTTTGTAGGACTGATGCAAATCACATGGTTGTACTCAGTGTGCATCCCCATTAAGTTACTCAGTAAGAGTGGTAACAGGTCTTTCGCCATTGACGGGCTGAGTGGGACTGCTGATTCCGTGGTAACAGCAGCATTAGCCGTATTGCAGGTTAGTTAACGGGCATTCTCTGTTACAGGTCACTTCTCTGAGGGAACCATGAAAATAACTTCTCAGACATTCATACCCAAAGCCTTGTGGGTAACAACTCTCAGCTTGAATTGAGCTCTGAATCACCTCTGAGGCTTCAGAAGTCATTGAGATGAAAAGCCACTTTGTCCACATAGCACTTTGGGCTGAATTAAAAAGAGAAGACAGTCTTGTCTTTCTAAGTCAAATAATGTTTTTCTGCCTCTTTGTATGCTTTTTTCCAGCCTTTTCAATAGTTTTTCTGGGCACTGAAACTCAAATATTTGATCAAGAAGTATAATTTCAGTGCTTTGTTTGTGTCATGATCCAGTTTCAGACAGAACTACGGAAGATCCTTGTTTCACTTATTGAAGTGGCACAGAAGTTGTTAGCCATGAACCCGGATGCAGTGGAACTCTTCAAGAAGGCCAACGGTATGCATGACCTCATATTTTCAGTATCCTTTTAGCTTTCACCCACCCTGTGGTCAGACAGTAGACATTCTTTAGGGTTGTAAAGGATCAGGTATTGCTGGTGTTTTAGAATGAGCAGCTTCTTAGCTTTCACATCTCAGGTAAAATAATATGGCCACTAACTGCTGTAAAATTTCCCAGCGTGTTTTGTACTAACACACTTTACCCAAAAACACTCATTGCCAGACCTTTGGGTGGGCCAATGGAATAGCAAATGTGTAGCAAATGTGTGATATTCAGTCGGCCCACTATGGGAGGATTAACAATTGTATGTTTGTGTGGGTACTGCACCCAAAGCCCACCGCCTCATTGAAGTACTTTTCCCAAGACCTAGAAGTGCACCCAGTACTTTCCAATGGGATGTTGATGTTCAGTGGAAGTTGGAGATTTGAGGTTGCCAGGTCACATGGTATTGGTGACTTTTTTCCAGTTACCTTCACTCCTTTGGCTCAAAGTTTAACCACAAAAGCAATGCATTTTGGTTAACTTGTCTTTAAAGTTGTCTATAAAGTTTATTTTTTTAGTTATCTTTCTGTTTAGACTGTGTTCACATGTGCACATTTTTGTTTGTCACACTTTCATTGGTGTTTAAAATCAGTGGCATTTGTTGAGACCTCCCATTTTCTTTGAATGGGAATCAGGGATGTTGGTCTTGATTTAAAATGTAATTTATAGTTCAGTTCCAGCCACACTGCAGCCTCCACCCTTCATCACCTGCATGAAGGATCGAGTGCCCATGTTATCACGATAAATGGAGTGAGAATGTGACCTCTGCATTTAAAGTTGCATAAGAGGGAATTTGCAGCTGTCCTGTTTTGCTGCGCTTCTTTCCACCACTGTGTGCAGTAGAATGTCTGAAAAATCACCTTCAGTCTGGTAGGCATCACATGGGCCTGCATCATACATGGTCTGAAGCATTAAAGAAAATGGTGGACAGGTGCCTGTTTGTTACACTGATACACTGGTCCCTCCCGCTCTTCCCATTCACCTTCTCGGTTTTGGGCACGCTAAGAGGAGGTCATGAGCTGCGATCTTTCATAAATGATATATAAAGGAAGATGTATCACAGACAGTTGTGTGATCAACTTCAGCTTGGACTGCGCGGTCTGTGTAGAGCATGGAGCACTTGTGCCATGTGTATTTTCATGTTATTGAAAGCCGATATAGAGACAATGGAGCAAATGTCATTTTACCTTACTGTAAAATCGTTTTGTCTGCGTTTGCACACCCAATTCAAATAAGCCAAGAATGCACAGTACAACAATTATAGCCTACTCTATTTCAAGTACAGTAGCCAGTTGTCCCGTTTTTTCCTTGTGTTTATAACATATTAAATTGCTAACCATGGCCCATGCCGTTACTGTTTCCACATCCAAGGCAACCCATTTTGCTGTAAGCCTCTAAATGAACAGTAATGAACATACAGTTGAGTGAATGCAGAATTATTGTGCTTGCTGTAAGGTCAACAGTATCACTAGTTGTATTGATCACCATCTTCCACATAACCTAGAAGGCAGCTGACTGTGTTGGATAATTAGGGGCACAGCCAGTCATTGTTCGGTGGAGTTGTCCCGCGACAGACACTTGTCAACTTGCCAGCTTAGCTAGGTATGTCAGTAAAAATGGCATCCATAATGGCACTTTCACATTCAAGAAAACTCATCTTTCAAGTAAGAGATGGTCCCAATGACATTGCTAGCTGTGGTCACTGTGAGTTGGCCCAGGCTATGACAGCCCTATGAAAGCATACTGTGAATGCTTTTTCAATGTTATGGCATTTTTATTTTGTATATTCATAAATTATTTTGTGGTCTTATGCAAATGGATCTGTGTAAGTTTTCATGGAATTGGTTACAGAATGATGATGGCATTTCAGATCAGCGTGTTTCATTGCTTAATAAAAATTATCATTTTTAAAATAAATTAATTCCTACTGCAGTAAAGCTGAGGAACACCAGAAACATCTTTAACAGTAGGAACTCATTCATAGTTGGAACTCCACAGTAGGACCTGTGAAATGATTGTTCCATTTTCCCACCTGTAATGTTTATTAAAGCGACTCTCTGAATGTTCAGAATGATAACAGTGGAGGTCATTTTTAGTGTCTGTGTGCATTTACATACCGCTGTACCAAAGGTGATTTTTTTTTACATTTTTCAGAGATGATTTACCTTTTTGTGGCTGTGTGTGTGCTTGTGTGTGTCTGTGTGTGCATGTCTATATGTGTGTGTGTGTTGATATTCGCCTGCATGCAGCAATGCTGGATGAGGACGAGGAGGACAGAGTAGACGAGACTGCTCTCCAGCAGCTGACGGAGATGGGCTTCCCAGAGAGCCGGGCCATCAAGGCATTGCGTCTGAACCAGTGAGTCTAGTTTGAGCAAATCCAGTGATTTCAGTCTAACCCAGTGAGTCCAGTCTGATCAAATTCTGTGATTTCAGTCTAACCCAGTGAGTCCAGTCTGATGAATACCAGTGAGTCCAATCTGATCAGATCCAGTGAGTCTAGTCTAACCCTGTGAGTCCAGTCTGATCAATATTAGTGAGTCTACTCTAACCCAGTGAGTCCAGTCTCATGAATACCAGTGAGTCCAGTCAACACCAGTGAGGCTGATCAGTACCAGTGAATCAATGGAATATCCTATGTGCTCTGGATCAGTGAGTGTGACAGAAACAACACTGATTTCTCAAATCAGGCAACTCCAGCAACCAAAAATAACACAGAGGTGTCTAAGTAAGTAATTATATATGACTGCAATTATTAATATTAAACACTTACAGAAACACTTACAGCCCTTTCTCACTGTAGTGCCTGTCTGACTTGGTAAGTTCTGCTCCACAGCCCGCATAGTGTTGACCGGGCTACAAGCAGGCCATGGATGACGCTGGCGGTCAGCACAGTGATATTCTCACTCAGGTCCAAAGGTATTGCAAAGGATAAAATATCACCAATGGTTTTTTGTCTTGTGAAGTGTAGCTATACACAAAGCTGTCAGAAGATTGAGAGTGTGTCCAGATTGGCCTGGAACATGTTTGTTTTTGTTGTTAACTCTTATCCTTTCTAGCAATATAGGTGTGATGCCATAGCCATTGAAGCCTAAAACAATCTCTCAAACAAACACATGCCTCTCTAGCAAAAATGAATCCGAAATATAGCTAACTGTAAAAGTTAGGGAAGTAAAAGCTTTGGGTCTCAGTTCCCCGCTGGGCCAACGCTGTTGTACCCTAGGGCAAGGTATTTAACCCAGAATTGTTTCGGTAAATATCCAGCTGTATAAATGCATAGCATGGATAAAATTGTAACCTATAACCCTGTAATTGTAAGTTGCTCTGTGTAAGAGCATCTGCTGAGCAGCTAAGTGTAAATATAAACATGCATATTTGTCGTTGAGTCTACAGTAGTGCGCATCTCTCCTTCTGTGTACATTCACCTGATGTAATGCAGACAGGAAAATGCAGTGGAAGCCTTGAGAGCCCAGCCTGGTTATGTTCCATTATCACTTGGCTCAGCACAGCACCCTCATTGGAAAAAGGAGCATTAGATGCGCAGATGGAACCCCTTTAACGCAATGCAGAGACAGCGCCAAAAAGCTCCTGTCTTCCCCTGCAGCATGTCCGTCACTCAGGCCATGGAGTGGCTGATCGAGCATGTGGACGACCCCACCGTAGACACACCCCTGCCAGGTCAGGATGCTGCCGGGGCGGCTGCTGCTACCCCTGAGCCCTCCGTGGCTGCCGCTGCTGCTGGCCCCCTCCAGAGGGTCCCCTCCCAGTCCGATGACTCCAAGCCAGACGAGCTCACCGAGATCTTCAAGAGGATCCGCAGAAAAAGGGAGTTCAGGCCAGACTCGCGGGTGCGTGCCTGTCTGACCGGTTCGGGCCAGTGCTTTTCACATTCAGGGATTCAGCATGAAATAAAACCGGTCTCCATTTAAAATAGATATGCTAAATGACTGGCAGGAGATGCAAGAGTCTTTTAAGGCTTTAAAACTTCAAAACTGAATTCAACGGTTGAATATTCAATGCTTTTTTACAGCAAATGACAAAACGGATTGTATTTATTATTTACAGTTAGAGTTTGACTCGCAGGTGCCAACTCTCTTGGAGTGAAGAAAACTTGAGATGATAAAAAGAGTATTGACTGTCACTCTGCAGGCAGTGATTGCGCTGATGGAGATGGGCTTCGATGAGAAGGAGGTGATTGATGCCCTTCGTGTCAATAACAACCAGCAAGATGCTGCGGTGGGTATCATGGCATTGACCTGGGGCTTGTGCAGTGTGGGTTAGCCTAGCCTCTGACGGTTTCAGATGAATAGATGACTGGATTATTGTGGTCCTGTTCCATTAGTCAGTCTTTCAGCAGTTAGAGATGCTTTCCCTAGAAAGTTATGCTTTGCCTGGTCCTTGCTCTTCAGAGTTTGAATAGGAAATGCAGCACTGGGGACAGCAGTGTAGCATCATGGTGTTAGATAAGGAGCAGGGCTCATAACAGAAAACTTGCTGGTTCACTTCCCTGCTGGGGCAAAGTACTCAACCCACCATTTCCTCAGGAAGTATCCAGCTGTAGAAATGGATAACATGTCAAAAGTGTAACCTATGTAAGTCGCACTTGATAAGATTACCTGCTAAATGACAATTATGTAATATAATTTAAATGCAGTATAAAGCATCCATTGGGCATAGTGTAACCTTGCAGCTCTGCTAAAGCTCATTATTTGTGAATTTGAGGTGTGTTTGTATGAAGACACCCAGGAGCTGTGTTTCTCAGTGTTCCCTGTTAGTCAGAGGTGATTTTAATGACATACTTATCGAGGACTGACAATAAGCCACTGGGCAGGGGTTGTCAAACTGATGGTTACCTCTAGTTTCAGTGGCAGACTCTGCTGCCACTCTGTAAGCTGCTGTGCTCCATCCCTGCAGTGTGATTGGCTGCTGGGCGACAGGAAGCCCTCACCGGAGGACCTAGACAAGGGCATTGACACGAACAGCCCCTTGTTCCAGGCGATATTGGAGAACCCTGTCGTGCAGCTGGGCCTGACAAACCCCAAAACTCTACTGGGTATGTACAGTTTACCCCCAATACAGCAATTCAGACCTTACTAAGTTCATTCTTTACCTCCAACACGTGTCTTCCAAACTCTGCTCACACCCTTACTGTATTTTAAGTATATTAGCATTAGTGTATTGGCAAGTATTGGTGATCAGTGGTAATGGCACTGGACTGGCAGTTGTAAGGGATGCACTAGATCACATTGGGGACATCCAGACCTTTTGATGGTGCAGTTGTTAAGTGGATTGTGACTTAAGTGGTTATGTGTCCAAAATAACTGTTCAGGGCTCCTGAGAAGCTCACCAGGCCGGGTTCTATCCCAGCCTCGTCATCAGGGGATGATGACCAGGAGCCCACAATGGCAGAACAGATCGGCTTTGCTCTGCCAGGGATAGGGATGGGTAGGGCAGCAGGGATTACTCGTCATACCGCCTCCCTCCACTGGAGTGCAGTGTCTGACCTGTAGTGTGACAAATAGCTGTGTATCAGAGGATTGCTGTCATCTCCCCTGAGCACTCCTGCCTGAGGTTGTCGTGGTGAGACGAGCCTAGTATTAAATATCTGATTTCTAACATGGGTTGCATGGGAAAAAAAAACATTGTTTTGATCAGATCAGTGTTGATCCAAGTGGTGGTGACAGTGCTGCTACTCCCTCAGTGTTGCAGTGTCAGTGCTACTACTCCCCCATTGTTGCCGTGTCTGTGCTGTTATTCCCCCACTGTTGCAGTGTTGATCTGAGTGGCGCTGCAGCATACGCAGGGCTTGTGGACTGACCTGTGTTTTCTCCCCTCAGCCTTTGAGGACATGCTGGAGAACCCACTCAATAGCACTCAGTGGATGAACGACCCTGAGACGGGTCCCGTTATGCTCCAGATCTCCAGAATCTTCCAGACACTTAACCGCACGTAGGGTCTAGCACCCACTGGAGGAGTGGAGAAGCTACTCTCTGCCTCAGCTCATAAGGGAATGGTGTGTGTGCTTGTGACTCAAACCTCCTTTTGCCTTGCAGAGTTAGAGCTAGTGGAGGTGTGAGTGTGTGTGTGCGTGTGTGTGTGAGAAATAGTGAGAAATAGTACTGAAGTACTGATAAAGGTCAAGCAGAGACATAATATACATACTATATATATATATATATATATATATATATAATGTTATATGTGTATATATAAAGAATATACATATATACATATCTATAACACATGAAAATGCTAGTAAAAAACAATTACACATTAATATCATTATTATTGTTGTTTTGTTTTTTTACATTTTAATGAGAACCGTCATGAGTGATGTAGATTTTTAATTACATGTCTCCTTGTCAAAAAATGACAGTCATCAATGAAATGTTTACACTTCCAAAAATGGCTTTGTATGTTTTTTTTTGTTATGATATTTAAAATGACTGCCTGTGGCAATTCACTGTGTTTCTCTCACAATTGTGACAGAACATTTCACAAAATGTAAATGTTTCTGGTGAGAGGTGAATATCTTTATTTCTATCACAGAACATGTCTCTTGTTCAACACTATTGCTGTTTTTTCTGTGGGACACCAGTACGCATGTGATGTACCCGTGTAACATCAAGGGGAGAGAAGGGTGAACTACTATTCACATTTCTTCAGTAGGACTCACAGATGTCACTTCCTTCAGGAAAGCAAAGCAATCAACAGAAGAGTTTCCACTTAAAAATTCAGAGTGGCTTGAGCAATACTTGTTAGTTCCTGATTTCCTTACACTAGTTTCACTCAACCAGAATTTCCTTTCTCTCAAGTCATTATTTGTTTTCTTTTTTGGTTTTTTTGTTTTTTTAATTTGTATGTATTTTTAATTTTAATTTGTTCTGGTTTTAAATTGTATGTAAAATTGTAATGGCTAACCTTATGTCATGGCAGAAAGCACCATTGACACAATAATGAACAGACTTTATTAGCTCCAGTTGAAGGAATTTTCTTCACACATTTCCTGGTTGTATGTTTTCCACAGAAACTGATTTTTGCCCAGCATTTGTAACTGAAGACAAATGTTTGCTTGCACCTGAATGTGCCATAGCTCAAGACAAAAACTCTGCTGTTATTGGTCTTGAGCATGGTGAACAATGAAACTGAAAGCCTTAAATGACTTTTTGAGTGAGAGGGAACAAAGCTTGTTACAGCCACACCCACTGGTGCAGATCAGTGGAAGGAGTCAGCATTTCTGGTACTGTGAGAGGTGTTCTCTGGTGTGCATTTCCATGTTTTGGAGGACTGAACCAGGACATTTTAGGGTAGATTATTTCTGTCTCTGCTTTGTTGACAAGTCTCGCCTTTTAGATCAGTTAAGTTGTCCGGTGTATCTCTTATAATTTGCAGGTTTGGTTTGCTGCTGTCTAATTCCTCAAAGCCCATTACCATGGTCATGGTCATCCTTGTTCTGCCATCGTCCTCTCTGGCAAGCTGTTTGTGTTCCTGTCCTGTGCTGTTATTTGTTTGGAAGCCAGAAAATCCTTTCAGTGATACCAGATTTCACCCGATTTCAAAAAAGATTTTAATGACTGTCTGCAAATTGTTTACCATTACTTGAGTGTTAGGAGGTGGTGGCTTAGTGCCGTTTTGGTCAGTAACCCTGCAACAACTATACAGATAAACCTAATTCAACAAGAAAATGGTAAAGAAACATTGAATTTTATAATCCAAGACACCACTCTATGGAAGTGTTTTATATGTAGACAGGGCCAGGTAAAACATGTTTGATATCCATACAGCGATGGGTATGGACATTTATATCTCTTACATCTACACAATTATAGACAGCATGTCTACAGCATAGTGCCTGCTTGGTGTTCAGCTGGCCTGCCTTTTTTGCTTGTCAACAAGGTGTTCTTAGGTGAACTTAAGTGGACAGGAGGAAGAAATGCTTGAGAATGTCTGTGGATGAAAGGGAAAGAGGAAGAGGAATCCTTTGAGCGCAAAGATCCTTTCGATGTGGCTGCAGAGTGTGTATTATTTAATGGATGCTGTGCAGAGTGCCTGCAGTGCTGAGAGAGCAGGCTCACCAGGAACAGTCCCTCCTCTCACTGATCTCCGTTCAGATCTGACATGCTGGCTTCAACTCAGGGAAGGAAGGGAAGAGGGCTGGCAGAATTAGCCATCGCAGTTTGTAATCATCAGGTGCTGTGGTTTATGCTTTTACCAGTTGACTGGGTGCCTATGCCTATACTCTAAAACAACATGTATACTGTATACCTGCTAGCATTTTCCAAATTCTGCAGCTGTATATGTAAGTCAGTGGAGGCAAGTGTACCTTGTCTCAGATCATATCTTACTATTTGGTTCCATGAATAGGCAGTCAGTACATTTGACCATGACATTATTGGACATTTTTGAGAATGTCAGTGGTCAAAGTGAATTTCCACAGCTCTTATTAAATTCCAGATGGTACAGATTCTTGGGTTGTGTTAAAGTGATTTAAGATAAAGATCTCTCTGCATTTGTTTATCAGTGTTGTGAGTGAAAGAATATAAAATCTATAATTTGTCAAGTTAGATTGTACATTTATAATTATAGAAAGGTGGAAATTTCAGATCATGTTTACTAAGGAGTGGTTGCACAAGTTGACCTTAAGTCTGGTGTGCATACACTTCATACTGTCATAGTGCTTGTGTGGAGTTGGATGTGTGGGATAGGCTGAGAAGTGCCCACTCTCGTGCTTTTCTAGTCGAAATGGACAGCAATCTGCTGGTTTTGCCATTTCATCTTGGGTAGAGACTAGCTCTTTGGTTGTGGGTTTAGAGGAGATGGCCCGTTAATTGCCACGCCTTTATTTTTATGGAAACATTAGCCTAATCATCTGTGTCCATTATAATACAACATAAGCAAGAAATTGGCATGTGAATAAAGAGATTTATGATGGGATTAGCTAACAGCAGTGGGTGTGGGTCTGCAGGAGTTTCCTGTGTGTTAAATTCCACCTTAAGGTGACTGCCACCATGTATCTCACCAAGTTCATTACAGTTAAATAGTAGTTAAGTTTATATTACATATATATACACATATATAAATCTAAAATCAGATTGAAAAATAAGAAAGAATGCTGTCCTTAAAGTGAGTCTCCAAAATACATTTTCTGTGTGCCTGTAACATTAATGAGAATTTGACCATCCTTCTTGCTGCTGGTCGGCTATATTGGCAGGCATGTCAAAAAAAAAAAGCTTCTCTCAGGGTTCAGTGTTCCCAGTGGATGCGGTTCTTTCTTTCTGTGGTGTTGCTGGCACACTCAGGATGTGATGTCATTCTGCACTTCATGGCCTGGTTGGTGGTTTTTGTGCTCATCAGAGCTCTGGTGCATTCACATCTGCGCAGAGAAACCTCCTGCTTTCTTCCCAAGAAAAATGTCAAAAATATGTCAAATATTAGCACGGAGAAAACAGCACTGATCCACACATGTCCGCAGCTGCTTTGCGAAATGAGGGTGGGGCTTGCAGAATTTGCATCGTAGGTTAATGTGCTGCAGCTACACAGGCACATGCATGTTTCCTGAGGAAAAACCAGGGAACCTGTGAACCCAGCTCTGGTTTTGGCAAGAAATTTCCCTCACAGGCTGCAGCAGGAGTGTCATACTTCACAGGGAGCTAGTGGGAGGGCAGGAATAGGCCTTGTATGCGTTGTGTTTTTTTAATCCTCCCAGTGGCATGAGCAAATGGGAAAGCTCACCATCTGATTGCATAGATGAGCTTGAAGGAGGAGAGCTGTTGGTGTGTCTTGCATTTCCATGGATTCCTTTTACAGCAGTGGTGTTGAAGGCTGGAACCCTTTCAGTGTCATGGTCATCAAGGACTTTGTTGTTCATTTAGAACTGCCTGTTACAGGAACAATCCTGTGCAATCATACATTCTCCCGCTGTTGACATGAAACCAGAACAGCAGCTAGGCTATTGCCATTTTATTCAAGACCACTATTCTTAAACATTAACCCACCATTTACTGTCAAATCCTTTATACAGGAATGTTGCATCTGCAGTGAAATGGATGCAGCCATTTCAACACAATCACATTGTGAATTTCAAAACACGTAAGTGAGAACCCATGTTATCACTGACATTTCAAGTAGTTTTAAATGTGCATTCAGGTTAAATCTGTGCATTGAGGTCGCATGGCAACTGTGCATGTGTGGGTGCATGCGTTACTGATACAGTACTTTCCACTGTCAGTCGCACAATAACCGTTTCCCTTGCGTATACCCACCTTTGTGGTGTCTGTGTGGAATATTAACCCCTGACAGACCACAAAGCTGCCTGTAGACCGTCCTGTCTGAACTTCTACAGCAGAGACCAGCACTCACATTTTTGAACATGTCTTTAATAGTGTACTCCAAACAAAGAAGTATTCACAATTTGCATTGCATAGAAAACAATGCGAGTTCAAGCAGATAAGTGACTGGGAAAAGTAAGCACTTGTTGGTATTACTGTTATTGTTATTATACTTTACTAGCAGACTAAGTCACCTTGAATGATGGTTTTGATTTTCTCTGCTTCAATATCTCAATGTGAAAATATTCACTCCTCACCTGGGGAAATGTGAAGGGCGTATTTCATCTAAATTATCACTTAAATGTTTATTGTAAATTCAGTTTTGACTGAAAACGGAATACCTTTTCAATTTAAGCAGACTGTCAAGTCCTCTAAAAAGGGACCCCTAAAATTATTTAAACTTTTTGGAGATTCATTCCTAGTAGTAAAACAAAGCATCAGTAGGGAAAAGGCCTAATTTTCCATCAGGGTTGTTCATAAATGAGCCTTTGACAATAGAGGCACAAGCTGTGTACTTTTATTACTAAAATGTATGCTTTGTTATGCTGAGGATGGTATGTAATTTTCAGGGAATTATGGGATGGATCATACCAAAGCACATGCTGCTAATCTCTCACTCAGAAAAAATGAATAATGTAAACCTCTTTGCACCAAAATTGCAATAAAATGGCAAGATAATTCACAGGTTATCTAAAATGGGGAGCAGTAACAGTGGTAGTTAAAAATATAATTTTCAGAACTGTAGACAGCAGATGTTCACTTCTTAGATTGCTGAGAGAGTCTGTTCTCATGAATTGTTTTAATATGAAATCATTTTAAGTCTCATCAGCAATCCAAGAGGCAGTATTTGTGTGTGGGAATTGTAAAGAATCACAAAAAGCCACAATTATATGAAATATGCCCTGAAAAACATTGTAACCATGAATGTCACCATGCCATGATGGTTCATTACAAATAAATGTGTCTCAAATCAGTGTCTTGTGCATCAGGTCATACATACTGTGAGGGAAGGAAAATCAGTTGGTGAATGTTTTTCTTTATGTCGCCACCAGAGGGAATTAAGTACCCCTGCACTGCTAAAATTATAATAACCCAATGTGTATTACTTTTCCTTACCTGAAGAGCTGTATCGCACAAGACTGCTGATCATATCCCCCAATCCACACTTAATGGCAGTAAGAGGAACATCAACCTGTAACTTTTCAACAGGAGGACAACATGCAACAACAATTGCAGGAAATTTAATCAATTCAGAAAATTGTTCAGAGAAAACTCACCTCTTCCCATTCACAAGAGGTGAACCTCATTAAATTCTCATTCGCTGTTTCATTCTGTCTCGTATAAAAGTGATAAAACTGACATACAGTGATATTGTACTAAAGGTCTGCCATCCGTCAGAAGCAGCAGGTTTGGGAATCCATACAGTATTTATAATGTATGAAGCCAGTGTTACTCCTTGCCTTGAGGAATATAGGTGTCTGAGAAATAAGTATCCTGAAAATACTTGAAAGCAGATTGGGGGCTGTGGGTGTAGACTACAGAAAGGTAAGGTGGTGTGGCAGTGTTAACAGACCACTACACCCTGTGTTTAAGCTCACTCCTTATGTGTGAGGTAATGCTTTCGGCACCTGGGTTTAAACCCAGGTCCTTTCCTAAGTGTGTGTTTACGAGTAACTCAATTTACATTTTGCACAGCTCAAACCCACAGTCATTGGGCTACGTGAAAAATCTAAACTTAATTGCTCTTACTGAAAGGCACATATGTTCTTAGAAGGGAGCTTTTGTCCTCCGTAGCCAGCCACTACCACTCTGCTGTTATTTTCCACATCAATGATTTAGGCTTCGGCGGGATAGCCGACGTCAGTTCTTAGCTCACGCAGTCTGAGGAGCACGTTTTGAATAACAGTGACTGTGCTTTTCTATCAAGAAGAAGCCATAAGTGTGTCAGTATGTCCACGTGTTAGCGGAATAAATTTAGAAATGAACTGGGAGAGAGTACGGCCTAAGGTGTCTGCCTATTAATATTCACCTCTTAAACTAGCTACGTGAAAACCTAGGCAAGTGTTCGGTGACATCTCACCCTCCCCCCACAGCAACCTTCCAATGCCGGCAGGATTTATCGGGAGATAAAAATAGAGATCAACACACAATATTACCTTTACCTCGTGCTTTATAATACACAAAATAACAGTCATAGATGGACGGCTGTATATGACTTTTTATAGTCACATGCTATAAGCTATATCAATATACTGCTTGTTTCGAACTATGATTCGTGCATAACGACGTTAGGTAGACACTGGTTTAATAAAACAGCAGCTGAACATTTACTCCTGTTTAGCTGGTGGCGCCATTCCATATGGCCCTCTGAGGAAGGTTCGCCATCAGCTGGTAAGGAGGTGCAGCTGCAGTTACTGAAAGTTAAAATAATTGCATGTTGCCATAGGTGTCCCTCCAGTGTCCCTCACAATGAAAGTGTCCTTTTATGTGAATGATAATGATAAATGACATCTCAGAAATCTCAGACAACTGTGTCGTCCATGTGTCACATATTAATAAAAGGATGCAGACATTAACCCCCTGTGTCCCTGGCAGGAACAAGGCACACAGTGTTTGGGTGTGTGTACGGGTGTGTATGTGTACGCTGTGTGTATGTGCACACATACACACACAAAGGGAGAGATGATCAGTCTGCAATTATCCATGACTTTGTTCTAAAACTCCTTCAGGGCATACAGGAACAAAGCATTATCATCCTCAATTGCTCCAGTATATGATAGTGTATGCTATCCTTATGTAATACAACAGCTTTTTGTATCTTAACAGTAACAACACTATGTACAGGCAGGTTGATATGATTTTTCCCTTGTCTTTTATCTTCCCTCCATGTTTTTAAAAATGGTCCTCATGGTAAAGCAGTTGCTATGGAAACCAAATCAATCATACCCACCACTGTCACTTGGCCACGTGTATGTGATTGCAGGGCTGGAATCACAAAATACGGGCAGAGGGCCAGGAGCTGCTCTGGTGAGCAGCTGGGGGATGTGACGCCATTCTCATCAAAGAAGACAAAACATAGCTTTGTGTGCCCCTGCTCTCAGCTGGCACCTGGCTGTTGAAAGATGGCAGGAAAAGTGATCGTTTTAACTAGTAAATCCCCATGATGAAACTAGAGGGACTTAACACAACATAATCTTTTGCCATGTAAACAGGCATGCTTTTTGTTCAGCAACAGAGAAAAAGAAGGACATGACTCAGTGAATGATTTGGGAGTGAAAGGTGTCTATTGGTTCAGGATCTGACACACTCACAGTCAAGCAGATGTTGGTTAGGTTCAACCCCACCGTGAGGCCAGTCTAATGGTCATGTGTACCCTCTATGTTTCAAGCAGACGTTGCCAATAATTGCTGAGCTTATAATGGTTAAGGTAAGAATTGTAGTTGGGTAACCTGGTCCTAGATCAGCTTCTGATCCCTCTGTCCCCCACACCCCTGCCCACTCCTATTTCCATGGCAGTGCCTCCCTTAGACCACCACCCCCCCCCCGTACCCCTCAAGACAATTTCTCTACCTTTATCAATACAAATACATCCACATAAAACCTAGACTGCTTATTACTTAAAACCTCTAATGAAGGTCTGTGTCCAGAAAAAATCCAACAGTAATCAAATGAATTATAGATTACAGCACTGCTGCCCATAAGCAGCTTCATAATAATTTTACTTTTTCTCTTCTTCAAATCAGGAAAACCACTTTCAGTTTACAGGTTTGGTAAACAAATAGAGTGTTGATGAGTACAGCCTTTGGTTTTAACTCCATGATCAATACTTTTGCTCACAGCAAACAGGGAGAGTGGAAAGTCACTAATTGATTTTTCCATTTTCATCACCCCAATACCTGACACATGCATATGGTCAGAGGTGGGACAAAATAAGACTGGAAGAGGAAAAGCATTCACCCTAAATGGCTTCGTCTGTGCCACTGGAAGCATAGATGTGAATGAATTCTGGACCAGTTGCAGATGGACTGACCCAGGACAGATTTTTTTAGGAGCATTTGGCATGGTGCTAAGGGAACTGAACTTGTAATTTGTAACTTGTCTCATGTTTTGATCACTCCTGATAAGGGAACCTGCTAAAAAAAGGGTGATTTTCATAAACACTGAGCTAGGGATAAGAAAATTGTAAGACTAACCTAGTGCCTTGTCTAGATGTGTGCTTCAGTCCTATACAATGCCTATACATTTAGACTGTGTTGATTCCTGTATATTACATTGAAAGTTCATTGTAATCAAAAACCAAAACATAGGAAATGCACAGATTTTATGTTGTATGTATTACATGAATTGCAAAGAATACTTTTATATTTTGCTGATTACCTCTCAAGTTTAAATGACAGCAGCACTATCTCTATATTTCAGGATGGCCAAGCACCCTGACACCCCCAAAAAAAAAAAAAAAATCTCTCTCTCTCACTCACACACACACACAAACACACACACACACAGCACAGACAGCACTCTGACAACAAACTATGTTGCCTTTATTATGGTTTTAGACCTGGATTACAGCTTGACCTTTCTCATAGGAAAAAATGTCCTGACAGAATAATCCTACATTATAGTGGGTTTGAAAAGCCTGCAGTCAAACACAGTTAGTTCAATGTCGCTGCTCCTGTAAGTGTTCCTTTACTTTGGATTCAAGTCAGTTTCTCACCTGTCCTACTCCTTATCACCAAACAGTGACAGCAATCTGGTTTTTATCATAGTCACAGGTATGTCACTACTTAAATCAGCAAAACAATCAAAGGTTGGGCTCTAGTTTGCATCTTCGATTCATAATTCCTCCCACAGCCCTCCCTTACACCTCCATAGAAACGGGTTATAGCCCTACATACACACATGCATATAATGCCTCCTAATGAAGGGTGATACGGAGAGTTAAATTATAAACTGCTGCTGGATAGTCGGCATCAGGTTGGGTGGAATGTTGTAAGAGAACAGTGATTTCAGACGCTATGGGTACTGTAAATAAATGCAAGGCGTAGTGCGACATTCTAACTCCCGTACTGTCAAACACAGTAGGGACCACCACACATCATCAATTGATGTTTACCGGACGAACAGTGCGCATGAACTAGCAAACATGTTCTAAAAACCGAAAAAAAACGGTTTCCATTGTTAATGATGAGTATAATGTTGGCACGCATTTTTGAAAACAAAAGTAACTGTGTGTTAACTAACGACAATTCGGAAAATATGCAAAACAATGTCGGGATATATTACAGGCGAAAATATGTACAACGAGATACATATTCATTCTAAATTAATGCAGAGCTATAAAATTCCAATTTCCCTCTTGTCTGTGTGCTGTCCGTGATTGCATTGCGTCGCTCATTTGACGCAGGCGTGTTGGCCGTTCACGTAACTGAATGTGAATGTGCAGACATCCCCATAGAGACAACCACTGTAGCTATCCCGTAAAGAAATCCATTTTATCTCAACCACAAGGATACTACACATGAATGCCGATAAACTGAGAAAATACGGAAATCGGCGACAAAAAGTCAAGCGGAAAGAGACGCGTATTAATATGTTATTTGTGAATGTTTTTTCGTGTTAGATTTTCTCTGGTTCGCTCTCTCCTTGCGGTTGTCATGTAGCTATAGGCCGCATTGGATTGGATTGTGTTGCTTGGGGAGGAGACCTTTCAGAGAGGTGCTAGATTTCGCTGCTGATAGTGCACGGTGAAATCGTGTCAATATCTTTTTTTTTTTGTTTGGAGGTTGTCGCTATTTTTTAAAACTGGATTGTGGATTCCTTACGATTTTGAAGGTATTGTGTCAGACTGCTTTTAACATCCGACTCGCCGATTCGCCCAGTTTATTCAGACATCGTCAGCGCATTTGCCTTCGATTCATTCATCAAAGCTAGCAGGGTTAGCTGTCCAACGTTAGCTTTCTACCGTTAGGTGAACTTGACTGCTCATTATGTTGCCAGTCGTCTCTCATTTTATAATCAGTCTTTTATTTTCAATGATTAGCTAACATAACTAACATTAGCTAGTTAGTCAAACTAAGAGCAGATTGTGCCGACATTTTTAGACGTTATCCAGTTAGCTAGCTCAGTGCATTTAGCCATCTTGGCTCGCAGATAGCTAGTCTCTACATTGCGTTACTGTTTGTTCACCTGTAACGAGCTTGTTATTAAAGTTACCTAGCTAATTCACTGAAGAGGGTCTTGTCGCCAGCTAACAAGCTACATAGCTTGCTATCTGGATAGCATTAACTAGCTACAGTCCGTATAGCTGGTTAGACTGTCTAGCTAGTTCGAGAAAGACACTAACGTTAGCTAGTTAAGTAGAATAGATGACGTGAAGAAACGGTGCTCCTGTTGATAACATAAACCAGATTTTAGTCATAAATACGTAGCGAGGTAGCTAACATTAAAGTGTCGGCTAGCTAGCAAATATATTGCCATGATGTCATGGTTAACTTGTTCAGCGAATCGCTTCTATGGCATTAGGCTCCGTATGTGATGGGCGTACCGTAGCGAGTTAGCCAGTGCTTATGAATGATATTCCCATTGTTTTGCGATGGCTCTGTATTCTCCGCCATACGTTTCTGTCATCGATTTCATGTTTCATTCCATAAAGAAATGAGGCAAGCTAGCTAACATTAGCTTGGTTAGGTAATTGATTTATTTCACGCCCGAATCTAAAATCTAGAAACCCCAGTGCTGCTAAGGTTATACCAGTACTAGCCACATGACATGTTCAGTTACTGTTGTATATTATTCCTTTTTAAAATAAGCAGCCAGCTTGCAAAGACGGGTTTGAATGGTGCAGGAGGGTGTTTTGTGTTGCATGGCTAACGTCTCTTTTGGTTCTCTGGCCAAGGATGGACGTGGACGTGTGTGCTGGCGGGGACAGCACCCGGAGGAAACTGGATTCGGGAGGCGAAGGGGCGCTGGAGGTTGTACCTCTGGAGCTCTATGACTCAGCCAGGGCGAAAATAGACGCAAATCTGCGATGGCTGTTCGCCAAAGCGTACGGCATAGGTAAGTGAGCTGTGATCCATAATTCATCCGCTCTCAGTCAGCTAGTCGGGTAGCTAGCAAGCTGTTGGTGTGTTGGTTTGAATAATTGTGAATAATTGAAGTGTCCTGTTGTTTGATTGGTGATGACACTATGAAGTGGGGGCCAGAGAAGTGTTTGTTATTGAACGGTGATGTCATCTTGAAAGCCTCAAATTCTGAGGATCGATCTCCGAAGATTAACGCAGTCCACGTACGTGACATCGCTGACGCTAACGGAATATATGCGCGAAATGCAGGCGTATCTGATGATCAGATATGTCTTTTTCACGATTTTGTTTTGATATTTGATTGATAAATGTGGTCGATAATGAGAACCGCTTCATTTTCATGCAATAGAATTTGGCCCAGGGAATGGAAGTGACCTTTTTGTACTTGTAGAAAAATTAAGGCTGCTTTTTGATAAGTCATTGTGAGGAAACTAAGAAAACCAGAGCTGCCGATTGTTGTGTAACTTGCTTGGAATTCCTTTGGAAGCCCCTAATATTGTGTTGCTCAGCAGAGGGAATGCTTCTGGGAGAAATACCACACGATTCCTATTTATTTATTAAATATATTTATTTGGCAGGCAGTCTTATCCAGGCAACTTACAGGGCATAAACATCAGTGCAGAGCATAATGCAAAATACAAAATAGGATTTAGATAGAAAGTAAAATCTAGCAGTCCTGTGCATTGAAAATAATCTTACAATGCACACTTAACCAACATAACAACTAGTGTTGTAATAAATCCAGATGGATTACTGGTCAGAGTGCTGAAAAATACTGATTTAGAGGTGTAGGCTCAGGGCCTCAGCCCATCCCTATATTTTCAGGGCAGATCCATATTAGGGGAACCCAAGACCAGCTTATAGCCTGTCAGACCTGTGCACCCATTCCAGTGCTCTGTATTTGGGCTCCCATGAAAGATTCAGTTGTTCCCAGCTGCGTTTGATATATCCTTTTACTTGTCATGGTTTCTTTGTTTTGGGGTGAGGATGTGCTCAGAACTGTGGTAAAAACACAGTTTTTGTCTTACTCTAATAAGACATCCTGACCCAGATGCCCTGCTGTGGTGTGGAGGGGTGGGTTTTAGGAGGCGTTTGCTGAAACTGTCCTGTGTAGAGAGGGGCTTTCTGAGGGAATTCAGGGGAGCACTGTACATTGAATTGGAATTTTTTTAAGGATGGATGAAGAGCATTTCTTCTATTTTCATGGACAGCAGAATAATGCATGGAGGGGAGAGGAAGCATGGGCATCCTAACGCCATTACCTCGAGAGTCAGCAATCGCACATCTCCAGTGAACCCTTTCATTAAAGAGCAAAGCCAAGCTCATGTGTCTGCACGTCACCAGCGAGCATGCTTTATTGTGCTGGCTGAGGAAGCTGTGGACGGAATGCAAAAATTGTGATTTTAATGCTGCCATCGCCAACATAGATGCAGTTCCAGATACAGAGTATAATCTGGAGGTTTTCTCTTGAACTGTAAGCAATAAAAAGCGAGATTGTGGGCGCTGCGTAATCCCCAGGAATATCCCTGAATTGTAGAATACTGAACAAAGCAAACCCATATTCATGGTATTCAGTATTTAATGTTGCCGCCTGCTGGGTACTCTGAGCCACAGATGAAGTTAATAATGTGTATATGTGAGGTAGGAGGCCTTTTAACCTGGTTGTTCCTTCAAAATAGGCATTATTAGTTTTGCGAAAAGGCAAGCAGGCTAAATGGCATGTACGGCTTGATGACACCTGTCCCGGTGCTTTTTTTAAAGTGCGGTTGGTTAGCAGGCTCAGGCACACCGTCCCGCTAATCGTGCTCACAGAAATAGTGGCATGGCTGTAATCCACTGGAAAGTTGGGTTAAAAATACCGTCCACTGTCTGTAGGCTTTATAAGCGTGGGTGCGTGTGGGTTCTTTGAGTTTGGGCATGCTCGGAGTGGGAGGCCTTACCTCCTGAGTGAGCTTCCACCAGATTTGGGGGTAGGGTTGCATCACTTAGATCCCACAGGCAGTATTACAGTCAGAAATGGTGTTTAAAAATGTGACACGGACAAATCAAATGAGAGAGTCATTATTGCTGTCCCAACCCGTGTGATACACACTAGGAATGCTAGACCTAATTGGGAGTATTGCTTCTCTGAGGTTACAGGTAGTCACTGTGTTAATCATGTGCAAGCAAAGCGCATTTAGAGACAACCTCTGTTACTGCGTGCCCAGAGATCCAAAATACAACCGTCAGACACCTGTGTGTCTTTGTTCATCTATGGCCATTTTTTCAGTCTGAACATTCAGTTTTCATGTAGAGGTTCAGCATGTCTGTGAAATTTGAGAAATTGTTACATTGTTCTAAATATAATTTACTTAAATGTAGGGTAACTGTAATTAAGCTCAGCTGTATTGTCCAACAAGTAAGAAGGATGCTGTGTTATATGTGGAGGATGTGTCGTATAGGCCTATACTGTAGTGATATAGACCTACTGAATGCATTTGTTTATCTGTGTTTCTGTTTGTTAGAGATGCACAGAGACAGAGGACTGAGGGGTCAGTGTGTTTACCAGCACACACTTGGTGATTATATGTGGCAATGGTATAGGTGGCAATGTAAACAAGCACCTGTCGCATCAAGTCTCCAGGAAATCAGACAGAAGGTGCTGTAATTCCTTGATCAATGGTGTGGATGTGGATTAGTTGCTCTAGATCTGATTATGCCTCTGACCTCCACAGCAGCTCAGCGAGAGGGGGATTGGGGGCAAGGGGGGGCTACACGCCTTCAGGAAGTCAGACCCCCTCTTCGCATGTTACAGTTTTACCAACCCTTTTGGTCTCTTTAGGCATGGTGTTGCGTAGGGGTGTGTCCCTGTACTCAGTCCACCAAAAGCACTAGTGTTTTTACGATGGAACCAATCTGACCCAGTCAGTCACATTAAAGCATTTGATGATATGTCATTGGTACTAAGTAAGAACACATTAAATATTAAATACTTTACTAGCAGAGAAAATCTGCTAGTATCTGCTTTACTAGCACATGAAAATCTGAGTCATTATCGTCTATTATGACAGGCAGCTGTTAATGAGGAATTCAGTTTTTGTGATTTTGCCCCTTTGCTTGGCTGTTGCAGAATGGCTCTCAAACAGAATTGTGGGTAATGCAATGAAGCATTTTTGCAGTTAAATTATGAGAATGTCAAAAAGAGTGTGATATGCAAGGTGTGGGGGAAACATTCCTAATAGGGTTCGACCGATTATCTGGTTGTTAGATAATCGGGGCCGATATTTGCAAATTTTTGATTATCGGTCATCGGTATATTTTTATCGAAATTCCCGATTAAAAAAAAAAAAAAAAAAAACTTTTAAAAGCAATGCGTGTCCATCTCCTCTGTCAAAAAATGCTATTGGCTAACATTCTTTATTCAAAATTCCATCATTGGCCAAGACAGACGTTATCTGACCTTGAAGATCATACGTTTTCAGCTGCTGGAAACAAGGATGGAAGGTAAGTAGGCTATTCAGTAAAATGATCGTTGTGCTCAAACCATACCAAATTGCAACTCGGCTAATTGGACCTTTTTGAATCGATATAAGTAGTCTACGCTTAAGCTAAAAAACAAGCTTGGAATATAAAAGAAATAAGGACTTGTAATAAGGACTAATTGGTGCACTTATGCTATAAGTTGCAACAGTTTGACACTGTACATTTAACAAATAGTAATGTATATTTATTCTTCAAATGAAACATTCAAATAAATTTACCTTGAAGCACAGCCCTTCTGAATTGCAGTCGTCATTTAAGCAACCGTTCACGAAATTAAACTTCAGCTCGCTTGCGGTTGCACTGTATGTCGGAACCTCGCGGCAAAGCTGAAAATATCCGTTTGCCTCTTTGATGTTTCTTAATTTAGCCTCATCATCATCATGGCAGTCTAGATATTAAAATAAAAATTTGCAGCACACAGTTTGCACTTCACAGTATTTTCGCTAACTTTTTCACAGTCCTTCCACACGGTACCTTACTTTTGTATGAGCTGTCCATTTTTCACATAAATGGCTTATGAGCAAATGGGCTCCTAGAATCTCCTCGCAGCTTCAGAAAAAGCGTGGATGCACAGGCTAGTTTTAAGGTTTGATATTTCATACTTTCTGATGAAAATGCAGCCTAGATGATGTATCAGTTCGCTTTATTTGTTACGCAATGATTGCCATCGTTCGTCCGATAATTGAATGCTTTTGAAATAGCGGTAGGCATTTGTTGAGTAGCCAAAATATGATAACCATAGAGAAATTTACCCACAACATCAATATTACAATTTTTAGTTCATTCTTTCTCAGAGATAAAAATATTCATTTGATCTTTTTGCTCTTTATTTAACTTTCATAGTGGTGATGTATGCCTGAAAACATATGACTAAGTAAAGAGGGTTTGTAATTAAGTCCATGTTGTCACAGCCTATTTCTTTTCACACCGAAAAAAAAAAAAACATGTTAAAAGCATTCAGATATCGGCCTGAAATATCGTTATCGTCCTCTTTTTGGCACAGATAATCATTATCGTATCGGCCCTGAAAAAACCATATCGGTCGACCCCTAATTCCTAACATAATAAAACATTGATTCCATGAAAAAATAAATCTCAGACTGAACCAATTCCTGGTTCTCAGCGGCTGGAAGAAAGACCATTCAGGAAGTGTACCTCAAACCACTGCCTCTGCCTCTTAGGAGTTTCATTGTTTTCCAAGAATCCCAGCACCTCTGGGTGTTTGCCACTCACTGATGATGCTAATGACTGCAGTATTATACGGTACTGATTATTATGCTTAGGTTTCTGTGTCGAAGTCATTTTTAGACTAAGTTGAGGAATGCTTTGAAAAGGCCATCTGTGTTTTATGTATTATCTGTGTGTCTGCAGTGTAAGATACTGAGATTTATTATTATATTAAGCCTTAATAAATGAATCACAATCTGTGCCAAATTTAACTTTGGGTATTAGACTGGAAGTGTGATGAAGGCAAAAGTTTGTGGTGAGCTGTGTGATGTTTAACATTGCTAGCTGAAAAGTTTAATGTACATTCCGTGTTGTGTTTTGTAAAATTGCAGTGTCATCTGCAGTGTTTGATATTTTTGATGATGGCAATGGCACTTAATTTAGTTGAAAGTTTATTACAGTAAATAAGATAACTAGTC
Organism: Megalops atlanticus; assembly: GCA_019176425.1. NCBI lineage: Eukaryota > Metazoa > Chordata > Actinopteri > Elopiformes > Megalopidae > Megalops > Megalops atlanticus. The sequence goes on along the minus strand of CM032880.1, from coordinate 39,993,818 downwards.
TATCAAATTGTTAGATTGTAATACCTGTGATAGCCCTTTGTGCTTCTTTACCAGATGGACACTGTGAAATGTATTAAAAGCGCAGGGTTATCTCAGAGACATATAGCCTGCTGACACCCCCCTAAATGTAAAATGCTTGCTCTCACCATTTTTGTGGGATTTGGGTGGTATATTTTACTGGTATTGTTATGATGAGTATCCCTTGTGTTGAGCTTAGCCTGTAGGTCCATGTCAGCAGATGAGGCAGCTCTCTGCTGTAGTCTGGGTTATTCTCATACAGAAGGTGTATGCTTAAAGGAGGAGAGGCAGTATTTCAGCCATGCTCCAATCCTCACAAAGAGAGGGGTGTTGAGAGAGGCCAAAATTTCTTCATGACCGTTGCACTGTAAAAAGATAATAATAATGCACATCCCTGTCAGATACAGTAGAAGAGGAGGACATGACAAAGACTGTATTGTTTGACTTTTTTTTTTATCCCTGGCTTACTGTCAGTCTGACATGACACGCACTAGACAAGGCTGCCACAGCCTTTGGGAGGCAGGCGTTTTATCGAGCAGTGCCGTCATCCCCATGGATACGGGCAGTTCATCGCAGTACTCTCCTTTGTGGCTGGTTGAGGGTGAAAAGTTGCAGCAGCAAATGTCTGCACTTTCAGATCTGGGCAGCCTGTGTGGGATTTTAATCTGGCAGGGTTCACCTTGGAATGACCCCCACTGTAATGAACAGTTTCCTGATCAAGCTCGATTAGGATGACAACATCTCATTGATTACATTTTTTTGGGATGTATGACATTCTGAAATAGAATCAAGCTTGTTCCCAGAGTGCTTTAAGAAGGGGTGCATGGAGGGGACAGTTCAATATCCAAAGCTGCAAAACAGAAACCATGTGGTCCTCAAAATCATGATCGATATGCTATTTTTTTTTAGTCAGGCCCAGTTTTCCATTGAAGGCTATGCTAACAGGCTCAGCAAGCAGTATCCTGAAATGTCCTCTTCTACACAAGCCTGCTATTGTAAAACTTGTTTATGATTTTTCTCTCGTGTAGGTAATGTTTTTTATTACAGTTGGTGTGAGAGTCATCAAAGGAAAAGTACAGGCCTTCTGTGTTTTGACACAGGTTTTTCAAAATGAGGACCATGGGGAAGTATCCCCCATTATTGCTTGTCCTTTTTATGTGCCGAAGTTGAGTTGAATTTGACTGAGGACTGCAGTCTCTCTTTGTCTTTGTTGTTTGGAGGAGGGTGTGGTGTGCTCCTGGTGAAGGAAACCTGTCATGTGTGAACCAGTTGACCTATTTCTTGCCAAAAGCGGTCGCTCCGGTGATGAATTTTTAATTAGCGAATACTCCTGTCACTGAAGCTCCCGGTGCTCTCTGTTTTCAGTTATGCTCTCGCTGTATATGTGTGCTGTGACTCTTTTCAATCTGAATGGTTACGCGTGACAGCGTTTTGATTTTACAGGGAGCTTGGATGGCCTGTCTCTGGCTCTCATTGGTGCCGTCTTCCTCACTGTTCTCTGCAAGTCCAGTGATTGGTTGAGTCACTGTGAATGGGGTGAAGGCCCAGACAGCGCTTCCTGTGTGAGCCCCAGTGTGCTGCTTGCTATTCAGAGCGGCCCGGGCCTGTCACTCCTCACCGGTCCTCTGGTGGGCTTGTGAGATTCACACTCTCCCCGACTCACTCGCACGCTGCCCTTTGAAACGGCTGCGGCACAGAGGGCTCAGGCAGCTCTTGCTTTCCCTGTGTCGCTAATACTAGTGTGGATGGATTGTGTGGATGGGCCCAGGGACGGCTGACACCTCAGCCGAATCGGAGACCAGCGGGCCACACAAAGAGCATGTGCTGCCGGCCTTTTACCTAGATGTGCACTGACAAGCCAGCGCCCCTCCAAACTGACTCCAATGAATAATGAACTTGCTCATATTCAGGCAGGAGAACTGCCTTGACAGAGAATACTGTTCTGACAGACATTGAAGATGAAAAATGTGTATTTTCTTTCATGAGATTAATAAGAGGGTTTATATAGGTCACATTCATTTCAGGCTTCTCCTGACCTCTGGAGAATGCTGTATGGGTTTTGTTACTCTTCTGACTGTTGCTGTCTGTACGGGCTGCTGACTGCTCAGCCAGGCCTCTGTGGCTCCACTGTTTCAGGACCGCATGGTCCAGGTCTGTTGTGTCATGACTGGGTAATGGAAGCTACAGTGTAGACTGGTAGGCTGTGTCATGGGTAGAATGAAATTCCTCATTCTGCCTGTTTTAGAAGCACGGCGGAACTCCCTTTTAGCTCTGTTAGCCATGTGAGAATATGTCACCATCTTATTATTAACTCTCTTGGTGAGATGTTAAACAGACCCGAGGCCTGGACGTCCTGCGGTCACAGCAAGCCTGTGGCATTCTTCATGGAGAAGTGACCTTGGTGTCTGGGGTCAGTGAAAGTAGTTGTCCTCCTAACCCACAGATTGACTACATTTACATTTTACATTTACATTTATTGATTTGGTAGACACTTTTATCCAAAGAGACTTACAAGTGAGGCAGAGTACAACACAAGCAAAAAACCATAAGGAGTCAACAATATTATCTATTTACTGACTATCTCTATTATGTGTGCCTCTGCCTCTACTCTGATGTTAGGCAAGCTGATGCAAAATGGCTACCGTGTGTCCCAGGTGGGCACTGCCCGTCCGACGCTGTTACCCACATGGTGTGAAGCACTCAGGTACCTTCGGAGGAATGCTGCTCAGCAGAGCCGCTTTTTCACTTCATGGACACTTCGTCCTTAATGCAGTGATGCTGTTCCTCTCAAGGCTGTGCATGACTTGTTTGTACTGCGTTATTTACATTCCACTCAGGAGGGTGCTTCTACTGATGAAGAGAGCGAGACACTCAGATGTGTGAAAGCAAGCGCTGGAATTCTTAGCCCCCTTGTGACACCTTTTAAAGCATGTGAATTCACGTTCATTCAGAAGGAATGGGGGAGATGCTCTTCGCGAAAATTGACGCTCGATGCACCCGGCCCCTCAACGCATTCAATGCAAAGGAGGGTGATAATTTTGGGCAGCCCTTCCAATATCCACTTAATGACGGGAAGCATTTTGGGGAAGAATGTGTCAGAAAGCAGCTGACAGACGAGCAATCCCATTACCCAAACAAGCTGTGCATGCCACACAGACAGGGAACATTTACTGTAAACTCCTTGCTGTCTGTAGTCTGTCTGGGGGACCCAACACTGCCTGGGCAGGGAACACTATGGAGGGACACCTCAGGGTGACGCAAGTTCCTGTTGCATTGGCCAGTGGCCCTCTGAACTGAGAAACGATTGTGAGTTTCACATAAAACCCAATATTTCTCTCTTTTGAAGTGTGACGTACAGGAGTGGTGAAGAGCCATATTAGTACCCGAACTCGTAATGCAGTAATGTAGTTCAGTAACGTGGCGTGCTGTTATTGAGACCCGATGACCTGATGTGGCTGTGGGGTTTCACTTTGGATAGGCTGTTTGTCTGTCCTGGATGGGTCCGAGTGATGGGGGCTTTCTCAAAGAAAGGGAAAGGTCAGGTCAGTCTCGGGATTAGACAGGGGCCCCGTCAGAGATCTCATCTTAGACGGTTTACACAGCACACAAAGGGGGGCTACGCTAAGCTCCGTTATGGTGGGTCAGGTTTACATGTTTTGGCAAGCCCCAAAAGTGATCTTTTTACCCATATTCAGTGTGCATCAAGTCTCAGATAAAGAAATCTCATTTCTGACCATGAGGTGAATTGCTGACCTTTAAGTGGTCAGGTGTGTCTTTCCATTAGCTTCACCTAGTGTGTTAGCATAGAGAGTTAAATGCAAACACACTTAGAGAGTTCTTTCCAAGTCAAGGGTGAAATTCCAAATGAAGGAGACACACACCAAGGCATGGCTGCCCATGGCTGCTCTGTACCTGCTCATCTGGCCCGTGTGTGTGTGTGTGTGTGTGTGTGTGTGTGTGGACCCGAATATTTGACTATTCGGATATTCGTTCGTTGGGTAGGTATTCGGTTTTCAATTTTGGGATTTGGATATTCGGTTTTTTTTTTTTTTTTTTTTTGCTAAATGTAGGCTATCAATATAGGCGAACTGCAAAATACATTTTGTCAGCACATTCTTGTACTATATTTATACTTTTTAATTGCAAAATGTGGAAACTTTTTTTTAAACTTTTTAACTGTTAAAATGTGGAAATATATACCATCTCAGCTTGGGCGCCTGACATCCCTCATGGGAAATAAAAAGTAGCCGGAGATCGCCGAGCTCGTGCTTTGGGACTCGAACGGAGGGTCTAATTGTTTCGACCGATCCCTAGCTAAGTTTGTCACCCTGGAAGGACGCTAGCTGCAGTGATGCCATGCTTCTCTCTGCTTCCAGTGGGGTGTGAGACCATTTTTAAATAACGCGGCTCCGTGAACAGTGATGGCGATGAGTGTATAGGATGGGTTAAATGCAGAGGACAAATTTCGTTCCAATGTATGCGAGTACTGAGACATGACAATAAAGAAATTACAAATGAATATAAATCTTATAAATATAAATCTCAAATCTTAAATTTGTTGGAGGTAGTATGCTGTTTCTGCGCTTCTATTTGACAGCGCTTTGTCGGGCGTTGTTTCGGATTCGGAGCCTATTATTATGGGCTAGTTATGTAGTTTATCCATGGTAAGAAAAATTGTCACAAGCTGTTATTATGTCACAAAAAGTGCATAGATAGGACCTCGTTCAGCCAAACCCCTCGGGATTACATGCATAAAACACACCAATACAATAACAATACAAACAATACTGTAGAATAACAGAATCCTTAAAAATTAATGCCTTTGATTAAACCGAAAGACACGTGTTGCAGCGGTATGCCGTCCATCTCAGCCAAGAATGGAGAAATGTCTGGCTGAGTCCTTCCCGAGTCATGCTCAGCACCCCCCTGGCCGAAGCTTTGAATATTCGCTGTGGATTACTACTGAAGCTCCGGAGCCCAAAAAATGGTATTCGGGACAGCCCTAGTGTGTGGTTTGTGAGCCCTTTGTCGCTGCCCTAATGACCGCTGGCAGGGAGTCTTCTCTGTAGCCCTTTGTTCTGGCCATGCTGAACAGCAGGAAGGGAGTGCATCATGGCGTGGGCGCTCCGAGGGGAATGGCGTTGCTGCTTCTGCTGTAACGGCGTTAACATAGCATAGCCAAATACAGACAGCTCTCTGTTTACCCAAAAGGCATCAGTTTTTTTTTCAAAATAATGGTAAAACATGCTCATAACCTTTGATTACACATGTAATACCCACTATTCCAATAGAATTTACAACAGAACGGAATGATTACAGTTATAATATGAAAATGAGGAATCCTCTAAGACCTGTCAGAGGCTGTATTGCTAAATTCTAGCCTGTCACCTTGTGAAATATAACATAGGTATGAAAAAGGTTTTAGAATTGTATTTGATTCTACGTGATATCTGATCGCTGCCATCGAGACACGTGACAGTTTCCATATGGACCTACAGTTCCCAGCATGCAAAAGCACTGCTCTGAATCATGTCTATTCCTACCAGTGGTGTAACGGACCGCAGTTGATCCGTGATCTGTACGGATCGCCCCCCACGGTTCGGCACGCATGTGAACCGCGGATTAATTGCAAAGTTTAACCACAATAGTGGGAAATGCAGTTTTACCGTCGCTGTTATTTTTAAAGTAATAATTCCCTAAATCTCGATGCAGAGTTGCAGTGGAAAGATAAAAGCGCCATTTTAAAAACCAGCAACCTTACTTAGCAAAAGCGTTGCGAAGACGAAGGCTGCGTCCGACATCGCTCACTCGTTCACTCACTCACTATTCACAGTCATACAATAAATTAATAATTTTCTGGATATAGTTTTATGTTTGCAAGTTTATTCGAACATTTGTATGAACACCTTTGTGTCTAACTGTGCCAGCTAGCTAGCTAAGTGACTAGCTAGTTGCAACTGACATTAACCTGCTAGCTATAATACTGCTACCTATCTAGCTATCACTAGCTAACTTAATGAAAGAACTAGCACCCAGCTTCATCTGTTCAAATTAGTTGAAACTAACGTTAGCTAGCTAGCTGGCAGTTAAGTCCAAAGATCAAGTGTAAAATGCATATATATATATATATATATATATATATATATATATATATATATATATATATATATATATATATATATATATATATATATATATATATATATATAGTGAATAGGGAGCGATTTCGGACACAGCTGAAGAACAGCAGAACAAGCGCTCAGAATTTACGTCGCGGTCGAAGCTGTCGCAATATTACGGACTCGTGAGTCCGGTGGTTCCTACACCGCAATGGAAATCATGGCTACCGCAAAAGCAAAAGTTCCTTGCTTTAAGTGTTCTTTAAGTTCTTTAAGTAGTAAATGGAAAGCAAAGTACCGCGGGTTTTTTTTTTTGCTGATCCGAAAAATGATCCGATCCGTGACTTAAAAACCATGGTACGATCCAAACCGTGAGTTGTGTGATCCAAGCACCCCTAATTCCTACGAGTGGTCAGCTTGCTTTTTTCACAGAAGAGTGTAAAAGAGGTAATGTCATAGTCTGGGAGAAACAGCAAAGATGGCAATAGATCCCAATAGCCAGTAAACTGATTCTGAAGGATAATAGCCAGAGACCATGCACTCTGTGTTGTAGTCACTGGTAAGGGTGTTGGGGATTTGGGCATTTTAGAGGTCCTGTGATGGAGGGGGCAGTGTACATCTGTACATGACTCTTTCAGAAGTAAATGCATCTGCATATTTGGACCAAAATTTTTAATTTGCCGATTGCCTCTACTTGGTTGTGTAAATAAACAAGTATTCATCTGCAAAAAGTATTCAGTGGGACAGTTATTTTTTTATTTTGCTCAGGGGCTGACAATTGCTAAATCAATGATGGCACGTGGTCATTTGAACAGTCACAAAATGGAATACAGTGCGCAGAGTATCTGAGGTTGCTGAATGCGTTTGACCCCTTGTTTTGAGGGTGTGGCCTGTGGAAGGTTGGAACAAAGGCTCAGCGGTGGGGCAGGAGCCAGGAGTGGCCAGGGCAAGAGTGGAAGGGGCTGATGTTGAAGACCCCCCGGTGCAGTGTCCATCCCCCTCGGTCTGGCACCGCTCCCCACCAGTTGGTGCGGTGGCAGTGGGGTCTAGGAGAAGGGGGTCTCTGGGCAGCTGCAGCCAGACCTCTCCCAGCAGTCCTTCAGCTGCACCATGGTGGCTGGGGGCCAGCTGCCAGCATGCATTAGCATATCGATGGGAACGTGAAGAGCAGGGAACCGTGACTGTGGCTGCTTTTCTCTGGCTGGGCGTGGCCAGAGCAGTGGCCGGTGGCTCTGTTTACAGTATCAGGGGCTGGACCGTTCGGTCCTGGAATAAGTTTACACCTCTACTGGAGGCGGTACCACATGGCCACACCTCCAGCACCCCGTGGGTGGTCTCTGAGAGGTTGATAATCTGACTGCATTTTCAGCACATTTGTGTGCTGACATTTCTTTTTATATACTGACTTTACCATCACACAGCATGCTACATAAAGCGTGTTGAAATAACAACACACTGCCATCTGCTCACCTGTTTCCTGTTGCATTTGCAAGTAGAGGGGAGCTATTAATAGACTTGTGAAGTGGTAAATGTCATCGGCGGTTCATTGTGATTGGGATTGTAGGCTGAGCTGCTGGAGATGGGTGAAGCTTGTTTTGGTTGGGAGTGTAGGTTGAGCTGCTGGAGATGGGTGAAGCTCGTTTTGGTTGGGATTGTAGGCCGAGCTGTCGGAGATGGGTGAAGCATGTTTTGGTTGGGAGTGCAGGTCAAGCTGGTCAAGCTGCTGGAGATGGGTGAAGCTTGTTTTGGTTGGGAGTGTAGGTCGAGCTGCTGGAGATGAGTAAAGCTTGTTTCAGTTGGGAGTGTAGGCCGAACTGCTGGAGATGGGTGAAGCTCGTTTCGGTTGGGAGTGTAGGCCAAACTGCTGGAGTTGAATGGTGCTGTTGATGAAGTTGCAGGGCGGTGCCTGTAATCCCCCTCCCCGCACCAGGTGGCCTGGCTTTTGCTTTTAAAGCTCTGGCTGCATATCTTTCGAGTGTTTGACAATGGGTATTTACTGTCAACACGGAGGAGATCTCATCCTCTGTGTCGCTTGTCCCTTGTCACTCCTTGTCACTCATCCCCACTGATCCTATCTGTCTTGTGCATTGGAAGACCTCCTGCTGCTGTGAGTGCACCAGCGCGTTGTATGGAACCTGCAAATGTCCTAGCACACTGTGCAGATCCTGTGAGTGCATCAGTGTGCTATGCAGAACCTGCAAATGTCCTAGCACACTGTGCAGAACCTGCAAATATCCTAGCGTGCTGTGCAGAACCTGTGATACCCCTTTTAAACCAAGGCAGTTTGAGGGCTGGTTCAGAGCTGGTGCCTAATCTTGAACCAGTTCTTCGCGTTTCGACAGCCAAAGAACCGGCTCTCGGCCAGGAAAACTGGTTTGAGAGCGGCACCAACACTTTGCTGGTCTAGAACCAAGAATCGCTTACGTCAGGGGCTGGGGGTGGGATTATCGTGACCAACAAGACCAACTATAACTTTGTGACCGCCATTTTTAAAAAAAACAGAGCTAGTGTAGTGTAGCTAATTTCTCACATCAATGCTACAAACGTAACATTGATGCCTAGCTAGCTGGCTAGCTAGCTGTTGGTCAGCTAACATTACCCAAGCAAGCATAGCTGCTAATTTCTCGCGTCAGTGTTACGTTTGTAACATTACGTTCAGCGTTCGTAACACTGATGTGAGAAATTAGTAGCTATGCTTGCTTGAGTAATGTTAGCTGACCACCAGCTAACTAGCCAGCTACCGTAACCTTGGTAACAGTAGCTAACGTTAGCATGCTACTTTCTAACATTGCCATTGACTCACCTACCAGCGTCACTTAACATTTGGCTTCACAAAAGGCTAACATTGTATAAAGTGTAGTGGACAAGTTTGTTTTTTAAGGCACTGTTCTCTTGTTTTTGTTGTTGTTTATAGAGTTGTCTGCCATTGATCGCTGTTCATAGCAATCACGACGAGCAGCACAAATGCATCGCATTTGGATGCCAGTGTAGGCTCGCAAAGCCAGGAGCAACACTTGTAAAGAGACAATGTAGTCTGCCATTGTTGTTGGTGTGCTTGGCGCTAGCGGGAAAGCGGAGACATATACAGACGTATACAGTGACGTAATGGTGTGGCTCTATGGTGGCTCTCTAGCCCGTTGAACTGGCACTAGCACCAGCCCAGAACTAGCACCTAGTTCGCGTTGGTGGAAAGGGGGTATGAGTGCACCAGCACATTGTGCACTGGCAGACTATGCAGGATATGTGAGTGCACTGGCAGACTGTGCAGGATTGTCAGTGTGCTAGCAGACTATGCAGGATCTGTGAGTGTACCAGTACACTGTGTAAGACCTGTGGGACCCCTCACTGCCCTGACTGGCTGAACCTGGCCACAGTGAATCAGGTGTGTGTTGAGATCCAAAGCATGGGGCTCTATTTGCATGCGGCCCCTCAATATGGGAAGGGGTGCAGAGCCGGCCCCTCACTACAGGAGGGGGTGCAGAGCTGGCCCTTCTCTACAGGAGGGGGTGCAGAGCTGGCCCTTCTCTACAGGTGTTGCTTTTTAAATGACGAAGATGACACACTTTTAAAACAAATTAAATACCATAAAACTTCCAATAAACGCTGAGGTGTTTATTTGCTTTAATTACTTAACTTTACCGGCGTTTATTGGAGACCCGGCGATAATAAGAGACCTGTGTTTATTTCACCTAAAGCCCTCAGGCTTCTGCAAGTTATTGATAGCTGAACTGACCAGGAAAATTCACCATGTTTTTTTCCCAAGTAGCCTGCTTAACAAACATTATACAGCGCTCTTTGGTAGCAGCTCACTAGTCACTAATAATGTAAGATCACAGTCTGTAAGAATAGCAGTATCACTGTGAATTTAGGCTACCGTGATCCGAAAGACAGCTTGTTTTGTTCGTTTATGTTAAATCTAATTTGTGAAGAGATGAACACGCATAAGGCAAATTGAATTCACTAAAACAACCTCATTTAGCCTAGTGTAAAAAATCATTTGTTTGTGTTTTGTTTTTTAGCCACAAAAATAAATAGGACTACTGTAATAATTTTAACCTACCTTTCATTTTTCATTTCTTTCATTCTTTCATTTTATAGTCATGAAAAATAAATATAATTTTCCCTGGCGTTTATTTGAGGCAGGCATTTATTTCACTGAAAGGGTCGCGCATACCGGCGCGCGTAAGAAGCCTGCGTTTATTGGAGACTCGGTTATTATTGGAAGTTTTACGGTACTTGTTTATAGTTAAATGCTGAACACCGGAGGGCAGTGAGGCGCAATAAGAACGCAAGGTAGGCTACATACCTTTTCTCCTTTATGAAAAACAAAAAGGATTAAGCCTAGCCTATAGCCTAGGCTAGACATAAATTGTCAAACGAAAATAAATAAAGCTAATTGTTTAGGCTAAATCTTTTAAGTGCAAATCTACAGAGCCCCTAAAGGGACATGAGCAAAAAAATTAGGGGACATGAGAAAAAAATGCATCAAAGTTTCTTGTGCACACAAGAAACTATTTAAATTTTTTTTTTTTTGCTCAACCAAAATAGTTTCTCGTGCGCATGTGCAGTTGTGCAGTTGTTTGCCATTCCCTGCAATATTGCGGTTATCGCGATGGCCCTAGTGCAGAGCCGTTGTCTCACTGCAGCAGTGTGACCACTGTGTGCCTGCCAGATGGAGCTTACTGATGGACTGCAGCGTGAACTGCCTGGCTCTCTGCTCCCTGCTGGAAAGCACAACACAAAGATAGAGAAAATCTATTAATGTGCTGGCTGCTTGTAGGAGTGCAGGGTAAATTCAGTATGAAGAGACAGGCTGGCTGCTCACAGGGTGAGCTCAGTGTGGAGAGACAGGCTGGCTGCTCGCAGGGTGAGCTCAGTGTGAAGAGACAGGCTGGCTGCTCGCAGGGTGAGCTCAGTGTGGAGAGACAGGCTGGCTGCTCGCAGGGTGAGCCTAGTGTGGAGAGACAGGCTGGCTGCTCGCAGGGTGAGCCTAGTGTGGAGAGACAGGCTGGCTGCTCGCAGGGTGAGCTCAGTGTGGAGAGACAGGCTGGCTGCTCACAGGGTGAGCTCAGTGTGGAGAGACAGGCTGGCTGCTCACACGTGCGGTATGTATGGTGAGCTCACTGTAGAGAGACAGGCTCTCCCTGGCTCCCAGTTGCCCTCAGGCTGCAGGATTGATGGCCCTGTGTCAGGAGTGGGGGGTGGCGGCTAGCGTGCTGCAGAGCTGTGGAAGCACGGATGCACACAGGGCCCATTTGCCTAACCGCAACACGTTGCTACCCACCTCCCCACAGTAGCTCAGCACTGTGATGTCATTCAGATTCTGTAAGGCAGAGCTCCAGGCTGTCACTCATCAGGGCACCCGAGACTGAAGAGTTTGCGTTGTGCTAATGAGGGAACATGAGAACAGAGAACCGCCCACAAGCGTTGCGGCCAATCACATACAGTTCCACACACTTATGACCCTAGTCAGAATGCTGCCGCTGTGTGTGAGACTGCTGTACGATGTGTGCATGGACAGGTAGGTGTGTGTGTGTGTGTGTGTGTGTGTGTGTGTGTGTGTGTGTGTGTGTGTGTGTGTTCAGTGCAATGACACATCCACACACCCCAACTTACTTACAGACGCTGTCATTTGAGAAGCACCAGTGTGTGACTATGTTACAGTGCAGAATTCCATAGAGAGAGGGAGAGAGGGGCATTCTGGGCCTGTTACAATGTGGGCAGTGTCCTAGTGGTGGTATTGAACAATGTGCTATTTTCTCAGTGGCTGATTTTACTGATCATTTCCTCCTCCCGACATGGGCCAGTGCTGCTTTTGTTACAAACAGGGAACCTGTGAGTCAGCCATCAGCACGTTCACTGTTTGTGTGCTTCTGGCTGTTGATCTGTGCAAGTGCACACTGATTGTGTGCACTTTTGTTTTGTGTGCAAGTAACCCAGCAGTCAAATGATAAGTTGTTAATAATGGAATCCTGATCATTGATGTGTGTTGTTCCAAGTGGGCCAGGTTTTGAGCCCCCCACCACCAGTGCTAACTGTGTCCCCCTCCTCCTCTTCCAGACCACATCCCGGAGGACCTGCGGGACCCCTTCTACACAGACCAGTACGAGCAGGAGCACATCAAGCCTCCGGTGATCCGACTGCTGCTGTCGAGCGAGCTGTACTGCCGTGTGTGTGGCCTCATCCTCAAGGGCGACCAGGTGGCCACACTGCAGTCCCACCAGTCTGTCATCCAGGCCCTGTCCCGCAAGGGTATCTATGTCATGGAGAGCGATGACACGCCTGTCTCCGAGTCCGACCTTGCCTGCGTGCCCATCAAGATGGTGAGCATCCCAGGGCCATTTGGGTTGGAGGGGGGTTGATGTCCCTGATGGGTATTTGGGTCCCCTTAGGGGGTAGCTGCTTTTGTGGTTTCACTCACCCCAATTGAGAGCTCAGTCTAAATTGTGTGTGTTGAGTGTTGATGGTGGCAGTCTGTTTCTCAGGTGATACAGCAGGATGTAAGGTATCCAGCTCTTCCGGCTGTAGATCTGTTATCTAATGCCCGATTAGCCACACAGTAACTGCCATTGTTCATAGATTGTATTTACATGCAATCTCGCTGACAGCGGTTTTTTTAATGCAGTTGATCCTGTGGAATATTTTTTGTGTAATTTAGTTTTTGTACAGGTATTTATTGTGTGTGTGGCAGGCGGCAGTGTAGCATAGTGGTTAAGGAACACGATTCCCTCTGGGGCATTGCTGTTGTACCCTTGGGTAAGGTACTTAACCCCCAATTGCCTCAGTAAATATTAAGGCTGTACCCGACTCAGAATTTTGTCAGTCGAATCGGATTTGGCTGTTCAATACCACGATTCGACTATTCGTTCCTTTTTTTTCCATATAGACTATCTGGCAATCAGAATATCCATTGGCATGAGTTTCAGTGATGCTTTCGACCACGTTAACGTAGTCAAATGCAACAGAGTCATGGGAACACATTTTTGAGCATTTAACCGTTTCGTCCATGCCGTCACAACGGTGTGATTAGCCCTTTAGCACGTATGCTAAAACCGGTGCTATTAGAAAACTAGATTGGAAAAATTCTAGCTAATTTTAGCTTTGAGGAAACAGCGATTTAACATTAAAAAATATAGCAAATGCTAACTGAAAACTATGAGAAGCTTAATAACGCTAATGAAAACATAACAAACCATATAATGTAACACGCGCTACAAAGAAGAAAAAATAAATTACATGCGAAAGGGTTAAATTAGCGTTGTAAATAGACTTATTGCCTGCATTAGGTGGTGTACTGGCCATCGGGCATACCGGGACAAATCCCAGTGGGCCGCCGCATCGGTGGGCCGGTGGACTGTCAAACAATCCATGAAGTTTTTACCGACCCTCTCTGTGTGCCTATGATCTAATGAAATGGTTCAATTGGGAGGACTGAGAAATGAACGTTTATTTCAATAACAAGATGCCATAATTTCATGAATGCTTTCACTGTTAAGGCATGTTGCACAGCAGTTTTCAATGACACACGTTCGTATGTAATCCTTTACATTGACACTGACAAAGTCACATCACGATTAGTTCAAACAGAGCTGAGTTGCGTAAGCTTACCAACAACGTGCTCATCTAACCTAAGTAAAATATTGCATTGTCACCGCTGTTTTTTTAATTAACGCTAAATAAAACGAGACAAGTTTTCAATGTTAGCTGTGTGTCGTTATCAAGGCAAGCAAGCTAGCTAGCTGGCTACCTAGCGGGTTAAAGGGAACTTCAGGACCGCTGATGTCCAAGTTGTACCTAGCTAGCTAGCTGCATTAAACGCGATGATATAGGCTAAAACTTGCTATGTGACTTATATTCAGAAGAAAATAATCATTTGTAAAGTCCATGCACATTAACTAATTAAGAGGTGGTCTCAGCTGTAGACAGAACTTGAGAATCATAGCCAAATATACTTAAATTCCTGAGCACACGCCCCCCCCCAGCCCAGGGCTGAATTTCTTTCCCAGTACACCCCTGCCTGCATTATATGTGTAGTAAATCTACCCGTTCTTGCATACAGAGTTTGCATTTAACTTTGTTAGGGCTGTCCTACAAAAGTTCGAAATTCCGCCATACTTTAGACTTCTTCTGAGACAGGGTTATAGCTAGCCTAGTTTACCAACCACTCCACCTCAGGGTTCAGCTTCTCTCATCTGTTAACCACCAGCGCATGTTGTCATGTGGATTTTTTTTAGCAAGCACGCCAGCTGGCTCTGCTAAAATATAAAAATATATATATGATTCCCCTTATTCATAATTCCTCATTGAAATGTTATACCTGTGCATTTTTGTAAGCTTCTATCTGTTTTATCCGGTTATTGTAATGCACACTGACTGACAAAAAAAAAAAAAAAAAAACGACTTGAAGAATCTCAGTTGGCTGACAGGTCTCGGACAGATAATTCGACTCGTCGACTTTCAGGGGGCAGCCCTAGTAAATATCCAGGTGTATAAATGGATAACATTTTAACTGATGTAAATTGCTCTGGGTAAGAACATCTGCTAAATGCCAATAATTTAATGTAATGTATGCACTGCTTGTCTGCTATGTCTGTTGAACTGGTTAAATCTGCTAACTTAGTCTAGGGTGTTTGTCATTACTAAAAGAAGGATGTTATCTTGGCCAGCTGCAGAGTGCTAGATAACCGTGATGCAAATACAGATCATGGGGAATTGTTCATGCTGTTTTGAATAACTTTGCTAATACGCAGAATGACATCACTGTGCAAATATCTGGCTGGTTTAGATAGTGGTAGGCTTGTCTCGTTTGCACTGTGAGATAGTAGGTGTTTGACTGCAAAACTTTCACAGCCATTGTCTGTACTACAAGAAATGTCACTGGATTCTTACCACTGTAATTTCATTGTAATACCATGGCTCTGCAGGTCTGAGGAGTGAACGTATGAAAAAGCGCAGCTGGATGCTTACTGCTGTAATGCCCATGTAATAGCATGTTTCTGCTAGTGTGAAGAGTGAATGAATGAAGAAACTTGCTTACCACCGTGAGCTGCTGGAAGCTCCAGGGTTCGCCGTTTGGGGTGTAACAGTGTGTGTGTCACAGTCAGCCTGTGTGACTGAGTTTTATCATCAGTGCCCAGAGATGAGTGCAAGAGGGCCATCTGCTGCCCTCCCTCTGACAGTGTTCCCTGGCCAAACTCACAGCGGGAGCAGCAGTGAGGCGTGTGCCCTCATCCAGGAGCCCCCAGCGGGAACGGCAAGCCGAGCGTTCCTCCGTTCCTGGCAGTATCCATATGGAGCAGAAACTGAAGAGAAATGGTTTTCGCTCGCTGTTTCTGACCAGCAAAGACAGAGAAGATGAAAGCAGTGCAGATGAGCTCGGCTGCTGACAGTGCCTTACTGAAGCAATTCCGCACGTCTGTATTTGAAGCCTCTGTACTTCCAGTCTCCCTGCACCACCTCTTCTCCCCCTGTCCCTCTCTACCCTCTTACTGCAGTGAGCTCTTTTAGATCAGACACATTCATTCACCCTGCTCCCTGCCACTCTGGCTCTGTTCCTGTGCATGAAAAATAGTGTAACAATCACAGCACCAGCTGAGTGCTCCTGATTTAACTGGCAATGTGTCTTTTGTCAGTCATCTTTAAGACAACATGCAGTTATCAAGTGTCATCCGACCATTATTTTTGGTGCTGATCAATGGAGCGATTCTCCTCACTTTGTTGATATTTCCACATTCTGATTGGCTGATGTCGATGTTCTGCTGGTTGCGAGGATGTGTCCTTGTGGCACCCCTGTGAGGACTGTCATGACTCAGCAGGGTGAGCAGCGGTCCCAGCCTTCCTACAGTCTGATTTCTCCCACTTTCAAATACCACACGTATACACTGCGCCTGGTTACTGCCTCTGTGTAGCCCCACCTCCTTGATTGAGGCTGCCATGGAAACCGACAATGACCCGGGCGTCTCTCTCCCATCTCCCCTCGGCCAGGTCGGCCCTTTAACAGCGGCGTGTCGCAATTGTAGGAGAAGGCGGTGTGTAAACAGACTCTGTGAGGCTAAATCCTGTTAAATGTGTTAAGAAAAGCTCCGGAACATCGCAGGCGCATGCTAGGTGCTGACGGAAGCTGCAGCTCCCCGCTCCAGACTGACGGGGCGGTTTCCATGGCAACCCCCTGAGCTCACCAGCAGCTTGGAGGCTGTGTGTGTCAGAGAGAGAGAGAGAGAGAGAGAGAGCGAGAGCAAGCGCTTCAGACTAGTGTTGCTACCTAAGAGAAGGCAGGAAGCAGCTTTAGAGGGAGGGGCTCATAATGTTGGACTACCCCACCCCCCAAAACCCTCAAATGGAGTCTGGGTGTATTCAACATGTTCAAAATGAAATAAAGCACATTTCTACTGGCTTCTAGGATAAATGTGACTTGTGCATCCATTAAAAGAATCATTTTCAATGTATATAACACAAGGAGCAGAGCTAGTAACTGAAAGGTTGCAGGCTCAGTTCCAGGCACTGCTGTTGTACCCTTGGGCCAAGGTGTCTTATCAGCAATTGCCTTAATAAATATCCAGCTGTATAAATGGATAAAATGGTGACCAATGTAAGTCACTCTGGATAAGAGTGACTGCTAGATGACAATACAATGTATTACAATGTAATGTAATATCACAGACTAACTAGGGCTGTGTATTGGCAAGAATACGACTGGCGATACGATACGTATCATGATACAGGGGTTACGATTCAAATATATTGCAATATATTGCGATACTGTTAGCAAGGCGATATATTGCGATTTTTTTAAATCTAATTTTAGGAAAACTGTCATAAGTATTTGAGTATTTGATTTTGGCATGCCACATTTTGCAAACGGCATGTTCTTGTCGATCTCCTTAGCTCCTTCTTTACTGTGGAAGCCAAAATGAGCCCACACTTCAGCTCTGTACGCCGCCGGAGCCGGTCTAACTCTTTCGGATTCAGCCATCGGCGGTAACGTTACTAGTCAGCTAGGTTTTCTAACGTTAGCGGCACGCCCTCACGCTACTTCCTGTCTCAGTTTACATTGTTACATTGGAGTGGAAGAGTCAAACGGCTGAAGATAGATTACAACATTGCTATCTAGCAGTCCGGGGTTTAAACACAACACAAAATCAGGGCTTAAAGCAACAAATTTTTCTGAGCCTGAAATGTTTTTTTTTTTTGGTGGGGGGGGGCATTTAGCTTTAATTCAAAATTGTAAAACAAAAAAAATACACATTAACACAATTTTGTATTACCGTGCTCAAAGTAAAAGTGCTTCATTTTTTTCTTAAATGCTATTAAAAACGAAAAGCGCAACTTCAATAAAAGTTGGTCGAGTAGCAAGATGCTGTGTTTCGCGAAACACCGCAGAAATTTGTGTGCTGTTGCGAAAGCTACAGCATGAGATTGTTTAATTAACAAGGACGGAAATTTGAATAATTAAGTGGCAAGTAATCCCAAAGCTTCCTCTTAAATGTTTCACTGAGAATAAACTTTTATGCTAGGTTGAGTGCAAAGAACAGTAACTTTTAGAACACAGACCTCCCAAAAGCTGTGATGTGTCATGAGAATTTAATGTAATTTAAATCGATAAATGCCATCCTTGTTAATTAAACAATCTCACGTTGTAGCATTTGCAAGCACACAAACTACAGACAGTCTGCGGTGTTTCGCGAGCATAATGATTTATTCTAATTACGCGATTGGTGTCGATTATTCTGTGAATTATTTGTTTTATTGTTAATCAAGGAGGATAAAGGGGAACAGGTTGAAAGTAATCATAGATTTAAGGGTAATGTTCGGGCTTCCCCTGTTTCCAGCTCACCCGCTGCCACTGCAGTATACGCCAAACGTTTGTCCGTCATTACCGTTTTCATTTAACCAAGCCATTTATTTTTCACCTCCCGTTATATTGTGCTTGTGTCTGCGCCAACCTTAACAAGTTTCGCTTCCATGCTCTATCTATTTGAATGCATGCTAGCCTATTGTGCATTACTCAACTGATACAGTCCCTGCAAATACTTCCTGGCACCGCCTTGCAGAAAGTTTAAAATAGTTGCCGATTGGATAAGAACAGTGCTCTCGTGCCAGTACATCGCCTAAACATGCTACCATTAGTTAAAACTCACCCGGAAAAAACACCACGTCAGTGATTGTTTATAATAAAACTGTGTTCCGGTCTGGTAATATCAGAGCCCATATACGCTAGTAATAATTTATTGCCTGAGCTAAAATCTCTGCACGCCGGATTTCCGGCTTGGGACTGGAGATCTTTAACCCATGCAAAGTGAACCACTGTCTGCCATGAATCTTTGCATGTAAACTATTAATTAAAAATCGATAGTGTTTTTGAGAATCGATACAGTATCACAAAACATAATATCGCGATACTCAAGTGTATCGATATTCTCTTACACCCCTAAGACTAACATGCCTTTATAACTGTGACAGCTAGGGGTGTCACAGACCAACAGCAGTTCAACTTTTGCATGACAGTGACAGCTTGCACTGTCAGTACCTGAGATCCTCTGCTTCTGAATGATCAACATTTCTGGCTGTGCTGTATTCTCTCTCAGATGGGACCCCATTGTCCAAGTGCACCCTGGTGCTCCCTCATAGAGGAAACACCAGCTTGTATAGCCGACTACCTAAAACCACGTGGCACCCTCAGTACACAGCTGTGAGCCAGCAGCCAATCGCGTAAATGAGTCGCGTCAATTGTCCAATCAGCAGGGGCGCCTGGGAGTCCAGAGACCATGTGTCTGTCAGCGTCAGACAGGTAGCTGCACTCTCCAGCTATGCCGCTCATCCACGGTAACGGTAACAATATGCACAACAATATGCACAGTGTGTCAGTTTAACGGCCTCTCTGCTCCCTGACCCCATCCCTGTGTCCTTGTGAAAGAAATTCCCACATGCCCACTCCATGTCCTCGTCCTGCCATTAAAAATAGCCAAGCGTCTGCTGCCCCTGCCAGCTCATTGCTGAAGCATGAGGTGAGCGCAGTCTCCACCCCGCCAGAGAGGGTCTGACCACAGCAGCCCACGTCCCTCACTCTCAGTGATAAAGTCTGTTCAGTTCAGCAACCTCAGAACTGTGTTTCTCAGGTTCTCAAACTCGCTGCGTAGAGTAAAGGGCAGAATGCATTGCATTTGCATTAATCAGGCATCTTCAGCTGTGCGGTCAGGCCTTGAACCAGAAGAGGGCCATTTTCCCTCTGTACGCCTGAGCGGTGCGTTTGCTGTGTCACACTCTGCCCTCGGTGTAAACACGGTAATGGCATTTTGGTGCCTCGGTGCTCCCTCACAGAATTCACTCAGATGGAATTCCTCAGGCCACTTTTACTCCCTGACGTCACCCTTTCTTTCTCCTGTTTGTTCTTGCCTAATTTGGGTGCAGGAGTATTTTTGAACACCAGCCTTATTGTGGCCTGTGATGAAAATGTTCCAGAATTTTTTTTGAAGTAGAAAATAACAGCTACAGCTACAATGGAAGCAGCTACTGTAGGTCTATTTTGAAAGGGAGTATTTCATAGAGCTAATACTGATGTGACTGACTACTGTACAGAGCAAAGGGTTTTCTCAGCTCAGTTCTCTTATTACCAATAATCTTATCACGTCTTTTTATCAGTTGATTTTGCCATGTTGTAATTAATTTTGCACAATACATCCCTTTTATCTGTTTCTTACAGCAATAGGTCAAAACTGCTTTAAAATTGTTTTCCTACAATTTTGAGTATATCAGTAGACCTCTTCACAAGCAACGTTAAAGGTTTGTGCAAAATTGCAGTTTTTCCTGTGATGGTCACTGTAAAATTGTGATTTGTTTGCTTTAACAGACGGCTGTTGGAACGAATGACCATGTATATGCCTGACAAATGTAGGAATCAGCAATCAGCAATGTGGGAGTCAGCCATGCCAATTTTGACCTTGAGCTTTTACATTTTTATGCAGTCATGCAGCGATTGCAAAATGTTGAAGCTGTTGGGAAGATTCACCCCAGCTCCCTGACCCACACTTTACCCAGAAATTCACTTGATAATGAAGGAACCTTTCATTCAGACACAGAGTTCAAATTAGTAAATGCACCACATGCACATGCATAACTCATACTGATAGCAGTAACTTTAGTGTAGATGATGAAGATGATACTCAATAAGCAGAGTCCCTCTCTGCCTTCAAGAAACATCTGAAGACACAGCTCTTCCACTCTCACCTGAGCACCTGAAACACTGTCCCCTAAAGGAACTTCTCATGTCTCAAAACTGTCTCCTCCTACACTATAAAAAAGTAATATAATGATTTAATGCACTTGTTAGCTGTACCAGCTAGTTTGTTCCTTGTCTGGCCAACCATTGAAACCTGGTCATGCAGCCCTTCTAATATTGTTGACTCCTTATGGTTTTTTGCTTGCGTTGTACTCTAAATTGCTTTGGATAAAAGCATCTGCCAAATGAATAAATGCAATGTAAATGTAAATATTTTTATTTCAAGATGGGCTCCTTCTGGGGAAATTTGGCATATTGGGCCTTTGTTTGGTTTTAACTTCTTTTTTTATGGCTGTTCTCAGGTCTCTTAAGATGCGTAAACTAAATTTTTTTTGGAAGTGCAGGTTGCACTCAGTAAGCTCACTTGTGCATTATAGCTGTTGCATGTAGTATTCATGGGGAACGTTTGGGTGATGAACAGTTTTAAATGGATAAAAAGCTTGTGTGAACTTAATTTGGAGGCCACGCCCTATGCATGCCAACCTGTTGGAGTCCAACGTTTGGGCATCCTATGTCATGGCATGCCACCTATCTCCAAAATTTGGTGTATGTTTTGGTTGTACTATTAAAGATACAGCAATTTTTAAAAAATTGTGCTAAAGATGTCACATGGTTTGGCAGCCATCTTGGGTGAATGTATGATAATGTATTCATAACTGTTTCTGCTGATTTGTCTCTTGCATAATTATTAAATCTTAAACTCTTAAATTTTGTCATGTAACAGCAGTTTGATAAGTAAATCTGTGTTTGCTTTTGACCGAGTAGGCTGTCATGACAGCTGTATGATGTATTGGAAATTATAGGTTCATGTAGTTCAAAGCTGGGTCTCCTGATCCATTACTCGTATTACCTTCAAGTATTACAGACAGATCCATAGTGTGACATTGTTTTGACACATGAAATTAATTGTTCTTGCTCACATGGCATGGTGTCTATAGTGTATATGACATTCATACATACAGGTAGATGAGTGTTAAAGCCATTTCTACTCATGTATGACTTTCATAACCCACAAATACAGCAGGCCCATTGACCAAGGAATAGGGCTCATATGTGATTTGAAATTGTTTGGGTCATATGCTTTGGCAGTGTCATTGCCTGTGGCAAATGTATGTATATGCATTGTAACCCATTTTTTTTTATTTGTCACTCACAGAAGCTTCACTCCTTGCAGATGGGCTCACAGTAGACTGTTGTATGTGAATGGGAGTTGCACACATTGCACATGGTAAATGTGGTGATGTGCCTCAGTAGTTCTTGCTCACTTGCTTGAGCTTCACTGACACTTGCATTACCTGCAAATTGTGCGTGTACAATCATACATAATGGTCAAATGGTCAAAATGCATGCTAGCTTTACTACAGAAACTGCTCTTCAATATGTTAACAGTGTATTTCATCTTGGAAACTTGTGAAAGTGCTGGCAAACTCTAGTACATGCTTGTGTAATCTGCACACTTACCTCTCCGCATTGAATAGAAGGTTTTGATTGGTGGTTGTGTAATGCCACCTGTGTTTTATTTTGGTGCTCTGGAGGGTCCTGAATAGAGCTAATCACAGCCCCGTCCTGCAGCTCCTTAGCAGCGATTACCGGACCTCTCAGGAGGTGCTTTACATTTAAGCCCTGTGTTGCACAGCTCCTCTTTCTCTCTCCTTCTCTTCGCTGGATCGGCCCTCGCACCATTCACACCGGGGTTCCTTCTCATTATCGGCCGCGGTCACTCTCGGGCGAGCGGGACATTCCAAAACCAAATGCCTAACTAGAGTGTGACAATGCATTGGTACCCACATCTCAAAATGGAAAAGTAACCAAGTGTGAGATTTTGGAATGGGAGAGGGGGAGGAGGTGTTCGGCCAGGGTGAGTTAGCATCTTCTAACATCCTCTTTATCTCTTTCGGAACATCCGGCGTCAGCTAGTGTACCACAAAGCAGCCACTTAAAGGATAAGAAATTCATTAGAAGATACAGGTGTCTGCTCCTGCAATGGTTTGAGAGTGTCAGGACCATCCTGCTGTTCTGCGTCGCATCCCACTCCTGTAGCGTTTATCATCTATTAAGGTTCGTTACGGGGAGAGAGTTTTTGTTGGTCATTGGATCACGGCCTGTGAGCTGGTGATGCCTGATTGGTCTAACTCATAATGTTTCCTCCCACCCGGGCAGAGCGCCCACATGCCCATGATTGACGCCCTGATGATGGCCTACACGGTGGAGATGATCAGCATCGAGAAGGTGGTGGCCAGCGTGAAGCGCTTCTCCACCTTCAGCGCCTCTAAGGAACTGCCCTTTGACCTGGAGGATGCCATGGTCTTCTGGATCAACAAGGTGAGCTGCTCCACCACGTGCATTGTGGGTCAGGGCAAGGAAGCGCTTTGAAATGGGTATCAGTTGTTTTTTGTTTTTTTTTGCAAAGGCAATAGGGTATTCCTTCTGAAAGCATTTACCCCAGCGAAAGATTTTTGTTGGCTGTACCACAGATTTGTGCAACATGACACCTAGCTGTGCGTGCTGTTTACATGTGCTTGGTTACTTTAGCCAAACATGTTGGTGTTACCATGGTTATCACCATTGAACTTACAAAATCTACTAACCCTCCAGAGCTCAGCATGTATTTAAGCCTGTATTTGAGCCAATGTTTGTGTTAACTGACTAACTAGTACTTAATTATATGGTTTGTGCATGTAACTTTTAAATTTATCACTGCTCGAACAGATTACAGATCTGTTTATACCAGGTTTTGTGTCCAACTCGTCCTTTCTGAGCTTATTGGTGTCCTCAGGAGGAGGCCCTGTTCCCAGCTAGGGCTGTGCGATATGACGATATGTATCGTGTGACGATAGAAAAACGTCTATCATTTCATATTATGCTCTATCGTTTATTTCGTTGTGTCACAAATCACACACTTTATGGCAATATTTTTCGTCATTTGGACGACGCTTTCCGTTCTTCCACACGGCACGGATGCAGGCAGAAAATTAGCATGAAGGCAACACAAACAAACATGGAGGAGAGTGAATGTGACACAGAACTATAGTTGAAAAGTGTTTTCTATTTATCTTTTTATATTTTATACATTAATATTTTATATTTCATATTTTGTTACATGCTTAACCCTATGTAGCGTGCATGTTACGTTACATGGTTCATTATGTTTTCATTAGCGTTATTAAGCTTCTCATAGTTTTCAGTTAGCATTTGCTATATTTTTTTTAACATTAAATTGCTGTTTCCTCAAAGCGAAAATTAGCTAGAATCTAGTCCTTTAATTGCACCAATTTTAGCATACGCGCTAAACGGCTAATTACACCAGTGTGACCGTAGGCATGAAAGGGTTAATTGAAAATTTGCACAAAGGTTCTAAATAAAAGGAGAAAATAATCAAATATGAGTAACTACCTTTTATTTGTTGAGTATATAATTCAAAATGTAATAAGAAATAGGCCTTTCCATGTGGTCATTTTATATAAACTATTTATTCATTAAATTTACAGAAAATGTGCTATATCATGATATGTATTGTTATGGGGATATGAAATGACCTATATCGGCATATGAGATTTTGGTCATATCGCACAGCCCTATTCCCAGCCCAAAGTGTCTCATCCCCCAGAGTATGTTACCCACCTCAGTTCCTCGCCCCTGACCCTGAATTCGCCCTGGCCCAGCCCCAGCCCTTGACTCTGCCTTGACCCTGCCCCTGGCTCAGCCCCAGCTCCCGATCCCACCGTGACCACACCCCAGTTCCTCTGAGTATTGACCCTGTGCGAACTGTGTGCTTGATATGGGCAGGCGTGTTGTGACAGCAGGCAGTTGGCATATTCCCTCCTTGTCCATCGGACAGCTTGCCCTCTGGAGCGCAGCACTGCGAAGGCGAGTGACTCAGCAGCACTGTGGGTTTTATTACTGTGGGTTGCACTCGCCCCCACCTTAACCAGCTCATTAACTATTAACATGCAGACTGCTCAGAGGCCTCCCATCATGCTCTGCTCTGAGCCACACAGGCAGGAAAAATCTGGGGCTGCATGCTGGTGCTCAGAAAGGACCAATCTGTGGCGCAGAGGGTGGGCCTGTCCACTCTAACTCACTCCCTTCATGCCTTGCACAAGCTACAGGAGAGAAGGCTGAGGTGTAGCATTAGCTGTGGATTTATTAGGCCAAGGTCCAAATTGCTGGACTGCTCCATGCTGTCCTGTTTTCTGAAGGTGGTGCGCTGATTGCATTACAGGTGAACCTGAAGATGAGGGAGATCATGGAGAAGGAGCTCAAACTGAAGCAGCACCTGCTGGAGTCTCCAAGCCACCAGAAGGTAATGATGGCTGTGCCCCCTTTTGCAGTCGTCTGCGCATACCGGACAGGGATCTGCCCAGCTGCAATGTGACGTGACGGCTTCTGCACACTGTGCCAGTGATTAAAACTCACACAAGCTGTTCACTCATGGACGTGTCCTGATTCCTCAGCAAGCACATTTTGGACCCTATCTTAATCCTGATCTTAATTGGCTTGCTTCCTTATTAATCCTGTAACTGCAGTGGGAAGGGTTTCAAGTGCTGAAGTTCTTTGCAAAGCCTATGATTGTAACTGGAGTACTTCTCACATTAAATACTGTGCTCCATGGATCATGACCATTGAAAAGTTTGCCTTGTTAACATTAGAGAGTCTAACTGACCAGTCAAATGCCTTTGACATAGCTTTCTCCTCCTCTGACATCGTGATTAGCATGCTTCCTTGTATTTCCTTGACATTTGTTCATGCCCGTTTATATTAACTCTTTAACTGCATGTGTTTGGTATCCTTTACCTGAAATCCAGTTAAAGTACAATCCAGCCTGGACCCAGTTTAACCCTGTCAGACTGTTCTCTGGCTGCAGTAGGTTTGATTTAACAGTGTCGATCTGTATTGTAACCGGAAGTAGATCTGATCCCTGTTTGCATCTGACCGTTTGACCTTTGTGCTGCTCTTCCTGTCTCCTCCTCCTCCTCCTCCTAAACTCCCTCCCTGCTACTTGGATAGTCTCCCTCCAAATGGTATTGGAAACTAGTACCTGTAAGTTGACTGCTAGCTTCTCCTCTTTTCCCGTGTTAAAGGCATTATCACTGTGCTCTCGGTGTGTGTCGATGTGTGCCTGCAGCCATCACTCTGTGTGTAGGCCACTGAAAACATGCCAGACATAACCAGGTAAAACTAGTGCATCCAGGAGGTCCCAGTGTGAGCCTGCCACCTCTCTCCCACTGCACCCCCCTGCAGGCTGTAATGTCCCATTAGAAGTCTCTCCCCCATCACCTGCACACTTTCAGTAGCAGCCAGTGGTTAGTTTCCAGCGGGAAGCCCTGGGAGTCGAGGACGGGGGGCTCCTCTAGCCCAGCCCCAGTGGAGAATGGCATGGGTGCACAGTATCGGCCTTTCATGCTGGGCTGCACTGAGTAGAAGCCCCGCAATGCCGCCCCTACGTGACCTGTGCCTCATTTTCACCCGCTGCGCCTTTCTCCCTCACCGAATTTTTAATTACCCCGTCCCCCGCTAGTGGCCACCCCTTCATTGTCTCTCTGCTGTTTCTCTGTCAGCCTGATTTCATGCACGCGCTGGCCCATTGCATGCTGGAGCCGGTGGAGTTCTCCCGCGTGGTACAGTACACCTTTACTCCCCTGCTCTCCCTCTCCTTAATCTCTGTCCCCCTGCTCTGCTCCTTCACTGAGCTTCTCATCTTCCATCTGTGTGTCCTTCTTCTACTGTCCTTCTTCCTTACAGTAATGCTCTTGGGGAATGTTCCATTATTACTCTCTCAGCTATACCCCGCCTCTTGCTTCCATACTCTGATGTGGTTCCGCTCTTTCTATGATGTCCACCCTTTTATACTTGTTCCCCCCCACAATGCATCACCTACTGTCCTACTCCGCTGCACTACCTCTATACTGTGACAGAGCAGAAGTCCACCACACAGCTAGTGAAGTGAGCGTAGGCCTCACGGCATTTTGCGTCCCTCCCAGAATTCTGGATGCATTGACTCTCTTGGCGCGTGTGGTAGCTGCCACCTGAGGATGCTGTTTGTTTGTGGTTTTGTATTCTGTGTGGCTCAGGCTCCCCCAAGTAGTGCTCAGCATTTGTAGCTGTGAAAACAGAGACCTTCTATTTTAGAATGGTTCAACAGATCAATAGCGCTTGGCTGGGGGAATGTTCTGGCACAGATGCTGTGCCACAGCATTCTTGCCCTGCACTGTGGGTGGTCGCCCCTGATTGGCATGCGCTGTCCAGGTCGCTCCCAGAGGAGTGGAAACGGAGACACAGTTGTCTTGCTCAGAAATCATGTGGTTACATCGGTAGAAGTGGGGCATCAAACTCAACTCCTGTTAGGCCACAGGTATGCTGATTTTTGGTGTGCCCTGGATTACCTAAGCAGCCCAGTTGTATAGTCAGTTGAGCGCTCTGCTGTATTTTGCAAACAGCAAATCACTGCAGAGGACTGTACTCTTATTGGTGAAGTTCCTCTGTTGATGGAGTTAACTCTGCTGTTTAAGGTGGTGAGGGGGAAAGCAATAGGAATAGAAAGCAATATGTTTTACCCCCAGGAGCTGAGTTTGGCACCCCCTGTGGCTGACCTGCGCATCCTGCCTTGTAAAGCAGCTCAGATCTGGTTGGACTGAAGGTGGGCCCTGTGTAGGCTGAACCCCTGCCTACTGGTCTCCGCCTGCGCTGACAGCTCATCCTTTTAGTGTGCATCATTATCAAAGGCCTTGTGTGCTCAGGACTTAGTTTGCCCACACCAGGCCTGGGGCTGGATGTGCAGGCTGTTGTGTGGGCCCAGAGCTGTCTGTGATGACCAAGGCCTGGGGTGGCAGACAGAGCAATCCCTGGTTAAAATGGTGGGGTAGTTAACAGAGGTGACTCTCCTTGTATAGTATTCTCTCATCAACCAAGCTTTGGGAGGGCTGAATTCTAGACAAGGTTAAGTATAACCACACATAACTACACTCAGTGTGCCACACTCAACAGCATATTTACTTGTATTATGTTGAAGTAAAAAGACTACACAAGAAACAAAGTACAGAGTACCACTGAGAGGCAATCACAATGCTAACACAGCTTCGCTGGCTAGTGATGCTAATAATATAGGCTCAGGTGCTGGGGAAGCTAGATATCTAACCACAAGAGATGCTAGTGATACAGCAGATGGTGATGTAACCTTCAGTCTAGCCAATTCCCTGACCACATGCAGAGCTACAGAGACATATACACATTTTAGTTTAAATGAATCTTGATTAAAACCTGAGCTTTTTAAGCATTACATTTAAGTTCACAGAAAGCTACTGTTTACTTTCTGAATGTGACACGCACTGCCAACAGCTCTGTAGCTCTGTGCTTAATGAACTGCATTTAGCTGCAGCTAAACCTGTTCTGTTGGCATGCATCTTTCTAGCAACTGCTAGAGGCTAGTGTACTATGTGGGACTACTGTACTAAGTTATTTGTTTTGTCTATCAGATACTAACATAGCTTGTGTTTTGAGTCAGTATCCATTTATGACTAAAAATATACTGATGTACTCAGTATCTTGCTCTAAGGGCATATCAGTGGTTTCCCACCTGGTTTGATCACCAGACCTGTTGTGAAACCACTGTTCACTATAAATCACTCACCTCTCTGCTGCCTCCACGACTACGGTGGAGAGCTCATGTCAGATGGATTGCTGTGTCCTGCCGTCTCCACGGAAACATGGTCACCTGCTGCTTCAGTGCCCTCCACGCCCCAGCTGCTCTAATCGGTGTCCGTCCCTGTTTCCAGGTGCGATATCGCAGGGATCACCTCTCTGGCCGACAGCTGCCCTACTTCCCCCTGCTGGAGGATCTGATGAAGGACGTGTGTGATGGTGCCGCCCTGCTGGCAGTGGTCCACTACTACTGCCCCGAGCACATGAAACTTGATGGTAGGCACGGAGGTGCTTTGTACTTCCTCCAGCTGTACAACTTGTACATTTCTGGAGCTAGGATTTCTGTACACTAACAGGGGGCTCAGTTGGGTGATACAGAATACAAGAACAGCCACTGGAGCAACCTACATACTGAAGTGACATAATCTTCACTGTTTTGTATTTATTTACACAGCATTTTTGTCCTTTTCCTGTGTAATCATGTCTTACCAAGCAAGCTGGTCATTCTCCAGACATTAAAATAGCTTTAAAATGCCACACTGGTGTTTGCAGAGTGGTTTTCATAGTGATCTACCTGCATCAGCAAGTGCTGCTGATAAGTCTGTCTTTGTGGAGCAGCCGGGCAGTGATCATTGCCATAACCCTGTGTTTCTCTCCCAGATATCTGCTTGAAGGAGGTGACCTCAATAGCTGACAGTCTCTATAACATCCAGCTGCTGAAGGAGTTTGCCAATGAGTACCTTAATAAGAGCTTCTATCTGACCACTGAGGACATGCTGTATGCTCCTCTAGTGCTCAAGGTATACCATGGTCAGATTGTGTGTTATATATATTCCAAACCTTTCTTTTAGCACAATGGCATGTCAACACAAATATTTCACAGCTTCATTATGGCACAGACAAATTCATAAATATGTACCATTATGTGCTAAGTTTAAATGGTTATTCTTGCATGATAAAATGTATATTACTTTTCAACCTAATGTTTTGTACATGGGATCCCTCCAGGGGGTCCCGAGCCCAAATTTGAGAGTCACTGGCATACATTCGTCAGAAGCAGGTTAGAACTCATGATCGCCATTAGCCCAGTTTCCTAGTTAACGCTCCACAGTGATGCGAGTCTCCACAGATCCTTCTACAGGGCCCTGTAACACGTCCTCTCTGTATTTCAGCATAACGTCATGGTCTTCATTGCTGAGCTCTTCTGGTGGTTCGAGATTGTCAAACCTGATTTTGTCCAGCCCAGGGACCTCCAGGAAATCAAAGACGGTAAGGAAGCACCAGGGCTGGCTTGTCCCGACTGACCGCATTCCTGATGGGCGTTGCTGTTCTTGCCTTTCCATGGTAGAACACAGTGCAGTCAAACCTGCGTGACAAGGAGGCTCTGTAAAGCCGCTGATGTAAAAACCTGCTGCATGTCAGGGGTTACACATGCCAGGAACAGTTCCCTTTTGCCAAAATGAATTTTAGAAGTCAGCTTTTGTTCTACTGGTCAGTATTTTCATTTTCATAAGGCTGCCCAACTGGTATAAAACGTTAAATTGGTTTCACCTTTCTAAGGCAGTGAGAGTTGACTTCATTAGCAAAGGCGTGCTGACATTTCAGATTCAAACAGCTCATTCATGCTCACCTTGATGGTGCCTCTGAGGTCTCTACCTGACTGAAATGCCCCAGTGGGGAATCAAACCAGCAACCTTTTGGTTGTGTGCCCTGCTCCTTACCGCTATGTTACACTGCTGCCCCAGCAGCCCACTCGTGCATTCACTGGAGTGGTTGTTAGGCTGTTGCAGTCCACAGTGCATTGCGTTACTCTGTGCTTTCTGTCCCTGCTCTGACACCCTCTCCCTCCTCTCCCGCAGCGAGGACAGTGCAGTCTAAGAGCGCCCGCCCCCCAGTGCCCATTTCCAACGCCACCAAGCGTAGCTTTCTGGCGATGCCCACCTCGGGGGACAGCGTGGTAACTGGCCAAAGCCCAGAAGTCTGTAACAGGTACTACCTGCACCTTGAAGAGTCTGACCCTCTGTAAGTCTGTCTTTCCCATCTGTCCCATCCTCTGCTGCTGTCTCTGTGCTGCTGTTATTCCTGACCACGCTGCAGTGGTGGCGTCTTAAGCCTCACTTACTGAGACTTGTGCGCGCGCACACACAACACGCACACACACACTCACTCACTCATAAATATACTGATATCATTTCTAGACATATTGATGTAGATTGGGGGGTATGACAAAAATATCTGCATTATATCAGAGATATAGCACTAGAAGACCATATGAGGTTGACACTTGTAGATATTAGGACGCAGGTGGTTGAACTCATTAACAGCTTACCACGTTTACATTCAGAGAAGTGCTGCCGAAATACTATTCCTCTTTTTGTTTGCATCTTACAGCATGTATTATGGTTATTGTTAAACTAATGGGCATTGAAGACTTGAACAGGAGCATGAACACACAGAATGTGAATATGGTAGCAGAGCAGCATATTTTCTTACTTTAGTCACTCTCTGCTGTCTCTGAGGATCAGGGTTGTCTTAGCCCATCTGCGCTGCTCTGATCTCATTAAAGAGACCTGCCGCTCCACTTGTGTGACGCAGAGCAATGAATGACTGCACCCACCATTCGTTTAACACCAGTTTGTACCCTCAGAGTTATTTCCAGGTATATCTTTGATGGACGTTCAGCTAAATACTTGATACTTGTTGACAGCATGTGCAGTGCAACAAGTGCAGTGTGAAAGTCCCCCGGGAGGTTTTCACACTGGCTTGTCTCGCACTCTCATACACTGTATGCCCCCACCTGTTAGGACTGCGGTGCATTTAGAAGCTGTGTTAATTGGATTGAGTTTGATTATAGTGACAACATGGGAGGCACCATGTGACAGGATAATACAGTGACGCGTGCACACATGTAGGTTGGGTCAGCAAGTAAACATGGCAGAGCAACGCTGTGTTTGCAGAAGGAGTGAATAGACCTGCTTAAACTACTGATGGTGGGTGGGGCTGTGTTTCCTGTCCCTTTCACATGTGTTCCTCCTGCTTTTCTGCCTCTGTCCCCTGTGTGATGTCAGTCCTCTTTTTTTGTGTGATTTTGCTGTTGTGATGTTGGCTCCCACGTTTGTGCTGTCTGTTCCCTGGAAAAAAGGAACTGGAATTACAGTCCGCCACTGTCACCGTTGCTTGTGTGAAGTGCGCTGGGTCACTGGCTCCTCCCAGCTCTAGCCTGGATGATCTGATTAGGCCATCGTTTGACAGCAGTGAAGCAGTATGATATTAGCTCAGTGACGCTTCATTGGCTTTGAATTCTAAACCTCCACAGGGCTCAAATCGCATACATCGGGGTGTCTCGATTAAGACCTCAGTGTCAAGATTTGGAGCACACTGAGTCCATGGCTAGCCTTTGATGTCATGATGCAGCTAGGGAGAGCAAAGCAATCTAGCCAGACAGTGTCCCAGTTGTACCTGTAGCATACCTTCTTAGAGTAGAAATGTGTGGTATGTGGTATAATTTGATTTTGGAGAAGGATCAGCTTGAATTGGTGCTGTTGCGCGTTTGTGACATATTTTTCTGGAAGGCTGACTGCTTGTTTGTCTCTCAGTAGTAAAGGGAGTCCTGCCCTTGGCCCCTCCCATCCACTGCTCCCTCTGAGACAGAGACAGCAGAAATCCCTGCAAGGAGAGGAGAGCTTAGGTAAGAGCTGAGTCACAAGATCAGTGCTGCCCTCTAGTGGCATGTGGGGGAAATTCATTTCGAAAA
Source organism: Megalops atlanticus (assembly GCA_019176425.1). Taxonomy (NCBI): domain Eukaryota; kingdom Metazoa; phylum Chordata; class Actinopteri; order Elopiformes; family Megalopidae; genus Megalops; species Megalops atlanticus. The sequence continues at coordinate 39,962,014 of CM032880.1, read as the reverse complement.
CAAACACAATGTGCTTCTTGTTTTTGCCAGTGTCAGTTAGATTTTTATAAGCAGTTGATTCCTACAAATGGAGAGTATCATTTTTTGTATTCATTATTGAAAGAGCTTTAGATGTCTGCAAGCGAATGCATTTCATTAGCTGGATTTACTGAGTGTACTGTGTGATCTTTAAAAGACGATAATGTACAAATGGAGGAATTTGTTTTATTTGCACAGATACAAATATATTACTGAAATTTTACCTGTGATTATAGGTATAATCAGGTTGTGGCTTTTGCCACAGGACAGATTTTTGCAGTTTAGAGAGGCAGGGAAGGACCCCAGATGAGCTAAAAGTTTGCATGTTCCTGTATGTAGGGCATCGGAACCGCTCAAACTCCCTAACACGCGTGGATGGCCAGCCCCAGGGGTCAGTGGTGGCCTGGCCAGACAGGAAGCAGAGGTAAGGGGACAGGACTACCACTGCCAGCCCTTACATTAACACCATTTAATGATGGAACTGGACTAGTGATACCAGCATATTACAGACATTACCTGATGCCACTGGTGACAGGTTTTCATGGATTTTGTCTCTAAAAGTCATTCAGTGCAGAATTATTTGTATTTTTGCAAGTTGTGAGGTTGTCAGGTTGGACAGTGACCTACTTCTGCAAAGAACATCTGCTGAAAGTACAATATACTTGATCTGTTCTTTGACCCTATTTTTGATTGATTTTGATTTGAGGCAGTAGGAAATTGGAAAAGCAGCTGCTACTTTTTGGTTTTGCCCCAAATCTTACATGTCCACCTCCTGCTCCCTCCAGGCCCATGTCCCAGCCCACCCCCTACGCGCTCCACTATGCCACCGACAGTGACGCTGACCTGGCTTCGGGCGACAGCGTCAGCCTCGCCCGCTCCATCAGCAAGGACAGCCTCGCCTCCAACGTGGTGAGCATCACCCCCAAGCACCAACTGGGGGCGCCAGCGGGTACCCAGGGCCCGCGCCGTGTCAACGGCCAGAGCTTGCTGGGACACGTCAACATGGAGGATGAGGAAGAGGAGGAGCTGGTGGCCATCATCAGGTCAGAGGAAGGAGCTGACGGTGGCCACCTCCCAGACCAGGGTGACCTGGACCTCCAGAGCGTGTCCTCCGGAGCCACAAGCGCCCATACCCCCCAGAGGAGGCCCGAGGAGGGGCCCGAGCCCCGACCCGATAGCTTTTACTTAGAACCACTGATGCCTGCTGTGCTGAAGCCAGCGAAGGAGAAGTCTGTAAACCCCAACAAGGAGGAGGAGTGCGGGGAGGGCAGGACCCGGGGGTCCTACCGGAGGGTAGCTGAGGGACCCGCACCCTCCACCAGGAGGAGAGCCCCTGGAGCTGACCATGACCTCAACCGGACCTTCACTCCCATCTCCAGTGTCGAGTTTCCCCCCACAGAGCCGACACGGCCCCCGGTGGACGGTGGTCTGGGCACCGAGCGGCCCTGCGGCTTCTTTCTCCACACGTCAGACTCCGAGGACAGGCCGCCCCTCGCTGGGCACGTCCGCAGTGGCCCCTTCCCTGTCCCGCTGCTGGCGTGGGAGATTGGCCGCGACTCGGACTCAGAGATCGCCGACATGGACGAGGACGAGCCAGATGAGGAGCTGGAGCAGGGCAAGGCCAAGGGCTACGGCGACGAGGAGGAGGAGGAGTCAGCCAAGCTGCAGGAGGACATGAAGGTGCGGGAGCACGAGGACAAGGATGGGGCCAGCGGCCGCTCCAGCCCCTGCCTCAGCACCGTGTCGCAGGCCAGCAGTGCTGCCAGTGGCAGTGTGCGCATGACCAGCTTTGCAGAGCGCAAGCTGCACCGGACAGGTGGCAGCGGGAGTGGTTACGACGCACGCTCCAGCTCCAGCAGCTCGCAGAAGACCACGCCCGATGGCTCAGAGTGTGCCCCCCCACCCCTCACCTCCTGGAAGCTGAGGCGCGAGCAGAGCCCCACAGGGCAGGGCAAGGATGGTGTCAACGTGCTGGCGTCAGAGCTAGTGCAGTTGCACATGCAGCTAGAGGAGAAGAGGCGCGCCATTGAGATGCAGAAGAAGAAGATGGAGTCGCTCTCTGCCCGGCAGAGGCTGAAGCTGGGGAAGGCAGCCTTCCTCAACATCGTCAAGAAGGGCAAGAGCGACACCCTCCCCCAGCCCCTGAAGGCCGACTACTACTCCCGAGAGGAGCAGAGGCTCAATGGCGGCAAGGAGCTATCCTCTAAGGATGACTCCTGTGTGGGTGGGCTGAGGGGTACGGCCAAGGAGTGGGAGGTGCAGGAGGGGCGGACCTCCCTCCGGTGGGCCAGGGAGTCCCCATCCTCTCCTGGTACCCTGGAGGCAGACAACAAACTGAATGGAGGACTGCTGCTGGATGATGGTGCGGCTGAGCCGGACCTGAATGAGTGCAACCGCTCCATTGAGATGCTGAATGAGGCCATCAGTGCCATCCAGCAGCAGATGATGCAGCTGTCCCTGCAGCAGGACCTGCTGATGAAGCAGAACATCCAGTCTCCCCCTGGTGGGGCCTCCCCAGCTGCAGCCCCTGGCTCCGGCTCCTCCTCTGCACCAGCCAACGGGAAGGGTGCCCCGCCCGAGCCCAAGATCCGCCCCGCTGTGCACTTTGTGGAGCCCCTGTCGGCCTCGGGGAGCGCTCCGGTGCGCCGGCCACCCAAGCTGAGCTCGGGGCGGGGCCCACGGGCCAAGCCAGCCGACCTAAAACTGACCAAGGACAGTGGCAAGCCGGCATCGCGTGCCATCACCCCCACCCAGAGCGTGGAGACCCTCCCCCATCTCAGGCAGTTCCCTGGGGGCCGGACCCCCAAGGAGGAGCAGGAGGGCAGCGGCCCTTCGCCCAAAGAGGCGGCCAGCCCCCTGGAGAGGGGCAACCTGCGGCGCGCCACCTTCCGGCTTCACGATGAGGCCAACCAGCGCACCTTGGCTGCCCCTGCCCCTGCCCCTGCCCCCACGTCCAGGGAAGCGAGCTCCACCCTGCCCGAGTGGCCCGCTGAAGAGATCCCGCCTGCAGGCCCAAGGGAGAGCGAGTCAAGTGTGCTGGACAGCACGGGGAGGGAGGCTGCTCCCGCTGAGGAGGTGTCCCGGAGCAAGGCCCACCTGATCGAGGTGGATCTGTCCGACCTGAAAGACCCATCTGAGGAGGGTGGCTCCGACATCCAGGATATGACCGTCGATATCACAGAAGGGGACCAGAAGTCTGTGCTTGGGTTCTTTTTTAAGGTACTCTGTGTGTGCGTGTGCGTGTGTGTGCGCGCGCGTGCGGTTGTGTGCGTGTGCGCAGTTTGACATTTTCTCAGAGGACGCTCTTATCCGGAGTGATGTATCCACACATGATTGAAGTTATCCTTTTATACAGCTGGATATTTACTGAGGTAGTTCAGATTAAATATATTGCCAAAAGGTACAACAGCGATGTCAAGGAAAGGAGGTTGCCACTGCTGTTATATTCCTGCGAGAGTTATGTACTTGATTGCCTCAGTAAATATCCAGCTTGTACAATGGATATGCCTTTGGATGAGAGTGACATAAAATTTAACACAACAGCGTTGGGAATAACATTTACATTTACATTTATTTATTTGGCAGACGCTTTTATCCAAAGCGACGTACAAAAGTGCAAATAGTGGGCAAACAGGCACAAGAGCAAGATGTGTACAGGTCATACAATGCAGATAGTGCTGAAGGTCAGTGTCACGAGCCAACTAATCTGAACTAGGATTGCATATCAAATACAATTACAGGAACAATAAAGTACCGCTATACTACCTAGGTAAGTGAGCAACAAGTACTAGACAGGAGTCAGATTTACAACATCAAAGTTACAAGGTCAAAGTGGCAGAGGTATTAGTCCAGGTAGAGTCTGAAGGGGTGTGTCTTCAGCGCACGTCTGAAGGGTTGGGGTAAAGGAGTTGTTCTCAGCGGGGTGGGGAGTTCATTCCACCACGGGGGGGGCGATGATGGAAAAGCGTCGTTGTGAGGAGCGTGGGCCTTTCGTTCTGTTGGTGGGAATAAAACTGGCAACCTTTTGGGTTACAAGCCCTGTTGTTACCACTACATCATGTTACTGTGTTTCTGTTTCTGTAGTTGTAGCTGTTGACTGTAAAATATATTCAAGTGATTACATATATATATTTTTGCACAGTCCTCATCTCAGCAGGCAGGTTATAATAACACAGTGTGTACGCAGTCTAAGTGTGCTGTATGTTTGGGTGTCGGTGTTACAGGATGAGCAGAAGGCTGAGGATGAGCTGGCGAAGAAGCGGGCGGCCTTCCTGCTGAAGCAGCAGCGCAAGGCTGAGGAGGCGCGGCTCCGTAAGCAGCAGCTGGAGGTGGAGATCGAGATGAAGCGCGATGAGGCCAGGTACCGCCCCTGCTGCTGCCTGCATCCCTGTGCTGCACCTCGTGGGATCCGCCGTGGAAAACCAATGCTAAAACGAGTGCCGCTTTCCCTGTTGCCCTCTCCCAGGCGGAAGGCCGAGGAAGACCGGATCAGGAAAGAGGAGGAGAAGGCCCGCCGCGAGCTCATCAAGCAGGAGTACCTGAGGCGGAAACAGCGGGAGATGATCGAAGAGCAGGGCCTGGCCAAGCCCAAAGGCAAGCCCAAGAAGCCCAGGCCCAAGTCCGTGCACCGGGGAGAGTCATCCAGTGACACATACTCCAAGTGCTCCTCTACACGTAAGTGTCCCTTCCTGTCCCTTCCTATCTGAGGACCTCCTGACAGTCAAATTCAGTGCTGATGAGTTGCTGAGGATTCTGGGACTCCCTCAGCTTGGGCTTTAATGATTTAATAGGAGTCATTGATTGGACAGGAGCTGGCAATCCCTGGTGTTATTCCACTGCTGATTGGATGGGATCACTGAAGTCCTGATCCCATCCAGTCTCTGAAGGGAACTGGGCTCCCCGGCACTGAACGGAGACACTCCTGCTGTAAGGCATAGTGTCACATTAGGAAGTCATGGCATTTGTAGAGCCCTGCTGTCCCTGCGCTTGCTGGCTGAAATCTCTTTTCAATAAAGGTCCAGACACCTGTCACGTTGGGATGGCTGTGACCGCCCTCCCCACTTATGCAGCATTCCAAAATGTCTCCCATCTCCCAGTTTGTTCTATTACTGTCCTCCCAACACCATACTGAAATGGTGAGATTATTCAACATTCTGTCAGATACAGTCATCAAAGAACTGCCCATTATTGTGCACATGGTAACTGGGCATTGGGCATCTCTATTAACACCACCATTGCCTTTGTAATGACTTTCCGTGTTTGTCTACTCAACTTTCGTGTTCCCCTTGAGCCGTCATGTCCCAGACAGTGTTGCGTTTTTGGGGAATTCTGGGGAGGCCTTTTCTAGCTGTGTGACCCCTGCAGGCTGTGTTTGTGTGTCTGTGCCTGTGTGTGTCTTTGTGTATGTCTGTGTGCGTGTCTGTGTGTGCCTGTGTGCATGTCTGTGTGTGCCTCTCCTTCCTCAGCTCCCCAATGTGTGTGTCACCCAGGACAGAGTCGCAGAGCAGCCTTGTGGATCGGGGGCCAAGTTCGGACAGGAGTTGGGGGAGGTGAAAGATTTAACATTCCCGTGCCCTGCATGACGTGCCATTACTCATGATTCTCAGAGCGGTCTGTGCCCACATCTCCCATCTTGCTGACATATCACCTACCTCCATGTTGACTTGTTGGATCGGTCATGTTCTGGCAGCAGCATTATGTGGAAGCGCTACCGTGATATGAGGTTCCATCTTGGTTCACTAAATGAGAGTGAAAGTACATGGCTACATATTGAGTGAATTGATTTTGAGCTAAGCCATGTCATTAATTTTCTCCTGTAATTTTGAAGCCCAGGTAAAATCAAAAGCGTGATGCCTAGACAACATACTGAGGAAAATGGTACAGAAGACATTATTGTTATAGATATGATTTGTCTGAGAATTAGGCTGCAAGTTTAGAGAATATGAACCATTGTATTTAAAAATTCCACTTCCAGTATGCCAAGGTGGTGAGTGCTGTCATAATGCCAAGTGTGGGCAGCCAGTGGAGTTGGTATGGAGATCAGTGGTCTGGGCACAAACTTCCCATAAACCTCTGAGGGGGCAGAGGGTATCTGGAGTTGTCCATTGCCTGAGGGTTTCACTAACATCTGAGACCTTCTGAAAATGCCTGCCTTTTGGATTTGAACATGAATAAATGGTTGAAGTGCTTTGTATTTGACTGAGAAATTGGCTTCTACAGTTCTTACATGGTCCACAAGGTATGAAAATGCTTTGAGTGAAATGTTCCTGTGAGAATGTGGGTGAAAAATTGTATGGTGCAAATTTAATTACAACTCAAGCATGGCTTGAGAAAGGTCTGTTTTAACCACAAATGTTGATGTACTTGCACTTTTGTTGTGTGATGTCATGACAGTAAGTTGTCTGCTTGTGGTTTTGTTTTAGGAGTTGTTGATGGAATGATGTGTTTGTGTGTATCATTAACGTGTCTGTGACTGTGAGACTGATATCTGGGGATACAGGGCTTTGACTGATAGACTGATAGCTGGGGATGCAGGGCTTTGACTGTGTGACTGATAGCTGGGGATGAAGGACTGTGACTGTGGGACTGATAGCTGGGGATACAGGACTGTGACTGTGAGACTGATGGCTGGGGATACAGGACTGTGACTGTGTCAAGCCAATGCGCTGTACCTGTGTCTGAACTTGGTGTGTCCTCTTTCCTCAGCTGACAACCTGAGCAGCGCCCAGTCTGGCTCCAGCCTGTCACTGGCCTCTGCTGCCACCACCGAGGCCGAGAGTGTCAACTCTGGAGGGACGGGATCCCAGCAGTGAGTCTCTCTCTGTACCCTATATCTGCGTACGTGTGTGTGGGTGCGCATGCTTATGTATGAGATAGCAGGCGTGTGTGTGTGTTAGAGTGTGTGTGTATGTGTGTGTGTGTGTGTGTGTGTGGTAGAGCAGGTGTGTATGTATGTGTGTTGCCAGTGAGGTTGTTAAAGTGCAGTCCTCCTGTCTGTCTGAGGCCCTATGTGGTTGTATCCTCTTGGTCTCTAAGGCTTTGTATTTGCCCGGTGTTACGCTGCTCTGTCCATCCACAGGGCTGAGTCGGTGGAGTCCTTCCCAGGGCTGAGCCGCAACGCCAGTCGCAACACGGAGAGGGACTGGGACAATGGGTCCACGGCATCCTCCATTACCTCCGTGGCAGAGTACAGTGGTGAGCACACTCCCAGACTCTCAGACTCAGAGATGTGTTCTCTCAAAGGAGAAGATGCTGCAGCATTCACGTTTCTGTCAAACATTTGCCTTTCATGCTGGGGAATATTAAGGTTGTTCTACCTTTGGCTAACTTCATGCTGCCCTGAAGGTTACACGAGAGAAGTGGTTTTTCAGCTGTATTGCGTTGGATGTTCCTTTAAATAAATGTATTATTCCTTTGAATATATTTCTTGCTTGAACTCTAATTAATTAATCCAGCCTACCCTAGTCTTCATGTTGCTGTTTTTAACTCAGAGTATTGCTAAAACCCCTTTCTCCCTGCAGGCCCTAAACTGTTTAAGGAGCCAAGCGCAAAGTCAAACAAGCCAATAATCCACAACGCCATAGCCCACTGCTGTCTCGCTGGCAAGGTCAATGAACCGCAGAAGAATTCCATTCTCGAGGTGTGATTCATCTGTGCATTTTCCTCCCTTGAAGGGCCACATAACCTTTCAGTGACTTGCTGAAAACATGTCAAAATCTTTTTTTCTCTTTACCCCTATGCAGTCACACACAAACTCACTACACCCTCCTTCCTACATCCAGTGTTTTTTTTTGTTTGTCTACTCCTTAGATTTTGGATTCTGTTGTTGGTTGTTAATTGTTGCTGTGAGTATTATTACTGTGACAACCCCCCTTTCCTTTTTCTTTTCTCTCTTTTAAGATTTCATGGATACATACCCATTTTTTGTCCTTCCAATCACACTACCATGCTACATGCATGCAGCCCTTATATTCCCTCTCCCACATATCCCCACATCCAATCTTATCTGCCGAACTACAAACACACTGTTTACTGTATACATGCATACACATGCACACACATGTGTGCGTACACATACCCATACATTCACTTGCACACACATGCACACACACACACGCTCACACATCCCTGGCCCTGAATGTCAACGGTATCAATTCTCCTAGTAAAAGGACCAAAGTTATTGAATTATTAAAGGTGAAAGCTGGTATCTCCTTTTTGCAAAAGACTCATCTCTCTGAAGTTGAGCACATGAAATTGACTGAATATAGCTGGATTTCTATGGTTTTATCTACATCCTACAATTCAAAAAGCAGAGGGGTTGCCATCTTAATTAATAGAGAAATCCCTTTTTCCATGCTTAATTCCACTTCTGACACAGATGGCAGATATGTGATAGTCCATGGTCTCCTATATAATACAGCCTTAACTTTTGTCAATGTGTATGGCCCAAATGAAGATGACCCTGATTTTTTCATGTTTTATTCACTGAAATCAACTCTTACCCAGACTCCACCCTCGTAGTAAGATAAGATAAATAAGATAAGATAAGATAGCACTTTATTGATCCCCAGGAGGGGAAATTTGGGTGTTACCAGCAGCAGGAAGGACAGGCGAAAAAGTACAGATAACAATATAATAAGAATACAATAAAAAATACAATACAAATTAAAATATAGTACAATAAATATAATATGCTATAATGTGTAATATGCTATACAATAAACAGTAATGAACAACAATTAGGTAGACAACTGTACATGTAGTGCAATAAAAAAGGTATAGTGAACAGTAGAATGTGCAGAAACAGTTTCAAGAATTAACATGTAGTGCAAAAGTGGCATGATAGGTGGGGGGGGGGGGCAACTATGGAAGAGGCATTGGCTGGGGGTCACTGGCGCTGTTGTACAGCCTGATTGCTGTCGGCACAAAAGAGCGCCTAAATCGCTGTCTTGCACTTGGGGGGATGAGCCTGTGGCTGAAGGTGCTCCCCATCTGCCACAGCTCATCATAAAGGGGATGGGAGTGGTTGCCCAGGATGGTCCTGATTTTGTCCCTCATCCTCCTCTCCACCACTGCTTCCAGGCTGTCCAGTTTTTGACCAACAACAGAACTGGCCTTCTTCACTAGCTTGTTGAGCCTGTTGGTCTCCCCAGTCCTGGTGCTGCCTTCCCAGCACACCACGGCAAAGAATAGTGTGCTGGCTACCACAGACTGGTAGAACATCCGCAGTAGCCTGCTGCACACATTGAAGGACCTGAGCCTCCTAAGAAAGAACAGTCTGCTCTGTCCTTTCCTATAGAGAGCCTTGGTGTTGTCTGTCCAGTCCAGTTTATTGTTTATGTGCACTCCCAGGAACCTGTACGAGTCCACCATCTCAATTTCCTCCCCCTGGATGGTAATAGGGGTAGGGGGCTTCCTGCTCCGTCGGAAGTCCACCACCAGCTCCTTGGTCTTGCCGATGTTGAGCTGGAGGTGGTTCTCCTTGCACCATCTGGTGAAGCTCTCTACCACCCCTCTGTACTCCTCCTCCTCATCCTCACTGATGCACCCCACGATGGTGGAATCATCAGAGAACTTCTTGAGGTGGCAAGTTCCAGAGTTGAAGCTGAAGTCGGAGGTGTAGATGGTGAAAAGAAATGGTGAAAGTATGGCTCCATGGGGTGCGCCGGTGTTGCTCATCACCACGTCTGACAGGCTGCCCTGTACCCGGACAAACTGTGGACTGTTGGTGAGGTAGTCTGTGATCCAGGCCACCATGTTGTGGTCCACCTGCATGGCTGAGAGCTTCTCCGTAAGCAGGAGGGGCCGGATGGTGTTGAACGCACTGGAGAAGTCAAAGAACATGACTCTCACTGTACTTCCCGGCCTCTCCAGGTGTGAGTAGGCCCTGTGCAGCAGGTAGATGATGGCGTCGTCCATGCTGATTTGGGCCTGGTATGCAAACTGCAGGGGGTCCAGGGAGTCCCTCACCAGGGGCCTAAGGTACTGCAGAACCAGTCTCTCGAAGGTCTTCATGACGTGTGATGTCAGTACCACTGGCCTGTAGTCTTGGAGAGTACTGGGACATGCTTTCTTGGGCACCGGAACAATACAGGAGGTCTTTCACAGCTAGGGCACCTTCCTCAGCCTCAATGAGAGATTGAATAGATGCTGGAACACTCCTGCAAGCTGTCTGGCACACACCTTAAGCACCCTGGGATTGATGTTGTCTGGACCCGATGCTTTGTTGGATCGGGAGCTTGGATAGCTCCTGTCTCACCTGGCTGGATGTGATGAATGGGCTGGTGGGGGGGGGGGCGTTAAGATGTCCTCTGGCATGAGGGAGAGACTGTGTTGGGGGAAGGTGTCGGTCTTGAGGTTGTCTCCGGTGGCAGGGGGAGGGGAGGGGGGACGGGCTGTGGTACCACCTGTATTCTCCTCAGTAGCAGAGGGGGGCATGGGGAGGGGAGGGCAACAGCTGAGGTGTGGATTGAGGCTGAGGGGGGTGGCAGCTGGGGTGCAGGGGTTGAGTCAAACCTGTTGAAAAACAGGTTTAGCTCATTTGCATGCACCTGGCTCCCTTCCACGCCTGGACCTGATTTTTAATGTCCAGTGATCCTCTTTAACCCATCCCACACCTCCTTGGTGCTGTTCTTTTGTAGCTTGCCCTCCAGCTTCTCCCTGTAGTTGTTTTTGGCCTTCTTCAACTCCCTCCTCAGCTCCTTTTGGACTGATCTGACCTCTTCCCTGTCTCCTGCCATGAAGGCCCTCTTCTTCCTGTTGAGGAGGGCTTTAATGTCCTTGTTGATCCATGGTTTATTGTTCAGGAAACAGCGGACCTTCTTGGTGGGTACAACGCTGTCCTCACAAAACCGGCTATAGTCTGTAATGCACTGAGAGAGTCCCTCAATGTCCTCCACGTAGTCCTCCAGGAGCAGGTCCCAGTCTGTGGTCTGAAAGCAGTCCTGCAGGGCCTCTTCAGCTTCTCTAGACCACACCTTCACAGTCCTGGTGGTGGCGGGCTGCTGTCTGACTACAGGCTTGTACCGGGGTACAAGATGTATCAGGTTGTGGTCTGATCCGCCGAGGGGGGGTAGGGCGGTGGAGCTGTATGCCCCCTTCACATTGGCATACAGCAAGTCCAAGATTTTATTCTCCCTTGTTTTGCAGTGCACATACTGAGTGAAATTAGTAAGGGTTTTGGAGAGGGAGACATGGTTGAAGTCCCCGTTGATTGTCATGAAGGAGCTGGGGTGTTGTGTCTGTAATCCCGCGACAGTAGAGTGGATGGCGTCACAGGTGCGCGCAGCCATCGCCGACGGTGGGATGTAAACAACAACAACAATGGCGTGAGAACTCCCAAGGTAGATAGTATGGCCCCACAGCCAGCAGCTCTATATGTGGAGTACAGATGCTCTCCTTCACTGTAACATGCCCAGGGTTACACCATTTCGAGTTAACAAAGACGGCCAGACCTCCTCCTTTCTTTTTACCGCTCTGTAGTCCCCTGTCCGCTCGCACTAGCGTGAAGCCGGCTAGCTCCACCGAACAGTCCGGTATATTCCCTGTTAGCCATGTCTCTGTGAAACACAACAAACTGCACTCCCGATACTCGCGCTGACTGCTCACCAATGCTGTGAGTTCCTCCACTTTGTTGGTCAGCGATCTCACATTCCCCATGACAATCGATGGAAGGCAGGGTTTAAGTCTCCTGTTCCTCTCTCGCCTCTCTCTTGCCTTCGCTCCGGCTCTCGTCCCTTGCCGATGTCTCCGCAGCTCCGCTGGTATGTCTGCCGGCCGAGCCCCCACTCGAGTCCGATACTCCAGGAGCGCTTCTCTCGTGTAGGTGGGCATTGTTTCGTCCAACACGCACACGAACAAACACGAGTACACAAACTAAGCTAAGCTAAAAAACTAAAGCTGAGTAACCAAACTAGTCATCAAGAAAAAAGAAATATAATGTAAAGAGATAAGGCACGTTCTACCGCAATGTTAGAGCGATGGAAACAGGGAAGAAAACAGTAAAAAAGTCAAAGAAAGTTAAAGTGTAGGAGCTGCTGTAACAGGCTGCCATCCGCGAGGACGGCGCACAATACCTAATAGGAGGGGACTTTAATCAGACTCTTAACCACCTCATTGACAGCTCAAGAACCCTGTCTAACTTTAAACCCTTCACTGCCAGTAGAATACTTAATGGCTATATAGAAGATAATGGGCTATGTGATATATGGCACCTTAGTAATCCTATAAGAGAGTATACTTTCTTCTGCCCTGTTCATAATACACACTCCCAAATTGACTTTTTTCTTGTCAACAGATCAGCTTTATCTACTATATCTGATAGTACTATACACCCCATTATTGTTTCTGATCATGCAGCGATTAGCTTCACTTTATTAATTAAGGGCGTACTCACACTAGGCACGGTTGCCTTGTACCGTGCCCGAGCACGATTGTCCCCCCTCTCCACTCCCCCGCTGGCCTGCGCTCACATTATGCTTAATGTTCCGGGCCCGAGCACGCTTGCGTCATCACGATGCGACTTTTTGTGTTGAGGGAAAGCGCTCTCCCACAGCACAATGGAGTTCATGATTGTACTTAAATTGTGGCATATTTGGGGTCGTTTTGGGCACGGTGACACACGGCCCTCTCACATGCCTTATAGATTTATCGATTATGCCACGGAGCGATTTTCAGTTAATCGTGCTGCACGTATAAGAAGATTTTTACGGAGGCAGCTGACGTTTCAGTCATTACGCTAAGGGACAGACCAATATTTTGTGTCAGATTACAGTAGCCTAATCACAATAATGTTAGCTAATGTTAACCAGTTAGGGTTACTTCTTGAGTGTGCGCTACTCTCATCATTACAAGAAACATCTCCTATCACTACTTGGATAGTACACTTTTCAATTCATTCGAGAATATTTGGGTTAACCGGTCTGGTTCTCACCTTATCGATGAACGTGAAATGTAGTTGGCAAGTAAAGCTCCAAATTCCTCCCTTAACGTCAGCTGCCTCCGTAAAAATTTTCTTATACGTGCAACACGATTAATAAAATCACTGCATTGCATAATCGATGCTAATTGGCTGGGGAGCTAACGTTAGCTATCTAGCGATAGATTTGACAAACATAGCTAGTTAGCTAACAGGCTACCTATCTGAACGATTGTTGAAGACTAGCTACTTAAACAGGTTGGCTGCTTCATTTGTAATACTCTGACTAAGCCCCTGACAACAGCAATGCTTACATCGCCACGTAAATTATGGTTAGTTTTATTTTGCTTTCTAGTAATCAAGCTAATCCACAGAGTTATTTTTAGGTATAGATCTACAGAACTAACCAATCAAACATCATTTTGGAGGTAGCCAGCTGTTATATTTAAGGAAGTTAGCTAGCTAGTCAAATGATGGTTTAAAGGATTTATTTTGACTGGGCTTGTAACTAACCGATATCCAGCTCACTGTTGCTATAACGGATATATCTGTTAAATTGGACTGTCGCATCATTGACGTCATGTTCACGTTCCGTGCTCGGGCACGGTTAGCAATCACACTGATGCATACCGTGCCCAAGTCCAAGTGAACCGTGCCCGAGCCCACCTCTTCAAGCAGGCCCGGGCACAGTACTGAGCGATCACACTAGTCAAACGAACTGGACTTTGGGGGTCAAACGTGCTCGGCCACGGTACGGATCGCCTAGTGTGAGTCTATTAAACACCGTTCACCCAGATGGCGCTTTAACATCTCCTTACTTGAGGACCATGACTTTTGTGCTTTTATTAAGAAGGAATGGGAAGACTTTTTAGAAATTAACAAATCATCAGATTGCCCTCTCACCTTGCTTTGGGAGACTGGGAGGGCTGTACTTTGAGGCAAAATGATCTTATATGCCACTCATAAAAGGAAAGAAGAAGAAAGAGAATATCGGGATTTAGAACTATAACTGAAAAAAGCAGAGGAAAGTCATATAAACTCCCCAACTAAAGAGAACTATAACAACATTGAAAGAGTAAGGCATAAACTCTGTTTACACAGAACAGAACTTGCTACAATCGGTTTGAATGGGGAGAGAAATCCGGTAGATTCCTCTCCCAGCAATTGAAGAAAAATATGGAAAAGAATTTTATTAGTGCGATAACTTGGATGGCTCCCTCACTACTGGTCAAGACAAAATAAATCAATGTTTTAAACAGTTCTATGAACAACTTTTTAAGTCAGAGAGCTACCCAGATAAGTCTGCAATTCATTCCTTCCTCACTAAAATCACCTTGCCATCACTTTCCAAAACAGAATCAGATGTGCTGGATTCTGCCTTTACTCTAGATGAAATTCGTAAAGCTCTCTTTAGCTTGGCTAATGGTAAAGCACCCGGCTTGGATGGCTTTCCAGTTGAATTCTATAAACATTTCTGGGACTTACTATCCCCTACTCTCTATGATATGATCACCTATACTTCTACACATTCTCTCCCTGCCCATATGAACACATCATCACTCTTTTACTTAAGAAAGGTAAAAACCCCACTGACTGCTCTAGCTATCGGCCCTTAAGCCTCCTTGGGGTCGACCTTAAAGTAATTACTAAGGCTGTTGCTAATAGAGTAGAATGTGTGATTCATAAATTGATACATCCTGATCAAACTGTTTTTTTTTTTGAAAGGGAGGCAAGCCTCTGACAACACCAGGAGGCTGATTAATTTGATACATCATAGTAAACAAAGCCTGTATCCTACAGTGGTGGCTTCTTTGGATGCAGAGAAGGCCTTTGATAGTTAGTTGGCCTTTCCTTTTCTCCACTCTATCATCAGTGGGGCTTGGTCCTGTTTTCACCCATTGGATTAGAACCCTGTATGATGCACCTCTTGCCTCAGTTTTAACCAATAGCAAAATCTCTCAACCATTCAGACTTTCACGTGGGACAAGACAGGGATGTCCCCTCTCCTCTCTACTCTTTGCTATTTTTATTGAACCTTTAGCCACAGCTATCCAACAATCTGACACCATCACTGGCATCCCCCTAGCTTCAACTGAACATAAAATTAGTTTATATGCAGATGACACTCTCTTGTGTTTACAAAATCCTCTTTCCTCTTTCCCAAATGCCCTGAATCCTCTTTCCTCTTTCCCAAATGCCCTGAATCTTATAAATATCTTTGGAAATATCTCTGGGTACAAAATAAATTGGGACAAATCAGAAATGATGCCATTAAACAAATCTGAGGCCCTGTCCACACGTACACAGGTATTTTTAAAAATGTAGCTTTTTCTATGCGTTTTGGCCTTTCGTCCACACGCAAACAGCGTTCTAGGTCACTGAAAACGGATCTTTTGCAAAACGCCTTCCAGGGTGAAGATTTTCAGAAACTCCATTTTCAGTGTTCACGTGTAGACAGGGGAAATGGAGTTTTTGGCTTGTGACGTCAGAGTGTGCGCTGTAGTAACTTTTTTTTCAGGCTTCTGATTGGCCAACATGGCTTTACGGTTAGGGTTATATCGTCGCCTGTTGGTTTAGCATGCTCTTGACAGCGTATTTTTGCGTTTTCGTGTGGACGGAGATTTTTTTAAGAACGAAGGAGGAAAACCCCCGTTCTCAAAAATACCCGTGTACATGTGGACATTACCACTCAAATGGAATACCACGGGCCTTAGATACCTTGGTTTAATAATCTCCCCCAATCTGTCAGAGTTGTCAAACCTCAACATTGATCCATTGCTGCACACAGTGCCAGAATTTACAAAGATGGAATAGACTCCCCCTCTCTCTTATGGGATGCATTTCAGCAGTTAGAATGAACATTCTACCTCAGATTAATTATCCGGTGTCCATGTGTTTCATGTGAGAAATGGGCTGCTGATCTCATGTTAGACACCTCACCTGAATTTTGGACCACTGTTTGTGAAAATATATTGAGGTGTTCCTCTAAGCCTAGAACACAACTTATTCAGTAGAAGGTCTTACACAGAGCTCATTACACCCAAAGGACACTGTATTTCATGGGCATAGCTGACTCTGAAATTTGCCAACATTGCTCAACTTTATCACCTGACAATTATCTGCATGCTTTCTGGCAGTGCCCCCCCGTATCGCAATTTTGGACACAGATCTCTACTTTATCTGGCATAACTGGTCTCAGTTTACTCCTTGATCCAACATTGTGTCTCCTTGGAAACTTAAGCAGTCTGCAGATTGCCATGAGCACCACAGAGAAGATAATTCTACTTTCATTGGTCATTGCAAAAAAAGTTATCATAACTAACTGGAAAAATAAAACCAAAATATCTTTGGCACAGTGGACCTCCTTAATGTTTGATCAATTCCAAATGGAAACATCAATCATGACTGTCAAAAATAAATCCAGAATCTTCCTAGAAACAACTCTTGCTAGTCTATACTAATCTAATCTTATAACTGATCTGTTTCACCCGTTGTTGTCAGGAGTGCTGCCACTCATACCTACCTGTAGCATGCATATGTACTAACATTCGCGTTCACACGAAAAAATGCACACGCGCACCAGACACACACACACACACACACACCCCTACCCTGCCCTGTTGATTGCTTTTTTGCTTTTCTAATTGCTGTTTATGTGCTATGTGTACATGTATGTCTACTGTATGTCTTTTGAATAAAAAAAAACATCAAATATAGAAATGCAAACCATAAACAGACACTAAGACTTCAGAACCATCTGCTTTGTTAACAATGTTTAAATTGGGCCCAACTGATACATCATTTTACACTTGAAATGATGTGTAAAATCAACCAGTAATATTGGAATTGATCCTCATAGGACCAGTAATGCCCATTAATTATTTCTTTTCTTGATTAGCTTGTTGTTGTTTGTGTTTGTGTTGTGTATTTATGTTCTATTCTATTTTATTACAAGTGAGTTTAGCTGTCATGATTTGAGCTAGTGACATTGTAGTTACTGTGATCAAGGCTGTTATCTATTACTCTTTTCAGGTGTTTCATATCCAAAGTATTCTTTATCCAGGTGTGAGAGGTCTGTGTGCAATTCCTCAGCGTTAGTCTTTAAATTGAACTGGATTTGTTGCTCATTGAAGGTTTAGATTATCTTTTGAAGTGTCATTTTTTGATTTTCTTCCCCAAAATATGAATTACAAGTCTGGGATTTAAAGTTACAATTGCAATACCGTCTGGGATATAATATTGGGGTCAGTAGGTGACATGTAACATAGACAGTGATAGGCTTCTCTGGCCTGCTTTCAGGAGCTGGAGAAGTGCGAGTCCAATCACCTGATGATCCTGTTCCGGGATGGGGGGTGCCAGTTCCGGGCACTCTACTCATACTTCCCCGACACCGAGGAGATCCACAAGCTCACAGGCACGGGGCCCAAGAGCATCAACAAGAAGATGATTGACAAGCTGTACAAGTACAGCTCAGACCGCAAACAGTTCACCGTGATCCCGGCCAAGACCGTGTCAGTCAGCGTGGACGCGCTCACCATCCACAACCACCTGTGGCAGGTGAAGAGACCCACCGTGCCAAAGAAGAGCGGGAAGTGAGGGCGTGGAAGAAGAGGAGGAGGAGGAGAGGAGGTCTCGTGCTCTCTCTCTCTCTCTCTCTCTCTCTCTCTCTCTCTCTCTCTCTCTTTCTCTTACTCTTGGCGTGGTCCTGGACAGGTTGCATTAATTTCCAGAGCATGCGCTTATGTTGTGGTGACACCAGAGACAAGGGCGCCCTCCTGTGGGCGCAACCAGAGCGCGGCTAGAGCAGGCCACAGTTTTGTGTTGGAATTTCTGGTGGGAAGTATTGGACTTCTGTCAGAGTAGACGTCATCTGGATGGACACGTGAAGCTGGGATTTTAATGTGGTCTGTTCAGGGTTGGGTTTGTGTTGGTTTCTTTCTTTGTTTTTTTTGAGAGAGCCCTCTGCATGTACCGCTGTTTTCCTAACTGGCGGATTTCTTTTTACTTGAAGTATTTATTGGTTTGGCATCAAAGTCAGGTGCCCCTCTGCCATGGCGCCCCCAAAGACAAAAAAGGACAAATTTTTTGTGTGGAGGGCACAGTATCCATCGCGCAGGCCGGGACTCACCCCCCAAGCTGGCCGTCTCCTCCCAGCAGTCGGCCATAACCCCCCATGTCACAATGCAATCCATCAGACATGCCCTGGCACCCACCAACCCTCCCCCATCCCCTCCCAAACTCCCCCAAAACATGCTGCTCAAGAACTCTTTTTAACAGTTTTACTGAGACGGTCCCAGCCCCACGCAGGCCTTCATGCGTCGTGGTACTCTTGTCTATTTATTGGATGCTTTTACCTGCTGCAGAGAGAGAACTTTTACTACTCTTTCTCTGTTAATCTTTTTTTTTTTTTTTTTTTTTAGGTACGAAAGGGATGAGAGACTGGTCTGAGTGTCAGCCACTTCTCTGTCCTCTCTAGTTTGTGTGGTATAAAGATTTAACGCAGGTGTTACATGTGCATACCGTAAATCCGACATTGTTAGAGCTAGAAATGTTTCTGCACTGGGCACAGTAGTCCTGTAAGGAGGTGCACTCAAGCTCACCTTGATTTCGCTTCTTTCATGCAGTATAACCATAACTGATGTTGGCTGTCAAGCAAAAAACTTTTTGTCCTTTTTTTTTTTTTTTTTTTTTTTAAATTTAGCGAGCAGCGTGCTCTGTGATGAGGAGTGTGTTGCTTTCATTTTTTCTGAGTGACAGTATTTAATATATTCATAAATGGGTCTTTGGAGTGTTGTGTAATTATTCTTACAGGCCATTCCGGGAAGGCACGAGCACTAATCACTAGGAGAGCGGCCTGTCCGGCCCATGTGATCAAATCAATAATGTGTTGCACGAGTACCTTGCTTGCCGATCAAATTAGAACTGAGCTTAGGAACGCTGTCACAACATCTGTTCCGAAGCAGTGGTGTGGGTTCAGGTTCTTTGCAAATGCTGGACTTTGTGTTTTCCACTCTGAGGACTAGCCTCGTTAGCAAAAACCAACCACAGATGAACACTGAAGTCAACGCTAAACAGTGCAAGCTAAAGGTCTTCCATTGGCTACTGGTGTACTTAGCTCATGTTTTCAGACCAGACAAGGCTTTAGAATACTTGATAATATAATTTGCTGCATTTTGTATATATGTTTTTGAACAGCTGTTTTGTATATAACTTATGGTTTATGTTTACTAAAAGATTGGTATTAATATTGATCTCACTAGGTTTTTTCCAGTTTCAAATATCATGCTCTTCATGCTTGTGCTTTTTTCCTTTTTCTTTGATATTATACCATATTTATTTTAAAGAGAAGCACTGAAATTTAATAAATATGACAAACAAAACATGGTTTCCATTCTTTTGTTTCTCTTTTCATTTTTAAAATCTCATTTGAAAATTTCCATCATTCATTAGGACATTCTTTCAGTTCACTTTCAGGTGCATAATTAATTCCCTTATTTGAAGCTAATGATTTCATCAGACTAACCATTATTTTAACTTGTCAATGAAACTAGATTGTTGCGCTCAAAGCAGAGGTAGCCTACTATATTTGCTGTTCTATAAGACATTCTTTGCCTCAGAAACACCCCCTAAAACTGCCCTGTGTACTAGGCCATGCATAATATAATCAGTGCCACTGTGCAGGTAAACCCAGTTGCAATGAACATGTTTTGTGTTTTATATGTATTTTAAATTTTATTGTATTCATTTAAATGTGTACAGTACAAATACATTTTATATTCTAAGAACCATGAAAACAGGTTAGGTCAGAGGATCCATACGCAGCGATGTGTGTCTTGTGCTGTTTAGTCTATGCCATGAGCTTAAGCTATGTGCTTGACTTTGGTGTATATTTTATTTTAGGGAATGTTGTTCACCAAATTGTTGTTTCTTGAAGGCAAGTTAATATTGGTGGTAATTGCTGTAAACCGATATTGAAAGATTGACATTTGTTTCTGTTGTGGTAACAGTAAATATTTAAGTAGGCTACTGGAAATTCACCCTACTTTCCTCTAAATTCATGGTGCTTGTAATACTGGTGTCTTACACAATGGCAAATACTGTAGATTTACCTCTGTCCATCATGTGTGCTGCTTGAACCATAACTTTGTATAACCTATAACATATGGTAAATACACAGTATGCAAGGTGACGACTTTTGGTTAAGTGAGTGGCTCATTTTCTCACGGAATGTTTTACCACTATGACATCATAAGAATTTATCAGTCTTTCTTCTGATTTTAGGAAGTAAACTCAAAATTTAGGAAGAAAATTCAAATTTTTGAGGAAAAGGTAATTAATTTAATTTTATTTTTAATTTCAGTGAAAGACACTTTAAAAGTTCAAAGAATTTGTCCGATAATTCCCACTTCTGAGATTCTCCAGTGGGAGATCACAGCGATGGTCTATGTGACTTCTCTCAAAACTGAAATCTCTCCACATCTGTGTTCATACAATAGATGTATAACTGCAGTCCATATTGAGATGCACACAATCCAGCTTGCTGTAGAAACATATTTTCTGGTATAATGGCATCACAGCCTCTGCTTAGATGGAGGACACCTGCGGCACTCAGACGACACTGAGAGGCTTGCTGGACCTTATCAGTTGCACTGGCATAGCACTGAGTATTCTCATTCCATGAATTTAGCTCAGATACATCAACGGTGTCTTTGGTAGTAGACAAAAGGATGTTAACATTTCAAAGAACAAATGACAGCATTTTGAATTATTTGCTTAATTCATGGTGAGAAAGTATTTTTTTCTAAACTGATGAACACTTATTTTTTTTTTTCCTGAAATAAAAGTGGGTGGGGTTTGGTATGGGGGTGGG
The DNA here is from genome assembly GCA_019176425.1 of Megalops atlanticus. Taxonomy (NCBI): domain Eukaryota; kingdom Metazoa; phylum Chordata; class Actinopteri; order Elopiformes; family Megalopidae; genus Megalops; species Megalops atlanticus. The sequence continues at coordinate 39,941,210 of CM032880.1, read as the reverse complement.
GCACACAGTAAAAGGCATTTTTTGTGTAGAAGTGGCTGCATCAGAGAAGCGCACACAAGTGTGCAAACTGGCCTAGGGTTCAGATGTTCTCAACTTCTCAGTCAAGGCACCTGTCTGTCTATAAATGTGTAGCTTGGTATGGTCAATTCACATTCAAGCAAATCAGGCAGTGTTTTGTGCTTTTCCTTAGGTTGTGAGTTTTTGTTGCTTGCTTTGGCCTTTAATTGGATCTCATCACCTGCATTCATTTCATCTGTGAAAGTACACCTGTGGGCGCATCCCAGCAGAGAAAAGAGGGGGCGGAGTGTGGCTAGTGCCATAGATCAGGATCACTGGTGCCCCCTGCTGGGGGTTCCACTGATTGAAGGAGAGTCCATTGCAGAACCCATTGCTGACCTGCTCTACAAGGCAGGCCCAAACCAGCCCAGTAAAGTGTGGTACAGGAGGAAAGAGGTGCAGGTGAAAAAGCTAATGAGTAAGACACAACACTGCTGCTGTCCTGCTGCCAACACTGGAACACTCACCGTGTGGTTCTTTGTATTCTTGATATGCTAGTGTTGCATAACAAAAAATTATTTGAAAGTCACTTCAAAGTGATTCTTTGAACAGAAGTCCCTGATCCCCAAAATAAATCACAAAAATGTCACAAAGTAACAAAATTGCTTCAAATAGTTTGGCCCCTGTCCAATGAAACACCGAGAGCTGCTTTGTGGATGCATGCTGCATATTTATTGTCTTCATTTTACATACAGTAGTGAAGTGCACAGACTTCATATAGGAAATAGTACAAAATGGATTCATCCTATTACAGTAGGTTATCTCTCTCATAAAACAGGGTCAAGGACTTGAAAAAGGTGCTCTCTGATAGGTTTGGCAAGAAGAGGACATGCAGTCTGATTTCAGTAAATCTAATGGTATGTATGCTTAAAATACTAATTAAGGTCAATCGTTTCACTGCAATGGAGTTGGAAAGTAAAAGTACAGTATAGAAGTATAGCTATAACAAGATTAAAAGTGATCAGACTGTTGGCCGTATCATCTATCAAAAGGGTTCATATTTAATAATAACATGTTATAAGCTTATATTAATCATGTTTTTTGTCCAAATCATGCATTTTGCTGATGATTTGAAGCATGGCACATATGATTTCAGGTTTTTGTCCTGTTCTGCTAGTCTGCTCTCCACCAACACAGATGTGTCATGGGTCACAGGTGTACTGGCATGGGGCAAATATGACAGGTGGAGGTGACAAGCCACTGATGGCAAAATATTCAGGTGGCGAGTTCAGTGTCAGCTAACAAAGTTTTGTCTGAGTGCTGTGACACATTTTATTATAGCTTCCACCCCAAAAATTTCTCTCATGCAACAGCTAAAACATGGAGTCAGTTGGCACAACCAAAAACAAACCTTTCTTATCAAAATACATTTATCTTGTGATGAATAGTCCAAAACCTGCCAATTGATTGCTTTGTTTTAAAATGGCTATTTACAATGATCAGAGAGGATTTGGGTTCTTCCTGTTCAAGAGAAATGGGTTAAAGGGTTAAATTGTCCTTCGTCTCCATTGCCATCTTTGTAGTGCAAAAGTCTTTCTTCATTCTTTTTTAAAATGTTAAAAGAACAAAAAACAGAGAGAGAGAGAGGATAAGACATTTCAGCCAGTAGCATAATAATCACACTTAATTGTCCAAGTGGCAATTCCACCAGTAATCAAGGTAAATTCATAACAGATTGCATACCAATAGACTCCATTGAGATTTTTTTTAAATAATCAAATTTGATAAATGTAATTTAAGACACTAATAAATATATATGTATATTGTCTGTATTAATATGAATTAAACATACAAATGTAAATTGCAATTCACATTAAATATTAAACAGTGCTTTTTATGTATAATGTAGCATGTTCAAATGACATTTGCTGGAGAAGAACACCAGGAGATCACTAGAAATCGCCCATAATGTATACATTATGTGTAGCAAATGTGATGACTGTAAAACAAGAACAAATCTGTACAAGTATCTATTCCCAAGCAGCAGACTGATTTGAGAGACACAAAAATTAAGATGTGAATAAGAACTGTGATCCATCCTCTCAATCAGGTTTTTTCAATCTGATAGCCTCACCTGTTACTGTGAACATCAGATCAGAAATCTCTCACCAGTTCTTCACACATTTTTTTGTGCCATTCCTGTAATGTATAACTTCACATAGAATTTCCCTTGGCATCTGCTTGTTCCCTAACAATACTGTAGACTGTGTTGTCCAGAACAACCTGGTGCTGCTTCACTGTCAGAATGAAAATACCATAAAGAGTATTTAGTCTGATATTCCTAAAGGCTCATACCTTCATCAAAGGAAGCTTTGCTGATACTTTCTGATTCTGAAGAGTCATTGTCACACACTCATTATACACAAATTAGTGCACTCACTCACCGCCCCTCAGCAGAAAACACAGCCATTCCTTCAGTTATGTGATGATAAAATGCTGAACAGCAACGATCATAAAGTGCTAATGACATGAAGTACTGAAAAGTATCACCCAACAGGTCAAAATCAGGTAAGCTAAATTCTCCAAATGTCAAACTAACACAGCTTAAACAATGTCTACTTCTGTATGTTCTACCAGAGATCAGAAACCAAGATTTCACCCTACAAGAGCCAGAGATACCCCAAGAAATGGAGTACAAAGATTCAAAAAAGTTACCGCTAATTATCTTGCATTTACAATATAGAAAAGTATACAGAAAAAATAGTATTTTCATAGCAATAAATAAAAGAGTGGAATGTGGTAGTTCTTCCTTTTTCAAATCTAAGAGAACTTCATACCCTACACCAGTAAACCAAGATCACCAACAACGGCCATTAAGTTTTACAGTATCAAAGAAGTGACGTCATATAAACGTTCATGTTTTGTCTGACTTCCAATGCAAAAAATGGACAGCTCTATATGATGGATGGAGTGCAATAGAAATAAAGTAGAGGAAACAACCTCTGAGGTGCCATTTACACACAACTATAAAATTGCAACATTCCAGCAAGTAGTCAGTACTTATTAGTAAACATGTCCCCAACTCTGGTAGGGGTCCCTTTCATAGGCATCACTGTAAACTGTGTGATACTATGCGAGTAGATATGAATGTCGTGTGTGGAAACAGAATATGCGATAAACCAAACAACCAAAGTTGAGGGTATGAACTGTTCATGAACAAATGCAATGTAACTGTGCTACCTTGGTTATGATGTGGTGGGTAGCTGGCAGTGTGTTATGTGCAATACATACACTTCCTGTGTGAGATAATGTCATGTAGATATGCCAGCAAAAATGAATAGGAACACAAACCCATAACAAACAAAACTCATACAGTAGGAAATGAGTTTCCTTGGGATAAATGTAGAAAGGAACGTAAGCTCAAGGGGTCACAGTCTGCTCAAGTCAGTGGACCTTTCACGTCGCATAACGTCTTCCTGGGAGGACCCTGAGTAAGGCCAAATTCAAGAGGATGGATGCTCCACAGTGCATCATCTACTCAGAACTTGAGTGCGTCCATGAGATTCCTCCATACAAGGACAGGAGGATCAGTGGCATCATAGGCCTTTTCTGTTTCACAAGACTATAGCCATCGTTTGGCTGTGCTGAACCCAGCAGGTATGACAAGGCATTCTGCACCACATGCTGTCAATGGGTGATCTGTTCCAGGGGTTCTTGGGGAGCACTGGTGACTGACAGAGAGGGGCACGGGGCAGCCGCACACGGCCAGCACTCCATAAACTTTCATCATCTAGACTGGTGATGAGAACAGCACACAGGAAACTCCTGTTTTCATTGGGGGGTGGTGGGGGTTCAAGGGGCTCTTTTTTCGGATGGAAGGACAATGAGGGCATTCCCGAGTTCAACGTCCAGACTTGTTTTGCTTTGGGGAGCTCTTCCCTCTGGTTCCACATCCCTACCTCTGGCCCTGCCCCTCTCACAGGCACTGCCCCCTGCCTCCAGCACAGGAGCATGAGAGCGAGCATGAGATGCTCTTGGTGCCAAGTGGACGGTCTCTGTTTCCGGTGGTTTGCCCATTGTCAGGCCAGGCACGGGAGGGCGATGTAAGGGGGCACGTACAGGGCCAAGGGGCAGGGACACGGCTTAGAGCTGGGTCTCGTCCCGGGTCTCTGCTCCCAGCTCCTGCCTCATCCTCATGCAGCTTACCCTCGCTGGGGGGTCATTGGGTACGTGAGCCAGCGGGTCTGAGCGTATCAGGTATCTGCAGTGGGACACAGAGTGAGAAGAGATGATATGCCAAAAAAAGGAGCTTCTGTCTGAAGAATGAGTAGAGAGGTCCTTCAAACTACCAAACTACTTTATGTAGAGACAAAAATGTTCCATGTTTCCATGGGGTTACTGGCATATTATGCATCAAAATGTGATGTGTGATAATCTGTTGTCCGCTTATGTAATAAAAACCGGACTGTGTACTGCGACACAAAATAAATCCTGGATTTTTTTGTTGCCTGGTTGTCTACAACACTGTTGCCATCTACTGAGTTCAGAGACAATCAAAATTTTGGTCTGTGGATTGTAAGGAAGAGGGGGCGGTGAGGCTCGGACCCCGGCGAGGGCACGGCCCGTCCATGCCTCGGCCGGGTACCTACACAATATCATTGAGCTCCAGCCTGGTGTCTGGGGAGGGGTTGATCAGGACGTAGGACAGTGTGTTCTGGTGGTCATTCATTTCGTCTGAAACAGAGCGAGCAATTCACAGCACAGTCCGTCACAGTGCGAGTCTTACAAACTTCTGTAAATGATCACAGAAACAGCTTTTTGGGCTATCAGTAAACCGAGATACAAAGATAACAAAGGTAAAGTTACACATTGTTATGACGACAGCATCAATACACATCTATTTAATAAAGAAACAATATGCTTTAATGCCCTTTTTACTAAAGAAATCTATCAAAAGTGAGCACCGCTATCATGATGTTTGAAAGTGAGTCCAACTTGTGTCGAGTGCTTAGTGATAACAGACTCAGTTTCGGTGTTGGTCTGAGTGGCAGCTATCGAGTCCCTGACGCGTCCTGGGCTTGTCTTACAGTGGGGCGAGTGCTTTCAGTGTGCTGTGGTTACCTGTGTAACTGTAAGTGATTGAACTGTATACCTCATACAGAACTGGGCTCAAACGTGGGGGAAGGGAAGAGCTTCAGCTTCTCCAAACCCACCTGTGTGCGCCACTTATTAGGCCGGGGAGGGGTGGGTGAGGGTAAAAGAGAGAGAAGGTCTGACCGTTACTAACAGGGTGAGGCTTGTGACGAAGCCCATGCAGCACAAAGCGCTTCCATGCGGAGGCATGCAGATCGAGCCCAGATCCATCCCCATTCCTGCCCCTCTTCAGAGCCCAGTCACCAAGGTTGCCATGCCAACAGACAGAGCCCACCCCCACCCCACAGAAGCCGTACCAACACATACATAGATGGGCATGCTCTGGTGTTCACGCTCGATCCCCCCCAACATCATGTTCAGCCAATCAAAGTGGAGCACAAAACGTTGGAGTTACTTGGTACACAACTTGACTCACACAAGGAAGTTAGCGCTGTATGTGAAATTTAAAAGTGAGTGCCTGTATGCCCAAGAGGAAGTACAGGATAAAGTGTTACCAAGGAACTAACATTGCGTAAGTTAATAGAGTTGGGTAAGGAGGTTAATTAATGGCTCTGGCACAATGCCAGTGCTGCACAGACAAGTGTAATCTTTCCTCTGCGTTGTACTGGATCCTTGTTCTCCCTGCAGCATTTTAGCTCAGCACACCTCCGCCCTTCACTCCTCTGACCCACACCACAGGCATGCATGTGTTCTGCTCCACTCTGCCCGCCCACAGCGCACACGCAACGGCACCTAATGCTCAGAGAGAATGCAGCAGGACAGCAGGAGATGCAGTGCTCAAAATCAACTTCATGGTGTCTCCCCTGTCATTCCACTTTGGTGTGCCAGGCTTCAGGAAGTCACTATGAGTCACTCGGCAAAGCTCCATGCATCTGGTGCACCAGGCGGACCAAGGACACACTCACGCCTCCCCCCTGAATCCCGATTCATGCACTCTTTCCTAACCTACACTGTCTCAATAATCTGAAATAGCTGTTGAAACAGTACTAGTGTATAAAAAGGTACATTAGCACATTGTAAGTGGTCATTCCATGTCTCATTAACCTTTAATCATTTCATCATTTAACCTTTACTCATTAATAATCCGGTTCTCAGTTTCAGATTGTCCTCAAATGACACATTAAGAAACAAAGACAAAGACTTTTCCCTAAGCCAAATACTGAATATGGTATTCAGTTTAGCCCAGTTTGTGGAGTGTGAGGATGTGTGTGTTTCCACGTCTTACTGGATAGTCATTTCCAAAATAAAATGAGTTGACGCGCCTCAGTATTAAAATCTTAGGGGCCAGAGAACTGTAAATGTTTGGATGTTCAGGGGCAAGGTTTTTTCTTGTGGAGCAGCCACTTTGGAGTGGACACAGGAGTCACAGTTGTACTGTATAAAGCTCTGGATATATGCTTTTTTGTATTTATCCACTGACCCATAAGCAGGCAAAAATGTGCTGCCGTAAAGAACATCCGAAGAAAAGAAATGAGATTCTGAATAAAATGTGCATTTGTGAGTACATCAGTGGTCTGCAGAACGAGTAGAAAGGTCCTTCAAACTACCAAACTACTTTTTGTAGAGACGAAAATATTCCATGTTTCTATGGGGTTACTGGCATATTATGCATCAAAATATGATGTGTGATAATCTGTTGTAAATTTTGGTCTGTGGATTGCAAAGTCTTTAATTCAATTCAATTCAAATCAATTTGTATAGCGCTTCTTACAACACAAGTTGTCACAAAGCAGCTTTACATTGTTACCAGGCCTGAGACCCCCTGAGAGCAAGCCTAAGGCAACAGTGGCAAGGAAAAACTCCCTAACTAACAGGAAGAAACCTTGACCAGAACCCGGCTCAGAGGGGGAGCCCATCTGCTTCTGGCCAGCACTGGGGAGATAGAATTACAGAGAATTCTAAACTTGTATAATGTACTTAAGAAAATTGAATTATATAGACAATAGTAATTACAGCAACCTAGTAATTTTAAAATGTAATCCTGGAATGTCCAGTTCTTGGCACACAGTTGGCTTGATAGGCAGGGCAGCGAGGTAGCTGAACTGGAAATCGGGATGTGGCGCTTGAGCTACAGCTCCAGGCAGGAGCCCGGAGCAGGGACAGGAAACAAAAGGTCTTTAGACGACTGGACATGGAATCCCCCAGATTACAGCCTGTAGGTTAAGGACATTAACCATCTCATGGCTCATATTGCTACCAGGAAAACCACGGCAGGTACAGCTGAAGCTGATTATTGTAAGGTCTTGCTCTTCCAGCACAGTCTGTACTGCAATTAGTGTAAAAGGAAGGGTAGTATTTATGGTTGTATCCATACTCCACATTGCCACTCAAAGGGGCAAGCCAGGATCTCTAATGCACCCTATGACCATGCCCACTGCTTTGGAACCACCCCTTCTCCATGAAACTGTTGGTACTGTATGTCATGCCTTGCTCCTCAAGGCCACTCCACCACCCTAAGTCTTCTCTTTAACACACATACTTCCCTGGTCTTCCTTCCCATAGTATAGGTCTGCATCATCTCAAACATTTTCCCTACATTCCAGGGATGTTAACACCCAGGTAGAGGCACTACTGTAGCATTTTTCTGACTGTTTCTTCTCACCGAGTGTTCTCACTGTGGTTGAAGTGTGGAATTACCTTGTAGGTATCCTAGGTTTACCCGATTCATCACATCGCTCGCAGTTAAATTAGCTACGTCCTCTGCGGAGCAGAGGGGAAGGATGCACAGACAAACAGGGAAAAACAGAAAGAGAGGAGGGGAAAAGAGAAGGTCAGGCAAATAGCAGCTAGAGCAGTTACAGAGCAAACTGACAGGGGCAGGCGAGGATGAGGATGAGGATGGCGGTGGAGATGTGACAGGAGATGTGAGATGGACGTGTATGTAGGTAAAGCTGTGCAAATTGAAGGGTGAAAATGACTGGCCCAATTCCCACAGTCCTGCATACTACCAGCAGGGGAAGGAGCTGAATGATTCAAGCAGTGATAACATCTCAACTGACTGCTTCATTAACTACTGAAAGTTGTGAAATATTTGTTTAGCATTGCTGTATTTTTTCAGGTGCAATTAGCTAATGTAGTTCAGATCTACATTAAATCCCACCTTTGCCCACCATTAAACAATCTGAATTCATCATCAGTAATAACAAATTTCTATTAATTGGACACCTAATTCAATGTCAGTTAACAGAAAAAGCTTTTGCTGTGAAGAGCTATGCCAGGCTTTAGTAAGCAGAGGAATGTGAGTAATGTGAAAAAGGAAAAATTAGTGGAAAATTCCTGTCTACTGAGACCAGAGCACACATGTATGACCTGGAAGCAGATAAGTGTTTGCACCTGTGGGGTCATGGCACACACAGACGTGATGCAGAGTGATGATGAGTGACCACGAAGGGGCAAATGGAAGCAGAATGATGATGTCACTGTCCAATGTTCCATTTTGTGTGCCGTAAGCACAGATGTTCCATTATGACCTGACAGTCAGCTCCTGCCTTCCTTTCGTGCAACATCTAGGAGAGTTCAGTGCATTCTGTCCTCCATCTAGTCCTCCATCTAGGAGGTTTCAGTGCATTCTGTCCTCCATCTAGTCTTCTATCTAGGAGGTTTTAGTGTATTCCTATGAATTCCTATGGATATTCTTTTTCAGACCATGTTCCTTTAAGAATGTTCACAGAGAGCAAGTGAATCAGAACACTTGAAGCTCTAACAGAGGCAGAGATAGAATTTTCAATGTAGAACACACTGAGCTGAGTATCTGGTCCATGGAGTGAGAATCTGTGCTGTAAGGCTACTTGTGCATTGTAACTAGGGATGCAACGGTACAGTGGGCGGAACCGTAGGGGGCGTACCGAGCGGTTTGACAACATACCGTGTACCATTGCATCCCTAATTGTAACAGCATACACAGTGCAACTGTGATGATGAACAGTTTGAGACTCACACATTGAGAACATTATGTCCCCACTTTCACGTTAAGGATACAAAAAGGACTCATTGTTCTCTGAACAAGCCAGGGAAACATTCAAGAAACATTCACCAGACACACTGCTGTACAATTAGCAATAAAAACTTTACAGATACCAAAACATCTTGTCACATATCCTGATTTTAGTCTTGCCAGCATGGCAAATGTATTCATCATCATGGTGACAAGATGGCACAGAAAATTTGGGACAGTAATGAATTACACAGTGACTCCTTCCTAGCGCGGCTCGGCTTGGCTCACCATATCCAGTGGTGGGCAGGCCAAGGTGCTTCATGCGGTTCTTGACGAGCTCGGACAGCTCCTGCCTCTCGGAGCGGCGGTACAGGTTTAGGCGCTGCTGGGTGATCCGCTCGGCCCGGGTAGGAGGCTTGGTGTTCTTCCTGCTCAGGCGCCGTGCCCATTGTAAGCTCTTCTTCCTCAGCAGCGGGTGCTCCGACTGATCACTGCCCGTGGAGTTGCGGTGTGCGCTCTTCTCCTTCCATGACTCCCGTCGGTCCTTGGTGTCCTCACACTCCTCTACGTTTATGGAGATCTGGGACTGTCAGAGAGAGAAAGAGGAGACCGTCTCCATGGCAACAGGGAACAACAGACCCCAGGGTTCAGGTTCCAGTTACCATGGCAACACGTGCAAACAGACCCTAGAGTACAGCTCTACAGCTCCTACAGCTATGGTCTACAACACCTCCACCTGTTGGGGTAACTGAGACTCCATGTTACATTGCCACAGTCATTCCTTAGTGTTCCAATTTCCCAAGACAAAATATTTTTAAAAATTCTGAATTGTGTCAAAATGTTTTTTTGAATATGAGAGAAAGTATTTCAAAAGTACTGACTACTTTTTTCCTATTCATGACAGCTAACAGACGCAAAAGACCTGAATGAAAGCTGATTATTCAATGACAACAACAAAAAAAAAAAACATACTGCCAAAAAATGTGAAAACATGTGCTTACCTGTTTGCAAACATCTTTAAACTGAAGAGGACAAACAGACAGACCACAGACAGAAAATAATAAAGACAGATGCTTATGAAAATGGGTGAGAGAGACAGTGCCAATTCTGTGAATGCGTATGACACAGCATTCGACAGTGCTCAAATACAACACATATGAGCCACTAATGTTAAAAAAGCCTCTGGTCACCATGTTTTACAACCATTCATATGACCCATGCAGTTTACGCTCTGAGAAACTCACTATTCCAGCACAAAAAAGCTGACTGGTCAACAATCCCAAAAGCATAACGCAGACAATCCTGGTGTAAATGAAACCCCATGATTGTCACACTGAATCTCACTGAACTGACACGCACTTCCTGACTGGCTACATCCTGTCACGCGGGTACCTCACTATGTCTGACAGCCTGTGGTGGCTGCCTTACCTCCGAGGAGGTGAACATGTGTGACTCGGTACGGTAGATCCCAATGGGGATTTCGGCGCTGGAGGAGCAGAGCTTCTGGAACAGCCTCCCATAGGTGCGGATCCACAGGTCATCCTCGGTCACTTTCATCTGAGACACAGCACAGACCGGGTCAGCTGGCTCTGCTGCACATGCAGATGCGGCTCGCGTGCTGGGCTCAACGCCACACTTACCGCACACAGGTAGCCTGACCCAGGTGTGGTGTCCAAGCCCAAAAGAAGCCTTGCGATAAGAATCATGTAGTCCTTCACAAATGACTGCATAGAAAGAGCAGACATGCATGCTGTGAGCGCTTGACAAATAATAACTGTGTTATGGGTACACCCCTGCCATCTACTGAGTGTCCATCCAGTTAATGGACAGTTGTGATTGGCTTATTTAAAGACAGTGTCTTGGAATGAACTCTAGAGGGAGCTCTTGGCTTTGGGGAAATCTCACAAGCGCAGTATGGAAACAAACACTGCGGCAAAGCACAGAGAGACTGCCAGGAGCACCCAGCTGGATGTAATAAGGACAGTATTATTTATTTGTTATTTTGCTTATGAGAAGTGAAGCATGCATTATCTAACAAATGAAGCTTTTGTAATCACACTTCACAGTCCCTATAGTACATAAGCATTTCTCTGATAACTGTATGTCATTAAAAAGGCAAGTAGGGCATATTTTCACCTCTGGGTAGTTATTCATCTTGTGAGCAGTGGTTTGGGTACTCACCAGGGGAAACAAAAAGGAACTAAAGCCCTTATAAGAGGGACACTTTTGAGATCAACAGAGATGATGTGAACCTTGTGTGAAAAAGCAGTAGAGGATTGAAGACTGCAATGTGTCTGTGATTCACTCCAACAGAGTAGTACTTCTAGTGTCCTTAATAACTTCAGGCAGTGATTCAGACACTGCAGAAACCCATTAGCTTTCAGGTACATGCTCTTACACAGACATAACAGAGGCAATATTACTAGTCTCTACATAGAATGGACTGGCTGTGATGCTGCTATCTACAACTAGCATAAAAGACAATAATTGTACTAATTTTGACTAATGTTGTGTAATTGGAAATGTACATCCCTTGGGAAATAAATGTATCTAAATGAATAAATCAGTTTAATAAATTATTATTAAAAGCAGCTAAAATATGACAAGGTCTTGTTATTGTTAGTGCTACTTGGGTAGTGGGTGACTCTGTTACAGCAAGTGCAATGTAAATGAAGATACGGTATTTGGTTAACATGTGATGGTTATGCAGGCACATGCGAGGGGGAGGAGTCCTCTGACCTCACCTGGTACAGGAGTGTGTCAAGCATGCTGATGCTGAATACTCTGCCGGCAGCAAACGGGAGGCGAAACATGAAGGCCAGGTTCGAGCCCTTGTCACGTTCCTTCTGCAGAGAGGAAACCAGCAGAATGCACCGCTCTGCTTCATTATGGCTCACTGGCCCATGATCACATATGAGACAGCACAAAGTAATCCCATTCCCCATTTCCCCTGCCCACCCGTCCACACAGTACCCTCTGCTCCTCACAGTCCCATCCCCTCCTAACAGCCCCCTCCCCTCCCTACAGTACCCTCTGATCCCCACAGTCCCCTCCCCTCCCCTCCCTACAGTACCCTCTGATCCCTACAGTCCCCTCCCCTCCCCTCTCAACAGTCCATTCCCTTCCCACGGTCCTCTCCCCTCTCCATAATCCCATTCCTCCCCACAGTCCCCTCCCACTAATGTAGGCTGCTGTAAAGATTGGTGTCCTGGCTTTCCTCACCTTCTCCAGTTTGGACAGAGCCAGGGAGTAGCAGTCCTTTGCTCGGAATTGCATAAACCTCATGTTGGAGGGATGGGTGAGCTCAGTGATGATGCTTAGACTGGGAAATAGCCTGGATGGAGGGGGGAGAGAGAGAGCGATAGAAAGAGAGAAAGACAGAGTGACTCAGTTATCATCATACCAGAGAATAACATGCATAATCAAAACATTACGCGTCATCTTCTTAGACAGCTCACAAGATATCAATTATTTATGTGCAGTCATTATGCAATGAGCAAGGCGTGAGTGAGAATGTGAGTGCCCCATTAGTCTGTGAGTGGGGATCATGCAAACAGAACACAAGAAATGAAGTGAAAAAAACTGAAAAGTGTTGTATGAAGATCTAGAGTCATTTTTGAGAAGAAATAAAGGCCTGGGTCAGTGACAATAAGCTTGCCTTCAACATCCTCCTGCTAAAAGCTGTAAACCATGCAATACCATTTTGACACAATAAACACACATTAGCTTTACATAGAATAATAACCTAACAATGATATTGCCAAAAATTACATATGGTAATGTTTTATTGAGGGTTGGAATCTAATTTTTGCATGTAGTTAAAATATCTAGATTTTTCTATGATACAGCATTTTTATATGCACAGAATCACTATGGAGGCACCATGTGATCAGAGAAGGACACACACACACTTAACAAACCGAACAAGACTGACACAGCCACAATGAAGACCTGAACATAGCAGAAGAACTGAATGAATCCACATTGACACTGCTGACCTGTCTTCTTTTCACATTGATTTGTTTTATGCTCAGATTATAACAATAGCTCTTGTGAGCATATTGGTTTTGCTCTACCATCATTACAGACCACATTACTTAAACACATGGAAATGTAGTTTATGTGCAATGAGTTTCTATTCATCTCATCCCTTCTCAGAATTGTAAACTCTTTCTTCACCAGCATTCATTTTAGACTTTGTGTTTTTCCCATCAGAAAAAGGTGTGGAAAGGAAGACAAAGTGGAAGAAATTGCTGTGGCAACACTATTTATGTTCCTATTAAATTATGGCAATGAGATTTCTCTGAAAGGGAACTACATGGAATTGAAAGAATGAGACAGTGCAAAAATGGAGGTAGGGAGGAAGGAAGGGGGGAGTGGAGAAAGGCCCAAACATGTTTAATCGAAATCAAAAGCCCAGAGAGACAGCATGGGGAAATCAAACGAGTGGCCAAAATGTGTCATGTAGGATTTCTTCACCAATCAGAGAAGAAGAGCAGCCCCAGCCCTCACCTGAACATGGTCTGGACATTGACAATGGTTTTGGCGTCGGCCATGTAGTCCTCCTCTGCACTCATGGTGCTCTCCTTGTCCACTACCACCAGGTTGTCAGCGTAGATGATCCCACACTGCAGCAGGTTGTCCAGGCTATTGCACAGCGAACCACGCAATCAGTTAGAGTGCCTGTGCGCACCCTCTGTTTCAACCAGTCAAGCCTCATTCATTCTTGATCTGAACAGCACAGGTGCTACCATTTGTCCCAGACTTAAACCAATTGACATGAGGAATCCCTCCCAGCACCCAATTAAACTTTAAGCAAGCATGCAAGTTAGAGAGGTTCTAAAAGAACACGCTGCTAGAGATTTTACTGGCTTCATCTGTGATTTTGTAAAATACCATAAAGCACATATTTCCATGTTATCTGGTCATATTTAATTAATGCAGTAATAAAAACAAATAAATATGTGCAATGATGCAATGAAAGAAGTCCCTCTTTGAATAACCTACTTGTCAATGGTCCCAGCCATGAAGTAAACCATGGGAAAACAACAGATGGCTTCCAGGAAGTGGTTGTCTGGCCTAAGAGACAGAAACACATCAGTAATATTTAATCACAATCTGACACTTCCATTTAGTCTTTATCTTACCACCTCCACTGAAATCTTAGCACCCATAGGCAGCATAGGATATCTGGGTTATCCCCTCTCTTCCTTTTTCCAAAGACAGCTGTGGGGTCTTTAATGACCACTGAGTTTTACACATTACATGAAAGATCGCACCTCCCCAGTGCTGAACTGGGAAATATCTAAAGGTAAAGATGTTCATTATTGGCCTACCAATAGCAGTTCAAACTTCCCTTGGAGCCCAACCCTGCTATAGGTACTTAGAGCAGCATATCAGCAACCAAAATATGGCACAACACAGAAGACACTTCCTCCCCTATTAATTTGGGGATGAAAAAATTAATTTTTTAAATTTAAAACTATTTAGATAACTTTCAACAGGTCAAGGGAAGATTACTCCTTTCATAAGCCTTAGACACCTGGTTATATAATTTATCTGGCTAGCCTTGGTGAGTTTTGTAGGTAGTAACACTGTCCACATGTGCTGCTTACTGAGTTGTGCTTGAATCTTTCGAACTCTGTGCATTTATGCATAACTGCATTTTGCTTCAAGGCTGATCTCAAGCCTGGGTTTAAACATCAAGAAGAGAATGAGGAATGCATTTCTTATACTAAGCCATCTGTGACCAGAATTAAGTGAATCAAAATGTCTTTGCCTCAGTAATCACAGTGATGCCCTTGCATTTCCGTACGCCTTCTGCAGCAGTAATGGATCGTTATACATTAGAGGCCATGTTGTCAAAAGCAGTTGCCCAAATGAAACAAATCAAGTTTTTCTCCAGCACATCCCAAGAGCCGGGCAGGCAGCACTGAGTGATGGGATTGCATTCCCACCGCCGCGCCGGGCGAATTATAAGCCATGGTGATTTAGCCTCTTCATAAGCATTTTATCGCTCCCTGGCCATCCAACGCACTCTGTCGTACAGCGATCACGCCTCTGTTGGATCGCTCTGCGTGTCCTGCTCCCTAATACTGTAGTATGAGATTGATGCACCCTCTGTCTGCGTACGGGGAACAGCTTGCTTTAATGTGTGTAAAGAATATAGATCTGGTTCCCGCGGGAGTGAGGGAATGTTTATGCTGGCATGTTTGTGTGTAGGGTGGGGCCGGGGCTGAGAACTCACCACATCCCCTACTTTGTGCTGTGTGAGCCTTACAGGAAGGGAGCTTTTAAGATCAGCACCCCCTCCAACCCAAAATCCCCTGAATCCTCACTTACGTTACATTACATTGTTGACACTTAGCAGACGCTCTTATCCAGAGTGACCTACATAGGTTACAAGTTATTTATTTATTAACATAGGTTACATTTTTTCATAGCTTACACTTCTAGTCAAAGTATGTAATTCAAGGTATTACAGCATCACCATGGAACTCCTTCAGGCTATACTGCGCGGTGATATTTTCTTGTTCTTCTCCTTCCAGCCCTGGATAACAGAGCCGTCCGCAGCAGTGCTGTCATGTCTTTCCTCTGATCTGAGTAACCACAACCCGACACTGCGGTTCAGGAGGCCGAACGAGCCGTGACGGCCCTGTGGGACACTACGGGGTTAATGAAATCCGCCGCAACTGCTTACAGCAGGAGAAAAATAACCCACCTAAAACCTGCGCTCCAGCTTTCTTACGGAGTGGCATATTTATGAATTATGCACGGGCCTTGATCCATCTTTCACCCCACAGTAATGTTCTAGCTGCACGGAGATTATCAGTGCCTTGCCCGCTGTTAAGCACCGTTCTCTCACTCTAATAGACTAACAATAGCGCCTCTGTGATTTCCAATTTTCAATAAGAGCATTGAGACACATGGGCACGTATTCAATTAAATAAGAATCTTAGAACAAAAAAGTGATCTCTAACTGCATAAACAAGTCGGAGGACTGGGAATATGCAGTGCTGTTACCGTGACAGCATCCTGTGCGCGTTTATTAAATAAAACAAGTGCAGGCGCTTGCGTAACGTCTGAGTCAAACAGAAGACTGCAAAACATTGCTGTCTGAGGATGACTGAGCTGTGCCTGTGAAGAAAACGACTGCACTGACATACGGTGCTCTCACACTGTGCGTGAGCAAGTTGGCTTATCGGCAGTGTACGTCGTAGCTCATGAGTGAGCGTAACTGGGTAACTTACGGGTTGTCCAGGAGCAGGACAATGGGGTTTAGTTCTTTTCGGGGGCGGTAGTAGGCACGAAGAGGAACGATGAAATTGTAAAGGCCGTTCCCCGCCGTCTCGGCGGAGACAATGATCAGCTTATTCTTAAAACCGTATGCTTTGGCGTCTTCGAAGCTGTTGTGCTTGCAGCCCTGGGCGTTGGATATGAGAGGGAGAAGTTAAAAACACTTACGTAACACTGCACCTTAGAGTGCTGTTAAAACAACTACCAGCCTTTCACCAATAATAAAATAACAAAAAAATCCATTACTCATTACCAATGCCATTATGCACGGTAGCTTACATAGCTTACATAATGTCTATTTGTACAGCTGGATATTGAAGCATTTTTCTTTGGGATACAACAACAGTGTCCTCCATGGGACTCATGCATACAGCTTCCTGGTAACAAGTTCTCCTCTAGTTCCCTAGTCGTGCCACTACACAGCTGCCAGTCGGAAAATAGTCAAAATGAAGGTGAACTTGCATCAACTCAAGTAAAAATAAAGCTGAACTTGCATCTGCTCAAGTAAGAATACACCCTCCCCCCACTGGCTGTGCTACTCTGTCATGTCACACTGACAAACAGATTAATTAATACAAACATATTCCAGAATATCGTCCATGATGCACACTCATTTGTTCTTGTGTGAGCACGCGTTAGAGACATTAAGAAAAAAAGAGGACCTGGAGGAAGGGCTAACCCCTGAGGTATGCTGTGTCTCCACAACCCCCCTCACCTTGTCCAGCCGTAGGCAGCAGAACGGCGCTTTCTCGGGCAGCAGGTGGCAGAGGGTGGGGGAACTCCCAATGTAGGGGGAATTAGGAGGGTATCCTTTCACATACCTGATTGAAAGAAAACAAAGAAGGATGTATATTTATGCAGATAGTGAGGTGCAGGGAGTTCATTCCTTCTTCATGCCTCTGCAACTCATCATTTTCCATTTCTTTATGCTCTGGAAAACAGGTGAGACTACATGTGGTCACAAGGGGGAGCACGAGGAACACACAAAGCAGGACCAACAACACCTCCCACAGCACTGTTTCTGCATCTCTCTTCCAGCAGAGCTTATTAATATAAACGACTTGTAATGACCGAGGCAGAGCCCAAGGCCTGGATGGATGGGGGGTTGGGGGTGCAAGGATGCTATGTGTGACTCATCAGCAATGTTGTGTCTAACCAGGTGAATTCATGTTAAAGCCAGCAGGGTGTACCTGTGCTGATGAAATGCCTTTTTAAAATGTTGCAGAATATTGTGTGGGGATAATAATGCCTTTGTATATTTACATTTACATTTATTCATTTGGCAGACGCTTTTATCCAAAGCGACTTACATAGCTGACATAGTTCTTTACAATGTTATCCATTTGTACAGCTGGATATTTACTGGATATATATGATCGCTATTCTATTCTGAACAATGCTGCTTTCCTTGGGACTAAGGTGTTGAGCTATATAAAGCAGATGTACTGAGAAAGAAATAATGAAATAAAATTGAGAAACATTTTCATACTAGTGTGACATTTGAAAGAATACTGCATCACTACAGGAAGATCTCTTTATCATCAATAACACCTGTCTTGTTCACGTAGGAACATTTTACAAGCAGGGAGGACAGTTTGATGTAGTTAATACAGATGGCCATGTACTGAGTGCTATGGCTATAGCTGGCTAAATGCAGTTTTAATCCAGTATAGTTGTGTCTTGAATGCATTGGACTGATACTTTAGATGAGTAGAGCTGCTCTAGTACTTCTATTTCTGTGTCACAGAGCTGATTGATTAATTTTTTCTGACTCCAGCAGACTCTTTCCCTATGTCATTTTTCTTCTTAGAGACAGACCCGGTGAGGTCAGTATGAAAGAGATATCTTCTGTATGGCAGTATTGCATAAAGGTAATCAGGCAAGCTGATCTTTTCCTCAAAACAGATCTCAGATCAGCCATCGATCAGAGGTGCAATAACTGCATTTCCAGCGGAGCAACAGATGAACACTGACGTTTCATGGCCTCCATGCTGTTTTAGCACAAGGAGGTCTGTGCTGGTCTGAGGCTGGCAGTGGCACAGGAATGCAATGTTCATTTCTCTCTGCTTCTCTCTGCTCAGAACATGACAGCCCGGGATGTTCTCGCTGTGGACGATCCTAGAGAAGGTGGCACTCTAAGTGGGAAAGAAATGGGGAACAGCCTGGGAACCTTACAGCTTTTGGACACGCGCCTGTCCTAAGTGAGGACACTTAACAAGCACTCCAGAGTGTTCCCATGATCGCGTTTGGGAAAGGTGAAAAATGAGTAATGACCTATCATCCATCAGCAGCTGCAAAGGAGCCAATGAAAGCCATGAGCAGCGCCTTCCAGCTCTCCCACACAAGTCATTCGCCGAGAGCTCACAATAGGAAGCATGATTAAAGATGACTCATTCGGCATGGTGCAGGGGGGGTAATCCATCACCGTCTGCCTTGCATGACCCCTCTGGATTGACTAATTGCACCCTCTTTTGCTCTCAGCTCCTCCCACGGAGGGTGGGGACTCACTCGGAGGCAGATGAGCCCTCGTCATCTGACTGGGTGGCCTCGTCCTCTGACTGGTCACCAAGGAGATCGCAGGGCAGGATGGCGGCGGAGTCAGCGATCTCCAGCACAGGGGCGATGCTGGGACGCCGGCTCCCTGCGCCATTCTCGGCGGGCAGCGCCAGCTTGCTGCCGTCGCTGTCGGGCGGGTTCGTGTTCTGCAGATCCATGGCCACTGTCCCTGCAATGAGAGGAGCAGGTGTCTTATTGAATCCTGTGGTGGGGATCCGCAAACTGCACAGCCTGCTAGGCTGCATCAGAACCTGCTCAAGAATCTCCTCAGGTACTGCTGTAGAGCAACAGAGCAGAGTGTGCACAGAGCAGACTGCAGCTCGCTCTATATGCTGTTCAAACAAAAAGCAGCCACCCGCCATAAACCAATCACCACTCCCAGTCCCCCGATCCACCAAGGTGCCTTGTGGGTAACTGTACACTTTGTTCTTAAAACATGGATATTAGAATTGGCTTGGTATCCAGGTGATAGCTATGGTCTTAAGCCTTTAAGTCTTATGACATCAAGCCCAAGAGTATTTTAATGTTTTGTGTATAATAGTTTCAGTATAATTTTTACCACTTGAAACAAAATTATTGTAATCTGCGGCTCCTTGTTGTGCCTTGCTTGGATCATGTGTACTCCCTTTGTTATACGACACCTTTGTGAACCAGAGGGGAATGGACCCAATCTCTCAGTTCTGCAAACTAAGACCAGAAAATCTATTTAATTTCTGTCATCATCTGAATGCAGTCTCAAATCTCTGCATGTGAACGCCATCTATTTCACCCAATTTACATAGCTCAATGAGCACGGCCCTCAGGGTTACACACACTTTGATTACGCGCACACACGCACACACACACACACACACATCAGAGCAGAAAGACTGGCTGCTCAGTGCAAGAATATGGATATTAGCAGCAGTCTCTGCTGATTCACTTAAGTGTGTGAAACCATCTTAAATCCTGCTATGCTCCTCATGGAAGATAAAACATTTTCATAGGGAGGAGGGCTTATCTTTTCGAACAGAGGACACCTGATTTTCACCTGAGAAGCTTTGTAACCCCTTCCCTGGAACCAGGCCTGCATAGCCCCACTCCTCAGTGACCTATGATCGAATCAATGACAAAACAGCATCCCACTGACTCAAACCTAATCTATTATATCACACACGTAAGTAAACTGTGCCTTTTGACCTCTTGTCCAGTTATAATATTGGTGGCCTCTATCTTACAAGGGGATGTTCCTTCATGGGTTCGCTTTGCATCTGGGACATACTCAGCAGAGTGCATGCTGGGATGTAGCAGGGCTGTTTGGAAATGCCTGAGCTGGTTCAACTGTATTTCAGAGATACAGCTGTCATTTCCAAGAGCTATGAGTACTCATGCACGCAGTCTTGTCTCATAGCCACCAGGCTTTTTGTACATAAAATATACATCTTGTACATTAATTTCAGCACAAGATACATTCATGATATATAAAAACAGATCAATTAAATAACATGGATTGAATTGATCGACTGGAACATAACAAAATGTTTTCAATTTCCTTATCTATTGAGACATTCAGATACTCAGTTTTATATTAATCTGCAATAGCATGACAATTACAAGAAAACAAGAATTTAAAGTGTAAAGTGGGCACTAGTACTTATCGGAATCAAAGTTTCCAAAGGAGAAAAGCTGGGGGGGACCTTTATAAAAGCATTCTAAGATGTCAGGATGAAAGCAGAAAGGCTGAAATAGACCAGGAAATGATCAAATCCAGCATGCTTTTGAGTTTTGGACTAACTCCATCTAAAATTAGCTGTCTGGGGCAGACAGTTATGTTCAAAAAAGAACACAAGAAGGCAAAAAAATGCAATTGCAATTAAGAAAGGGAAAATGTCCTCCAGACATTCCCATGAGAGTGGCATGCACAAACTTACCATAAGCAGTGGACTGATCAACTTTAACAAACCAAAGGAAAAGAAAGCAATAAAAACAATGTCAGCCAAGAAGGGACAAACGCCAACAGAGTCAACTTCCATGCCATGTGACACAAGCACACAGAAACATCACCAAAATATACAGAAAATATAAGAGACTCAAAGTGTTAATACAATAATAGTCAGGCAATGAGGAAAAATATTGTGGAAAAATATTGACCTATTTTGCTCCTAGTCTAGACTGAAATGCTTCGTCCCAGCTTGAGAGAACTTCAATGTTTCTGATATGACCAGGATTACTGGGGTGTGTTTCTCTCTCTGCCTAACAGAGAGGACCAGTTCCCCCTAACTTTCCCCCCAAAACTCCCTGTTCACACCCCACATGCCCTGGCTCACCCATGCTGGCGATGATGCTGTGGACGGGGAGGCGGGAGGGGCCTTCGAAAGCCCCGCCTGAGGACAGCCCCTTCCTCTTGTGTTTCTCTTCCTGCTTGAAGATGAAGGCGGAGTTCTCCTCCTTGGTGATGTTGATGTAGTAGCAGGTGTCAGAGGTGGCCATGATGTGCCGGGGACCCGGGTTCAGCAGTATGCTTTTGTTGTCTTCCCTCTTCACCCCGATCAGGCACACACCATACCTGGGGGGAGCAGAGACACTCAGCGCGAGCATTCCTGTCACAAACAACTGCAGGGTCAATGGGAATGATTTCATATAGTGCAGTGATACAGTGCAGTGTCTTTGCTTCATAAACATATTGTACCTCACCAAGAAGCTATCCTAAATGTGACTGTGCCCAGTCACACCCTTTCCTTTCATTGCCTAATAATTTATATGTATGATTTGGATACATACACACAGACACACATAGACTCATACATACAGACGGCAACAAACGTGCACACACACACACACACATACCATCTCTCTCTCTCTCTCTCTTAACACACACACACACACACACACACACACACACACACACACACAAACGTTTGCTCGTCCACCCAGTACAGGTGCTTCTACTTACTTCTTGTGGGCGTGGAAGGAGGCGTAGGTGAAACTCTTGCCATCGTACTCCCCGAAGAATTTGCTGTCACCGAGCCGGATATGGTACACTTCATTGCCTGAGCAACGGCCATACATCCTCTGCCACTGTTCCGGAGACTGCTGTCCCTCCCTACATCAAAAATACTACTGTGACATCCTACCCCTTCCCAGCATGCAAGTGGGTCACACGTCATCTTCAAGACTTTCTTTTCTTACTGTCTGCCTTCAAGCTCCTCCTGTGTTTGTCTTTATTTTCCACTGACCACTGAAAGTTCTGTCCAATCAGATTTCAGAATCACAGATGAGAAAAAAGCCCTAGACTCCTCCAGAGCACATACAATGCTTTCTGGTCTAGCCTGGACATCTAATCAACTTTTTGTGGATGGAGAGATTGATTAAAGGCCCTGGTTGCCGTGTGCAGTCTCATTTCCATTCACTTTCTTATGCACCCCAAAATGCTAATTCAGCAGCTTCCTCTGAGGGACAGGTCCATCTCACTCTGACAAATGATATAACCAGCCGTTAATGGGGTCATTACTCTACATCTCAAATCTCCTCATAATAATTAGGTGCTGGAGGTGAAGGGAGTAAGGGGCAGACATGTAGCACAATTACTCTCCAGGAGGGCCCACCAAAATTTAACAAATTACATTGCCAAAACTCTCCATCTTCTTCACTTGTTCTAGAGCTTGCCAACGAAGACATCTATTGCATTTTCATTTGGATGATGTGGGAACCTCTGATATCACTAGCAGGAATTTCATTTGTCCTATGAGCTATGCAATACTATTGAGACATTTATGTTCTATACCAGAAACAAGGGGGAAGGAGAATATCACTAATGTCAGGTGCATAGTAACAGAGGAGTAGACATGCTCCAGAGAGGCTGTGAGTCAACTTTGACTTCTTAAATACCCAACTAAGCGCAGCTCCTAATAACATCATGGTGAGCAAAAACATCTGCCCTTTAAAGAAAGAATTCTACATCCACCAGATGTTCTTTCTTCTTTAGATTCGTAGTCAACAATAATGACTGACAAGCTTTAATGTAGAACGGAACCTTTACTGAAGTTAAAGCAGTCTAATACACAGAGAAATTGTTCTGAACTGCGAGCTCGAGGCTGTATACACACACACACACACACACACACTAGGGCTGGGTACCGAGGCTCGGTACTTCTAAAGCACCGACCGAATAACGTCGGTACTACCAAATATCAAAATCTGTCTACGCATTCGGTGCCACATTTCGGTACTTTGTGATAAGGACTCCCTATTAGCTTTCTCATTTAAGGCTTTGCTCAGAAACAAATTCTCAGTTGATCGCTCAACAAATAGCAGACGTTTTCGGCAAACTAGCCAGCGTTAAATACTTGATACCTAATGTTGCTAACGGGGAGTGTGTGGGAGAATGAGCTAGCTAACTTTAGCTATACATGGCTAGGGGCTAGGTATATTGGGGAGCTGTAAAAGAGATCGTATATAGAGACTGGAGAGGTAGAGAAGTTGCAGACACCAGAATGGAGGCTAGCGCACCGCAAGCCTCCCATTGATTACAATGGGGAAACTCCTGTCTTTTCCCACCAAACTAAGGGGATTACAGTCATATTTTCAACCAAGTTACACCCATAATGCATATAAGAAAAAGAATCATGGCGTGAGTTTACTTGACACGATTCGGCAACGAAGTTAATGGAGCGTGTATAACTGATGAAACGCCTACAAAAATTTACAGTCGTAAAGGAGCTTGAACTTTAATGGTTTATAAACTCCGTGTGAAAATCGAGATATAGACGGATCGAACCAGCACTTGCCAGTCAGTGATGATGAGCGGACAACTACACCAAGGACATTCCGATACGTAGATATGTAGCTAGTTTCCTCATTGCAATGGGTTCTCAGATAAAAATCTCAGACGAAAATAGAGCTAACTAGCTGCAAACATTTGTCAGTGCCTAAAAGCGGAACATTGCAGAAACATTAGTGCGACTGTTGTCATTTATAATTGTGCTTGCTAGCTTGCTGGGCAGCTATATTGATTTCAGTAGGATTTGTTATAAAGCTATATATATAATTGTTATTTTAATTCCTGTGAGCTGCATATAAAGACATTACAATAAAAATTACACGTTATTTGCTCGCTACAAATGAAGTCTTTTTTTCATAACCTGCATTTTCTCTGACGTTAGCTAGTTCAGACCACACGGATTCGCAAATCATTGCTAGCTAGTATTAGCTACCTACATTAGGCATTATTGTTATAAATGGATTGAAAATATGACTGTAAACCCCGTTGTTTGGTAGAAAAAGGCAGGAATATTCCCTTTAGGCTTAACGGAAAATTGACGCGGTGCGGTGCACTGGACGCCATGGTTTCTGCAACTTCGGCAATAAAGGGAAGCGGCTATGTTTTTTCCATATCTTAGAGTTCAATGCTATGAACTCGTTCAAACACACTGAAATTGTTTTTCTCTTTTTTTTGTTACGTGCCAAAGCATCATGGGTAATGTAGCTCCCTTACACAGAACTTAGTTTTACCCCATTTCCTTCAATAAATCTAATTAAGAATAAATCAGTCATATTATCATTTATAAGAATTAAACAATAATATCTAAATGAAGCTGCACAGTATGTTCTCAAATAGAAGTTACAACATCCCCCCCCCCATGCACCGAAGGGTCATCAGCTCAAGCCTCTAATGCATATAACAGCTAAACTGGTCTTCTATGTAAAGTGCAAATAGCACAGGACCTCATTTTTCTGTCTCGACCTGGAAACAGCTCTTCAATTTTGCCTAATTTCCAAGTCTGTCTGGGCATGTTGTCATCTCCAATGAGGATGATATCACCCAAGTTAAGCACAGTAGGTTGCTGGGTGTCACAGCGATGGGCCAACTTGAGGTCCAGTAAGTAGTCTTTTTGCCAGCGGCTCCAGAAGCTAGTCACGAGTCGTTGTCTATACTGTCATCTCCTGGTCATTTCTTCCTTGTTCAGTGTTGGATTTCCACTTCCAGCTGGAAATGGCTTTGGTGGAAGAGAGGTGAGTCGTCTTCCAACAAGGAAGTGGGCTGGTGTCAGTGGTTGCGGTTCATCCAGCTTGTTGTGGACAAAAGTGAGTGGTCTGGAGTTTAGTGTAGCCTCTACCTCTGTCAGGATGGTGGACATCTCTTCAAAGTTGAGGGAAGCTCTTCCTAGTACCTTTCTCAGGCAGGTCTTTACTGATCTGAGGAGTCTTTTCCAAAAGCCACCCCACCAGGCCACTCGCTCAGTGATGAATCGCCAGGTGATACCCCTTTCAGAGAAGTATTCTAAAAGTTGTGGATCCTGGATGGCCTTCCACAGCTCTTTCAGGTCTTGATCAGCTCGCTTGAAGGTCTTTGCGTTATCTGAATAGATGACTGTAGGGAAATTTACAGGACCATCTCCTGCAAAACCCCCTAAAGGAATGCAAGTGTTTACCTCTGGGCTTGCAGGAGGTCAGGAGGGTGCAATAGTTATCTGGATACCTCAGGTACCATGCAACACCCACCAAACGTGACTATTAAGCAACTCAACTGGGGGGGTAGCAGCAGTCCAACCCTCGCTGCTAATCTCTGGTCAGCAG
Source organism: Megalops atlanticus (assembly GCA_019176425.1). Taxonomy (NCBI): domain Eukaryota; kingdom Metazoa; phylum Chordata; class Actinopteri; order Elopiformes; family Megalopidae; genus Megalops; species Megalops atlanticus. Next base: position 39,915,718 of record CM032880.1, on the reverse strand, counting down.
GTCACGCTAAGGGCAGCTGCATCCTGGACTCCGGACTCTGTCTGCTGCCAGGCAACCTACAGCACAGCCACACTCAGGACTCTGTTCATCTCTTGGCAAAAGTATTGAATAGGGTCATTCTCATGTACAACATAATCACATTTGGTGTCATTTGAAAGCTAATTTCACGTGCATGTCAATGATGTATGTAACAGAGGTACGATGGGTTCATAATAAAGATTATAACGTGGCACAAAAGTGAACAGTGAGGAATGCCCTTATCTTTGCATTCCTCACTCGCTAGCACCCCATTGTACCCCCCTGGTTATTGCAAGATTAGCAGTATTTATAATTGCTGAATCATGACTACACTGTTGTTTCAGAGCTTTTCATGTTTGGTCACAGCACCAAGGTCCAGATACCACATCTGATGTTCAGGTATATAGGGGGGAAACTGGCATAGTTCGGGGAGACTTGTTAACACGACCTCCTGCGTACTTTTGCAATTAGCCCATTCATTATTCTTTGCCTCTCCATTGTACTCTGTTTTCTGTCACATGATCATACATTGTAACAATAAATTCATTTATTGTAACTCGATGCTCATTGTCTGTCTTACTCCCCGCAGCTGATCACTGTACGGTAAGATAACTGCTATTTACGCGCATATAGAATCGTTATGCTATTGGTATACTCTGTAGTCCCTCGCCTATACAACTAGTGTCATTTTAGGCAGAGCTCAGTCCACAGACATGTATGCATCTCTATGAGAGACTGCAACCCATATAGAGCAACACTACGTGAGACCACAGTCCCTCGGTTGCTTACATAAGCATTCTATCTTAGCGATTAGCAGAGAGGTGTTCGAGTGATTCAGTTACTAAATTAAAGTGCGTTAACAATTACAAAATTTGGAGTCAGATGTATTAAGAGCAGTTATATTTAATGAATTTTGTTCCCGAACCGCTAAAGGTAAGACGGCACGCTATCCTTCGCTACTTGGGCACTTCCATCGTTGGTGTGTTTGAGTGAGAGCTCTACGGGCAGCTCTACATGACCTTACACAGTCCTCTTCTTGAGATTAATCTTTTGAAAGCTAACAGGAAGTGCTCTGTTGACTGACTTGAGACGAGCTCCAAGTGCACCGCTCTGGTCACAGCACAGGTGTATAGTGCAATGTAAGCTTTACTTAGTGCACTGCTGGCCTTAACATATAGCGGCCCTGCAAAGTCCACACCTGTGACTTGAAATGGGGGTTACTCTGTGATTCTGTCACGTGGTAATGGGGTAGTAACCTGCTGCGCAGGCTTCGCCTTAAATCTTCTGCACACATTACACCTTGCCAGGACCCTCTTTACAAGCTGTCTTTCTCGCAGCATCCAGTATCTTTCTCTGACTTGCACTAAAGTGTCTCGAACACCTGTATGCATCATCTTTTCATGATTATGTTGAATCAACAACTCACAGTATCTGTCCTTGGGAGGCAGGATCCATGGATGCTGCTGTCTGAAACTCAAGTCTGACTGTTGCAATCTGCCTTCAACACTCATTAGCCCAGTTTACTGTATCTTTGGAGGTCCAGCACTGGTTCCCTTGACTCATGTTCATCACTGCTGAGTTGTACAGTGACATGTTGACCCAATTTCAATTCATCATTAATGTCTTCATCCACTGATTCTTCGTCAGACTTCTCCAATGGTTGAGATGATGTCAGGTAGGTAGGACCCTTCCACCACAGGTGACTGAATCAGGCTCACTACAATTTGGCCTCTTGTAGGGAGATCAGCAGGATTTTCTTTGCCTTTGCAGCGGGACCATGATGCTGGGTCAGTCAAGGACTGGATTTCTGTTACTCTATTGGCGACAAACTGCTTCCACTTCTGAGCTGGGCTGCGAATCCAGTGTAGCACGATCGTTGAATCTGTCCACATGTGCACCCGATGGGGCTCCGTTTTAAGTGGCTTTAACAAGTTGTTTCTGAGTCGCGCTCCAATCAATGCACATGTACATGAATTAAACAATATCTAAATAAAGCTGCACAGTACGTTCTCAAATAAAACTTACAACACCAGACAAATACTGTGCAAGATCTGCTGGCAGAACTCTGCCTAAGAACATGTTTGTCTCGACACAACCTTGCACTTGAATAGCAGCAACCATGTGGAGATGCCACAGAAATAGGTAGTGTTCTTTTCCCAGCTCTGTTCTTTGTTTTCAACAACTCCAGCCTATAACAGCTGCTGGCAAAGAAGATCTGTGCAGATTCTGTTGTACTCGTTTCTTCTAATCCGCTTGGCCACATCTTTGTGCCTGCTCCGAAATGCCAGTTCCGCTTGGACACAACAGGTGGCCTGCCCAAATGGTCCCCAGACCAAAAAGCCACTTTGGTTCCCTCATAAGAAATGTCCTTGGGCGAACTCCAACTGAGCTCTGGCATGTGTCTGGAGAGTCATGTATATTGATGAATTTCCTCTCACTTCCTGTCCTCCCTCACTCTGAGAATTAATATCAAAAAACTGTGCATGCTGTCTCCTTAATGAGAATCTGCAAGCATTTTAATCAAATGTTCACTGTTAAAAATTACACTTAATTTCCTCAGCACTTAAATACCAATTCTGCTCTTCTGGATGACATGGTTTTGTACATTAGAAAATGGATAAATCAGCAATGTTTTCTTGTGTGCAGGAACCCGGACAGCAAGCACACCTCTCCAGACAGCAGCCAGGTGAAACAAGGCATTTTCCACAGTATTCTCCCTGCTCATGCAGGCTATGTCCCAATAATAAGTTGGCAGCCTGCTGCCTGCTAAGGATGGGTGGATCGATACCAAAGTATCTATACTTCCAATCGTGATGGTTCAGTTTTGAGAATCGATCCTCATATTAAAAAAATCGATAACAGGTACTGTCTGTAAGTAGTGATTAGTGTGTGTACATATATATATATAATTGTTTAAAAAAAAATTTTAACTTCATTTTATTCATTTATTTTATTAAATTGTTGTTTAGAATAGGAACTACACTTTTCCTTCCACCTTCTCGCTCCGCTCCCCATAGCTTATAGAAAAGCAGTAGTAAGGCACGCAGAGAAACAGATTCGGCCAGTTAGTCAGCCGCAAAATGGCAGAAAGGAAACAAAGCATTGTTTGGAGCTATTTCACTTTCGTAAACAACAATGAAGCAAAATGTGATATATGTCAAAAGTTGGTAAGGTATTGTGGCAATACCACAAACCTGATGAAACCCATGAAAAACTGCCACACAAAAGAGCATGACGAGTTACAGCAGAAGCGAGGAGAGGCAAAAAGAATGCAGGCAAATACCCCCACATCTGACAGAGTCAGGCAGAGCTCTCTGACAGAAGCTTTTCAGAGAGGCAGGCATTATCCAGGTATCCAGTGATAATACTAGGTTATTTTAACCATTTGAAAAGTAAGCAGGAAATACTGGTTATTTCTTGAGGTGCAGAATATTGCACTGTATGCTCAGAGTATTAGTGTGTCCAACTAAGGTCAATACTTCTACTATGTAAAAAGTTTCATAATTGCTGTTATTAAAAATTAAAACAAAACAGAGAAGTCTGATCTAGCTTTTCATACTAGTGCCAAAGCTTACAAATACAACTTTTGATGTCTGCATTTACCAATTTTCACTATAGAAATCACAAAGATTTCCTGTTTTTGTGTACACAAGAATACTTTTTAAAGTATCGGTATCTGGATACAAGCCTTAGTATTACTTGCTATCAGATCGAAAAGAAAATCAGTGGTATCGCTAGGGTTGCCACCTTTGATTTGTGAAAAACTGGGACACTCAGACAATTTTTTTTTTGGGTGGGGGTGGGGGGATTTAACCATATTTACAGATATACTATGTTAACAGTTGTAGGACTCCCTATTGCCTCTATTACCTATACTTGTCCTGACACAGACACACTCCCTGACGCAGTTGCACTCACTTTGAACTCCTTTGTCTGCTGCTGTGCCTTTCTACATTAAATACAATTTTTTTACTTTAACGTGTAAACATACACTGTCTAATTATAATCTATTATAAAATCTAATCATATGTCCAAAGATATACTCCCTTTAGCAACGAAAACATGATTGGATGTATTATAATAGATTATAAAGAACTTTTTAACTTAATGCATTTGGGCAATCTAACACTGACATATCTCACCTCTTTTGCATGTGAATTTCTTATCCCTTTTTGCTGCCTGCAAAAGTCCTTGCTGTCCCTCAATGAATGCTTTAATACTCGAATCATGAAAGATTTTTGCACTTACTTTATTGGCACAATCTGTAGATAAGTAGCTGTGGTCGCGGAGCACTCCGTGGTATACACTGCTAAGCTCCGCTACTGCTATCCTGTCTTCCTCTGGTGAACCTTTTTTTGTCATAAAAGTTGCAATGGCTAGATTTTTGCGTTTGCTTAATACAAAACTCTGGTGTTTTTTTGTTTTTGCATGATTTTCCAGCGCTGTTTTTCCTTCATATTTAACTGAAATTTTGGCTGGACACAAAACACAGGTGGCGGAGGCCGGGTCTCCTTGGGTGGGCCTTACCCATTCAGAAAAGTTCTCTCTTTTCGCCCAATCTGAGGTGTACATTGTAAATCGTTTTTTCTTTGATGCTGGTGGCTCGTCCGATTTTGTTTTGTCATCCTCCTCATCCGTCTCTCCCCCCATTTCACAAAACCAACAAGAGAAATAGAAAGTTAAAAAAATAATAATAATAACGTTACCTCTAGCTAGCAACTGAACTTGTGGTGGGGTCGTGGATGTGGATGCGTGCGGCAGAATGACAGCCCGGGCAACTGCTAGGCAATAAGGTAAGCTTTCGTATTTCCGCTACCAATCAAATAAAAGTATAGACATGGCCAATCGTCGCTGCATTTTACCCGTTTACACGCACAAGATTGGATGTAGCCTATAAACATAACCAGGAAGAAAACAGAATAGCAGTAGAAGGAAACCAAATGAGGTTTGTTATTACCCAATCCATGCCCGCTGTCCGATCCATTCTGCACATGCGCAAAAGTCAGCGCATGCGCAGAATTTAACCTCTTTTACGACACTGCCCGATCCGTTCCACGCATGCGAGATTTTTTACGTGGCTTTAATACTCAGCAGGAGTTGGTATCAGTTGGTATTGGTGGTCAAATTAGCTGTATGTGTATGCTGTACAACAAATATGTCTGATACTGAGTTCTACGCAGCCCTCCGGCAATATCAAGATGTGACATGGACAAACAAAAAACGATCCTTTTAGCGGCCTTGTGTCATCATGTTCCTTTTACTTCTGTATTGACCACAACGTAATTTTAGTAAAACATCTTTTCACAATCAATGTTAATAAAACAAAGGCAGTCGTGCAACCCATCTGTGCTTTTATGTTGGCTGATATCAGTGGCAATGACGACGACAGTTGGTAGTTAGCTAGCTAACAAATAACAGTAATCAATACAGAATGTTTCAGTGCTTTGTCCCGGACTGCAGCGACCATACATATGTGAACGACTGCAAATTTTTCAGGTTTCCAAAATGCCTCACCGCATAGTTTTACATTAAGCACACCATCAGAGACGTCTATCAAATGTAGCTAACTGAATGTGCATTTTCACTCAAGTCGGGTGCCCAAATCTACAAGTGTAAGCAGAATTGTCTTTTTGCTTAAACATCAAGGTGTTTCTGACTCTGTAGATATGTCTCAAAGGCTTCGGGCGTTTTTCATCATTCAATATCGTGGGCTAACAATCAGTCCACTCGATAGGTGATGATGGGGTAACCTGACTTTGCTAGCTAGCTAGCTGGTTAGCTATGCTGCCTAACCTACGTGGCCTTCACTCAGTGACACCCTGTAGGTCTTATCCCTCATGCTCGCCCTGACCAAACCGGTGATATGACCCTCAAAACAACTGAATTCCTCCACATGCCCTGATTTATAATGGTTTTCGCACTGCTGAAAACTTCGGGTCTCATCCTTAAAAAAGATGAGAATATGGCTGAGCGACACCATTGCTGCTAACTACGCGCTTGCTATTCCTGATAGCGATGACTGCTAAAGACAAGCTTGCTTGAAGTTAGCTGCTATAGCGATAGCTGATAGCGATGATTAGCCACACTCTAGATAGCAAGGCCGGAGAGCGGGAATGAGAAAGCTCCGTGGTTTCATGGGAAGTGTAGTTTTTATCCCGTGATTGTACTAGCATATAAGATAACAAATTAGATTACGTAAAATTTAGCTCGAAACAGTTAAAATGAACAATATAAGTCGCAGGTTGGGATCACAATGTATAATCCGGAAATCTATGGTAAGCCCTAAACCACTAGAAGTACTTTAAAAGTGCGTTTTAAAAAAGGTCTATGAGTAAAACGAATGGGGAATTTCACTTTCGACACCAGTGTGACGTACCCACCTCGGTACTCTATATCAGAATCAGAATCAGAATTGCGTTTATTGCCAAGTAGGTTGCCCCTACAAGGAATTTTTTTGGTGTGATTGATGGTGCTCCATACAGATACAACACTAAGTACAATCAGAGATCAACAAGAACAACAAGTACTGAAAAACATATAAATATATTAAGAGAGAGAAAAAAACTAAGTATAGAAATATAATATGTAAGATGTGCAAAGTACAGCAGACAGACGACTGAACGTTTTAAAATAATGCAGGGACAGTGGGGGGAGGAGAAATTAGGGGGAGTGTCTGTGTCAGCGGGGGTCAGGGGGCTTGTTGATGAGTTTGACTGCTGAGGGGAAGAAGCTATTTTTGTGCCGTGTGGTTCTGGCCTTGATAGACCTCAGTCTCTTGCCGGAGGGTAGTGTATTGAGCAGTCCGTGTCTGGGATGGGAGGGGTCGGCCACAATCTTTCCTGCCCACCTCAGGGTCCTGGAGGCGTACAGATCCTGGAGGGATGGCAGATTGCAGCCAATCACCTTCTTTGCAGAGCGTATGATACGCTGCTGTCTGCCCTTGTCCTTGGCAGTGGCAGCAGCGTACCAGATGGTGATGGAGCAGGTGAGGATGGATTCGATGATGGCAGTGTAGAAGTGCACCATCATTGTCCTTGGCAGGTTGAACTTCTTCAGCTGCCATCATCTCCCAGGGGTCCTGGGAGATGATGATGTCTAGGAAGCGGAAGGATTCCACAGTCTTGACCGGGGAGTCATGCAGAGTGATGGGGGGTGGAGTTGGATTGCACCTGAAGTCCACTACCATCTCCACTGTTTTTAGAGCGTTGAGCTCCAGATTGGTCTGGCTACACCAGGTCACCAGATGGTCAATTTCCCACCTGTAGATGGAATCGTCCTCACCAGAGATGAGTCCAATGAGGGTGATGTTGTCCGCAAACTTCAGGAGCTTGACGGAATCGTGACTGGAGGTGCAGCTGTTAGTGTACAGGGAGAAGAGTAGGGGGGACAGGACGCAGCCTTGAGGAGAACCGGTGCTTATGGTCAGGGGGTCAGAGACATGCTTCCCCAGCTTTACGTGCTGCTTCCTGTTAGACATGAAGTCAGTGATTCACCTGCAGGTGGAGTTTGGCACACCCAGCTGGGAGAGCTTGTCCTGGAGCAGGGCTGGGATGATCGTATTGAATGCAGAGCTGAGGTCTACAAACAGGATCCTGGCGTAGGATCCAGGAGAATCCAGGTGCTGGAGGATGAACTGAAGGGCCATGTTGACAGCATTGTCTGCAGACCTGTTGGCTCCGTAGGCGAACTGCATTGGGTCCAGGAGAGGGTCAGTGATAGATTTGAGATGGGGCAGTATAAGGCGCTCAAATGACTTCATTACTACAGAGGTCATGGTGACGGGCCTGTAGTCGTTCAGTCCTGTGATCCTAGGCTTCTCGGGGATGGGAATGATGGTGGAGGTTTTGAAGCAGGCTGGCACATGCCATGTCTCCAGTGAGGTGTTGAAAATGCCTGTGAGCATCGGAGACAGCTGGTCAGCACAATGCTTCAGTGTGTAAGGGGAGACAGAGTCCGGGCCAGCTGCTTTGAGGGGGTTCTGACGCTTAAGCATCTTGTTAACGTCCCTCTCCGATATGAGGAGGGTCGTTGCAGTGGAGGGGAGGAGGAGGGGACCATTCTAAGTGAATGGATATGTAGTGGCCCCAGCCTTTATTGTGGTGATGGGTGGTTGAGTGGTAGTGCTGGTGGGCTGGAGCTGATGGCTGTGCTCCCTGGGGATGGTGTCAGGACTGTCCCTTTGTCTTTCAAATCGACAGTAGAAGTTGTTCAGGTCGTTTGCAAGGCTCAGGTTGTTGATGGAGTGGGGGGTTCTGGGTTTGTAACTGGTGATTTGTTGGAGTCCTTTCAGGACAGAAGCAAAGTCATTGGTTGAGAATTGTTGTTCCAATTTCTCAGAATACAGGCGTTTGGCCTCCTTCACCGCCTTGCCAAACCTGTATTATGCCTCTTTAAACCCATCCCGGTCCCCACTCCTGAAAGCCTTATCTTTCTCCAAATGTAGCCGAGTTTAGCAGTGAACCAGGGTTTGTCGTTGTTATAACTCACCCTGGTGCGTGTTTGAATACAACATATGATGACACAAGGCTGCTGAAAGGATCATTTTTTGTTTGTCCATGTCACATCTTGATATTGCCGGAGGGCTGCGTAGAACTCAGTATCAGACATATTTGTTGTACAGCATACACATACAGCTAATTTGACCACCAATACCAACTGATACCAACTCCTGCTGAGTATTAAAGCCACATAAAAAATCTCGCATGCATAGAACGGATCGGGCAGTGTCGTAAAAGAGGTTAAATTCTGCGCATGCGCTGACTTTTGTGCATGTACAGAACGGATCGGGCAGCGGGCACAGATCGAGTCATGACAGTTTTATCCACCTTATTCCTAGCTCCCATGATACCTTTGCGTGAATTATGGGCGCGACTTCTGCTTCGTTACACCACTGAACCAGAACCAGCGTTTGTGAGCGATAGCAAAATAACAAATCGTAGGGATGCACCGATTGTGAAATTCTGGGCCAATACCAATGTTTAAAATAATAATTTGGCCGATAGCCGATGCCAATACCGATGTTAAGAAAGACCTGGCGCACTTAGCTAACTAGCTAGCTAAAACACTGCAGACTACCTAGCTAGCTAGCTAACAGTACTAAAGTTGTCAGAACAGGTTGCTTGCAGTGTCTGTGGTAAAATTTACTATTTGGTCAGAAGAGACGTGATGAGGCTTTATTAGTTTGATAGCTAGCTAGCTCTTAGTAGTATGACAGCTGAGCAAAGTGCGTGAAAGCCAAATTAGCTAGCAAGCTATCTAGCTTTCTACGTTGTTTTTATTGTAGCTAGCTAGCTATGTGTTTGTTTGCAAGGTGATATTAGTGTTTGTCAGCGGAATGTGATAGTAACTAGCTAGTTACGTTTATTGTTAGGGCCCGAGCACTGAAGGTGCTGCGCCTCCGGTGTCCACCGGAGGGCGCATGCACCATAGGATTATTATTATTATTATTATTATTATTCTTTGTCTTCAACACTTGGCCATTTTTGAGGTGGTTCCCATGGGCGAAAACTCATGAAATTTTGTACACACATCAGTGTTTGTGACCGCTACTCAGAGACAGAGACTTGGCCCCAGGTGTGGCCCAGGGACTCCATAGCGCCCCCATGTGACAATGAGTCTTGTGCCTGGCATGTAGTTTCACCTACACGCACCAAATTTTGTAGGCCTGTGGGTCTCATTTTGACAAACAAATTTGCAATTACATCTTATTAGCCATACCCAACAGGAAGTGAGCTATTTTGGATTTTGTGCATTTTCACAGTCAGCGAACCTTCGAATACTCCTCCTAGAGGATTCATCCGATTCATACCAAATTTAGTCAGTATGATGCCAAGACATCCCTGATGCTAAATGGTGAAGGGATTTTTGATATCTCAATTGGTGTTGCCATGGCGAGGCGATCAATTTACACGTGACCATCCTCAAACAGGAAGTGTGGCATAATTCCGCTGTACATGGTTTGATTTGGCTGAAACTTCACATGTATGTTCAATTATGGGGCACAATCATACGCACATGCCAATTGTGATTAATTGTCATAGCGCCACCTACTGACAGCAGGAAGTGAGGTATTTATAACAAATTTTTCAATGCTCCTCCTAGAGGATTCATCCGATTCATACCAAATTTGGACAGCATGACGCCAAGATGTTCATGATGCTAAATTACGAAGGGATTATTGATATCTTGATCGGCGTTGCCATGGCGAAGCGATCAATTAACATGTTACTGCACTGAAACACGAAATGTGGCATAACTCCGCTGTATATTGGCTTGGCAGGCAGAAAAACTCATGAAATTTGGCACACACATCATTTATTATTATTATTATTCTTTGTCTTCAACACTTGGCCATTTTTGAGGTGGTTCCCATGGGCGAAAACTCATGAAATTTTGTACACACATCAGTGTTTGTGACCGCTACTCAGAGACAGAGACTTGGCCCCAGGTGTGGCCCAGGGACTCCATAGCGCCCCCATGTGACAATGAGTCTTGTGCCTGGCATGTAGTTTCACCTACACGCACCAAATTTTGTAGGCCTGTGGGTCTCATTTTGACAAACAAATTTGCAATTACATCTTATTAGCCATACCCAACAGGAAGTGAGCTATTTTGGATTTTGTGTGTTTTCACATGTATTACATTTTGACTTTCCTCCTAGACGGTTCATGGGATGCACGTCAGATTAGCTATATATGAGGTCAAGATGTTGCAGATTTTAAATTGCCGAGGGAGTTTCGATATCTTGCATGGTGTTGAAATGGCGAAACAATGAATTTATATGTCTCGCCACACAAAAAGGGAATTTGTCATAAGTTCTCCATACATTGCTTGATACGGCTCAAACTTCACAGGTTTTTGGTTATGATGATATCCACATGCCCAGAGTGACACCCTGGTATAGCGCCACCATCTGGCAACAGAAAGAGTGGCTTTTTCAGCCATCTCAGCTCTAGTGCTCCTAGACGGTTCATCGGATTCAATTCAGATTTGGTGTACATGTGGTCACAGATGTCTTGATTTTATTCTGCAAAGGTATTTTTTGATACGTTGAACAGCGTAGCCATGGGTAAAGGTTGAATTTGGGCACCTCTAAACAGTTTTTGACCAGTTTCACCAGTCTGATGAATGACAGGATGCTTAACCAATCAAATTATGAGTTGTAGCGTGGGGGTTGTATTGAGGTGCAACGTCATGGATGTACCTCTTCAGATACTCGAACAGCGGCCGTGTTTGTTAATGTGTTTTGAGCACGTTAGCAGTGTTGCCAATTCACCGATTTTGGAGACATTTTGCATGTTTAGTAAAAAACAAACTCCTTTAATTGTGGTATTGTGTTAATTTGGTGATTAAGTCAGGGATAACTGCGGACGAACTGTCCCGGTTGGAACGTTTTTGACGAGTCGCAGGCAAACTCAGCTTCGAGTCGCGGTGTTGCGAACTCACCCATGTCGGAAGGCATTTCGCATCCTTACTAAGAAATATTCGCATCCTTACTTTTATGAGAAGCAAACATCGTGTATAGTTACCTCAGTTAATTGTGGTGTTGTGTTAATTTCGTTATTGGGAGGAAGGTTGACGAACTGTCGAAATATTGCACATGGCGCAGGGAAATTCCGCTTCAAGTCGTGGAATTAGCTCCGCAAATGCATTTCACTATACATTTACGTCTATGCATACGCCTGCGTGCGTACAGAGAAAATCTCACAGTTAATCACAAAAGCCCACCTGTTCGTGGTACTACTTTTGGCAGATTGCTTGGTTCACGTAAGAATAATTCTGTTGATAAACCCGAATCCTTTTAGCTGTTGCTATGACCGTGTAGCCTGATGTCATGATCAACAACACTCGTCGATTTAATCACAACATAATTCAATACGAAACACCGCTGTCTCAAACGAACACAATATGTATGGGTGTTTAGTTACTATCAAATTCAGACTGGACGATCATTAAAGCTAATATATTCAAAGGAACGATTAGCATGTTATGCTAGCCCCCATAGTATGCTTACTAAGAAACTTTTTTTTTTTTTAGTTTTATTGAGAATCATGACACTATTGTCTGTAACGCCTAATGACAGACATGAGCATTAATGTAACAGTAGTAGCCTATTTTTTTGTTTGTTTGCCAGTACCTCAGCAAGTGGGTTGCTTGCTCATATTTTTGTTTGTTTGCCAATACCTCAGCAAGTGGGTTGCTTGCTCATATTTTCTGGTTCTGTGGTTTTAAGCCCGAATCCTTATAGCTATCGCTATGACCATGTAATCTGGCATCAGATGTGAGTGCATTGTTGGATGACGAAATGTCACGGGTCACAACTCGCCGGAGGTGCGAGGGCCCGCCATCACCACGTGCGGCTATATTTTTGTTTGTATTCTAGCTAGCTACCTAGATTTGTGTTAGTAAGGTGGTATTTGTACTTTTCAGCTGCATGTGCAAGTAGCTAGCTAGCTAATTTGGCTATCACGCTCTTTGCTAGCTATCAAACCAATACAGCTTCATCATGTCTCTTATGAACAAATAGTTAATTTTAACATTCATACTGCAAGCCAAGGTATTGACTTCTGATCTTAAGTACCGTTTGCTAGCTAGCTAGCAACTTAACGTTAGTTAGTTAACTAGCTAGCATTAAGTGCGCCAGGTAATTAATTCATTAGTGGATATAACTTTAAATCCAGCAACTGTATCGCTTTTGAATTCTTTTAGGGATCTTTGCAGACCCATCTGGCCATTTTTGTTTTATTTCTTCAAAAGGTTGATACAGACACACGTCAAACTTTTGGTCCACTTTGTCATAGATGACAGACTCATTTTCATTGTTAGAAACATTGTTTTTATTATACTATGAATTAGACATACATATTAAATATATTTATATCAACCTGGTGGTCATTCGTAGCCCAACCACAAAGTAGGATGTGGGTTTGCCTCCGTTGGTTTCTTGTCAACAAAGTGACATTAAACATACATAAGGCGTTTTCGGTGGTCTCTTTAAGTTCAGGTTGGTCAGCCAATATCATCTCGATTCATCATCTTTTGGCAGGCGATGGAAAGTGTACAACTGATGACAGCTACAGTCCCTCTTTGTTTTTGGCACATGATCAAAGCATTGTTGAAGCCACACATTTAGCTTATAGCCTGGTTATTAGTACAGCCACGAATGGCGCAACATGTACCTGAGCTCTGTAATGCCATTTCAGGCAATGCTAATGACACAGAAAGAAATATATTCCCCCAAAAAGCAATATATGTAACACTATATACCGTAAACCTTCCAATAATAGCCGAGTCTCCAATAAACGCAGGCCTCTTATAATAGCCGGTATGCGCGACCCTTTCAGTGAAGTAAACGCCTGCCTCAAATAATCACCGGGGAAGATTATTTTTCCTGACTATAAAATGAAAGAGCAGTGGGTTAAAATGCTTACAGTAGTCCAATTTATTTTTTGTTGCTAAAAAAAACCGAAATAACACAAATAATTTTTTAGATTAGGCTAAATGAGGTTGTTTTAGTGAATTCAATTTGCCTTATGCGTGTTCATCTGTCCACGAATTAGATTAAACATAAATGAACAAAACAAGCTGCCTTCCCGATCATGGTAGCCTAAATTCAAAGTGATACTGCTATTCTTACAGACTGTGCTCTCCCATCATAGGTTGCAATGACAATGTTTAACTTACTTTATTGGTGATTCCTGTTTGAGTTGCTACCAAAAAGCGCTGTATAATGTTTGTTAAGTAGGCTACTTGGGGAAAAAAACATGGTGAATTTTCCTGGTCAGTTCAGCTACCAATAACTTGCAGAAGCCTGAGGGCTTTAGGCAGTGGCGGCAGGTGAGCTGGAAACAGGGGAAGCCTGAACATTAGCTTTAAATCTATCATTACTTTCACTCTGTTCCCCATTATCCTCCTTAATTAACATTAACAAACTAGAAAAGTGCATTTCCTGAAGAAAATGCAGAGTGTGCTTGCAACCCGGCAGCGAAAACATGGTAACGTATGAGACGATCGCCAGGATGTGGCTAAGTGGTTGCTAGGCTGTTGCTAGGTGGTTGCCAGGGCATTACTAGGTGGTTGCTAGGCTGTTGCTAGGTGGTTGCTGAGGAATATATTGTGGTTGCTATGGTTTTGCTAGGTGGTTACTAGGGCGTTGCTAGATGGTTACTAAGGTATATGATTTGGTTGCTAGGGCGTTGTTGGGTGGTTGCTAGGGTGTTGCTAAGTGGTTACTAGGAGGTTGCTAGGGTAAACAATATGGTCGCTGGGGCAATGCTAGGGCGTTGCTGGGCGGTTGCCAGGGTGCTGATAAGTGGTTGCTAGGGCTGGGCGTGGCTAGGGCGTTGCTGGGTGGTTGCCAGGGTGTTGCTAAGTGGTTGCTAGGGTAAACAATATGGTCGCTGGGTGTTGTTAGGGCATTGCTGGGTGGTTGCCAAAGTGTTGCTAAGTGGTTTCTACTTGGTTGCTAGGGTGTTGCTGGGTGGTTGCCAGGGTGTTGCTAAGAGGTTGCTAGGGTAAACAATATGATCTCTGGGCGTTGCTAGGGTGTTGCTAGGCGGTTGCTAGGGTGTTAGTAAGTGGTTGCTAGTTGGTTGCTAGGTGGTTGCTAGGGTGTTACTAAGTGGTTGCTAGGCGGTTGCTAGGGTAAACAATATGGTTGCTAGGGGCACACCCACCTTTGGTGAGTGTTGGGTCACATGATGTAAAGCAACACATCAGGTCCCGTGGCTATTGGTCAAATGGTGGCCAAGTGGTAAGACTTTGAAAAATGAATTGAAGTCAATGGGAGGATGGAGGGATGAGTGAACGAAAAAAAGACGAGTGCGGGTCAGTATGGCTTTCAATGAGTGATGGGTGACATGACCTGAAGCAGCATATGTGGTACGGTGGTTGTCGGGCCAAAGGTGACGGAGTGGTAAGACTTTGAAAAATGAATTGAAGTCAATGGGAGGATGGAGGGATGAATAAACGAGTAAAAGACGAGTGCGGGTCAGTATGGCTTTCAATGAGTGTTTGGTGGCATGACCTGAGGCAGCACATGTGGTACGGTGACCGTAGGCCGAAAGGTGACCGAGCGGCAAGACTTTGAAAAATGAATTGAAGTCAGTGGGAGGATGGAGGGATGAATAAATGAGTAAAAAAACTGATTAAAAAAATGACAAAAAGACGAGTGCGGGTCAAAACGGTCTTGGATGAGTGTTGGGTGATTTGTCCCGAGGCAACATGTGAGGTATGGTGGCTGTGGGGTGAAAAGTGAGCGAGTGGGAAGGCCATGAAGGGTGAGGGGGGTGATTTTGAAAATGAATGGGAGTCTATGGGAAAAAAAGGATGAAAAAACGACAAAAACCGGAGAACGAGTGCGGGTACGGCTTAGCTGTATACAAGCAACCCGATCAGGGTCAGACCGGACGGGTTACAGTTGGTTTGGGGTGGATATCTCCAAAACTGTGGGAGGAGAAGCGTCCCCAAATTTGGTGGAATAAGAAGAAGAAGAATAAAACTAAAGAATAACAATAGTCCCAAAGCTTTCTCCTAAATGTTTCACATTATATCTTTCTGGTGTTACAAAATTCAAATTACAAAACGGAGCTAAATTTAGTTAAATCGATTTAAATTACTGAGAATAAACCTTTAGGTTAGGTTGAGTGCAATGAACAATATGTTTAGAACACAGACCTCACAAAAACTGTGATGTGTCATGAGCATTTAACGTAATTTAAACCGATAAATGTCATCCTTGTTAATTAAACAATCTCACATTGTAGCTTTTGCAAGCACACAAACTACAGACAATCTGCATGCGCTGTTTCGCGAGCATAATAATTTATTCTAATTACGCGATTGGTGTCAATTATTCTGTTAATTATTTGTTTTATTGTTAATCAAGAAGGATAAAGGGGAACAGGTTGAAATTAATGATTGATTTAAAGGTAATGTTCGGGCTTCCCCTGCTTCCAGCTCACCCGCCGCCACTGGTACTAGGTGAAATAAACGCAGGTCTCTTATTATCGCAGAGTCTCCAACAAACGCCGGTAAAGTTAAGTAATTAAAGCAAATAAACTCCTCGGTGTTTATTGGAAGTTTTACGGTATGTTACACGTGTTTGAACGGACCGCAGTGGGTGGCTAGCCACTCGGAAGCATAATAAGTTGTTGCCGATAATCGTTTCCACAGTAGCGCCCCCAGGAATAAGGTGGATTGGAAACTATGAAATTCTAAATTAGAAGTACATTTTCGCAAAAAACCGGGACAATTCGTGTCCCGGGAAAGATTATTAATTTTCCGGGACAGTCGCTCAAAAAAGGACAATCCCGGCAAAACCATGACAGGTGGCAACCCTAGGTATCGCCCATCCCTACTGCCTGCATCCTAATGGAAAAGGAACCTCAAAAGGCAACGAAATCGGGACACACTTTGAAGGCATGATGACGTCATAGATTGTTCGCGTCCCTGGAGAGAAAATTAGTTTAACCTTCATGTAAATAACTAGCCACTAGATCAGTTACTTTTTTCAATTTATTCAGATTATCATGTTAAGTATTTCAGTAGCTGTAAAAGACCTCAGCTTTGTTCAATGGACACCCAAACTACTGCTACGTTAGCAGCTAGCTTGTTCTATTGGAAAGTAATGTGATTACTTGCAAGCTAGCTAGCTAGTTCACGGAAAGCTCACCGAGGCTTAAAAACATTACGTACATTATTCCAATGTATTAAATAATTACAATGTATTTTTTAGATATAACCGCAACAGATTATTGAGTTCACTGTATACGGACATATATATAATATAATGTATAATGAGCTCCTCTGCTACCACCGCATCTACCGCTGTGGTGTTTTCACCCGCCATTAATTAAAAGTCAGTGAGAAGTAATGGTGTGCAGTTCGCGAACGAGTCGTTCCTACCGGTTCACCAGCACAACTCAGTCTTCTTTTTTTCTAATTCAGCTGCCCCCAGTCAACTGCACGCAATCGGTCGGAAACCTTTGGTATCACTACGCAGTGTGCACAGCAATGGGCTAATAACAATCCACAAAGAGCAAGCACGTGTGGACTAATGCGCCCAAAAAATAAGTCACAGTAACGTCCGCCTCTTTAGAAAACATACTAATTATCTTACTAAACTGACAAGTGTTTACCTTTACTCCAGTGAAGTTATTTTTTTACTTTATATTACATTATACATTACATATTACATTTATATTACATTATTTTTAATGTTTGTATTACAAACAAAAGGATATGAACTTAGTTAAACCGCTGTAGCGTCTCGACCATCAGCCTCCATAGCCAGGAAGCTCGAGTTGGAAAACCCGAGTTCGAAAGCACGAGTTCGAACTCCTACAGCTCAACTGCTGGAGTTCGAAAGCACGAGTTCGAACTCGGACAGCTCGAGTTCGACGGTTCATGCAGTAGATGAGTCTACCCGAAGTCGTGGCTCAGCTCGGGTTCAGTGGTTCATGTAGCAGAGCAGACGATTCTACTCGAAGACTTAACTCACGTTCTGGGTCGTTCTGTCGATTCAGTGGATACACCATTCCAGTATCCAATAAGTAGGGATGGGAATCGAGAGCCGGTTCCAGTTGAGAACCGGTTCCAAATTGTCCGATTCATCAGAATCATATGCCTCCGAGGTTATCGATTCATTTTATGGATGCCGGCATGTTTTTCTGACAGTTGCGCATAGGTTCTTTGCATATGACGTCACAAACCGGTGCGCTTTCCAACTGGCAACTGGAGGCAAGTTCTGAGGCAAGTTGGCAACGACCACCAACACTGCAGCAATGCCTATGGTTTGCGCTGTTTACGGCTGTTCCAACAGATCAAATCGGGAAAAAACAAAGGCTACTTTCGAGTCCCCGAAAATAGTGGTACATTTCAAAAACTCAGAGAAACGGCGGCAGACATGGATCAAAAACCCCGTCTGGTGGAGCGGAGTCCGACAATGCTCGTGTATGCAGTGACTACTTCGTGAAAGGTAAGACTAAAGTAATTTTGCTATTTACATAGCTAGCTAAAACTGACAAAAAAAATACAGACCAGGGTGGTGATATCGCAGGAAACATAGCTAGCTACATCTGCCATATTATCACCCTGTGGTGTTTGTTCTGCAGTACCTAATGATGCGCGGGTCGACCCATGTCGGGCGGGTTCGGGTAAGCTTACTAGAAAATATCACAGGTTTGAGCGGGTCGGGTCAAAAAGTGACAAAGCAGTGTTCCGACTAAGTTATAAATAACTTACAGAAACATTGCGTCCAATAGGCTTTGCGTTATAGGCTCTCCCAGTTGCGTGCTCCGGGCTAGGCTGTGATTATTAGTCCACCTTCATGATGTTACCCTGGAAACCGAGGCTCCGAAGCTTGTGTCAAAAACATGAACCACGTCCAGTCGGAGCTCCGTATCGAGGCTTGTATTGTTTTGGCGAAATGACGTCACCAGTGACGTTCGAAGCCTCGTTTAACCGCTGCTTCAAGAAAAGTTTAACGTTTGGTGCAACGTTTCGACTATTACTCCCGAATGCATGGGTTGTTGTCAGTGTTTGAGGTAGTTGGAGATTCTGAGTTGCGATTTTGTGATAATACTATATTGATTGAGATGGAGTCAGGAACGTGTAGACAATTCTGACTTGATTTCTCCAGCTTGTAGGCTATGATTTCCATATTTAGTGTTTTCACGGATCATTTTGCAACATGTTTTCCACTCAGTCCATTTTAAAGAACCTTAAATGTCAAAATGGCTTACACTACCCAGATAAACACTCACTGATCAGATCATTTATATTCAGTGTGCGAAATACAAACATTTAGGTTTCAAAATGGGGGGGGTTGGGGTGGGGTGGATAGTAAATAAATATTTGAAAAAAATACGTGCTTAGTCCCTAACGGAAATAAATAAATGGTTTTATTCACTGAGGTCTTGTCACTGAATCATTGGATGAAGAATGTACTTTATTTTATGAAAACCTGCGCACGTCTTTTGACCACAACGTTTGAATCATTGCAATGAAAAGCAAATACATTATTTTGTGTTTATTTTTCATACAAAGTGGGATGTAATATCAGCCCTATATTGGAGAAATTTTCTGTTATTTCAAAACCCGATTACTCCACAACGCTTTGTCGCACAGAGAAACTAGTATCATCGGAAAGGGTACGGTCTGCTGTTTATTTTGATATGCGGTACGTTGTGAAGCGTTAGGGACTTCGTGACTTATTCAACCGAGAAGCAGGAGTGTGAAAATGGGTGAAGAAATTAGTAAAGTTATTACTTTGCAGAAGCTCGTGATTACTTCACTATGTAAAAATATGTGACTAGCATCATTACAAAGCTCCGGTTCCTCTTTCTTATGATATGTGTTCCATATTTGCAATGACGAGTTCATGGGTAATTCAAACAAGAATAAAGGCTGCGGAGATGGACGCAGAGCTGTATGCAGATTGTAACTATGATTAAATTTACAAAATAACACTTACCACAAATCCTTAAAACGAAGTATTTCTTTATTTGACATGACTTTCATGTGTAGGCCTATGCATGTTAATGCATCAGGCCTTTGTTAACCCATAGGCTAGCGCAGTGTTTCTCAACCCTGCTCCTCGTGGCACCCTGTCCTGCATAGCTTCTATCTATCCTTGCTGCTTGATTAAATCAGGTGTGCTCAGCTAATAAAATGTGCCACTGATGAGTTCAGTCAGGTAGATAGAGCAAGGATAGAGAGAAGATATGCAGGACAGGGTGCCGCGAGGAGCAGGGTTGAGAAACGCTGTCGGCGCTGTCACCGTGCCGAGAATTTTTCACGTATCATATTTCCATTGACCAGCAGGTGTCCCTAGAGTGCATTCGAAGCCTCGAGAAATGAACCACTTTATTTAGAATTTCATAATTTCAAATAAAACCTCATTTGGTTTCCTTCTACTCCTGCATCCACATCCACGACCCCACCGTGAGTTCAGTCGCTAGCTAGAGGTAACGTTAGGTTTTTTTTTGAACTTGCTATTTATTTTGTCCGTTTGTGAAAAGGGGGGCGGACGAGGAGGACGACAAAACAAAATCGGACGAGCCACCAGCGTCAAAAAAAAAAAAAAAAAAAAGATTTACAACGTAGGTACAGCTCAGACTGGGTGAAAAGAGAAAACTTTTCTGAATGGGTAAGGCCCACCCAAGGAGACCCGGTCTCCGCTACCTGTGTTTTGTGTCCAGCCAAAATTTCAGTTAAATATGAAGGAAAAACAGCGCTGGAAAATCATGCAAAAACAAAGAAACACCAGAGTTTTGTATTAAGCAAACGCAAAAATCTAGCCATTGCAACTTTTATGACAAAAAAGGTTCACCAGAGGAAGACAGGATAGCAGTAGCGGAGCTTGGCAGTGTATACCTCGGAGTGCTTCACGGCCACAGCTACTTATTTACGGAAAATCGTTTCTGATCGAGTATTAAAGCAGTCATTGAGGGACAGCGGGGACTTCTGCAGGCAGCAAAAAGAAAGAAATACACATGGAAAAAGAGGTGAGAAATGTCAGTGTTAGATTGCCCAAATTGATTGTTAAAAAGTTGTTTATAATGTAATGCATATAATGCGTCAGGGAGTGCGTTTGCGTCAGGACAAATATAGGTAAGAGAGGCAATAGGGAGTCCTACAACTGTTAACATAGTATATTTGCAAATATGGTTTATCCCCCAAAAAAAAAAAAAAAAAATTCGTCCGAGTGTCCCGGTTTTTCACAAATCAAAGGTGGCAACCCTATACATACACTAGCATTGTCGGACTCCGCTCCACCAGACTTACGATGGAGGTTTTTGCTCCATGTCTGCTGCCGTTTCTCTGTGAGTTTTTGAAATGCCTCCCCTTTGTGTACCACTATTTTCGGGACTCGAAAGTAGCCCTTGTTTTTTTCCCGATTTGATCGGTTGGAACAGCCGTAAACAGCGCAAACCATAGGCATTGCTGCAGTATTGGTGGTCGTTGCCAACTTGCCTCGCAGTTTTAGTTAGCTAGCTAGTTAGTTGTTTATTTTATCAGTCAGTTTTATATTTGTTTTCCAAGTTATAGAATCGATAAGAGAATCCATAAAGAATCGATAAATTTTCACCTGCAGAAAAAATGTGAACTTGTATGTTGAAATTCACAAATGTGTAGATTGATATTTAGCCTACATAAATACAATGACAGCTGCAAACTTGTAATCCAACATTTACTCAGATTTATTTTTTTACTTGAGTCCATTTTCTAGTACAACCACAACTCGCTGATTACAACCTCTGGAATCAGTCCCTACAACTGCAAATCTGCGTGCCTTGACTTTTGCAACACTTCATGCAGTGAGCGGTGTTGCAAAACCAATTTGCACTTGTAGCTCCTGAAGTGAGAGAGCAGAGCGGGGAGCGGGGGGTGTACCAATCAGAAATCAGAAGACGAAGCGCTCTTTTCATGGCTCTTTTGCTCTGCTGTCCTCCGCATCTGCAAAGTTAGATCTGCTATGGCCAGGGTTGGGGAGTAATGGAATACTTGTAATGGCGTTACGTAGGCCTATTTAAAATACAAAATATGAGTAACTGTATTCCATTACAGTTACCATTTAAATTCATGGTAATCAAATTACAGTTACATTTTTAAAATATTTAGATTACTGAAGGGATTACATTGGATTTTTAAAATTAATTTCTTTTTTTTTCATTTAATGTTTATTTAGTTGGAAAATCTATCCAATGATAGGCAACTCCAGGGTGTATCTCCCATATGCCCCTCATGAAAAAAAGGAAAAAGCGCGCAGCCTGGCTGACTCACAAGACAGTAGAATGGAGAGTGAGACAGAAAGCAGTCAGCTCGACGCATTTATATCATGGAAATACCAGGACCATTTTACTTTCAAATTTGGCTCGTGCCTTTTCTAACTCATGTTTTCGTGTAATGTACAGTTTTTGAATTAACATGTACAATTCTGAAGAACCTGCGATGAAATGCTCATAGACTTAACACGGGGGTGCCAAAATGTTAGCCACAACAATGCTAAGTGAGGCTGTGTTCACACGTAGCGTCTTTTTTGAAGCTGTCAGCGTCTGTTTTACATAATAATCCTATGAAGTAGACCGTGTTTACAAAAACGTCCTGAGCGTTTTTTAACGCCGTCGCTGGTGTTTTTTCTGCAACTCCGAGCGTTTTTTTCCTGCAGCTCAGGAAATGAAAAAAGTTCAACTTCTCAGAAAAAACGCCCTACCTCAAGCGCTTTTTTGACAGTTGACCAATCACAAGTGGAGTAGCGACACCTGTCGTTTCCCATAACAACCACCAAAAATGGAGAAGGTAGCGGTGAAGTTAATTGTGCTAGTTTCTGAGCACAGTGAACTGTACAACATGACAGTTAAACTGTATCATCATAAAGATGCCATTTGGAGTCAAACTGGACGGATCCTAGGAGTTTCTGGAAAGTGTTTGTGTTACTGCTTGTCATTAGCAAAACTAGCCTGTTAGCTAACGTTAGCTCTGCAACAATGTATAGCCAGCTAGTTCGCTAACAATGTACATGCTACTGTTGTTATGGCAACAAAAGATGCTCTCAACAGCTTTTTGGAACAAAGGCTGCCAGTGTTTTTTTTTTTTTACTTGAAAAAATGCTCTGGCCAGCGTTTTTCATCAAAAAAGACGCTACGTGTGAACATTCTAAAAATAACAGTTCAGAACTTTAGTCAGATGAACATTCTTTAAAAAGGTAATCCAAAGTATTTAGATTACGTTACTTACCTTGAGTAATCTAACGGAATACGTTACAAATTACATTTTAGGGCAAGTATTCTGTAATCTGTAGTGGAATACATATTAAAAGTAACTCTCCCAATCCTGGCTATGGCACACCAAGCCAGGGCAGTGGTGTACTGGCCATCGGGCATAGCGGGACAAGTCCCAGTGGGCCGCCGCATCGGTGGGCGGTGGACTGTCAAAAAATCCATAAAGTTTTTACCGGCCCTGTCTGTCTCTTTACCGGCCCTCTCTGTGTGCCTATCATGTGATGAAATGGTTCAATTGGGAGGACTGAGAAATGAACGTTTATTTCAATAACAAGATACCATAATTTCACGAATTCTTTCACTGTTAAGGCATGTTGCACAGCAGTTTTCAATGACTCATGTCCGTATGTAATCCTTTACATTGACACTGACAAAGTCACCTCATGATTAGTTCAAACAGAGCTTAGTTGCGTAAGCTTACCAACTACACGCTCATCTAACCTAAGTAAAATATTGCATTGTCACCGCTGTTTTTTTAATGAACGCTAAATAAAACGAGACAAGTTTTCAATGTTAGCTGTGTGTCGTTATCAAGGCAAGCAAGCTAGCTAGGTAGCAAGCTGGCTACCTAGCGGGTTAAAGGGAACTTCAGGACCGCTGATGTCGAAGTTGTACCTAGCTAGCTAGCTAGCTGCATGATATAAAACTTGCTACGTGACGTAGGCTATATTCAGAAGAGTATAATCATTTGTAAAATCCATGCACATGAACTAATTAAGAGGTAGTCTCAGTTGTAGACAGAACTTGAGAATCGTAGCCAAATATACTTTAATTCCCGAGCACCCTCCCCCAGGCCGGTCCTATCCTAGCGGATAAGTCCAGGGCTGAATTTCTTTCCCAGTACACCCCTGTGTAGGGACCGATTCAAGAGGTAGTAATCAAGCGAGTTGTGGTTGTAATCAGCTGGAAAATGGACTCAAGTTTAAATTTATATATATATCCCGGAGACAAGAAATACTATTTTCTGATTGGCTGCCAGGTGTCCGTTAATTCCGTATAGCAGGACACCTAAGAAGTAGATCTAGTAAAAAAAAAAGTCTAATCACCGTTCCACATCAATGCTCTTTTGAGTGGTAACTATAACAACCATAGTAAACGACGGTTGAACTAGCAAGCAAGCTTGGCAACAGTGGAATCAACTGTAACCAAGCTAACTACCCACCGTTATCATTGTCCGTGACCAAAGAAAGTAGTACAACAAACTGAACGGGTCGGCTTTCTGTTTTAACTGAATCGTATGTTTCCTCGGCGGAGGAAACTCCACTCCGCTTTGCGTCATGGAGTTCTTTGCCTCCGCCTTGTCCATTAATTCCGTATATCAGGACACCTCGGCAGCCGTTATCCCTTACATATATGAGTAAATGTTGGGTTACAAGTTTTCAGCTGCCATTGCATTTATGTAAATATCAATCTACACGCTTGTGAATTTCAACATACAAGTTCACATTTTTTCTGCAAGTGAAAATTTAAACATATGAGTTCAGATTTTTGTTCTACAAGTTCTCAAAATCAAGCTTGCGCATTTTGCAACATATTTACCTTCATACATAAGGCCTAGCTAGCAGATACTTTCTTTGACAGTTGGGAAGCAAGGAAGTAAGAGGCTGATAGACACGCAGGCTCGTTTTTGTGTGACAAAATAGAAACTTTTGTAGCTTCGTCCTCATCTAGACAGTTACTATGGTAACTGGTGGCCCATGTGTCTGTGTCACTGTTTTGAGAAAAATGTCTTTGGGAAACTTAGTTTGGTTCAGTTAAATAACAGTACAAATACAATATGATATGAGCAATATCAAGTAAAACATTATGTGTGTATGTGTATGTAATCACAAACAATAAAATCAATTGTATTGACATGCATTTCTTTTAATATTCCAGAATTAAACACTATACATATCTTAACTCTTCGTGTTGTTGTGTTTTTCAGACTTAATTGGCGAAGATTGTTTGCCCGATCGAAAACAAGGAGTAACTTACGAGGCGTAAAGACGCACAGGCTGTTGCATGATGAAATCGAAATGTAATGTATGCTAAACTGATGCGGTCAGTTGGTTTATTTTACCTCATAAAATCCTGGCTGTGGCATGACGAAAAGTCGAACGCTTTATCTAGGTCTATTTAAATAACGGATCCAATTCATTTTCAAACACCGGATAGGCTTTAATTCAAAACGGTAAAAAGTTCTTGCAAAACAATGAAATCGGAACAAAATGAGTTTATTACTTGAATAATCAAACAACAATACAAAATAAAATACCTTAAATAAAATAATGGACATAAAATTGAATACAACATATAAATACGAATTTAGTATGAACTAACTTGAATAAATATAAGTGAGTTTGTAAATTTACATATATTCAAATATAAAGGGAACATTAGCAAAGAAGAAATAAATCGCTTTATTGAAATTATGCAAAGTTTGAGTAATTATTTTATTAACATTAGATTTGTACACGGCCTTTTGCATTCAACGTAAAGCTTCAGCGAGTGCCGCAAGCTGAAGAAACGAGTGAGGAAATGTACCGGAAGTGCAAAAGAATCAAAACTCGTAAACCCGAAAACACCCGGTTCAGTTTCTCGAACTGTTCGAAAGAATCGGTTCACTAAAATGAATCGAACTGCCCACCACTAGTGAGAAGCCTGAGGTAATCGTAAAGACGTATGGGATATCCTACCTGGTTAAGGATGCATCGGATGCTGCCTTTAAATTTAACCGAAATAAGGCACCTTAGAAGGACCCATTTTTTGATGACTTCGGTTTGGGACATGCCTACTAAGGACAAGAGTGCAAAATAGTGAAGATGCTGCCTTATAAGGTAGCTGACTTCGAATTGGGACACAGCCTGAGTGGCACTAAAACTGCTCTGTTCTCTCTCTCACTGGGGAAATGATTGACACCTGCGTCAAACATGTTGATAGGCATTTCTGTACACTGTGGCCTTCTTTCTGAGAAGCCACTGTGGAGGTACTTTAACTATTTTAATGTAACACACTGAAATTGTGATATGCCAACTCAGCTTGTGAAGAGATTAATGGATTAAGGCTTTGCTGACAGCAACACATAAATAAAGAAAGAAAAGATTTGGTGACTGGCACAAACTGCCCCAATGCACACCCTGGGTGCTGAGAGTACTCACTGTCCGCGGGACGTGTGGACCAGCAGTGTGACCAGCGTGGATGTGGCTGGACACACGCAGTTCAAAGCCAACATGGCGTACTTGAACTCCTCCTCGCAGACCACATGATCTGAAGCACAAGCGTGAAACAACACAGTTCAGAGCCAAAATGCATGTGCACGTGCATGTGCTCCCCATTGCTGATGACATTATCTGAAATGCACACTTCAATAGCTTTCATGTGCTCTTACTATTTGTTTACATGTTTACATTTTTATATACTGAAGTTACATTCACAATTCACCTTACTGAGGGGTAAAACTGCAGAGTTCAAGAGTGCTGAAGGTACTTCTACTACACTGCACTGATTCTACATACACTGTTGTATTTATATATACTCATTCATTCAGGTCAAGTGCAATTTATCTGATAAAAGTTTAAAGTCACATCATTTGGAAATTAGAGTGGAAAAGGCAGATACCCTAGTAAGAGAAGATGAAAGCCTAACTACAGTCTATGATACCACACCAAACTATTCCCAGTACAGTGTTTTTCAATGTGGTTCCATGTAATTCATCATAAATTATATCAACACATAGCTAAATTGTTAAAAATTTTCCCAGCTCTAGGCATTTCAGGTACAAATGCAATTTTTAACTTATGTCACAACAGATCTTAGCAACATATGGAGGATTGCAGCTTGTGAGCAATGAACACCAAACTGGAAATCCACAATGGTTGTTCTGGGAAGTGAAGTCCAGGAGTAGATGTTGTGGAGTATGTTTGAACTAGCCCTGAGGGCCTCCCTGCCTGTGTTCCTGTATAAACAGCAGCTCAGAGTTTTGTGCATACGAACTTGACCCCTGCTGGGGCGGGGGGGGCTCACCAGCAAACTTCACGTGAAACTTGTTCTCTGGCTTCAGGATTTGGACGTAGAGTGGGCAGTTTGGGGCAAAGTCCTTCACGGCCCAGGCCCTCAGAATGGTCTGGTGGTCCTACGAGAGGGGCACGCTTTGAGCCACTGCACCCATATCAGCCTCAATCACATAACCAATCAAAGGACATTTCATCTGCTATGCAAGACTCTGATGTTTCTGACACTTTAAGTACCGTTTCCTCTTAAACAAAAAGGATTTGGGGTTAGAAAGCTAAGTTGAGCCATCGGAAGCAAATCCAAAATAACAACAAAATGTTCAGAAAGAAACAAAAACAAGGGCTAGCTTCTAATGCTGCAAAACAAACTGCATGATGGTGTATGTTAATTACGTAGATAAAATTTCTCTTCTACTGCTTTTACCACTTTGGGTACAGGAGTGACTGCTAAGCTGAGCTAGCAGGCATGTGTTGAGCATGAAAAAACAAAACTACAGGGGGATACACTGGATATACTTTTGGAGCAAAAGGTAACTCACTGCAGAACACAACAGAGACAGCACCACTTCAACCCATCCCCTACGACTCCTGTATTCAGCTTTTACTCAAAGCCTTCTTTACTTCTACAGCTTTAGCTGCCGGAAATTATATGCTTTCATAGCCATGCCACATTTGCCAATGAATATGCAGAATTAAAACACAAAAGGGATGTATTAAAAAAAAACTTCAAGATTTGCAGGTAATACCAAGAAGAAATGTATTATTTACAGGCTACACTATTCATTTATGCTGTGATTTATTACAGTTCAGGTCATTCATGATTTGTCTTTCACATTGATTTAGATGAATAATTCCCATTGCAGTCTATGAATTAAATGAAGATGTGACATAATGTAATATATAATATTAAAAGCCCTTAGTTCATTTGATTTGTTATTACATTGCTTATGTTATTATTACATAATTTCTCAACATTCAAATTTTTGTGTGTATTCACATTGAGCTGTGGGGAAAGGGTCATTACAGCTGTAGTCAGTGTGGGCCCTGTGAGGTTTAAGATCTCAAGGTAGCAGGGAGGGTGGTGAGTGGGAAGTGACATGTTCTTGCAGCTCATTCCCATTGTATTTCC
This sequence comes from Megalops atlanticus, assembly GCA_019176425.1. NCBI lineage: Eukaryota > Metazoa > Chordata > Actinopteri > Elopiformes > Megalopidae > Megalops > Megalops atlanticus. The sequence goes on along the minus strand of CM032880.1, from coordinate 39,887,795 downwards.
TTACAGCTGCTGTGCGGTCCACCTCATTCCTGCTGCTGAGGATGAAACAAGACTCTGCATCATCCATTCTGCAGGAGACAGAAGATTCACCCAATCAGGTACGTGAAAACAGAAGACATGCCCAATCTGAGACAGACAGACAGAAGACACACCCAGCCACGGGAAGAGCAGAAAGACAAAACCAATTTTACAAGAGGATATACCGAACCAGACAGGAGAGATGTCTATTCCAAGAAAATCTGAATATAAATACATTTTAAAGGCTAAAATGAAGCAGATAATGGTGAGCATGCCTTTATAGACAAAAATGAAATACTTTTGATATTGAAAGATGCACTCAGTTCTACTTACAATCTGTCAGTTGCTGGCACTGTTTGAAAATTTCTATGAACGTGGCTGCCACTGAATTACAAATGAATGCGCTGAAATCAGAATTCATAATGTCTTCTTTTTGAAAACATCAATTTGTCAAACATTCTTCTGTGTGCAAATTGAATTCATAATATTACATTTTGCCCTGAATTAGCACCTAGTTTTCATTTTGGACTTGGAAAGGAGCATGAAAAAAGACTATTGGATAACAATCATTATGCACAAACATTATGTAATAATTGTGGAAAAACGCTTTACCTTAATCATTATCTTGTTATGTGTAAGTTATTACAACATACACATAACAAGCATTTCGAGCAGGAAAGATGTTTTGCTAAGCAGATCAATGGGCAAATTTAGTCTTTTCTTACATCTGTTCCTTTTCAAGACTAAAGGTATGGGCACAAAAAACTCCATGATCTCACTGGAAAGGTTAAATGAAGCTTTCTAAAGAAAATTAAAATGTCACATTTTTGGGGGAGTTCTGGGTGTGACTGAAAGGGATAGAACTTAATAGCCTTTCAATGACTTGCATCAATAACGCAGTCAGGTAGCACTGTGATGGAGAAGGTCAATTTCACACCAGCAGTGTGCCACCTCCTGGGACCACCACAGGGCCAACATCCATAGAGAATAACTTTGCTGTCCCATGAATAAAATAACACCTCAGAAATGCACTTTGATGGGAAAATGTAACAGAAAACTATTGACTGCACTGTGAGAGTTACATAGAGCAAAAATAAGGCAGTAAATAAGGCAGTAATGACAGGTGTGAAGTGATCAGAACCCCACTGTCTGGCTTTGCCTGTGCCTTGGAACAATGCTCAGAGCCATGGGTTCCGTGCAGAGGAGGAGGCCATACTGTTCAACAGAGGCCACTGGGCTGGAGAGCATTGACTGTAGTAGGACAGATGTTATAGCCACAGCCAAACCGCTCTGTTTACTTCAAGAGCAGAAGTTTGATTTCAGTGAAACAATCGTTTGCGCTGTGACACGAAAACAAAGAGGAACAATTCTGATAATGGAAACAAAAGCCTTCTTTTCATTGTATCCACCAGTGAATAATCATGAGTGGTGGACAGAAGTGCAGGGCTAAGAATTTTAAGACAAATATCATGGCATGGCAGGCTAAGAATGTTCAGACACATATCATGGCAGAGAGATGAGTCAAAGCTAGCCAAACTCCAGAGTTGTGAGGACGTTGTTGCAGTACATTGGCGGCTGCCATCTCCAGTGAGTCATTCAGCCTAAAAGAGAGTGGCTGTGGCGACTTGTGATAAACAGCTCAATACGGCCTGGCAATCCGCTGTTCCCGGAGGAAACCACTTCCACTGTCATGGGTGAAATTAACCTTCATTAAATATGTGGCTCTGTCACTGCTCATAAACGGGACTCACCAGGCAGTGCTGACCGGCAGATTCAGTTTGAGGGGCCAGTGAGAGAGGGTGCAGGTTAAAGGGGCTCTGCTTTATAGAGAATATATTTTTAGCCCAATAAATATATTCTATCTTCAAGAAACACCTGAAGACACAGCTCTTCCATGTTTATTTGATCACCTGAAACACTAACATGTAAAGCGATTTCTTATGTCTTAACCTTTGTTTTCCTGTATTAAAAATCACATCTAAAGGTTTATTGTACTCGTATCTCTAGCAGCTAGCTTGTACCTTGTCTGGGCAACTATTGAAACCTGGTCATGCAGCGCTTCTAATATTGTTAACTCCTTTTTGTTTGTGTTGCGCTCTGCCTCACTTGTAAGTCGCTTTGGATAAAAGCATCTGCCAAATGAATAAATGTAGCATGTAAATGTATATTTAAAACATGTAAACTGTTGCCCTTTTGGGATACTGCAATATTGTTCTGATTTATATTAATATATTATATTTCATGCCCACAATTTCTCTATGGAAATTTGAACTACTGAAACCTGTCAGATCAGATGTTTACTGGACATACTTTGTAAATCCTGGTTCATTTTGAGGTGCTGGTGGGGTTTGGTGCTGTGGTAGGGACAGTGTTGGGGAGTAATGGAATACTTGTAATGGTGTTACGTATTTAAAACACAAAATATGAGTAACTGTATTCCGTTACAGTTACAATTTAAATTGATGGTAATCAAATTACAGTTACATTTTTAAAATATTTAGATTACTGAAGGGATTACACTGGATTTTTTTTCATTTAATTTCTTTTTTTTTTTCATTTAATGTTTATTCAGTTGGAAAATCTATCCAATGATAGGCAACTCCAGGGTGTATCTACCATATGCCCCTCACGAAAAAAAAGACAGAAAAAAGCACGCAGCCTGTCTGACTCACAAAACAGTAGAATGCTGTGAGACAGAGCAACCAGCACAACGCGTTTATGTCATGGAAATACCAGGACCATTTTACTTTCAAATTTGGCAAACGTCACAACATAACAGTACAATGCAAGCTGTGTTTGCCAGCAACCAAACTATCGGCTTCAAAAGAGTTGACCTCTAACCTAAAGAAGCATCTTGAAGTTAGTTCTCTTTTTCATTATTTAAGCTAATACTGATCGCTAGCTATCCTTGCATAGTTTGGCTGCGCTGGATTATCTTTTCAGCTAGCTAGTAGGTATAGTATTAAAACTAACTAGCTAATGAGTAGATACAGTGACAAAACAAGTGAAATTTCACATGTTCAAAACTGTGATTACTCCAACAATCTTACACTACGCGTATTATACATTAAATTGTTAAGCTACTCCTTTCTCACTCAATGTATTTAGGGTGGCTTGTGCCTTTTCTAACTCTTGTTTTCATTTAATCTACAGTTTTTGAATTAACATTTACAATGCTGAAGAAACTGCGATGAAATGCCCATAGATTTAACATGGGAGTGCTAAAATGTTCACCACAACAATGCTAAGTGAACATTCTAAAAATAACCTTTCAGAACCTTAGTCAGATGAACATTCTTTAAAAAACTGTTAAGAACGTTCTTGGGATTCCATCTTGCTCATAAAATGCTTTAAATGTTTTTTTTTCATGTGAAATGTTATAATTAAAAAATCTAGACTGTATTTTATGTACTGCAGTAAAAAAATCACTCAAGTTTAGCTATTTAGATTTTGACATCACTTGGACATAGTTTGTGAGAATCACCCAACCAGTATATGCCACATTCACACTTTTACTTACATACTTTTAAAAATTAAAAACAGTGTTCAGAAAATAATGCAAAGCATTTAGATTATGTTACTTACCTTGAGTAATCTAACAGAATATGTTACAAATTACATTTTAGGGCAAGTATTCTGTAATCTGTAGTGGAATACATATTAAAAGTAACCCTCCCAACCCTGGTTAGGGATGGACACTCACTTGGCCCTCATCAAATCCTGGTCTTTGAGAACAGAGCCCTGCAGGTAGATGACCCTCTGGGACCAGAGAGGAATCTGCAGGACACGGCGCACCTGGATGTCCATCTCCGTGGGACAGAGTATCACCACGTAGTAATCCTGCAGGAAGAGAGTGGTACACAGTGGCACACAGGAGTACACTATGAGATAACAGCACGTCTCTGGAGGGACTCCCAGCATGAACTTCAGGCATTAAAATGCCTTGGGCTGTCATACAAGAGAATAAGGCCAGCCTGGTCTGCTTGGTACATCCAAACACACATCCATATTGTGAGGATGGCGAGCAGTCAAACAGGGGAACCGACAACAGAAATAGGGTGAACAGCACTAATTATTTTATTAAAGTGCCAAAAAAATAAAATAAACTAATAATAACAAGCAGTGTTTAACTACAAAAGAAAACACGAAACTTGAGGCAATCCGTCCCCAAATGTTTCCACCTGTGAGCTTCAGCCAGGTCTTAACTCAACCCCAGCCTTCTCTCTGATCCAGATGGAGGGCTTTAAATAAGCTTACCAATTTAGACCCTACCATTGTTAAGATTAAAATCAATTAACTAAGGAGAAACAATAAAAAGCTTAATTCTCTCCCTAACATATATAACATGAAAATACAGAAACAACACATTCAACATACACATTTACCCCACTACCAATATAGTAAAATTACACAAACGTTGAAAACAATCCCCCCCCGTACCACACCAACGTGAACTACACTTCCCACAATGCACAAAACCACCATGTTCAGTGTGGTGAGCTCCTTTGCAAACGCCACCAGACACACAAGTGAGTACAATCGGGATTTCTTTAATACTGAAAGTTTGATAGATGACATGTATAAAGTCCAAACATAGCTTACTGCTAATACAAAGTAATGTGTGCGCCCGTTAAAATGAATATGTACAGTTTGCTAATGTACCATGATAAAATGTGAAGTATTTTTATTTATCTTTTTATTTATTTTTTTAAATGCAAGCTCATTCTGCTCATTCTTATTTTGGTGGATAAATAATAAGGTATCCAGCGACTTTAACCAACAAATAAACGAACATGAAATCAAACATGCTTTGGTGTATTTACAATATTTACAATTCCATTTTAGATGACGCGCGTTTTCCCTCGCTTCCTCATAGACGGACGCTGAACTTTGGGACGGAGAATTATAAAACACAATTAGTTCTCCGTCACACATATAAACACAGATTTTGCCCAAAAAAATATAAAGCTAAAAAGATGAATAAATGTGATACATAGAGAGCTAAATTAGAATTATCAGTAAGCAGTTAAAATATAACTTTCAGGTGAGTTTAGTTTTTACACGGACAATGAAAGTGCTAATTTATGATTAATCCGACACACAGGCATTCCACAGACAGGGCGCAACAGAGCAGAATACCGTCACCCAGAGCAGTCTAATTTTGAGGTGTGTGCGAAAGAGGGTGTGACAGTGAAAATGGTACACACATGGGGGAGAGACACTGTGGAAGAACCTTGAAAGTGAGAGCACAGCTCTGTGAGTGAATTCTGGATTTGAGCAGAGCAGGGAGGATGGGGGTGACTAAATAGCACATGAAGCAATGTGTAATGTTCCATGCTGCAGTATTTTGTACAGACTACATTTTGATGGTTTGAAATGAGCAACCTGTCAGTGCTGCAATAGATGAAAGGAAAGACTGAGGTAGTTTTTTATGCATTAGCATCACAGTGCCTAATGAGGGCTATGCTTCTGAGATGGAAAATGGAGACTTAGTGATGCTGTAGATATGCAGTTTTCACCACAATTTACCATCCATCAGCACTCCCTTATAGCTGATGGTCATCACCTGTAAGGCTAAAGCAACTATGTTTGCTATTCTTTCCTCGATATCCTCTAGCAGATTGTTTTGAGAGATCATTTGCTTCTGTTACTATTGGGAAAGATATGCTGTGTTTGTGTTTGTTACTCCTCAGAGAGATCTGATATGTTTGTATTTGTTACCATTTGAGAGATCTGATATATTTGTGTCTGTTACTGTTTGAGATTTGATATGTTTGTGTCTGTTACTGTTTGAGAGATCTGATGTTTTTGTGTCTGTTACTGTTTGGAGAGATATGATATGTTTGTGTCTGTTACTGTTCAGAGAGGTCCAATGAGGTCCGTGCTCCGTGGCCATCACAGTGCATTTACCTGCAGTCTGGGGTGAGCATAGAACTCGTTCAAGAAGTCCATGAGCAGGTCGATCTTGAGTGAGCTGACGCATAGCACCACGTGCTTCTCTGTCTGCGCGCGGTGGCGGCTGTAGTTCCCGCCCGACTTCTGCCTCTCCATCCACAAGTACATCAGCTCCTCAAACTGGGACACAGACCCGCAGTGCATGCTAAATCTTACCCACACACTCTGAAGGATTCAGACATGGATCACATCAGAAGTATACGGTTCTATAACCTCAGCTTATACTGCATAACTATTAATGGAATGGGTAATTTAAAATCTGAACTGAGAAAAAAAATCAAATGAACCACGCAAGCATCATTTAAGTCAAAAACCAATTATGTCTCACTTTCTGCTTGTATCATAGAACACTGCACATTAATGACTGTGCATAACCTTTGCAGAATTGAAATTGTGCGCTTTGCAAACCCTCCTTTTTCCCTCCTTTACCCTGCCTTGGGGGAGGCCATGACATTCACACTTAGGAAGAAAGTGGTCCCTTGTGAAGTTTCATTTAATCTCCATTGCTTAATTAACTGCAGACAATGCATTCAGTCTTAATCTCCCCTGTTTGCCAGACTGGTCCATGGTCAGCTATTGATTTTGTCAAGGTTTACTGATAAAATATGTACTGAAAGGTCTTGTGGCTCCTAAAGGCATCACAAGGCTGAAGCTGAAAATATTCATTGACAGATCAATAAAGATGTATAGCAACACAAATCTGGTCCTAATAATGTTAAAGACAGCACAACAGTTCTACACTGCAAGCACATTTCCCTTACATTAACTAGAATAACAGGCAGACAAACGGATAATCTCAAACAATTTCAGTTTCAAAGCTTGCCAACAGAGGTCTTGCAAAGAGAACCAAGACATGCAGTTGAAACATCCCACCTGTAGAGGGAGCACTACTAGAGCCACACAGATCATGATGACCACTAGGAGCTGGGAGGGCCAAATCTGTGGGGTGACATCACCGTAACCCACAGTGGAGAAGGTGACTATGCAGAAATAGAGGGAGTTGAACAGAGAGAGGTTCTTCCCTGCTCTCTCAAGATGTTGGATCCCACATGTCCTGTAAGGAGTGATGCATAAAAAATCCATATGAGTTGATGCAAATGGCCATCTGTTACAAGCCCTAAAGGACATATTGTATGGGCTATCACTAACAAGCAATTAACACCTCATTCAAATAATCTTTCTGACTTTCTGATTTCAACCTCTCTGCTCAGCTCTAAACTGGCCACTGAAGGACAAGGAGGTTAACTCTTAAAATGGCTGATACACTACTCATTCTCCCAGTGAAAAAGAGAGAGTGAAAGAGAGACCCAGGGGCAGAGAGAGAGGCAGCAAGAAAACCCACCCTGTGAAAACCAGGCAGAGTAGTGTGCAGATGAGGATGAGGACCTGGTTGAACATGGCAGAGTGAGTCCTCTGTATGGCTCGGTGAAGATCGTTCTGGAAAATTTTTAAAAAAAGTATTTGCATTACATTATTGCCATTTAGCAGCCACTCTTATCCAGAGACTTTATGTGGCAGAGCTGTAGTGTGTAGCTTGTGTGAGTCCTGCGTAAAAGCCTTGGTAGCAGGTAGCGGGTAGCAGGTAGCCGAGCGGTTGCAGCGGTTACGTTACTCCCTGAGAGACCTGGTTAACTAGCGTTGTTGCCAACAGGCTAGGGGAAATTTGCCTTTAGCTCAACTGGCAACAACGCTGGCCGTAAGAGGTTGGTAGTGAACACTGAGAACCTCGGTTCGAAAGTCACTCGCTTGCTGACCCACGATAACATCTAATTAAAACACAACGCAAGATCCCACCCGTTACATATACATACAGTAGGTTACAATTTTATCCATTTATACAGCTGTATATTTACTGAGGCAAGGTTAAGTACCTTATCCATGGGTACAACAGCAGTATAATACAAACTAGACATCCTTTCACACATCTGACAGAATATCAAAATAAAATTCAAGTGCTAACCACATGACAAAGTATAGCACTGCGGAAAGTTTAGCCAAGTGATCATGAAGTATGATCAAACCCCTGCTTACCCCCCTAAATCTTTCGTTTTCCCACTTAGTTAGGGACACTGCAGTTGTAATGGTCTGGCCTTTATTTTGCCCTGTCTCTTTAAGGGTTCTTATAACGTTGCTGTTCGTTCGTTAAAAGTAAACTGTGTGGAACATTGGGAAGTTAAGCCCCGTACACACTGGAAGAGACAAGCGACGAGAGACCATGGAATGTACTTCATCCAGGCTCCACGCCAGGAAAAAATACAGAGGGGTGTACAAAAAGTCATAAATACTATGTAGACATCGGGATATAAGGAGACAACTGGTCCGTCTGAGGGTGCAATACACCCCAAGCCCCCCATAGCGCCCTTTTGGGTGGATGTTGCTTGTTCTTTCATACCCGCTTGTTAGTGATGCGCGGGTTGACCCGCGGGTCGGGCGGGTTCGGGTAAGCTTACTAGAAAATATCACGGGTTCGGGCGGGTCGGGTCAAAAAGTGACAAAGCAGTGTTCCGACTAAGTTATAAATAACTTACAGAAACATTGCGTCCAATAGGCTTTGCGTTATAGGCTCTCCGAATTGCGTGCTCCAGGCTAGGCTGTGGTTACTAGTCCACCTTCCACCCTTCTCTCTCTCTCTCTCTCTCTCTCTCTCTCTCTCTCAAACACACACGCATGCCCTGGCTGTCAATAATCTGCATTACCAAACTATAAAGCAGAGGTGGGCAATTACAAAGTACAAATACTTCGTTACTGGACTTAAGTAGAGTTTTCAGGTATCTGTACTTTACTTGAGTATTTATTTTCTGACAACTTGTCCCTTTTACCCCCTACATTTTAACAAAATATCTGTACTTTCTACTCCTTACATTTTCAAAACAGGCTCGTTACTTTGGCTTCAATGCATTTGAGGGGAATTATTGATTATTTTTATTTTGCATCATTGCGCGCCTTCCCAGCATGACGACCGATTTCAACCTAAATGGATAGGACAATAACACATAGAAAAGACGTGTAGCCTATCCATCGGTGCATATCCTTGGTGTAGCCTATCTATCGGTGCATATCACGCACGACAGACGTAACAAGACAAAAACGACGTAAAAGACGTAACAAGACGAAAGAGACAAGAACGAAACCAGACAACATTGCCGACGGAGTAGATTCAGAGCAGCAAGACATTCCCCATGTTTAAGTTCACCGTTAAGATGTGAAGGATGCATCGTTTGTGTGTGTGTGTGAATGAGAGAGAGAGAGAGACAGACAGACAGAGTTCATGTCTTTAATGAAGGGTTAGGCCTACTTGTTTTGCTCAACAATAAAGAACACCGTTTGGAACAATTTGTCTGTTTATTTAGTAGCCTAGACCCAGACGCTATTATGCTCAGATACAATAGGCTATGCCTTGAAATCAATGTGTTAAGCTGCATTTTAACCGAACGCGACGCAAAATTTTCGTGCCACGTGAATGCATGAAAAGTTAATGGCAGGAGGCGAATGGGCGGAGTTAATTGCGGCGAAACTGCGAGCGACGCGAAATGGGCGAAATGAGCATTCGCTTGAGTTAAAAAATGTTCAACTCGAGCGAAAATTTCGCCTGGCGAAAGCCAATCACCATCAAGTAGGGCTAGAAACCTCGCCCCTTTCCAGAACTCTCAGGCTGATTGGTGTTGTCCGTTAGCTGACGTTTCAAAACGTGGACCCATCGTTGTGTTGACCGTTAGTTTTGAAACTTTAGTGGAACATTACTTCTTAAAAAAGAGAGTTCACAAGAAATGACAAACTGCTTGTGTGCCGTATTTATATATGCTAATTAACTAGCTAGCTAGCAGCGCAAGATAACTTAGCTGTCTTCTATTGTGTCTAGCAAACTTGCAAGCAGCATTGGTGTAATCAAAATGCTTGCTGTGACGTGACGCGAAATTCGCGTGTTCATTTTTCAGGCAAGCGATCAAACCCGCGCCAGGAAAGCGAAGCGAAATTTCACGTCGCGTTCGGTTAAAATGCACCTTTATGCTAACGTTTGGGCAAACAGCCCAAAAATGAAATAGTGCAACACTGCTCACTTTGCTGTAGCCTACTGTGGCTCCTTGCCACTGTCGCCTTTGGCTTGCTCTGAGGGGGTATCAGGCCTGGAATACCGATGTAAAGCTGCTTTGTGACAACTCATGTTGTAAAAAGCGCTATATAAAATATAGCTGCAAGCAGCAATTCTGGGGTCCAAGCACAAATAATCTAATTGCCTAGGGGTCTTTAATTTTATGCAGTAAAAGTCTTGGCCAAACAGTTCATGAAAAGTTGACATTTAAGAGTCTTACAGATAATTCAAGATGGTCACCAAATTATGTTACCTATGGCATTCTCCCTCATTGGGATGATTGTTGACAGAGGGAAAAACATACCTATTAAATATCAGGAGTTCCCAATGTTTTGTTTTGGTAGGAGAACAAACTGAATTTGTAACATAAAATCCAATGTGGCAGCCAAACCATGTCATCAGTGTACAAAGTTTTCATGCAGAAGAATTATCCTTTGGGGTTGTAGAAGAATGCAAAGTATCGACACTTTTTAAGCAACTGTCTAAAATTTATACCCATTTGAACATAATTTTTCAACATTGGTTTTGAGACCTTTGCAAATTGATTGGCATGTAGCTCTGGTGTTATTTGATGTAGCAACTATTCCTTCTCAATTTAGATAGAGCATACCCCAAAGGCAATACATTGGAAATTTTGCATCAGTTGAAGTTATGGTTCATGAAAACAAGATTTTTAAGTATATTTTTCACATATTAAAAATTGGGTTAAAAATGGGCGTGTTGAAGTGCTTGCACAGTCCATGTTTTTTGATGGATTGCTTTCAAATTTGGAGCATCATTTCAGCAAGGCCTTGTCATTGTGCACAAGAAATTTCAGAATGATTGATACAACAGTGAATGATATTGGCTCATTTGCATATCAATTAGTAAATGAAGCAAATGATTGGCTTATAGCGGCCATGTTTTTTGATATAGCAACATTTCCTTCATAAATTAGACAGAGGTCAGTGTAAGGGTTTTACATACCAAGTTTTGTGCCGATCAACATAGTGGTTCAGAAGCACGTGAGTATTAAATGTCAAAAATCTCATGTCACCGTTGCAATTTGATTGACACATAGCTCTGATGTTATTTGACGTAGCGACTATTCAAATTTAGATAGGGCATATCCCAAAGGCCCTACAAGTGAAATTTTGCGTCAATTGAAGTTACAGTTCATGAGAAGAAGATTTTTAAGTATATTTTTCACATATTAAAAATTGGGCTAAAATGGCCATATTCAAGCCAAATTGATTGGCTTGTGGCAGCCAAGTTTTTTGATATAGCAGCTTCTCCTTCACAATTTAAGTCAGGATGTCGTTCAAGATGGTGTGTTTCAAATTTCATGCAAATCGGCCCAACCGTTCAGGAGAAGATGTCATTTTTGCTGAAATCATAATTATGCAAATTAGTTCAAAACCCAATATGGCGGACTTGAAAGGTTCAAGAGGCAAAGTTGTTCCTTGTGATGAGGGGAACCTGTATACCAAGTTTCCTGACTTTTTGTCGAATAGGTCAAGGGGGCTGAGCTTTTGAAAATGGCGATTTCAATCCAAGATGGCTGCCAGGTCATGTGGTCATATGGACGCCATATTGTAGACAATTGTTCAGGAGATGACCTTCTACCATCCTACCAAATTTGGTGACTTTTCGATGCACGGTTTTGGTTTCATGGGCAAAATTGGAAAAGTGGCGGAAGAATAATAATAATAATCCGAGTAAAAACAAGAGGGTTCCAGCACCTTCGGTGCTTGGACCCCTAATAATAATAATAATAATAATAATAATAATCCGAGTAAAAACAAGAGGGTTCCAGCACCTTCGGTGCTTGGACCCCTAATAAACTGAATTGAAATTGGCTCGTGCAAAACCTTGTTGTCTACACGAGTGTCTGTCTTTTTTGAAACGTGCACTAAATAAGAAAACGTTGTCTCTTACTCTGTGATATGGATGCCATCGCTATACAGGCTAAAATTGTCGGTTTGCGGGTTGGGTCGGGTTTGGGTGGTTGATTAAGGCATATTTTTGCGGGTTGGGTGGTGCGGATTGGCTCTCATAACGGGTCGGGTGGGTGCGGGTGTTAAAAAACCCTGACCCGCGCATCACTACCACTTGTACAACAAGAACCGTGACAGAAACCACAAAGTGGGTGTTGTTGGTAATTCTATCTATTTCTTTATTAAACACTGAGGTGCACCGCCACTCCATGGAGTTCTCATCATTTATTTTATTGTCTTAACACCCACTTACACGCTAGTGGAACTGCATGTTTTCCCAAACCCAAATTTAGTTAAATCGATTTAAATTACTGAGAATAAACAAGTGAAAAAATAAATATAAGTGAGAAAAAATAAGTGAAATGAACAATAATGTTTAGAACACAGACTGCTGTTTCGCGAGTATAATCATTTACTCTATTTACGCGAAGCGAAGACGTAAACAGATGTATACAGTGTCGCAATGACGTGACTCTATGGTGGCTCTCTAGCCCGTGGAAAAGCAAACCGGTTCTTAGAAGGTTTGCAAGTTGAACCAACTCCGAACTGGCACTAGCACCAGCTCAGAACTAGCACCTAGTTCGCGTTGGTGGAAAAGAGGCAACAGTTACTTACACTGAGAAATCCTGGCTCTACTTTGGTGCTGAGTCAACATTAGCTGTGTGACCACTGGAAAAAAGCATCAGCTTTAAAGAGCCCTGGGTAAGCCTGTATTTTGAAAGGCTCCACACCATTGTATTCACATATTTAGACATCCTAAAAGAGGTTAACAGTGGTAATTGTATAATGGAAACAGTGGCTAGCTAGCATAGCATTATTCATCTCATCTTTCTGATGCAGTGTATCTGATTGAAGGGGTTAAATTCAGTATTAAAATGTCTCTGCTCCAGCTGAAGTTCGCTGTAAGAGGCAAGTTGAGTACAAACTCCCATTCTTAGTATTAAGAGACAATATCTGGTTCTGAGAATACTGTGCATTCTCAGTCCAGAAAGCAAGTGGCTAGACAGTGATGAACAGCTTGTGGTCAGTCGAGGCTGCCTGTTGAAGCATAGTATTGCTAGTCAGAAAACAAGTCAAAAAGCTTGAGGTCAAAAGGGATCAAAGCAGGTCTAACATGCAGTGAATATCGGTCATAAATTGCTATGACTAGTTTTAAAATATAATTCAGTATTTTTTGTTGAATAATTTTTGTCACGGGTCATAAATTCCCATGGTTTATCTAATGGTAGTTTGAACATACCTTAGTTTTCATGAAACTGGCACACATTTATTTGATGGTATTTTTTATTTAGTATGTTTTTTAAGAATCACATTTATTTTATTTATTTATTTTAGGTGATTTCATGATGACACTGTTTAAAGTAACCCTTGGCTGAGAATATTGCATTTTCCACAATAATATTAAATACTTGTTAATCTCATTTTATGTGACAAGTCTTCTCCAAGGATTTACTTATAAGATCTTGAGGTCAGCCAAGAGTGTTAAAGTTTATTATGACTGTATCCTGACTAGCAAAAAATGTATTTTTAACTTTCAAAGTGGAAAGGTACTGTAAATTTCAAATACTGATTGTGGGTAACAGATTAATGTAGTCTAAAAAGATCAGTAGACAATTGCTAAGGGATGTACCCGCAATATAGTCATAGCCACTTCAGCCCGATCATACAGGTTTGATGTGCACAGGCCAGCGGGGCTTTTGGGGCGATTCTCTAATTCATTACTCAACAGACAGAACTGATCCCTTGTTCATCTGACAGCAAGAAGGTGGGAAAATGTTTCTCTTTCTCTGGCAATCAGAAATAAGTTTTGACTGAATGCTTGAAGTCTATAATTAAATAAATTCATTGTATGTTAAAATGCATACAAACAAATATAGGACGTAATGACTAATGACCATATCTTTCATTGTGTGGTGATATTTTCTTGTAGAACTAGGTGCATTTAATGTTTTCTATGGTGAAGCACTGTATGGAGGAAAGTACCACAAATCATTAATATAATAGTTTGCTGAGTAAACAAGCACCAAACCATACTAATATTAGAGATATGTAAGTACATGTTCACTGTATGTGTATTTAAGTTCCGTTGTGCAGATGAACTGTGACAATTTAACACTGATCTCCATACAGCTGTTCTCTATATAGATAAACTGTGATATTTTACCTCTTCAAGTCCACAGGGGTTTGCTGTGTAGATAAACAGTATCGCTTCCTAACTACATAAATACCAGAATGCAAAACTTCTTATTTCTCCTGTGTAAAGGACACCACACTGTTTTGTTTAGTACATGTGTTCTCTGTGTCTTCTGGCATTTAAAACGGTGAAAGAAGGAAACCTGAGTGGACAGTATGTGAATGTGAAACATGCTCTTGAAGTAGCTAATTTCCACCAAACTCACATATAAAACTTTTGTCTCTCTTTGAGGCAAAATTATTTTATTGTGAGGGCATCATTACTTACAATCATATTTTCCAGTGCACACTTAGCTAGCCAGCAGTTGAGAAACACTGGGATGAAGATGTTTCTCAGTGGAGGCCAAAATATCTGCAGTCATAAAAAAACATTTTAAAAACGTCTGTATATTAATTCACATCATCAACAATGAACAAATACAATCACCCAAATAACTTCAGCTATCTGTGTACTCACTGTGATGATGAAGGGCACTGTGGTGATCATTTCCAGAAGAAAGGACACCTGGAAAATCTGTTCCCAAATGTTCCCCTTTGATGAAGACAGAAGCATTCTTTAGTCTGGTAGTGTGTGACTGTATTAAAAACTGAGGACACTCCTAATGAGGAAATGACCAATTCCCAAAAATAAACAGAGCCACTCATTCTTCTCATACAGTTCAGAAGATAAAGCCCTGAATATCTCTCTTCCTGAGACTGCACTCAAAGTTAATAAGAATTAAATAACAAAAACTAATGTTGTTTACATCATAGTTTGTTAATTATTCATAAGTTGTTGGTAAACAAAATGTCAACAGTCGTGATCATTTTCTACAGGAAATAATTAGTGTTAATAATATTGTTTTTCTCAAATGGAACATGTGAGTGAATTATAGAGGTAACACTTCTTTGAGTACTGGAAACATGATTCTTACCTTGTAGCTGAGGTATGTCAGCAACATGGCCTCCAGGAAGCTGATTAAGGCCACAATCACCTGAAACATGAGAGGAAGAAGTATAACCTTATGCATCATCTAAAGAGCATGCACAACTGTTACAGGAGATGTTACTGACAACAGAATCAAGCCTACCTAAGTATATTCACCCACAGACACAGGCTTCCACTAATCTGATCAAATCACTGACTGAAAATGAAATCCATACTGAAAAGTCTTAATCTAAGGCCTCACTGTATAATTTGAGTTCCTGTAGGGGAAAGTTACTGCTACACAAGAATTTCTGACATGGCTCCCTTTTTGAAAATTGGGTTATAGACTGTGTGTGAGATGTATCACTCTAAGCACTGTAAGACATCCAAGATGAAAGCACTGGCAATGCATTTAATAAGGAAATGAGTAATATAATGTTTAGGTATGTCAATTTCTGTAAAAAAAAAAAAGCCTGGGCTTGGGATCTTGCAGACTATGAGTGGGGGCACTCCCAATCCAGCTGTTGTTGGGGAAAGAATGTCATGGGTTTTATAGTCCAGCAATGGCCTCTCATCCAATAAGGCAAGGTAAATAATTAACAATAGAACCTCATTGGTAGAAGGGGGCTGGGCTGGGATTGCAAGTAAGGGAGCTGCTTCAGTAAGTATGCAGATATACAGATTTATGTATGTATGTATATATGTAAGCAACTTGGAAAAAGGTCATGTGCTGAGCAAATCCATGAGGTGATGCAGGCCTTAGCAGCAGCCCCACTTGACAAATCTCTCACCTGTATTGCCCACACAGAGATCTTCCTGTCCACCCAGAATATCACCTCCCTGTAAGGACATATTCAGGCAGGGGAGTTTGGGAAAAATTGAATTCCCAATGAAGCCCTTACATAAAGAACAGCTTACTACAGGATCCTATATATATACTGTTCTTTATACATACATACACACACACACACACATATGTATATATATATATATATATATATATATATATATATATATATATATATATATATATATATATATATATATATATATAATGCCCCCTTGTGTGTGTATCTACTTTATCTTCATTTATATAAGATTAATTACTTAATTATTTACATTTAGATTTACATAGGGAGATATAATTTTGTCATCTCTGGAAGAGAAATTCATTTCACAGCGCTGAAGAACTGTGGTGACAAACATACACTCCGCAATTTTGCATATACATAGTGCTTTTCTTTGAAGGAAGGCGGAATCACCCTGGTCTGTCACCCTCACCAGTTGATCTCTGTGGAGTATGTGGTCTCGTTCAGCTGGCAGTCCACACTGCAGAAGTAATCAATAACAGACAGTGGAGAAACAGAAGCCCTGTTAACAGCTTGCACAAGCACTGTGGATAACAAACACTATCAATCAGTGCAGTTTCCATGACAACCAAGGAGATCCCTCTGTTTTCCTCGGCGGCTGGCAACAGCTGAACGTTCTCTACCGTCCACATCAACCTCACAACAGGAAGTGACTCCAGTGCTGTCATATCAGTCTCTGTTTTTGACACAAGGGTAAAGAGCTCCACTGAGCTAAAACCAAAAATGAATGAACAGCACTTCACCTTACTGGTTTTGTTCATTTTGAAAAGGGAGGAAAAACTAAAAAATGTTTCACTTGTAGCAAAAATGGGTGCCTTTGAAGAAGGATGATACTAATTTAATAATTTCAGCTTTAGTGCTTCAATTAAATCAGCATACAAATCCTGTCAATGTGTCCCTCTATGGACCTCTTACTACAACAAACAAGATTTTATACATGAAAACAATGATAAAAACTCACAGACTTATGAGAATAATTGTCGTTTTACCTATATTTTTGATTGTGCCTTTAACATTCACCTGCCCAGCATGGATGGTTTGGCAGCACACTAAAAGCCTAGTTCATGCCTAGTCTCCAGTGCAGTGGAGGAGAGATGTATCACTTTTAGAACTTTAATTATCTGTGATCTGTTTGCTTTTGCCCACTCCAAAAAGGTCGCACTATTTCAAAAATAAGACAGCTTGCTTTTAGTGTGTGCAGGGGTGGACAATAACAAAGTACATTTACTTGAGTACTACACTTAAGTACATTTTTCGAGCATCTGTACTTTACTTGAGTACTAATTTTTTGGAAACTGAAAGACAAATATTGTACTTTCGACTCCCCTACATTTCTATGAAGGTTCCCCTTACTCGTTACTTTGAAGCATAGCATATCTTTTCTTTTCTAAAATGCGATAGGCCATACGCTGTGTTCGTCACAGGAGAAAAACCAATCGCAGTAAACTACTCCTACGCTGTCAGTCAAGTTCAAAGTGCTTCCTGCAATTTTTGAGCAGTTGAACTTGGCGGTGGTAATGATGGTTACGGCAGATAAAGGTTCCTCACCAGAGCACACATGGCCATATCTGAGATCAGTGTTAATTTCGTTGATGAAAAATTTGACGAAAATGTGCCCTGATTATATTATTCAATGGTGTATTCTCCCACTCAATTTTTTGGTAGGAGAATCATTACTGGTGGGCTACATCATTAATGCTAGCTAGCTTTGGAAGAAATAGCTTGATGACTGTCTGGTTGCCAAACTTTTCTAGCTGAACTATCCAGCTACAACGAAACATTTCGCCCTACAATGTTTAGTAAAATCCGACAGGTTTACTACTTAGCTAGCTAGCTAGCTATGAACCAAACAAGTCAGACGTGCCACAGAACCACTGTGTATGTGAGATAGCATGCTATTTGCATCATCTGGTCGTCGTTTTCAGATGGTTTACAGCCTGTTAATTTATATTACAGCTTAATTTTCTATTTACAGGTCGTTAACTTCTATTATTTTTGTTTTTGTTTCTAATGGGGAAAGCTGTGTTACACTACATTTCCCTTATCCCGCCATAGCTATTTGTTCAATCCCGGTATTTTATACGGGCAAACCGTATACAAACAAACATGGTTAAACTAAAACAACTCTTTGTAAAAGGGGGGGCTTGACAGCTCTGGGGGTGGACAATTCACTTCCTCTGTAGAAAGCTATTAAGTGAGTTCTGACCCCATGCTTGGATTGCAGAACAGAACAGAACCTCACCATTCGGATCTGATCTCCGCAGGGTTGTCCAGCATAACGCGCACAATGTACAGGAGACATGTCAGCAGCTTCAGGCAAAAGTTGAAGATTCGGATTCTGAGACCTGCCAATCACAAGGGTTCTCTCATCAGATCTGACGCATGAGTACTGAAGCCTAGATCAGGCCCTACATTACAAAGAAAAGCCCTGGGACTATAGAGCAACTCTGCTGTCTTGCTAACATGTAGTCTCCACACATTTCATCTGCATAGGTGATTTTTAAGGTTACTCTTTATATAGGCCTATATTCAGCCAAACAATACAATCATTTTTAGACCAGGAGTGTTTTTTCTTTTGCCTTTGTAATTGTTTCCCTGTGTACAAACCACTAAGGATGTACACACATCTGTTGTATGAATCAAACATCTGTTCCTCAGCACCAGCCAACCTGCAAAAATGGCCTGAAATATGTCAGCTGACACATCAATCCTCACATGTATACACAGACAATTTTATCAGTGCTGGTGAGTGGTGGATTCATTTATTTCACCTGGCTGCTCAGAATAGATCCATCAGAGGACAATTTCAATTTGGTTTAATCAGAGTTGATCGGTGCCACATCATAACCCTTTTGTGCACAAAATATAAACCTTATCTTGAGAGAATATGGTGAAATGAATCACCTAATTACTTCTCATCTGGGGTTCCATTCAGAAGTGTTTC
Source organism: Megalops atlanticus (assembly GCA_019176425.1). Lineage (NCBI taxonomy): Eukaryota > Metazoa > Chordata > Actinopteri > Elopiformes > Megalopidae > Megalops > Megalops atlanticus. The sequence goes on along the minus strand of CM032880.1, from coordinate 39,868,843 downwards.
CCCCAAAAAACAACAAGAGATGAGCACATCACATGGGTGAAAACTTCCCCAAATGTGTTTAGGCTGGGATTCAGAAACACCCAGAGCTGAGCACCAGGTGAGAGGGCTTTCCTTGATCAGAACAATTCCAGTCGTGACACTCGAGAGAGACGGCAAGCAACAAAGGATCAGAAAGGACCTCCAGGAAACCAAGTGCAGGCTCAGTCGCAGGAGTAGAAAGGGATTTACAAGAGACTGGAAAAAAGACTTCTTTGGATTGCAAAAAGCCACCATATCCAGTGTGGATTGAGGGGATACACTATGCACACACAGAGAACAGAAAACATCTTCTATAAGCCTCTATCACATATAAAGCATGGCATCTGTATCTGAACAAAGTTTTTATCTGGATTAAAAATGGCTGTCAGCCTTTTGCACACAGTCAACAGTAGTCACACACACATATTGCTTTGCTTAGCAGTCATCGTCATCGAGGGGCACTTGCAATTCTTCTAGATGGGAAATACCTGTTTATACAGCTAGGTATTTACATAGGCAAATTCAAAGTGCTAAAATTAAAACTAAGACAGCATGACTCCTTTCTAAACACAAATCCACAACACAAGTCAAGGAGTGTGACTCCTAGACTCAGCTCCATATGGGACAGCTCCATACTGCAAGGAACCTGGGGGTAGTGACTGATGACCAGCTAAAATTTACCAACCACATTGCTACAACTACCAGATCATGCAGATTCGCGCTGTACAACATCAGGAAAATCAGGCCCTACCTATCCGAGTATGCTGCGCAGCTCCTTGTCCAGGCACTGGTCATCTCAAGACTGGACTACTGCAATGCTTTTTTGGCCGGCCTACCTGCATGCACTATTAAACCTCTGCAGTTGATACAGAACGCGGCTGCACGTCTGGTTTTCAACCAACCAAAAAGGGCTCATGTTACATCTTTCTTGGTCTCACTCCACTGGCTCCCTGTAGCTGCCTGCATCATATTCAAGGCCTTGATACTCGCGTACAGGGTGACGAACAAAACTGCACCTAAGTACCTGAACTCACTGCTGCAACCCTATGTTACCCCCTGACTGCTACGCTCTGCCACCTAATGGCGCCTGGTGGTCCCGTCGCATTGTGGGGTTAAATCACTATCCAGGACTTTCTCCGCCGTTGTCCCCCGGTGGTGGAATGAACTTCCACACCTCATCCGTTCTGCTGAGTCCCTCTTTGTCTTCAAGAAACATCTGAAGGCACAGCTCTTCCGCTCTCACCTGAGCACCTGAAACACTTCCCCCCTAAAGGAACTTCTCATGACTAAAACTATCTCCTACTAAACTATAAAATAAAAAAAAACCAATTGTAATGGTTTAATGCACTTGTTAGCATTACCTGCTAGTTTGTACCTTGCCTGGCCAACGTTTGGAACTTTGTCATGTAGTGCTTCTAATATTGTTGACTCTATGGTTTTTTGCTTGTGTTGTATTGTACCTCACATGTAAGTTGCTCTGGATAAAAGTGTCTGCCAAATGAGTAAATGTAAATGCAAATGTCCATACTGCTGTCCCGCACTATGCCTGGGGATGAGATCCAAAAGCACCACCTAGAGGAGAGCACGGAGCCTGAGAGCTCTTTATGATCCCCTCCTCCAAGGGCTATTGTTCTAAAAACACTTCACAGGTCCAGGGGCTTGGAAGAGCCAAGAGCAAACTAATTCTTAAAAGCCCACGCGTCAAATGGCCTTGTCAAGCTCCACTCCATAACAGCAGGAATCAATACATCTCGAAATCCTTTGTTGTTACCTCAGGTTACCCAAGCAACATTGACAGCCTTTTTCCTTTATGTGTTATTTTCTCTATTCAAAGAACTGACAGAATGAAGAGGAATGGTTGCCATGACAAATTCCATTCATTTGCATAGCCTGGACGTGACAACAGGACAATAGGTTAAATATACGATGGGACACCCAATCAAAGAGGAAGTGATTCTATGCAAATACATTTTGTAAATGGTCGGCTTTGGGGTTGGGAAAAAAGTATTGATTTCTGTATCTTTGAGCCCATCAACCTGGTCTTGGTTCCATTTCCCAGCAGTCTCCAGGTGAGACAGGTCAGGTGAGGTCTGCCCATCTCAGTGATCTATTCTAAAATCAGCATCAGTCCATTCAAATGTACATTTTGTGAGTGAGTCCCTCTACCTACACCGGCAGTGGTGGCAGTACTGGTCATGTTGGCTCTTTTCCTCTGGATTCAGTGGGAATTTTCCATCCATGTGCAGCAGCAGAACTAATCTTGCTTATTCACTTCAATCTGACACACTGTCATGCCTGATAGACTCTCCTGTGTTGCTTGGGGTTCACCAGAGAAACATCAGCTCATATGGAAACAAGCGTTTTAAACCAGCAAAAACGGTTCCACTAATTATGTTTTCAATCAACATTTCACAATGCTGCAGAGAAGTGTTCATCTCCAGCGTGATGCAATATCTAGGCATGCAGTCGGTCATGCTATGGTAACACCTTTCCCAGGGTCAGCATAACATTTGCATTTGGGTCTGATTTTCACATGACTGGAGAAGTGTGATTCATTCAGATGCACAAGATGCTGCAGAGCACAGAATAGCAGGCAGCAACACAGCCTGTCCCTTTCCCTCCATCCAAACTGTTCCTGACAGTATATTGCATGTATATTCCACTGTATAAATCCCAGAGTTTGGAGCCTTTGCCATTTAATACAAGTGTCTGTTTATTTCAACACTCTCACTTGTGTACAAGCATACACACACACACACACACACACACACAACCAGTTGCACTGCATTGTTGCTGGAGCAGTTCTGAGGGTGGCACTGCCTGCTTGGCAACTGGCTCCTTCAGGACAGATTCATGCATACTCTCTACACAGCATTCACTGTGCATCACATTGCACTGCCTCTGTGGCTCTGTTCAGAAAATCAGAGTGGATACATTCTGCCCTCAGGGGCTCGCACAGTCACAGCTACAGCCATGCTTGACAATCAGAGCCATCATGAATTTTAGTATTCTGGAATCTAGGCAGAAAAATTTGAGATGCGTGATATGTGCCTTCACACTTCACGCTGATTGCCTCACCCATCTCATGGAAAATTTAAATAGGATAGAACTTACTGACCTCTTATTTCCCTCAAGGGTTGATTTACTCACAGAGATTTTCTGTCAACTATTAGCTCATGAGCTGTACAGCCAACAGGCAAGCCACAAAGATGCACATACACATACACACACACATACAGATAGCAGACAGCATTCTGGATGCTGTTTGGCTGTGTGGGCAGCAGACAGGTGTGGAGTAGAGTGGGTGAAATCGAGAATAATATATTGTCCCCCAGTACAAATAAAGTGAAGGAAGGGAAGACAGAGATCTAGAGATCTTATCTGAGCACTGGCCACTGAACAGAGTGTCTGCTAAAGCAGCCAGTAAATAATAATAAAAAAGTGTGAAGTACCCAATAAACAACATCTGCTGTGAAAACACAATAACCATTAAGTACCCGAGAGGATCCTTTTTGGCATGTAGTAAACAGTTGGAATCGACCTTGTTTTAGAGGAAGGAAAAGGAAAATGCATATGGTACTTTGTACTCTTTGTGTACTATGAGCTTTATTTAGAAAATAAAGATAAAAGATTGAAATATTAAAAATAAAAAAGATAAAATACTATAAAGATGTCTTCACAATCACATGATCTAGAACATGTCTGACTTTTTATGGATAACCCCAACCATTCAGTAACCAAGTTTTAACTGAAAAGCCTGAGAAAACGTAATAAACCTGAATGTGACTGCTACATGGTCCGCTCCTTGACCACAAGCATGTATGCCACTGGAGCACAACTAGCCAAATGCTACTCCTGTTACTTACTTGATCTTTGGTTTTTGATGAAGAATAGTTTCAGCCTCTCCTTGAAAGTGTTCTCATTCACATAGAACTCCACCTGCACCCTATAAGGAGACACAAACAATCAATCAAGTAATCAATTAAATGTCAAAAAGACGGATATTCTTTGCTGCACGCCCCTTGACCGAGCTACTGTTAAATCACCATGCATGGAACATGAAGATTCCGAATGCTTAACAGCTATAATAGGGGAGATTCACTGCAGTATCAAGAATAATGTCTTCTCCAATAAACTGTCTTTCTATACAAACCTGAACAAGAGGGTCATCTACTACTATATTACTTTCACACTTCCTCTGGTCACACTAAGCAGATCAGCTCAATCCCATAGCAAGAGCAGGCTACTGTTCACAGAAGTTCCCATGAAAGATTATGATTGAAAGGAAATGACAGACAATATCTGACCTGAAGTATGTACTGTAACATATTCTCACTACAAATTACAGGCATTGATTTGATAATCATGGCTTAGCATGGCAATAAATGGTATGTTTCCAGAAGGTCAAGCACAGCAAAGAAGCTCTGTTTGAGCTCGGTGAGATATGGGTGAAGTAAAGTGATATCTCACTTGTGATCTCAATTTTCTTCCAGAGACAAACTTGACAAAAGAGATCTGATGGACATTTCACACATCTTTAAATAAAGCCTCACCTATCTAATGAAATCTCTCAGTAACATCATTGCAAGAGCTCATTTATTTTGCTCTGCCCACAGTTTAATGGCCCTACTATAAGCCTCTTATTATTATCTCTATCGTTTCTAAAAGATACAACTTTAAATCGGCATGTGTCTCTCTGACTAACAATGCCTAACTTCAGCATCATCAGGACTGAAATGCACCAATAGGAGCATGTAGCCAGGGGAACCACCACTACAACACACTGAGAATGAGCTTCAATAGCAGAAGACCTTCACATGTACGTGATTATTTTTAGCCTTGAATGATATGTTGTGCTCCTCTGCAAGCATCATTTTAAATCAATGACTATAATATTTAAGTCTGTATTCCAGTAATTCATGCATAGCCTTTAAATTGCAGCGAAACCTACTTAGCGTTCAATTTACATGCAATTTGTTTTGATTTTCTGCCATGGAGGCATATGGCTGTACACCATGCATCTCATTGTGTGCACTGTCTCAGTGATGAATGGTTATGTGCTTTTGTTAAAATATTCTCCCTAAATCTCTCTTCAGCAGTGAAAAGGTCTTGAGCAGTCCCAGCATTTCACAGTAAAGAATAAACACTGAAGCTGAGGGAGAGGCTGGAACAGGAAATGTCCTCTGGGAACATGAACCCTCACATGAACAGGCCGACCATCAGCAGGAAAGAGGTTTCATTCATTTTCCCTTTAATGCACACCAGAGCCAGGAGGTTGAACGCTGAAACACACACGTGTTTTGAGGAACAGACTTACATGCAAGAGAAAAACCATTCAATGGATGCTCCCTGGCTCAGGCAATGCTGACAAATGTTCATATGTAAATCCATCAAATTTGGTTTACAATAAATTCTGTTTTGCTATAGGGCATCTTTACTATGTGTTTGTGACTGATGGCCAAAGAAAAAAGACAACAGGGAGAGCAAATGAAATGGGAATATGATATTGCGGTAATACAAGGGGCAATGGCGACTCCTAGCGGACGCCAGGGGAGGCCAGGCATCCTCAGAATTAAATGACTTCAGACGTGAAAATCTCTATAACAATAACAACACATGAAATAGATTTTAATGAAACTTTGCACGTGATTATATTCCAATTTTGATTATGTAGCCTACCTTATATTTTACAGTGATTATGGTAACAGGATAGCTTTTTAATGTCATATCGTTGTACGTTTCTCGCTTGCATGTACATTTCATGCTGCCGAGGCGAAGCCAGACTTGGTTCACGCCCACTTGGCATCCTCTCACATTTTTTTTAGAAAAATTAGCCAATCACCGTTGAGTGTTGTACTGCTCTGACTGGACTGTGAAAGAGAAAAAAGTGCCCAGTGGGTGTGTAGAGGAGGCCCACAAATGTTTGGCATCTATGAAAACATACAGTAAATTGTCAGTGGGCGGGTGAGAGACTTCAACCTGCCGCTGTCTTCTCACCAATCAGATCAGAAATGCAAATCATGACTGTCTGACATGAGCAGCTAATAAACTGAATTTCAACCAGAGAGTGAGTAGTTGGTCAGAGATCATTGTAGTGGTAAGACATGGATGTCAACTTAGATTTTTTGTTGCAAAATAATTTTGTTAGGTTGCCATTTGAGCAACAACTTAATATTAAAGAGAAAGGGAGGCTGACCAGATATTGCTATAGTGCAAAAAAACAGCAATAAAGTAAGAACTTTTTCTACCCAACACTATGCTAAGACTGCATGGTTAACTGCTAGCATGACACTCAAGAGGCTATGCATGCTGTTTGAGAGGACAGCTGCATGCGCTAACAATCCGTGGGTTACCACAGGGTTTGCGGATTTAGCTAATTTGGATAGAGCAATTGACAGACATGAGAAATCGAAGTCCCACATTACATCTAGTCTTAAAGCTATTCGGCAAAGTAAGAATTGACCAGGCCCTCGATCAAGCAGTTGCCGTAAGTGTCCAAAAGCACAATAGCCGTTGAAAGAGAGGAAGATGCCACTGTTGTACAAATAGGCTAGGCTGGCGCTGTATATTAGGGCTCCCCCCGAAAGTCGACGAGTCAAATCATCTGTCGGAGACCCGTCAGTTGACTGAGATTCTTCAAGTCGAGCAGTCTTTTTTTTTTTTGTCAGTCAGTGTGCATTACAATAACAGGATAAAACAGAAGCTTACAAAAATGCACAGGGATAACATTTCAATGAGGAATTGTAAATAAGGGGAATCATAAATATATTTTTATATTCTAGCAGGGCTAGCTGGCGTGCTTGCTAAAAAAAATCCACGTGACAACATTGACTGGTGGTTAACTGATGAGAGAAGCTGAAACCTGAGGTGGAGAAGTTGGTAAACTAGGCTAGCTATAACCATGTCTCAGAACAAGTCTGAAGTATGGTGGAATTTCGAACTTTTGAAGGACAACCCTAACAAAGTTAAATGCAAACTCTGCATGCAAGAATTCGCTTATCCTTCAACAACGTCGAAGATGGCAAAGGCAAACCACTTGAAACGGGTAAGTTGCATAGCTAGGCGGCCGTTCTGCAGTTATCTGGGCAGATTGACTATACGTATAATGCAGGCAGGGGTGTACTGGGAAAGAAATTCAGCCCTGGACTTGCTCGGGAATTAAAGTATATTTGGCTACAATTCTCAAGTTCTGTCTACAAATGAGACTACCTCTTAATTAGTTAATGTGTATGGACTGTACAAACGATTATATCCTTCTGAATATACGTCATGTAGCAAATTTTATATCATCGCGTTTAATGCAGCTAGCTAGCTAGCTAGGTACAACTTGGACATCAGCGGTCCTGAAGTTCCCTTTAACCCACTAGGTAGCCAGCTAGCTAGCTAGCTAGATTGCTTGCCTTGATAACGGCACACAGCTAACATTGAAAACTTGTCTCATTTTATTTAGCGTTAATTAAAAAAACAGCGATGGCAATGCAATATTTTACTTAGGTTAGATGAGCGCGTTGTTGGTAAGCTAACGCAACTAAGCTCCGTTTGAACTAATTGATGTGACTTTGTCAGTGTCAAAGTAAAGGATTAGGCTACATACAAACGTGTCATTGAAAACTGCTGTGCAACATGCCTTAACAGCGAAAGCATTCATGAAATTATGGTACCTTGTTATTGAAATAAACATTCATTTCTCAGTCTTCCCAATTGAACAATTTCGTCAGATGACAGGCACACAGAGAGGGCTGGTAAAAACTTTATAGATTTTTTTGACGGTCCACCAGCCCACCTATGCGGCGGCCCACCACGATTTGCCCCATTATGCCCGATGGCCAGTACACCACTGAATGCAGGCAATTAGTCTATTTACAAGGCTAATTTAACCCTTTCACACGTAACTTATTTTTATGCTATGTAGCGCATGTTACATTACATGGTTCGTTATGTTTTCATTAGCGTTATTAAGCTTCTCATAGTTTTCAGTTAGCATTTGCTATATTTCTTAATGTTAAATCACTGTTTCCTCAAAGCTAAAATTAGCTAGAATTTTTCCAATCTAGTTTTCTAATCGTACTGGTTTTAGCATACACGCTAAACGGCTAATCACACAGGTGTGACCGTACGCGCAAAAGGGTTAAATGCTGAAAGATATGTTCCCATGACTCTGTTGCATTTGACTATGTTAATGTGGTCGAAATCATCACTGAAACTCATGCCACTGGATATTCTGATTGCCAGATAGTCTACATGAAAAAAAGGAACGAATAGTCGAATCATCGTATTGAACAAGCGAGTCCGATTTGAATGACAGAATTCTGAGTCAGGTACAGCCCTACTGTATATATATGTATATATGTTTTAAATTCAATCATCTGATGTTCATAAAATAAATTGTTATTGCGACTACTGTTATGAAGAGGTAGCCCTGTTCCCAATGTTCAGATAGTGTTTTACATAACTTAAATAACTGGCCAGGCATAATATCTCATTTTAGAGTTGACAAGCCTAAAACCTTGTAAGACCTTTGCAAGTGGAATGGCCCTCAATTCCCGTCGTATTCATTTATACCCTCAGTGCTACCCAGCATGCTTTGCAACACATTTGTTACATGGATTATATCATTCTTAGTTTGGGCTTTGAACCACATTTTCTTTGTTTTATAGTGATTGATGACTTGACTCTATTCCGACAATGAAACAACATTAAACACGTAATTATCATACTGCGAACTGATTAGCCACACCGTTACTGTGAAACGTATCACCGTAGCTTAATATTTACACCACACTACTATTTGGTGCATGGTTTCATCATGGCAAATACCACTGGGGCTTCTCCTATTATAATCCTCATGTGCTGCCACTGACAAGGGGGAAAGGTTTATAAACTGGATAATTTAGAAGCTCAGAAAGAACACCATGGCAAAGCCTTGCCCCCAGAGCCCAGGAGCTGTAGTGCACTCTGACACAGTGAATATGCAATTATCCTCATTCTCATCCAGAGAATCTGTGCGCTTAGGGGAGCAGAATCTCTCCAGACACCTCTGCCTCCCACGTTACAACACTGACAACTCTGAACCAGAGATGCAAAGCCACACACACACACACATTTCTCTCTGTCTTTTCTCCCTTTCCATTCTCTCTCTCTATCCCCTCTTTTGTCATGGCCTAAGACTGTTTCAGACGAACGACAGTGACAAGTGTTTCCAGTAGCAAACAGAAACAACAGACAATAAAAAAATAAAGAGTTCCAGTTATGGCGCAGTGCTAGGCAGACGCATCCTAGAGCCTGCCATAAACATTCTGAAATAATCCTATTTAAGAAACCGTCAGCCATATATATTTTTACGTCAACCGATCTATAGTCATTTCCAAAACCAAATTGCCTATCACAAAGTCATCTAGAGCTCCAAAAAAACAATCAAGAGAGGAGACTGTGGATGAGTCTCTGCCAGGGGGCATCCAACCAGGGAGATGCTAGCATTAGCCGTGGTGCTTTAGAATCAAGCAAAATTCTCCAAGCCATTCAAACAATGAGAGACGACTTCAACTCTAAATTCAAGAAACTATTCAGCGTCATTCATGGGGTACAGGAGGAAATACAAGGTCTGGCAAATCGAGTAACGGAGGCAGAAAATCGTGTGAGTACCAATTTACAATTTACAATTTGGTATTTCACAGACGCTTTTAAACCACAGCGACTTACAATTAGTGCATCAATCAGGTTTAGCTAACTACCTCATACGCAGGGGATCGCAGTAGGAATGCAAATTAATTATTTACGGTACCATGCTCCTGTATATCCTGCAACAATAAAACAGAAATCTGCAAACAAAATCTGCAACATAGAGAGTAGGTTAGTACAGAAGATTTTTTTTTTACATTTTATACCATAAAATATAAAAACATAACATAACAGAAAGGTTACACAATAGGGGACAGGTGGATTCTAAAAAGGTGGGTTTTCAGGCTCCTGGGGAAGATGGCGAGTGATTCCGTAGTTCTGACTGGGTGAGGAAGGTCATTCCACCACTGCGGAACGAGGGCAGAAAAAAGACGTGGCTGAGTGGAACGGCTGGAAGGTTCCCAAAGTGAGGGGACCACCAGCTGCCCAGAGGAGGTTGAGCGGAGAGATCTGGTTGGAGTGTATGGAGTGATCAGAGACTGAAGGTAGGATGGGGCAGAGCCTCTTTTGGCCTGGTAAGCTAGCACTAGTGTCTTAAACTGGATGCAGGCTGCTACCGGAAGCCAGTGAAGTGCAGTGAGTAGTGGAGTGACATGAGTGTTTTGGGATGTTGAATACCAGGCGTGCAGCAGCATTCTGAATCAGCTGAAGCAACCTGATAGTGCAGGCCGGTAAGCCAGCCAGTAAGGCGTTGCTGTAGTCAAGGCGGGAGATGACTAGTGCTTGAACTAGGAGCTGGGTTGCTTGTTGGGTAAGGAAAGGGTTGATCCTCCTGATGTTGTAGAGGGAGAATCTGCAGAACTGGGTGACCGCTGCGATGTGGCTTGAGAAGTTTAGCTGTTCGTCCAGGGTCACGCCCAGGTTGTTGGCTGACCTGGCCGGGGTCACCACAGAACCCTCAATGGTGATTGGAGCGTTGATTGTTGGGGAGCTCTTTGCTGGAAAAAAGAGAAGCTCAGTCTTCTCCAGATTGAGCTTAAGATGGTTAGCGGACATCCAGGAGGCAATATCGGCTAGGCAGGCTGCGATGCGTGGTTGGGCCTGAGAATCAGAGGGGGAGAAAGAGAAGAACTGTGTGTCATCAGTGTAGCAGTGGTAGGAAAGAACGTGGGCAGAGATAACCTGTCCAAGTGAGGACAGCGAGGATAGCATCCAAGCTGTAGAGAGTCAAACTGCGAAAATGCAGGCTATTATTGAAGGTCTTGCCTCAGAGTGGATGACCTCGAAAATCGTAGCTGCAGGTCCAATATACGTCTTGTGGGGCTCCCTGAAAAAGCTGAAGGCAAAGACATGTGTGCCTTCTTGGAAAAGTGGATCCCTAAAGCCGTTGATGTGGATGTTGTCCCCAGTCCGTTGGTTATCGAGAGGGCACACAAAATCGGAAGAAGAGAGGGGGACCAGGTGGGAGCGGACCAGCGACATCCAAGAACGGTCATCATGGAGTTTCTAAACTACAGTGACAAAGTCAGAACCATGAGAGTAGCGAGAGACAAGGGGACCGTCGTCTTTGTGATGTTCTTTGCTGACATATCGACAACTCTCCATAGACAACAGCAATGCTTTGATGGAGTAAAGAAATTACAATCTGTCCACATCCCTGGTCTCCGTTATGGAGTTCTCCACCCGGCTACTTTCTGTGTGACTCATGAGAAAGAACAACACACATTCCAGTGCCCTTTGGTAGCGGAGAAGTTTGTGGAGAATATAGGGAAGACCCTGAAGCAAGGTGATGTGGTACCTTGCTGAGACTCAAAATATCTGATAAGTATGCTTGTTAGGCTGGCTACATGTTGCTTAGCTAGCTAGCTAATTTTAGTGTTACGTTACTTTTATATGACAGCAAGATAGCTAATGTTTCTAGTGTGTTCTGTTAGGAGACAGTTTTGTGGAATGGCATGGCGTTTGATCCGGAGACACGCAATGTGTATTAGAATACAAACGCTGGAGACAAGCGATGTGTATTAGAATACAAAGTGATGCCGCTACCTCCGACCAGAGCCAAACGGCGCCTCTTGATGGTAATAGTCTGTGGAACACAGAGTTCCACATGACCATATATGGGCCTCACTTCCGTCTGAAGTTTGAGTTTGAACCTTACGGAGCCAATTAGGGTACGAGGTTCAGGAAAAACCCAATTAGAGAGGGAGCTGCATAGCTGTTTAGCTATGCACAACACCACAAAACCAATCAGAAACAACACCCCCGCTGGTCATTGTAACTCAAATGTAAATGTAAATATATAAAAAGGAACAAAATGTTATACTTGTTGAACTTCTGCTCAATGCTGATGTTCCCGCGGCCGGCTGTGTAAATAAACCTTCCTGTCTTTTTCTACGAACATCGGATCTGCTTCTTTGTCAGAATATAACTTATTTCGCTCCTCCGGGAGCTGACTAACAGTTCCTTACGCCACTGATGTTTGTAAGCTCAATGGCACTCTATGGTGAAAGGTTTCATCCAAGCTTTATATCCTGGTTATGTGTTTCAGAGCAGTGTCTTTTCTTATCGGCATTTTCTATCGTTTTGGTTGCTGTTTCTATAATTAGTGTGATAAAGGTGGTGACTGGCTAGATTAGTCGCACGCATTATGCTGTTCCTCGCTAAAGTTCAGTGTGTGGACCGGCTTTGCTTCATAGCCAGGTCATACAACATGGGGAAGGGAGAGTATTCCTCAGGGGTGTTCAAGTTAAGTGTTACCGGTCGTGTCTCTATGAGAATGAGTTTTGTTTTGGTTTTTTTTTATTTTCCCTCCATTTTCCCATTTATTCTCCAGTGCACAATCCATCCCGGCCACATCAATCAGCATCTATACAGTCTACTCTCAACTTGGAAGTTACATGTTTCTTAAAAGTGTTACATAATGGCCTTGTACGCTGAGATTCAGATCACCTCGTGGAATGCCAGAGGTTTAAATAAATTCGTCAAGCTAAAACAAGTTGTCAACAGACTAAAACGATTACAATCCACAATAATCTTTCTCCAAGAAACTCATTTAATGCCAGATCTACCTCAGCTACCTCCTACTACTACATAGATCCCTCTCTTACCCGGAAAGGGCTGGGAGCACTGCGAGAATCATGTTTTCTGATTTTTCTAGTGCCTTTAATACCATACAGCCACCGCTCCTGAGGGCAAAGTTGGAGCGCACAGGGGTTGATCACCATCTTACAGCACGGATTTTGGACTACCTCACCAATCGAGCACAGTATGTGAGGATACGGGACTGCAAGTCCAACATGGTTGTCTGTAGTACGGGAGCCCCGCAGGGAACAGTTCTGGCTCTCTTCCTCTTCACCCTCTACACTGCAGACTTCATGCATAACTCAGCTAACTGCCACATGCAAAAGTTCTCTGATGACTCCGCAATCATTGGCCTAATTACGGATGGACACGACAGGGAGTACAGAGAACTGACCCAGAGCTTTGTGGATTGGTGCCAGCAG